>JAJEKV010000213.1:0-600000 GCA_021234155.1 Isoetes taiwanensis | reverse complement strand
ACTGTAATAGAGCAATTCTTAATTAATCATTTGATTGGGTCTATTTTAACAATGATGTACAATTCAACATGTTGTGATAATGGGTGCAGATGGGGTGCTGATAGCCCTTCAAAATGAACTTTGAGGGGAGGGAAGCTGAAATGGTGAAAGGAGCGCCAACGACCAAAATAGGACGGCGTTGACCAGCAGCTAAGGGGCTGCCGGCCATGGCCGGCAGTAGTTTCTTGCAGACCGATTCCTTTCCTTCTATGCTGGAAGAGCTCTAAGCAGAGCTGCACGAATTTAGCAGGGCTTCAGTGTGGTGTGTGGAGCCAGTTTCATGCCCCTAAGTTCAGAGGGCTTTAAATCCTTGGAAGCCATCTGAGTGAGAAAGAGCCATGGTTCTGGCAGACCCTGCCTCCTTATCAATCTATTCTATTCGTGTTTAAGCTTGGTAAGTTCTCCTCACCCATCTTTCAGTCTCTTTTGGTGATAGATAAGGTTTTAGTTGGATTATTTGGATTCTGCAACATTTGGCAGCAGATTACTGGAAGCCACATCTCTTGCACTCACTGCAAGGTCTTGCAGCTCTGGCTCTCTATATGTTGTTTGAGTTCAAATATATACTGATAGGACTTTATTGCTAGCCATATAGTCACAGGGATCTCATTTTTGCTCCAAAGCTGCACTCAATGTGGCTCTTGGTGATGTTTTCAGATCTGTACTGACGGCCTTAAGATTTATTCAGAGTAGAGAGTTCCATCCTCGCGCGGTTGGAGCAAGCTCCTGAAATGATTAAATTGGCAGGTTATCATTCAGATCTGGGTGCTTGCGACTGAGCCCATTATGATGTCAGTGGTGCTTTCTCAATGGGAACGAAATGGAGGCTTATGTGTCGAGTGTGAGAAATTTATTCAGGCAACTTTTGGAACTCGGTTACTCGTGCTATCATGCTATCAGGTGGTAGAGTTTTGGGGGCTTCTTATCTGATTCATATGAGGTTTTGCATAGTATCAGGTCTGTTCCTGCACCTCTATGTAGCCAGTTTCGTTCCTCTCTGCAAAGGTAGCCAAAGATCTAAAGCGCTTTGGATGCACACGAAGCTCTAATTATCTTGTGACTAATGAGTCTTTGTCTGCTGGTAATTGCTGTCTATATGGTGTCTATGCTAGGCCTTGAGTGGGTTACCTAAATATGTCCACTTTTCATGTGCTTATTATGAAGCAAGTAGCGTTCTTATGATGGGTTCCAATTAGGCCCGTGATCTTCTATCCCAACTAGAAGATGCTTTTGTATGCATGGCACTTGTAAAATGATTGGTATGTGTAGGGCTAAATGTCTTTAGGAGGCGGGAGGCTTCTACTTGCGTATGCCCGGCACGATGGGGACAAGCCCTGTTGGAGTTAGATGCGGATGGACCGCACTTGGTTCTTAATTCCGGCCTGGGATGTTTATGGTGGTAACTAGGTAGTATTCTTCTATCAGTCATCACTTGAACAGCTGCAACTTTCGGGGGGAGGAACTTCATGGGAATTTTAGCTCTGGGTGTAGTAGCAGAGTGGAGTCCTTTGCATAGTATTGTTATCCGTGGCAATCTACAGAAGCAAGCTTTAAATTGATTATCTCAGGGCCAGGTTTTTTTTGAGGTTAGTGGAGCAAGTATATGGTGATTTTCTTTGGAAATGCAACAAGCTTTCTTTTGTAGTACTCTTCACTTCAGGAAATAGAAATCGCTTGCTTTTACTCTTCCAGGAAAAAAGGTATGATTCATAGTACTTCTGATGTAACGAAGAGGGTGAGACAGTTACTAGAATGGTCGTGCTGAAAGACCTTGTTCTTCCAAGTACATATTTCGGCTGGAGCTTTAAGATATGGATGAATTTTGTCTAGTAGGGCTCCATGACTGTAGCTGAATTCCTGTAGTAGTTGCAGCGGATGGGAAGAGGGCCATGCCCTCTAGTACTGGTTCAGTTAAAGGCGGACGCTCATATCCTTCTCTTTGTGACGAGGAAGAGGTCAAGATTGCTTAGACCATAGTACGAAGACATCATCTTATGCTATCTTGTGCTTAAATTCTTCCTATCACGCCTATTGTGGAGCCTCAAATAAATATAATCCATTTACTATTAATATAAAAATCTTACCCTCAAAAAAAAAAAAAAAAAAAACTTTGAACAACAACACATCAAATTTTTTTTATCGCTCATCCAAAAAAGATGACCTTCGGATCTGAGTTTATCACTAATGATTTGGTAATAAACGACAAATCAATAAACAAGACAAATTAATAAATGATATGAGTACAGAGAATAAAAGATCAATAGCAAGCTTGTAACAAGAGAGCTGGTAGCGTCTAGCTACCTTAACTGGAAATTAAAGACATTTTGTTGATGCTGAAGATTTTTAGGGTTGGGTTGTTCAAGAATGATTGGATTGCTCAAAAATGATTGATTCAAGAATGTTGGAGGATCAACCACTGCTCTTTTAGAGAAAAATGCTCAAACAAGAAACTTGACATGCTAGGACGAACTTAATTGGAGTGTCAATACAACTTAGTGGGAACACAAGAACTCTACTCTTGCACAAAATAAAATATATGTAAGTGTACATACCAGAAAGTGCATGCTTGTACATTCAAGAAGTTCCAACGTTATTTAAAGCCTGACCAATTACTCCCATACATGTGTCCATCTTTGACTTCTATGTCCTGTCATATCTAATAAACCATAGGTATCTAACAAATGAAGCCGCCACAACATAAAAAACAAGTTAAAATAATAGTAACACACATCTCACTTACTTTTCATACGATGGTACAGATTTATGTCCTGTAATACTCATGCCCACTTCGGCAGATAAGGTACATCTGCAGCAGCCAATCTAGTTACCAATGACACCCTACCAGATTTATTGCAAATCTCTATTTGTGGACTTAGAACAGAAGCCATCGTCTTCGAACAGCTTGATAGCTTATTTTTACCAACTGGTGTTACAGCGTACCAAACCTAATGAACAAAAAATATTATTAAAAAATAAATTGTAATTGAAGAATAGTAACAAACAGACAGTATTTGAATGCTTACGATGCTTCGGCTCTTTGAAATTGGTTGAAGAAACAATGATCTTAGTTCTCAGTCCCTTTCCTTCGTTGGTAAGTGACGAACATATAGTATATATGTAAGAACAAAATCTGCTTCATGGGTCCAGATAGGTTTTCGAAAATGGCAATCATCAACTTTTGTGGCTGTTGGCTGATGGTTCTTGCTAATACGCTCGCCATATTTCACAAGTTCACCCTCTTCATCTGTTTCTAATACTAGAGCACAATCCTTAACAGCATGTAGCTCTTTGATGGCCCTGATCCCAAATCTGATCAAAATATAATAGATTAGACACCCTGACGTATGCGTAATCTGATGATCAATATCAGATAAAAATTCTCTCTATTCAAAAAAGCTAATCGGAGGTGCTTTCTTCTTTGGTCTATCATAAGCGCCACTAGTCCTAGTATTCTTGACCATACAAATTAATGCCTAATGGCTTTGACAGAAAATGGGATCATGAAGGATGTCGAATGGATGCTCATGAAGCTCGATTACACCAATTCTTTTCTCTTGTTCCCTCCGAACAATTGTTCCAATGCCTCTAAAAAAAGAATACAACCTACAAAATAAAAACTAAATTAAAATCTGAAATATAATAGAAGTACATAGTAAAATTCACCAAAATACATTACTTATGTTGCTGGAGGATACAATTTATCACTTTTCTTCTTCTTTACCTACAAAACAACAAAAAAAAAAAAAAAAAAATGATGTACATTATGGGTGAAAGCATGTTGTAGTGGAACAAAAACGTGCATTTTAGCACCACATTTTTGGGTGCTAAGTGTGGTGGGAACTACCGAATTTGTAGTGGGAGAGGGAGTTATTTTTTCAAAAATACACATGATTACTTATTCAAAATTTTGTCCTTTCAGTCTTATTCAGGCTTATTCAGCAACGTACACGATCATTTTCCCTCAAAAACTCTGATCACGCTCCCTTAATCTGGCAAGACCATTTCTGATTCTGAATTTTCATTTTCCCTCAAAAACTCTGATCACGCTCCCTTAATCCGGCAAGACCATTTGGGTAAAAGCATGTTAGGGTGTACCACTTTTGGAACCTGCAAAAGTACATACACTAGGTACTTCAGAACTGGGTACTTTCTCATTTTTATTTTCATTAAAACTAGTACAAAAGTTCAAAATAAAAGTCAAGGACACATTAATATTGAAAGTTAAGATAAGGATAATGCTACCGGAGATCAAAATATATATAAAAGTCCTAGAATGTACCTTTTATTGAGATATTACACAGGTACCCAGTACCCAGTCCTGGGTACCTTTTTAGGTACCTTTTTGGTCACTAAATAATACTTTTTAAGGGACACCCTAACATGCTTTTACCCATTTCTGATTTCTGGCAAGAAGATCGATCACGAAATGGCTCTGATCATACCGGACTTGAATGCCACGGGATACACCTACAAGGAAATGTACAGGCAAGAAAAGCATTACGCCACACAAGAAGAAATCGAGTCTGTTTGGGGACCGAAAGTATTAGGAAAATCCACTTACAGGTGAGTTGCATTCTAGATTCGGGGATGCCCATGATTCTCTGTTGTTTAGAATATTGTTTTGTTTCATCATGCAGGTTGAAGAATATGAGCAAGGAGAGGTATAATGAATATATGTGCCTTTACAAAAAATCATAGGCGGGGAAGTGTGCACGGGGAGGCATGGCCTCACAGACTATGGTGTTATGCGTTACCTTCACACAAAAGGAAAAGAAATAAATTGGTTGAGTTTACGGCAACAGTTAAGAGAAAAAGGGTCTAGGGCCTCTCCGTCCCAACGTAAGAGGAAGCATGCAATCATTTCAAATAGTGAGGAAGCGAGCAACCTGCCCACGATGATGCTTCCTCTCTTGAAATGACTAGGCCACAATTCAAGCCTCCTCAAGTTTTGTAAGAAGAATCTCGGGGGAAAATCACTGAAAAAATAGGTACTTTTCAACCCTCTTCTTACGGAACCACCATATGATGCAATTTAATATTGGGCCTGTTATTTTCCAAAAAAGGTCTAGCAAGCTTGAACAATCGGTACACCACTTACTTCTTCATTTGGGTGTGTTGTAAGTTATGTGTAGGAAATTTGTCTTTGCTAGTTTTGAGTTGTGGTGGATAATTTCAGTTCCACAGTAGTATGTAGCTCCAAATGTGTTCTGGGGACAGTCATATATGGTGCCGTTATATGTTAATAATGTAGTTTGTAGCATATGTAGTGTCACATATAGTACCAAACATGGTACCTTATCCGAATAGTGAATTGGCTTCCATATGTTTCTATACTTAGTGTCATATGTGATGTTAGATATGGTGATACTTGTGAATGGTGGATTATGCGCCATATGTGGTGCCAAGCTAGCGGCTAAATATTGCACCACGCTATCGCCACATATATGGGGTGGTGGATGCACGCGGATGTGGTGCCTTCACGTGCATTGTGGTGCCACATGTGGTGTCTAATGTGGCACCACTATGGATCCATTTTGCACCACATGTGGTGTCTTTGGCGCCATTTGTGGTGCGGTAATGGATTGCCATATGTGGTGCCTTGGGTGCATTGTGGTGCCATATGTGGTGTGGCATGTGGCACCGGTTTGGTGCCACATGCCACACCACATGTGGTGAATATGACGCCATTTGTGGTGCAAAGTTTGTCATGATGGAATTTGTGGTGTGTAAAGTGGTGCTGTTGTGTCATGTGGTACTAACCTTGGATTACTTTCGGATGAATTCAACGGGACCGGGAGAATGGATCAACTCTACAAGATCGTAAGTGATTGATGTAAAGGCAAGGTTGCAAACTTGTGATCAAAACTGCAGGGTGCTACAAATGAAGGTTCAGCAACTTGAGTTCCGACTCCAGAAGATGAATAAAGATTTAAAAAAATGGGAAGGAATGATTAAGGATAAAACCAAGTCGTCGCGGGCGGTATTCTGCTATATGCCAAGATACAAAGGTTTGAGTGAAGGAACTATTACCGTAACTTGAGCGGACAAAAATCGAGGAGCTTAATCTGGCTGTCGGCCGGGGAAGCGGAACACAAAGATTGAAAGTCTTTGGAACCAAGGTTAGAGAGGTTTACGTCTTGCAAGGACCGTCTTCCTTTTATTTGTCTTGGATCCACTACTTCCGGACCTTGATAAGGCTGAAGATTATGGTAGTGGTACGTCCATTCGTGGCAAGATCCTCCGGTGGATGGGGAAACCACTACCAACTTTGATTCTTTGAATCACGATCCCACCAATACCATCTTCCATGTCCTTTCGGCCTCTTGAGGTACTTCATAACAAAATTCACTGAAGTGCTTAGTATAATTGTATTCTCATTGACAAATTTATGTTCACTTTGGGGATTTGTAATCAACTGTTGCATTGAGAATTCTTTGTCATGAATTTTCTCTGACATGGGTACAAGCCTTAGGTGTGAGTAGGGAGGATCAAAAGCAACTTCAAGCTCTTGAGGCACTTACTGGTGAGCACTTATAGGTAGCTTCGAAAAAGAGAGTAAGCCCTGGCTTAGTCTCCTTTCGTTTTCTGTTTATCGTATCTAATTTGCCCCTAGGATGACATCGCTCACTCGGTGGCGAATTAGATACCTCAACAGAAAAACTCGAAAAGGGAGTAAGCCCGACATAAAACAAGATCCCGGCTGGCTTAGTCTCTTTTTGCTTCTCTGTTTTGTGTATCTAAAGTGCCCCACAGGGATGAGATCGCTTTCGCTCATTTTAGGGGACACTTTAGATATATAAAACAGAACATCGTAAAGAGAGTAAAAAGTCACGGAACTTAGTTAAAAAACCAAAGCATAGTTACAATCAATTGTGATTCAATTCCGGGTTTTGCGAGCATGGTGCCGTTTACTAATTCGTGTCTAGCTGTTCATCTTTGGTGGCAATGACTATGTGAGTCCATCTAGCACACCAAAAGGGAATTATTTTCTACCCTCAAAAGGTAACCAAGTCTTGTTTGATGCAATTGAGATATGTAGCTTACTTCTTCATCCCTACTTTGTAGATATAGATGTACAATGTGGTCGATTAGGGGACAAGACACTTTCGCACCCCTTGAAAGCATTAGACCACAGATAGAAACTTCGGGCAAATCGAGAAGATGCATCGGGTTACGAGGAAGTCGGACAAATCAGTAGATGTCAACAAATCAGTAGGTGCATCAAGTCAAGCTCCGATGGGTGCTCCAAGCTGGACAAGAATCTGCGCGGATCAACGGATGCATTAAGTCATGCTCCACACAATCGCCAAATCAGCGCCGATGCATCAGGTTATGATCTGAACAAATGGATTCGTGAATGTAAGTCACAAGGTAACTTCCAACCTTTTGTGCCTGTCTTCTTTTTAATTTGACCCATATAGTTCTAGAATCTGTTAAATTTTTGCAAAATTGGAAGTGT
Source organism: Isoetes taiwanensis (assembly GCA_021234155.1). Taxonomy (NCBI): domain Eukaryota; kingdom Viridiplantae; phylum Streptophyta; class Lycopodiopsida; order Isoetales; family Isoetaceae; genus Isoetes; species Isoetes taiwanensis. Next base: position 592,502 of record JAJEKV010000213.1, on the reverse strand, counting down.
CTCGAGAGAAAAAGCAAGAGCAGAATTCCAAGCAAAAAGACACCTCCAAGACATTCGGCCGAAGTTTCCATCCACCTTGCGAATAGATCTTTGAAGCGAAGTTTCCAACCCTGCACCAAAAATGCCGAAGCGTTTTCCATACCGCACCAACTCGTCCATGCGAAGACTACAAGGTTAAGCCCAATCCTGCTTGTTTTTACTACAATGGAGTTACGGGTAGAAGCTATGACAAGAGTGAGTCCATACCCAACGCCAAAGAAGATGATGTTAAGTTGATCACATATGAGAACCAAGTGGGTAGTAACTAGACCAGTGGGCGAGTTCATAGATTGGTGCGGTCGGAATTTTCATATAGCACTTTGGTCCGGCCTACTTGGGCTCAAAACTTGAGAGTCATAGTTAAGGGAGCATTGATGAAACACAAGGACAAATTCAAGTTCATATGGAGTCGGGGATCAACTGTACCAACACAAATTTATTTAACAATAAAAAGCCAATTTTTTTGAAGCACACGAAAAGGTCTCTGACAATTTCGGGTTTCACAAAAGAGAACGTGCTTCTCATTGATGACAACAGATACAAGGGTACCTCAATCGCCAAACACCATGATCTGTCCAAGCGGTTTGGAGCCACGGACGAGTAGATGGCAATTTCCTCATGAATGATCTAAAGGTTTGGCTTGGGGGTTCTTTGAAGGCGGGGAATGTGCAAAGTTATGTCGAAAGCAACAAAATCTTGAATATGTTTGACACTTTGAGAGTCAAATTTGTATTAATATGATGAAAAACATAGAACTAAAGCCTAGAAATAGTATTATTGTGTATATGATGTAACCTCTCTTGACTTTTTAATATAAACAAAGTTTTACTTCAATTGTTCATTTCTTGGCTATTTCAATGTTCCTCAAGGTTTTCAATGATCTTCCATTTGCTGAATGTAAACTTACACCACCAGCACGAGGACTGCAGTGTTAAGAGCGCACATCCGACCAGAACACTTGCCACTTGAAGTGTTTAAAGGACAGCAGGAGCCTCTTGTGCTTGATCAAGAGGCAATCGAATATTGGAGAAAAGTAGGGATTGGTTCAGTGACAGGATAGTCCATTTCTTCATGAGGTTAGTAATTTAATATAAACAACTTCAGATTTGAAGTCTTACATTTGTTTCTTAAATCATCTTGTTTTACCGGACCTTGGACTTTGGCGGTGTATGCACCAATTCTGCATCAAGCATGACATGGAGCGGAGGTTCCATTTCATGGATCGGCTCATTTACACATTCTTGTCGAGCGAGCTTGCTTCAAAGGACAAAGCATTTGCACCCTCAACTTGCAATTTCGAATGTACCATTCTGCGGCATGTTATCGGCAACGGGCCGATTGTATGTCATTGTAGGTCTTGGAGGTCACCCAGTTAAATGTCGGCCAGTGTGTACCATTTTGGCCAGCCTAGAAATGTACAAGGGCTTCGAGCATCATGAGTTTTGTTGAGGATGCAAACACAAAATTCCCAAGCACCATAAAGGCTGCGCCACAAAGAAAATTACAAGTTCCCCCACTCGGTCGATTCTTTGGTCGGTGGTGGTCTGCTATATGTGTCTTAAGTAAAGAAAGTTGTGGTCTGCGATGTCACGAGACTTGGACATACTATCCCAATGCAAGGTGAGTTCGTAAATTTGAAGGTATTACTCATCAATGTGAGGCCTGATATGTTTGTTGCGGGGTGTACCAATTTCTAGTTCTTGATTTGTTGGACACGGCCTTGAGAATGATGATTGATGTTGTGAAGCACGATTCTTTGTAGTAATGAAGTCGTTTGACGGATCAATAGATCTTTACTTGTAATCACATGTTTGTATTATTGTAACCAAAGAGGTTATTCTTGTAACCTATTCTTTCATTGACACTCTAATGTACATTGTTGTATACTATTGTATACAATAGACTTTTTTCTGGTGACCGAGCAACACTCACTGTGGAGTTCAAATCTCGGAAGAAATTGATGTATTCAAAGATTCATGACAATGTGGTGTTACATGTCGTGATAGATGTGGTGATGCAAATGGTGCATGTGGTGAATCATGTGGTCCATTTGGTGAACCATGTGGTGAATCATGTGGTGAATCGTAGGTGGCATGTTGGAGCTTACGTGGCATGTTTGACTTTCATTGACCAACATGTTTGGTGATGCAAATGGTACATGTGGTGAATCATGAGGTGCATTTGGTGAATCATGTGGTGAATCATGTGGTGCATCGTAGGTGGCATGTTGGAGCTTACGTGGCATGTTTGAGCCACCTTGGCATGTTGGAGCCTAGGTGGCATATTTGAGCCACCTTGGCATGCTTGAGCCTTTACATGACCTTTGTTACATGTTTGACTTTCATTGACCAACATGTTTGGTGATGCAAATGGTGCATGTGGTGAATCATGAGGTGCATTTGGTGAATCATGTGGTGAATCATGTGGTGCATCGTGGGTGGCATGTTGGAGCTTACGTGGCATGTTTGAGCCACCTTGGCATGTTGGAGCCTAGGTGGCATATTTGAGCCACCTTGGCATGCTTGAGCCTTTACATGACCTTTGTTACATGTTTGACTTTCATTGACCAACATGTTTGGTGATGCAAATGGTGCATGTGGTGAATCATGAGGTGCATTTGGTGAATCATGTGGTGAATCATGTGGTGCATCGTGGGTGGCATGTTGGAGCTTACGTGGCATGTTTGAGCCACCTTGGCATGTTGGAGCCTAGGTGGCATATTTGAGCCACCTTGGCATGCTTGAGCCTTTACATGACCTTTGTTACATGTTTGACTTTCATTGACCAACATGTTTGGTGATGCAAATGGTGCATGTGGTGAATCATGAGGTGCATTTGGTGAATCATGTGGTGAATCATGTGGTGCATCGTAGGTGGCATGTTGGAGCTTACGTGGCATGTTTGAGCCACCTTGGCATGTTGGAGCCTAGGTGGCATATTTGAGCCACCTTGACATGCTTGAGCCTTTACATGACCTTGGTGAATCATGTGGTGCATCGTAGGTGGCATGTTGGAGCTATTCGGATAGATATATATATATATTTTTTTAATGTTTTTTAGAAAATAAAATAATGGTCCTTTCGAGGTTATTATTAGTTGCCTACTAAATCTTTAGGAATAAAGATGCTAATGGTACGAAATCCTAAAATCGTAGCCTCACGAAATTAATTTCACGCCCGATAGCCTTTATAGGCTATGGTGCCGTGAAGGAGAAGCATCGTCCCAATTCCTTCCAACGAATGTCGAATGTGGCTGCCGCTCTCCCCTCCAGCTCTGCCTCTCCCTCTCCCTCTCGCTCTCCCCTCCCTAAGCCTTAAATCGCTTTCAATTCCTTTGTAGCGGGTGATGGCCAGTTATGAAATAGGATCTTGGCCAAATTACCATTTCTTTGGGCCCGAACACGAGAGCCCGATGCAGAAAGCCACGATGAGTCTCATTCCACCTCTTCTGAAAGCTCTGAAGATCTTTCGGAGCTTTCAGAAGAGGTGGAATCCTCCTCTAATTTCGATTCCTCTGATGAAGCTTCTTCTGATGATCAATTTGATTCACAAGATTACGATAACGAATCGGCGAAGACCAATCCGAAGAAGAAGAAGAAGAGGTAGAAGACGAAAGAAGAACATGAAGTTTTTGGAACTCCAAAATGTTCTCTGAGTAAGTAGCATGCATGCATTAAATTTTTGCTTTTTTTTTATGTATTCTAAACTAATTTTCTTCACTTTTTCTTACAGATGAAGCTTGAAGTCCCCATGCCACCTTTTTTCTTTTGATCAAGTTAGTCTACGTGCCTTTTGTGCCTTTGTATTTTTGAAAAGCAGGATGGTATATAGGCCTTAGTGCCTTCATTTGATCTCACCCCCTTGTGAACTCACCCCTTGTGATACAGGCCTTAGTGCCTCTTTGTAATATATGATGGCCTTAGTGCCTTTTTGAATATATGATGGCCTTGTGCCTTTTTGAACCTTGTGTAAATTTCTAATTATGAAGTATTCTGGTATCTTCTGTTTTAACATATGATGGCCTTGTGCCGACTGTAATCCAGGCCTTGTGCCTTTTGTTTAATCGAGAAAATAGTTTATAATGGCTTTGTGTCTTGTGTAAATTTGTGCCTTGTGTAAATTTCTAATTCTGTTTTACCACAGGCCTGTTTCTAAAAACAGATACCACAGGCCTTAGTGCCTTTCTTTGATCTCACCCATATGTCTAACAGGCCTTGTGCAAGTTTAATTCAGTTTAATTCAGTTTAATCCAGTTATACCTTGGAATTCATTCAACATTCAAGTACAAATTTCTGTAACTGAAGCATAAAAAATGAGAATGCAAAACAGAAACTTCTTTATATTCATAAAAGTTTCTATACAGTACCCTTTACACAATTGCCACAGTAAGTGGATTTTCCTAATACTTTCATATCAATTCAGGGACCTAATTTGGGATCCATATATTCTTTGTCACCAAAATCAGTCAAGATACTATCGAGGGAATCGAGCCATTCCATTTTCTCGACCGGGTCAAAAATGGTCAATGCCCCCGGCTGATTATGGTGAAATCTGTGGTGAAAGCCGTGGTGAAAACGTGGGTGAAGCTGTGGTGATGCAAGCGTTGTTTTATATTTCAAAAGGAGAAAAATACATATGGAAATCTACCATACCCGGTAGAATAGTTCATACTTCTTATGAAATGAAGTATGCAGAAAAATCAGGGAAAACTATAACCCTGAGCTTCTAGTATTATCAAAATGCATTAGAGATGACATACAGTTACTGGGCCTCAATCAGATCCTGCATTGTGAGATCTGTAACTCTTCTTCTTCCAAAATGCGTTCAAGACTTCATCAAGTGTTTTACTGGCGAATAGTTGGTGTAATCCAAAGAACACTAAAACATGAGCTTCTCGTTTACGCTCCCACTTATGATCTGATTCATAAAGTATTGTCTCGGGTTGTTGTGTCTCCATGCATCGGCATGTCGAGCACTTTTAATGGCTGAAGCATGGATCATTTCCTGCTTTAGTTGGATGAACATATCCGCTTCCTCAAGCACAGGGAGAGCCGAGAACTCATCCTCGGAATCATACACCACCCCAGAACCACGCGGCTGCACCGGCTCTGTTAAGTCTCCCCGCATGCATTGTAAACAACATCATCCGTGTAAAACAACATCTACTACAAAGAAAGGCAACCACCTATCAACGCCTTGGCTTCTAATTCTTTAAGCCCATCGGGAATTAACCTATGTTTTAAGCCTAGAATACCTCGAATTCATGGGTCCTCCGCTCCTCTAATATCCGCCTCTGTTCTTTGGTTTATTTGCTCCAAAGTTATAGGTCCTACCAGGATCTTTGCATTTGAACCGTGAAATTGTTTGTGCTTTCGTGTTCTCCTTCTGTTTTCTTCCGCCATAGCTGGATTGTGATAAGCCAATGTCTGCATGCAAAACTAGATTTATGGTTTTCCCCCAATGCTTCCTGCACAGCCAGCTTTTGAATGATTGACCTTGCATTTGATGTGACAGATTTCCAATGATTCTCTGTCCCATTCTGTCCATCCTTAATGTAATTTTTCTGTGTGTCACTTTCACCCCAATCAATTAAACGGTGAGATTTCGATTAAACATAGCATATATTACTGGACATTCATCTTACACCTCGTTATTCACCACACTAGGCACCACATAGAATATATTCACGACATTTATTTTACACCATATTTTTAACCACACTAGGCACCACCGGCATCACACTAGACACCACACCATGTTATTCACCACACTAGGGACCACATAGCATATATTACAGCATTTATTTTACACCATGTTATTCACCACACTAGGCACCACAAAGCGTATATTTAGAGCATTTATTTAACACCAAATTAATCACCACACTAGGCACCACATAGCATATATAACAGCATGTATTTTTACATCATGTTATTCACCACACTAGGCACCACAAAGCATATATTGACAGCATTTATTTCACACCACGTGCCTCACCACACTAGGCAGCACATATCATATATCACAGCATTAATAGGCACCACACACCACAAGCAATCACTAACCACAGCAACCACATATCACAAGCAATCACTAACCACATACCACATTAACAATAAAAAATGTGGTGAAGATGAAGAAATGAAATAACCTGTGATTCTTCCAGATAGTGAGTGGCATGATCCTCTCTTACATTTCGTTCCAATCTTCTGAACTTAACATCCTTTGCATTTGGAGAGACCCTACTTTTTCGGTCCAAAATTGTTTTGCACAAGTTCTATGACTGCTCTTCTAACTCTTTTGTACAAAACCCATTTCCCCCCTTTGCAATCTATCTCTTCCCTCTTCAATTTTGCTTTGGTAAGATTCCTAGGATGAACACCCAGCAGTTTACCAAAACCCCGAGCACTCACAGGATTAGCACTTTCGGTATTAATGCTTCCTCTTACGGCCATAGCAAGGCAACTACTCTTGGCTGCTAAACTGTCATTGCTGTTAGACTTCTTCACAAGTTGAATGGAAGCCCTGAGGTTGCTGACCACAATGCTCTCTTCGCCAAGTACGCTGTCCATTGTGTCATCCTGCAGATAATCTAGTAAAACCTCTTTCTTATCGCTGTTAGACAAGCCTTTAGTGGTGCTATGAAATGAAGATAACAATCTTAATACCATCCGACGCGCTGGTAGAGGCCGCTCACGTGGATCCTCCCTCTCTTTGTTGCAATTTTGCTAATTCTTCTTTAGCTTCCCTTTGTCTTTTCCTTTGGCGTCTTTTATGATCCCGTTCTTGTTCGAGTTCTCTTTCTCTTACCCGTGGGCAGATTTGCTTCCAAATTAAATGATTGAAGGTATGAACGGGATTGATCCACAACCCGAATTAAGCGCCATAGCCGGTATTGCTTCGAGGAAAGGCGGGTGGGTCGTGGGTTTAGAAATCGGTTCGGTGGAGATTGGAATGGGACGGGTGGCGTAGGAAATTGGAATGGGACGGGTGGCGTAGGAATCGGGTTGTTGCAGTTCAGGAAATGATTGAATCCGGGCAGTACATCACTAGGCGCCAAACAAACATTTAAAATCGCACCACAAATTTGATATCTCCCACCACATTTTTAGGAGGACAGGGGGGACACCCGGGGTGTTCCACTACAACATGCTTTCACCCTTATAAAGAAAATCAATAACATTACAAAATTAAAGAGCATGTACCTGGAGAATAAATCGTGCCAGCATGTCATTGAGTACCCGCAGCCCTAATTTCTCAATAGGGATAGAACAATCATACTTAAAAATCCTTTCTCCATGAGTTAAACTTTTGACATGGCCATGCATTCACATCTTTTGACCATTCCAAATCATCATTAAAGCGCTTCAGATAACAAAGACTCATCTAGAGGTATCCAATCATCCTTAGAATCATCCTCTTCACTGGTTTCTCCATCCTCAACCCCAGCCAAGATCTGCTCAGCCTCCTCATCGTTGAGGAGAGTTGAAGGAATGCAATTAACACCCTATGATACTAGAATAAAAGAAGGCTGGATTTCTGTGATTTTGGCTAGCACAACAGAAAATTAAAGCAATGCTATTAAAGCAATTCTGGCCAGCAAACAGAATTAAAGCAAACATAACAATTGCAATTAAGTTTCATTATTCGCAATTGAGAGGCAATCCGGGATGCTTGAATAGAGATAGTTTTCTGTTCCTAGCATAAGGTCTACAATGCAATCACTGAATCACCTATATGTGCATTGTTTTGACTAAATATTCCAAGTTATATATCCTTTGTATCTTAAATTATTTTGAGAACTCATGGACATATCAAAAAATGTTAATGTCCTTGCAGGTTAAAGTAGAAGCATGGATTGAAAGAGCTGGCCTTGGAGTAGGAAGTCTTCGGAAAAGAACTTACAAATAGAAGTAGCAGCACCAGTACAAGTCGATAACCAAAGAAACTATGATGATGTGAGGACAATTAATCTTCTTGTTAAAACTGTTGCAAGGATCTCATTGTTGTTCTTGTCTCCTGCAAGGACTATCCAAACTCTTCTTGCCAGAGCACACTCGGATGTCTGAAGAAGCAATGGCATGTTGGCACCAGGCAGAAGACAAGAACAAGATCCTAAATGAAAAATTATCAGCTTCCATTTTTGAACTTGCATCTAAGGAAATGGCAGTAAAACAAAGTATCTTGAAATGCTGAAGATGACGAACCTGATAGGATTGGATGCAGATCAACTTCCATATAAAGCAATGATACAATCAAACTTACTTATTGGGCTCTAAACTCTCCAAGGTTTTATTCCATGCCCTACTATGTTCATTAACACTGGGCTTTCAACTGTTCAATACTACTTGTTGTCTAATATCTATTGAACTGGATCTCAAACCTGTATGGAACTTACTTTGTTAAAGAGTTTCTTCTGAGATATTTCCAAGGTCTAGGACTTTTTCTGCTTCAAAGGGTTTGACCTTTCAATCACTTTGGATTCAGACATTTGCATGCTAGAGCTTCCAGACGTGTATCTACAAGCTAGGACCCACTTCAAAAGCAAATTTGATGGAAAGGAAATGAATGCAACTATTCATTTGAACACTTTCAAACAAGCATTTATAAAGTGACAGAGGCTGCACGTGATTTGTGCACTTGGAAACTTTTAGCTGGGGTTTATAAGGCGAGGGATTCAAATAGGCGACTATAAGATGACAAATATTGTAAATTCAAAGCTCTTAGATAAAAGGGAATTCTCATTGATGCAAAGGTCACAGACATCAGGTAATAAGTCCTTCAGGCTAAAAAGAACTCAAGGAAATATATCCAAAATATATAAAACTAGAAATATGGTGGAATTTCTCAAGGATCGTGTGATTTTCTCAAGAATGGAAAGCAAGAAAATGACTTCAGGCAAGAATTCATCTTTACGTCGATATGAGCACAAAAGGTCAAGTTTTGAGCCTTCAAGTGAGTAAATCCTAAATAACTTCCTATTTTTGCTTGTTTAGTTGTTCCATTCATCATGGTTTAAAGTGTTTTTTCTGTTAAATCCATATTTTAATTGGCATATAGGACGGATTTGGGGTGTTTTAACCAAAGTAATGGGTGCCTGAGAGATGCAATTAAGAGATTCTTGAAGAATTTGGTCATTTAGAGTTATATTAAGATTTTTTTTTGAATAGGCCAAATATCACACATGCTCATAGAAAGAAAGGTTGCAAGTAAAAGGCACAATGTTTGCGAAAGTTTTCTATTGTGGCCTAGATCTTCTGAATGGGCTCAGGCTCGTGTTCCGTTCATACACCCAAAGGTGACACATGGAGGTGGAGATCGATGCAATGTAGGTGTAGGCTAGGGTAGATTAGGTAGGTCTTATCAAAATTTATATAAGGCATGAATCCCAAGAAAGTGGATTTGAGGTCCAAGATAAATCCTTCACGGGCAGTTCCTCGACTACTTTAGATCTTAACCGTTAAATTGAAATCCGTTATTAGTCATAGCAGCTCATATTCGGCCTGCTTATCTTGATAAACCATCTGCTTGCCTACTTATCTTGATAAATCGTCTACGAAGCATCTCAGCTATCAAATATTTGCCAAACAAGCATCTCAGCAAAGATAGAGCTCTGACCTGTCGTCTTGACTTTGCTTAAATCGGAGCTTTGGAGCTCTGGCCGACCGTCTTGGAGGTCTTGGAGCTCTAGCCTTGCAGTCTTGAATGCTGCTTAAATCGGAGCTTAAATCGCTGCTTGAATCTCAAATCACGCTGCTTAAATCTTAAATCACGTCACCCAAATCGGAGCTCCGGGATAGCGTTGGAAAAGGCATGCAGTTATCATTGATGCAGATTTTCCTTGTCGCTGCTAAAGCTGTCTCAGATCCTACCGGTTAAAGGGGTCAAACCCCCTTTCTCGCCCATTACGACAAAAATAAATGGGCTCGCCCAATGGGCTCTAAAGGGTGTTTAACCCCTTCATAATGCATCTTCGCAAAAACCAAATTATTTCTTTTTTAATATTTATTTTTCATAGGTGTTCCCATAATCGTGGCCAATTTTGCAAAATAGCACCTTTAAAAGCCCCCCTCCCCATTTTTGTTTTTTTTTTTCTTTTTTCTCATATATGAACCTCAAATATGGGTGATGACAGAGGAATGAGACACATTTCAAGTAGTGTAGGTAGGTGTTGTAGCAGAAAATGTAATAGCAGTATATGATCCTCTTAATTTTTCTCCACGATGACTTGGCAAACTAGGGTGATTCACACTTAAGTGATCACTTGTCCAAATATTATGCCAAATCATCATTTCTATACTTTTTTGGCAATTTGGCTAGTCAAAATGTTTTAAAAGTCTTCGAGGACAAAAAAACCAACATGGTGGATGTTATGAAGTTGGCGTAGATGTCAAGTATGAAGCAAGGTGAAATGAGGGCATGGTACTAGTGCACAAGGCTATTATGGAAGCTATGTATGATGAAAGTGGCTAGATGAATGAGGATATAAGATGTTCCAACTTAGAAATATGAATCAAGAATGAAATTCAAGCAAAGTACCATGTAGTTTTGTTGGGGTCGTCCAAACTTTGACTTTGGGGTTCTTCCAAACATAGACTTGAATCTTCCAAACTTAGACTTGCCTTGAATGTAGATCTTTCCCTTAACCTTTAGTAATTTCCTAAAGTATCAATGTTCTTAGATGATGTTGAAAGATGATTATGTTGCCAAAAATGGGCAACATTATTCTAAAACAAAGAAGTTGTCTAGTCCCTTCAACCAAAAAGAAGAATGTGAATGATAACATAGCCTGAGTGATAAATTAATGGGATAGGACCTTGACTACTTTAGCACAATCTAGGCAGGGACAATGCATTGCTTTTTGGGGGCTGAAGTAACCATTACTGTCACAGATCTTATACTACTCTTTTATCATGCGTAGTTGTTATGCTTGAGATTTTTGCCTTTTGAGCTCTTCGGTAGGCGTCAGAGAAAGGTTATTGTTCTTGAATTTCCTATTGAACTCAATGATTTATGGTCACCCACACTTTTCCATACACGGCGTGGATGTCAAGTATGAAACAAGGTGAAATCAGGGCATGGTACTAGTGCACAAGGCTATTATGGAAGCTATGTATGATGAAAGTGGCTAGATGAATGAGGATATAAGATGTTCCAACTTAGAAATATGAATCAAGAATGAAATTCAAGCAAAGTACCATGTAGTTTTGTTGGGGTCGTCCAAACTTTGACTTTGGGGTTCTTCCAAACATAGACTTGAATCTTCCAAACTTAGACTTGCCTTGAATGTAGATCTTTCCCTTAACCTTTAGTAATTTCCTAAAGTATCAATGTTCTTAGATGATGTTGAAAGATGATTATGTTGCCAAAAATGGGCAACATTATTCTAAAACAAAGAAGTTGTCTGGTCCCTTCAACCAGAAAGAAGAATGTAAATGATAACATAGGCTGAGTGATAAATTAATGGGATAGGACCTTGACTACTTTAGCACAATCTAGGCAGGGACAATGCATTGCTTTTTGGGGGCTGAAGTAACCATTACTGTCACAGATCTTATACTACTCTTTTGTTGGTTCTGGATCATGCATAGTTGTTATGCTTGAGATTTTTGCCTTTTGAGCTCTTCGGTAGGCGTCAGAGAAAGGTTATTGTTCTTGAATTTCCTATTGAACTCAATGATTTATGGTCACCCACACTTTTCCATACACGGACTAGTGGAATGTGGTCATAGACTTCCACTCCATTAGTTCTAAATCTTCAGGAAGATCTCTGGTAAGTGGAATGAACTCTGTCATGGACTTTTTGAAAGGTTGATTTTTTAAACTAAATTAACCATCTTTTGAGTGCCCTAATTTAACTCTGTTCAACTGATATAGAAGGTGGTCAAGTTCTTGAATTTCATGGGCCATGCTGTAAATCAGATCTTGGTCGCTTGCCTTTCCATCTGCATACTATTTTTCTAGCCTCAAGGTCTCCTGCTAACAGGCCAGATTCTGCCCCTTTCTTGCTGCCCATACATACAACAGTAACATTTTGTTGGTCTTTTATCATATGGAAAGCCACTATTATATCCGACATCTTTCTCTAGGCTTAATCATTTTTACTATCAAATTTGAACATAAGTTTCCAGTCTTTGCTCACCTGTGTAAGGTGTTCGATATCTCTAAGCCCCTAATGACCCGATTGTTAGATGTTCCAGCTTGAAGGTGGAGTATTTAGATCTCATTCGACGGCAGCAAACTCTCAAGGTTTTTGGATCCCCCTCTAAGAAAGAGGTGGCGCTCCTCAAAATCATGATTCTTTATAACATTTTTAACACTAGAGTTGTCCCGGGAACCATTTCTAGTCCATGGATCAGAAATGGTCCACCATACCCCCTGCCACTTAAACCCATATATCTCACAAGAGAAATTTTTCATTTTAAAATATACCACTACTATTTGAGTCTTCACTTGATTCTTAACGATCTGTGAGAATTTCATGGCCACTGGATTCACCTTTATATTGGTATCATTGTTCAAACTTTTGAGAATTTGGCAGTTTTTACAGCACGCTAGAATTGCATTCTTCAATTTTCTAGCATAAAAGTGTCTAAACCTTGTTAAATATGAAATTAATTGATATATTATGATAAAACATATCGATTTGCATATTTTCATGTTTGGCCGCTATCATTTGATATCAATTGAAGTCGCCAAACCCTATTTGCTTAAAAATGCCGCATGAGATTCAAGAATTGTTTCTCTCTTGTTATTACAAGTTTTGACTTAATTTTTGTGAAAATGAGTCCTTAACTAGACCAGCTATAGTTCAAGAAACTTTTTAGATGTTTATATATTCTATTAGTATCGTTATTAACCAAAGAAATTATTGTACAGAATTCAAAATAAAAATATAGGTTAAAGTGCTCCAATAAACCCCATCTATGAGTCTCATAAGGATAGTAAATGATGCATTCTAATTAATTTTATATAGGAATTTACTTTATCAACATAAATATAGTGTAACTAGGGTATAACCATGCATTATCTAGATCTAAACAAGATCTAATATAACAGGATGAACACAAAAAAGGGTTCCAAACTGCGTTGATTATACCCTTAAAAGTCTAAAACTCAACAATGATATAGAATAGAATAGAATAGAATAGTTTTTTTATCGTCCACTGAGATAGTGATGGTTCTTGATGAATGGAGGACAATATCACGAAGTTTAGCCATGACTATAAATAAATAGATCAAAAGACTTTCTGTAACTGTTTTTCTAGTTCATCTAAAATATTAACTTATTGCACTACATTTCTCCCATAAGCCTTTTAAATGGCACAATATATGATAAAGAGGGATATTAATTTAAGGTCCTTGGTGTGGTCTTACTAGGAAAAAAAAAAATGAAGAAACCTACTTACTTTCCACCATTATAAAGTTAGTCAATGTATGGCTGCTCCAAAGTGTTGTAGTCTAAGTAGGACCATAGTATATGTAGATCAACTTTTATGATAGGCTATAATTTTTGTAAATTTGAACTTTTGTTGGCAATATATATCTCAAATTTCATGTTAGAATAATATGTTATAAACAAGATTTGAATATAAATAAGCATGGACTATTTATAGGTCCAAGATTAAACCAACTGGATTGAGAAAATTTCTCTATTTATCTGCGTTGGTTCTATTCATTTTGTCCCCTACAATGATATTATGATTTGCTACATATTCTAAACGAGGTGCACCCTGGACTACCACAGTCGTCGGATTCGTCGATCGTACGACCCAGATCATATGTTGGGGCCTCTGGGCACCTCTCGTTTCGCTTATAGTCATTTATGATTGGAGGCACCTATGATTTTGAAATGTGAAATACCATTTCGCCTAAGGTTTGGATGGAATGTCGAATCTCTATACGGTTTTGCCTAAGATTTTAGAATATGAAATACGAGGGCTAGAACCTCTACTAAAATAACTCAATGTCCTAATAAGATTACTTTAACCAATATACCCAGTGAGCTAGTGTGGTTATTTTTTATCTTGAATCTATGTTTTTTTTATAACAACTTATTCAATTATTTAGGGATATATGGTCTATGGTTTCAGGAATTGTTATTTTTACATCGATATCAAATCCCCCTAGAACCCCCTGTTATTTTGCTACATATTCTAAACGAGGTGCACCCTGGACTACCACAGTCGTCGGATTCATTGATCCTACGACTCAGATCGTATGTTGGGTTATAAGACTACTTTAACCAATGTATCCAGTGAGCTAATGTGATTATTTTTTTATCTTGAATCTATGTTTTTTTTTATAACAACCCATTCAATTATTTTAGGGATATATGATCAATGATTTCAGGAATTGTTATTTTTACATCCATATCAAATCCCCTTGACCCCCCTGTTATTTTGCTACATATTCCCATTGTCTATAAGATAATATTTGAAAGGTGTAAGTGGACTTTCTCATACATTCCAAGTACTAACTACTTAATTTTTGTGCTTCGATATCATTTGTTAGATAGACAATCCTTCCTAATCAATTAATGTTATCATATACAAGAATTTGGCACCGGCGAAGCCGGCGCTCTGTGCACCTTGTATAAGCTTTAGAAGTTGTAGTTTGCAAGTGCTTAAGGCTAAAATAAAGATTTGATGCTGAGAGTTTGCGAAAGATGTAAATATCGACTTTAAGTCTAAATAGTCTATGATTATTTTGCAAGTCACGGATTACTCATGATACTGGTTAATTAGAGATGTTAAGATAATGAATAGACTTTTATTAGCACGATGCCTCTAGATGATCTGAATTCCACTTAAATATGAATATGTAGCATAATAACAGGGGGTTTTCTTTGTGTTTTTATACGCTTTTCACTAAGGTTTTCCTATGATTTCGTGATCTATTCAAATGGATGTACTAATGCGTACATCTAGAGTGCACTATTTCTGAGCCATTGATTTTAGCCTTTTTTTTTCAATGGTCAACAACCAATGGCTCACAACAAAAGCCCTTTTTTTGTGCGTGTGGTGCATAATGGGCACATGAAGGGCCATTGATTTTAGTTTTTTTTTTCCAATGGTCAACAACCAATGGCTCACAACAAAAGCCCTCTTTTTGTGTGTGTGGTGCATAATGGGCACATGAAGGGCTTGAAGGGCGCATGTAGTGCAGTTTCCCTGCCGGCAACACATTTCTTATCATAACTTCTGATCCAGAGCTCTGTTTGAGATGATTTTTATTGCGTTAGAAAGCTCTCTTCGAGATTTTTTTGATAGTGTATGATATGGATATGTTTGATTAAGTTACCTATGCTAAAACAACAATTTTTCGGCCGGGTTTGGTAGGCTTTCACATCCTACCAGCTGATTAATACAGGATTGCGCTATTGGATATTGTTTTATGGCTCATTCCGAATGAAACTTGCAAAACATTACCATGCATTTTTAGATTTTGAGGCAGTTATTAAGCAAATTCCAAGGCTTCTAGATCCTTGTGCTAACAAGCAGAAAAGTTTCCCACTTTGGTTTCTCACCACAAGAATCCATGGAGGCCAAAGGCTGCTGATAAATTCCAGTTGAAAAATGTTTGTGTATGGGTGTTGCAAACTATGACTTTCAGAATAATGGGATCAATCTGCTCTATCTTTATGGTAACTTTTACTTATGTTCTATTTGTTTTATTGTGATCAAATTCAAAAGCTACAGGTGATGAAAGCCTCAAATGAATTCTAGTTTTTTCTCGGTTTGAATTCTAAAATTTTTGTCACAATCGGGGACGTCCCTAAGGCCCCGAATGGGCAAAAAAAATTTTTTTTGCAACACAAACCATTAACATCCAACATATAAAAATTAAATCCCCCAACACATAACAACCAACACATAACAACCATTGACATTAACAACCAACACATAACTACCATTGACATTAATATTAATTAACACAACTATTGGGTCCAACACATTTAAATTAAAATCCCCCTTAAACCCCCTTTGGTTTGGGTGCATATTCACACGGGGGGTGACTCCGGGCAACGAGAGCTGTTGGATAGGCATATTCACCCCTTATTTCTTAATCTACACCGTATGTAAAGTTCCTCATTTATGGGGTATGCAAGTATAAAATTTGCTATACTGTATAACAAGATTCGCAAAATACTATAATATTTCAAGCGGAATACTATATGGTGTTGATTTCGTACGTGCAAAATACAATTATGAGGGCTCTCGCTGCCCTACGTCACCCCCCGTGTGAATATGCACCCAAACCAAAGGGGGTTTAAGGGGGATTTTAATTTAAATGTGTTGGACCCAATGGCTTTCAAGCTTAAAAGTTTGAGGAAATGGATTTTCAAATGCTTATTCTATCAGGGGTGAACATGATAGCATCATTTGTTCGAGCAGAGAATAGAGCATGACATTTAATATAGGTTGAACTTTAGATGAATACTTGCAGTGATTACTTTTTTCATTCTTTTCTGGGTGGCAAACTTTCGTCCATCACCCAAGCAAGGTTTTCGATCATTAAAATTTATGGCTTGGGACTCCATCTACAACAACAATAACATTGCTCATGTGTGGCCTTTTGATTTATCCCTTCAACTACTATCGAGATAGTGGAATATAGGCCTTAGTTATGGAGGAAGACTGGGTATGGCTCGGATCTAGTACATTTAACCCGAAGTAGGTTGAAAGGGAAAACCTGAGCCAATTGTTGAAGTTCCTCATACAAAAAACTAAGTTCCTTGGTTGGTAGCATAGACAGTGCAATGTGTTATGCTATGGATATTTCACTCGTGTAGAGTACTTGACATGAGAACGAGACAAAGATTGCTTTATGATGGCAGATTTCGCATTTGATTATGGGTCTAAGGTTTCAAGGATGGAGAAATTTGGTAAAAACGTAGGGTTAGTGTGTATTCTTTTGCCATAGACGCATTTAAAAAAATCTTTGCAAAGATTAGATGAAACCATAATTTGAATGGCATAAGGGCTAATTGTGCATATGTTGTGGGCAAACAATTGATAAATAAAAAGGCATATAGTGGTTGATGTCCAACGTAAGTTAGTATGCAAAGGAGGAGGAGGAAGAAGACCAAATGCAAATGTGTGGAAGTAGTAACATTCCTAAGTGCAACCATGTGGTTAGGGAGTATGTGGGATGCGTCAAACATCTTACACCTCTATGAGGCTCGAAATCTGCTGTTGGCTCGAAAAACTATAGCTATGCATCATGTTTTAGGAGCTAGAATGTTAAGAATTTAGCTGTAGAATTTTTGTTCTCAACTCTAGAATAGGCCTCATTATGTGAGTTTGAGTTTGAGTTCTTCTTTAGTGGGAATGTCGTTGGGAAAACCAATTGGAAGGCAAATTTGTTCCCACTGCAGTGCCCAAAAGGGCGAATTATCAAATCTAAGCTGGGATAGCATAAAAGCCCCACTGATTCGCTTCAATATCAATGAACTTGAGATGGGCATAGGAGGCAAAAGAAAGCTATAAATTGCAAGAACCCTACTTGCGGAATTTTCTCCCGGCCTTCAATTTGCGACCTGTGGCAGGAATTGGGCATGCAAGAGAAGGTTGCACCACTAATCATCGAAATTTTTTTGTAAGCATTGTCTTTGTGCCATACCAAGATTTGGTCCATCCCTTTTCACAATTATTGCTCCAGGTTACAGTCTGGGGGGAGAGTTATTGGCAAAGATCTTGGGTGCGGGCATAGAACTTTGCTTTCCATGAAAATGATGCTAATCGTCCTTGCAAATATCCCTCTGTTTTGGACAGATAGATGCAGCTCCTCCGCCATCTCTCGAGAACTCCCCCGCACATCTTAGAGACATTTTGATTTGATATTCGCACAATAATGCAAGAGGCCTAGTTCCTAATGCGGGTTGCCAAGCCTCAATTCAAAGGCGACTAGCTGCAGACACTTGTTCAATTAGAATAAAAGGAAATGGGCTTGATTTCGCAACTATCTTATAGATATCAATAATGTAGCAGTAGCCCACAAAGCTTAGCTGCAAGAACGACGTATGGTTTCATACAAATCCGCGTGAAAGGCATAGAGCAATAGCTGCATGAAGTAAGAGTTTGAATGCTTCGGTAAAATAGACCGAATCAAAGCAAGCTGAACTTGAATCTTTTTAACAGTCCGAGATGAAAAATCCATCCCAAATTGTCTCAAAAAAGCAAAAAGGGGTTGATGTGGGCATCTGAAATTTGAACAGGCTCAATTGGGCTCAACTGCTTGAGCTATGGCTTTGTTCAGCAGGGCATTTGCTAGATCCAGGTGAAAGGATACCCACAAGCAGGCTCTCGGCAAATTGGTTCAAAGTGGGCCGCAATTAGCTTGCTTCATGCTTGCTAAAGACAAAGAGAAAATAGAGCTTCTGAATGAATCAAGCTCAGGATTCTATAATTGGGCTGAGAATTGCTCACCGGAATGCTTTTGATCAAGACAGTCAAAACAGTTACAGCTCAAAACGCAAAATCCGTCCTCACTGTGCTATTAGCATACAAATAGAGCACCCAAAAAGCAGCTCTCTACATTTCACCATAGCATCGACAAATCTGTAAGTGCAAGAGAAATTTGCCCGTTCTAAATTACTTTTCCATTTGACCGTAACTTTGCTGAATGATCTGCCTACAACGTTTTTTGTCTCACATTTTTGCAGAATCGGCATAGCCTGGTTTCTGTTTCACATTTTACACTTACATGTCCATGCAGCTGCATTTACATGTACTTGAATATCAAAATTACATCATTTTACATTTTAGTGTACTTTCAGGTAATGAAGCCAAACAAATCATACATATGTACATTAGTTGTACTAATATTGTAACATTAATGTGATGTACTAATATTGGAACATTAATTAGATGTACATTAGATGTACACTGGATGCACATTGGATGTACATTGGATGTACAGTAACAGATCAGTGGAACTGTTGGCTGTACATTAGATGTACTGATGTACATTAGATGTACATTAGATGTACAGTAACAGATCAGTGGAACTGTTGGATGGACATTTTATGTACATAGAACATACATTAATTGTACAATAGTATAGTTCAATACTCTTTTGGCATCTGGTTGCCGACATCATTTTGCTAACATGGTCTTTAATGCTTTTGTTATTGCAGTCTGAGCTTTATCAACAGTTTGTATATCGTAATCCCGATACCAAAATTCGCCTTGACGGTTCGGTATATCCAAAACCTGATTGCATAAGGAAATTGAAGGAGAGAAACACATGTTGTTGTGTCAAACATGAGCAAGCAGATCTGTACAGAAAGGCCTTCAATGATATGAGGAGATCCCTACATGTTAATTGCACTTCTTTGCTGCAAAGGTTCCGTGCATCCCAAAGAAAAAACAATGGACTATGTCAAGCAAACAAGAAGACTTTTGATAATGTTAGTATCTTGTGGAGGTCAATAGTTTGCGAGAAATATGTGACGGATGAATGGCATAAACTAAAATGTGAATGTGATGAATGTGGAGTGAAGAAATTAGACATCTGTCCAAACGAGGAAGATGGAATTCAGAATGTGGACTGGCAAGTATATGCATATGTCAATGAGCCATCCAAAAAAGGTACATCCAGAAGGCTTAGATTAGTTGATCAGAGTGACAAAGCATCTGTTTTGTTAAAGAACATGAAAAATCAGTGTGCTAAGTTTACAAATCATAACTTTACAGCACACTGGCAGAGCAAACAGTTTAAAAGATGTGTTGAGAAACTCCCGGATAATAGTGTGTTCTGTTGTTGACTTTGCAGAGAACTACACATTGAAACCAGGGACAGAAGTGCAATCCGAGCATTGGAATCCTGATCAAATTAGTATTTTGGTCCATATTTCAATGATGAAAATAGAAGGTAAGCTTAAAAAAACAGTGCATTTCTATGTTTTAGATGACAGGAAGCATGACACTCATTTTGTACAACATGGTTTTAAATTACATTTGGGGTGGCTTAAGAATAATGGAGGTGGACACATAAACCTTCATTATGTGTGGTCGGATGGTTGTGCATCTCAATTCAAATCTCCACGGGCATGGTATGGAATCAGAGATACCATGTTGAAAATAAAATTCGAAAGTGATATGGAATTTCTTTGGATCCGCCATGGGAAAGGCACACATGATGGCGAGGCTGGTATAGCAAAGTTGTGGCTTGAGAGCGGCGCAGAGAAAACAAAATGGCATGCCGAAGGCAAAAAGTAAACAACGGCTTGTGCGGTTTAAGGGCCAAGGAATCGGATTGTGAAAGGGTGTTTTGGGAGGTTGGAAAAACAGATGTGAACAGCAGCAAGCATTCAATTGCAAGACTTTACACCGTACTCAGCCAGATACATTCTCATGTCAACTATAAACCCAAAGAGATCCAACAAAGTTGCTATCGCAGACCACTCTCGTGCTTTTGTGATGCTTGCATGAACTTCAATTGGTTGAATTGTGAGAACATTAAACATTGTGGAGAATGGTCTCTAAAAAGTTTGGAGCCCACGATCATATTGCCTCTCGTGTTGAAGCTGAAAATGATGTGGATGTTTTGTATCTGCAGAGGACGAGGCTGGTTTAGATGACACCGTAGTCAAGTTTGGATGTATTTGTGTCTTTTGCAAAGACCGGACTAATGTGGAAGGTGTTTCATACTATGTTCTCATGTGCACCGGGAAAAGCATGCATTGGAAGAAGATTCAATTGATGACTATGGAAATGAATACTCTGCTGGCACTAGTGTCATTGAAGGACAATATTATGAACTAATCCCAGGCTGCCACAATAAGTATAAACTGCTTCCTACTAAGAATGTTTTGGTACCTGCAGAATCTGTGATTGGGGTAAGCACAGCATTTCACTTGCCAGATGAAGTCCATGAGACATTGTTATCACAACTTCCAGCAATTGTAGATGACATGGACTAAGCCAGATCTGTAGTACTTTCCAGAAATATTGTAATACTTTGTTCATATAAAAGATAAGAACCAAGAACCGGACTACTTCGTAAGTGCATTATGTACATCAATGTACATAAGATGTACAACAGATGTACATCTTATGTACATCTGTTGTACATTCCAGAAATATTATAAAAATTTGTTAAGTGTAAGTTGATTAGAATTGAACACAAGAAAGTTGAATTGCATAAACATTAAAAATAGTTTCAGTCATGGCAAAGATAAGAAATGGACAGGTTTTCATGTACAAATGGTTGATATATTTATATTGTGGACACAACACACCCGAAAATAAGCATGGCTCATAATTCATGACCAAGCTTCAAAATGTCGATAGGAGCCCCGATATCTTATGACTATTGCATCATGTCTTCCAGCCCGCCGTAGAGAGGTCAAGAGATATCCTCTAAAGCAGTAGTCCATGCGGTTTCTATAGCACGTGCCACTGGCAAACCTTTCCATCCTGCATGGCCTGCATCTTCCAGGACACGTGCCTTCCCCCAAGGGTTGTGCAACAAGTGATTTGCTGCCAATATACATTTCATGGTTGCTTGTTCCTCATAATTTTCAATTTGCTCAACCTTTTCCCAAAGTTCAGGAACAGCAGTATAGAGGCGATAATCGGTCCCCAACCCTATGTACTTGCAGCTTGTGTTGGTTTGTATTACCTCTGGGTGCAGCAGAACTCTATCTCTTAGTTTCTTAATAGTCTTTTGTGTTTCAGTCCATTCATCTACAAAGCAAATGAAGATCACTTAATTATGTATACACACTCATAATTGTACCAATAAGAAACACAAAGAAAACAGTACTCAAGTGCAATGAACAAAAACTTTGATACATATATTCATAACATTTGAATTTGTACATCGGTCAAAGTCTGTACCAACAATGGGCGGTCGAGGGCCAATAACATGATGGCGGTTTCTCCATTCCTTGCTCAGATATTGACTAAATTTAGGCGTGAGCACCCAAGTTGCTGCCATAGTTTGCCAGCAAAATCTGTTCCACCTGCTCTGATATGCCATCTGCTGCATTAGTCATTGGATGCTCTTTCACATAAACTATACCATCTTCGGCCATTTTGAATCCATTAAGCCATGGAATGAGCTCCATGACAAAAGCAATCGTCACCAGCTAATATCGGTGTCCAAGAGAAAGGATATATGTAGCTTCCTCTGAGATTCAAAGTGGATTTGTATCTTTAAATCGTCGATCGAAACTGTATGTCCATAGTACTCGGGTACTCTTTCCATACCACGTTTAATGGTTTCACAAACAACCCCTTTTGAGGTTTAGTAGGGTGTTTGTGTGGCGAGTCCAACACCGCCTCCCGGTCAGAAACAAACTTCAGCTTTATGGAAAAAGCATCACAAATATATTCCACAATTGGGTGAAGATTTTAGAAGTGAGTGAAGACCAGATGGCAACATCAAACCCTTCTCTTACAAATGCTAACAAAGATGCTAACCCTAGCCTTGCATAAAAAACCTG
The DNA here is from genome assembly GCA_021234155.1 of Isoetes taiwanensis. NCBI lineage: Eukaryota > Viridiplantae > Streptophyta > Lycopodiopsida > Isoetales > Isoetaceae > Isoetes > Isoetes taiwanensis. Next base: position 570,008 of record JAJEKV010000213.1, on the reverse strand, counting down.
TTTCCTATATTAAATTGAAGCTCATCTTTCTGGATCTGTTGGTATCTTGAGTTAATATTTTCATTCTTGTGCACACTCTTGCCCAACACAGAATTTAAGTCAAAGATAATGAGCTTTCTCCCTGAATTAGATGATTCACTTCGGCAAGAAAAAACACTTGAGATTCACAATTTATAATTACATTTCAGATCACACAATTGAGAAAACACATTGATAATTACACGATTGTTATTTGCACAGGTGTAAGTGAGACAAATCAATTAATTTTTTCATTGCTTATTGAGTACAAAGAAGCTCGGAGCATGGCTCATACAAAACTGTAATTTACAAACAAGTCAAAGGGACTATCTACCCTGTAGGAACAACTGCTTGTATATTCATCTCTCCTTCTACAATTAATGCCTCCATTAGATGATCCCTCCGTGACTTGGCATAGGCATCGGTAGTGAACCAACTGGGTGTCATCTGCATGGTGCACAAGTATTAGAGGACTATACCAACAAATAACTAATAGGAAAATAACATGTTCTACTTACAAAAATGGAGCTTGGCTGTGCATCAACCACGGCATCTATGAATTTGTGCATGTAAGCCACAATGTACATGCAAGGGTTGCTGGTACTAGTTTCTGGCATTTTAGGACAGAACACAGGAGCATCAAAGTTCTTCCTACCATGGTTTAAGCTGTTGGATCCGAGCATCATGTTATTGATCACAAGCTTATGAAACCTGCAAAATTGCAATGTGAGAATAAATCAAGCATAAGAAATTGCAATATGAGAATAATCAAATCATAAAACTAAAACAGAAACTCATACTTACTTCTGGACCACTTTAGCATCGGGTACATAGCCTTTGACAGGAGAGAGGATCTGTATACTTGGGCTAGCTATAGATGGAAAAGAGCTTTTCACTGGACCAGCAAGCACAAGTATTGCCAATGCCACATTTGGGCCTTGTAGAATTGGAACAAATATGTATTGGCATCTTGCAATCAAAATGCCATCCAGCCCTTCCTTTATGTTAGTGTTCTGTGCATCTTCCCCCCCCCCTTTTCTTGAGGGAATTCACAAAATTCTGGAAGGTGTCCGGTCGAACCGTAAAAAACTTGTGTTTCCAATCAGATGGAAGACCGCTACAAAGGTACCTGCACACAAATCCAGAATACATATTAATACATAAGATGACTTAGGGAATGAAATAACATAAATGGGTGTAAATATGGTAATGCTACCCAAAAAGCACTGTCCGGACAAGTGCTGTAAGTGCTTTAGGTGCTTTACCCTCGAGTGCTTTTTCGTTCAACGACATCGTTTGATGATTACTCCAGAAATAGAACGGATCATCCCGTGGAGGTAGGGATCGATGACATGGATGACCCCGCGCGAATTGGGAGATGAATTTTCATGTTTGGCGGGATTTCTAGATGGCCGGATTCTTGGAGGGAAATTCTTGGTTGTCATTATTTCGAAGATTTCCTGTAACGAGATTTTCCTGGCTGTCTTCAATTCCAATCCAATTCAATCTTTGATCTGTTCTCATGGCTAATAATTCACTTGCAATTCTCAATCCGAATGCCAATCCCAATTCTAATTCCGAGAGCATTGCTGATCAGGAAAGGAGAATTTATCTGGATTTTGAAGCCAAGAGGAAGAGAGAATCCAGAAAGAGATTGAAACTAAAGGAAAAAGAAAACATTGCACCAAATGAGAAGAAGAGAAAACATTTTCTCAGTGATAGAAGGTTGCAAGAGCTGTCAAAAGAGCTAACTGACTCTTTTAATCACATTGTGAGGAATGTTTCAGAGGATTTAGACAAAGGGAGAATTCTTTAAAGACTTTTGAAGAAAAATACACATTTACCATTGCAAGGAGAATTACCAGATCCCAAGAACACGGGTAAATGCATACCATGATTTCCAATGTCCGAGAGACAATGCAGGCCCAAAAAATGCAAAGAAAAACTGATATTTTGCAAGCAAGAAAGAGCACTCTACAAATGGCAGCCTGTTCGGGCCCAGGGATCAATCAATCTGCAATTTCAAGGGTTCTATCTATTCCACGAAAAACTGTTGCCATGGCATTTAGAAGACGAATTTTTGCAGAATCTGAAGCTGGCCCCTGGTCAATGTTTGGAAGGAAGAGAAGAAAAGATGCCTTCACAGCTGAAGAAATAGCCACAGTCAGGAAGTATTGGGATGAAAATACCAGAGTATCACCTTATAAGAAGCATGTGAGGAAGCATTTGAATGATAAAGGTGAGAAAATTGATCATCCTATTCATCTGCTAGAGATGACACAGGTATAGTTTCGACCATACATTTTGAATGCTTTCTTTCTTTCTTTTTGTTTAGAAAGTAACTAAATTTTTTCATTGTGCAGGTTCAACTATATCTTGGTTTCAAGAAGGAACATCCAGATATGAAGATGTCCCAGCAGGCTTTCGAGAAACTGAAGCCAAGCTACATTAGAAAATTAAAAGAAAGGGAGACCTGTTGCTGCCAATACCATTTGCATTTAGAATTTGTAAGGCAAAGCCATCAATAATATGAGGACAGATCCTCATGGTGTTCTAAGGAATGTAAATGTAAGTGCAAAGTTTGTGGCCCAGGTCAGATCTGTATGGCCAAGGAGAACACCATTAAATCAACTAGTGATTATTGGAGAATGGTGGTGTGCCAAAAGGATGAGAGTGAAGAGTGGCATAAGCACGTGTGTTTGATGCACTTGTACAAAGTGTGGGTTAAAGAAGTAAGTATGGTTTCCTTTTTGCTTGTACATTACTTTTAAGTAGTATCTAATCTAAACCTGTTTCTGTCGATAGTCTTGGTCATCTTTTCCTCAACAGAGTTATCTTGTCCAGTTGTATGTGAGTGTCCCCGCTGATAGGAATGCTCACTTTCACTCAAACACGGAAAAGATTGAGTGTTCATGCCTGCAGATTTATGTTCTCACGAAATTTCAAAGTCCGCTACCTTGAAATAACTAAGTCTCAGAATTAAATCACATTGTGCCTTGCTTTTATTTGAAGCACTAAGGTTTGCGGGTATTCTACAGTTGTCGAGTCTAATCCAGGTGATAGAATTCCAAAATTATCCTATTAGAGTGATGTGCAAAATCTTGGATTCTCGCCAGGGGACATTGACCAATTCTTGACCCTTGGTCAAGGTGTGATCATTTTCAACAAGCTCGATGCAAGACTTCAGTCGGGCCCCGAATCCACATATTCTCAGCCCCTTTGAGTTCATGCCAAGATTAAAATCATTTGCAAAACCATTAGGTTGTGGCTGTAAGGAGTCTTAGAGTCTAGACTGCTTTTTTCTTGAATTGGGAAAGTTATCATGAATCGATACATCCCGCCATTATTGTTTTTGTATTGCAGGTTGCCAACATGTCCTAAAGAGAGGAACAAGCAAAAGTCTATCAATGTCCAATGGAAAGTATTTGAAAAGGTACTAACTATCAAATTCAAGCATATTACTTTTTAGGAGTTGAGCTAATCATTTGACATTGAACTGTCAGCAAGAAGTCCAAAAGAAGAATACTGCCAAGCTATCTAAGAAACCTGCAAAGGTTACTAGATTGGCCTACAAGACGGGCAGTCCTTTTGAATTTAATGAGCATGCAAAAAAGACTATGAAGTCTTTTGTTCCACATAATTATAAAGCTCATAGTATCTGTACAAAATGGAGGCAAATCTGCACTCACATAGTTACATGCCTCTATGTAACAAAATTGAGGCAATTTACAAAGTTTATACCAGGATCAGGAATCTAAAAACTTCTGTAGATGAACCAACTGGTCTGCACTGAAGACATTTCGATGTGCATCAACTAACCACTGAATCTGGCCCTTGCAGTATGCTTTGACCAGCAGTTTCTTATCTGCTCCAATGTCCTGCTGAAATAATTCTTCAAGAACACCCAGGGAAATACTTGTATAACATTCTGCTCTAGTGTTATTCTTCAGTACAGCTAAAGTATCTTCAGCATGTGACACCTGTCTAAGTATTGGAAGCAAATAAACATCCAGAATTTCATCAGTTGGCTGACAGGTGAAAGTAGGCACCATGATGGAAGTAAATGGTGGGGACAGAAATGTCTTGTAAACCTCATCATCTGCAATAATTACATTTCTGCCATACTCAGGGAAAGCTGCATATACCTTATGGAGTGGCTTCATAAAAATAGGATTAGAAGACTCCAAAGGATACTTGAAAGGCATCTCATCACAGAAACTCTGGTCCCAAATGAAGATGAATTTGTCTTTCTTAGCAGGACATAGGACATCAAGCACCTCATGAACATTAAATCTGTTCATAGAGGACCAAATGGCTAAGTCATACCAGTAAGATGCTTCCTCCAAGAAAGCATGTACTCCCGGCCTGAATACAACTACTTTGTTAGTTGTTGATGATTTTAATAATTGAGGGTTTATCTTTTTAAGATCATCCCTCAATTGATTGCTTCTTCTAAAGCTCTTCACGAGAACGCCATTAAGATCTAGAATCAGCAATCTCTTTTGCCTAATGGGTAAAAGCATGCTAGGGTGTACCATCTAAAGTACTTTTTAGGGAGTGCGAAACTACCCAGAAAAGTACCCAGTACTGGGTACTGGGAAGTTGCATAAATGCCGCAATAAACAATAAGTTTGAGAGTTAATTTATTTATTTTAGCCTCTAATAGTATTGTTATCCTTTAATACTATAGATTGTCATGTTATTGACCCTCAATTCAAAATTTTTTTATTGTTTTAATGGAAAGAATAAACAGAAAGTACCAGAATCAAAAGTACCCAGTGTAGGTACTTTTGAGGGTTCCAAAAGTGGTACACCGTAGCATGCTTTTACCCTAATAACAATTGGCAGTGCAATGGAACTTGAAGCTACATTTACACTTTGTACTTCAGTGGACCTAACATTCACAACATTAATCAAGTGAATACACACCCAAATTCAAGTACAAATATTGAGATTAAATTAAAAAAGCACAAGACCTGGAAGTTAATTGGGATACATTTAAGTCCTCATCACTTTGGACTACTTGGTCGCTCCCTGAAGATTACAGAAGACAACTCAAATAATGAATACAATAATTTAAGAATTCAAATTAAACAATCAGGAATGAATTATTCTGCTCAAGGGGATGTTGTTATTCCCCCTCATGGATTCAATCATTGCTACAAGTTTTGTACCTTTATCTTGTATAGATAGTGCTGCAGCTTGTACATTTGGTGCAGGTTCTAGTATTGGCTGCTCTTCATGAATTTCTTTTGAACTTTCAAACCCTGCACCTGCAATATCAGCAAGGGTTGAGTTTATGTTGTCCATGACATCCTTCTCAACCTCTTCTTCATTGCCTTGCAAGTTCTGTTGCCCTGCATCATTCCCATCATTCTTTTGACCTCTCCCTCTCAAAGGATACTTTCTAGTAACCTTGGCTTTGGTCTGAACAGCTGCTTTGGCCTTACCACCTCCTTTCTTTTTGCTAGTCTCTTCTTTATTCAATGTCTTCTTTTCCTTCCCTGTCTTCTTCACAACCACATCAGCTTTTTCTTCTTGATCTTGCTTCTGCTTCTTCCTGGTTGGAGTGTCTAAGACATACTCAATCTCCTCATCTGAAGCAGCCTTTGTTTCTTCCTGAAATTTACTACCACTTCTTAACTGCATTGGGGTCACCTGTCCCAGAACATTCTCTGTTTCAATATCAGAATCATCCCTGACATGTCTCAACCTTCTTCTCTTCGTGCTAGTAGAAGGGGACTTCAATTGGTCAGATTGCACATCTACTACATCTTCAATTGCCCGACACATATTTGATCCCAAATCTGATTTCACGAAACTTAATCTAGGATCAAAGGAAGCAACCTCAAGCTCAATCAGAACAGAATGCTCAAGCCAAGCTCAACATAAAGGTCTTCGTGAACTAGGCATTCACATTTCAAACATTTGCCTTCCTTTAACAAGGCAAAGACACATCACATGATATTCATGTGAGCAATCAAGAATTAAAGAAAGCTTGTACTTATCAGGAAATCCCAAACCACAAGCATTACAAAATTTTTGTAAAAAACCTGGAAGATTTCTCTTGATGGTGTTGATGCAGAAAGTTGAATTCTTGATGTCTCCTAGACTGTCAAGGTTTTTTGCATATTCCTTGGCTGCCTTGATGTCAACATCCGGTTGAATTAATTCGCCTCCAAATTTCCCTTCTTCAAAATCAGATCTGATCTCCGTGTCCGCATAATGACTCCATGGACTCTGCAAATATACCTCAAACATTAACTTTCTCTCCAACTCCTTTATTTCCTGTTCTACTTCCCCGTGTCATGAACATGCCCTCTTTTCAACAAGCAATGATTTCAATTGTTCCATGCTGTGTCTTTTTTCGGTTAGCCTTTTAAAAATTTTGTCATTTGACTTTTCTTCAGCTGCCAGGCTAACAACTATATCCTGCATTTCTTTTTCCATCTGCGTTTTCTTGATCATAAGTTTTTCAGTTCTCTCAGAACTATCTGCAGATTCGGTTTCAAGTTTGTCCGATCAAGTTTACTACTTGCTACCTCTTTTGCTTTCGGCGAGGCTTTGAATCAATTTCTTGTTTCTCTTTAACAGCTATGCACAGAAAACCATAACCTGTGCACCATATGCAGCCCAATTGATTTGATGGCCTTCAGGATCTTCAAGACCTTCTTGGCAATTTTCCCAAGCAAATGCAAGGGCAAATTGCTTCCTGACTTCATTGTTTGAAATCCCATCTGGATAAAGAATCCTTAACAAACTGTCCAATTTGGCCTTCAGATGTGGCTGAATAGCAAAGAACTTTAGTGCCCGACCTTCCGACTTGGGATTGAGGGGTTCTTGCCAAACCCGATTCCCACCGTTCTTGTGTAACATTATTTGCCGTAATTGAATCTGCTCTGAGGCTACAAACCATGGTTTGAAAGGCCGTGTATCCTTTCGAAATCCTCAGCTGTAACTGCCTCCTCTACCATTGTAATCGATTCACGAATGTAAGTTCCGGATAATTGATCTATGATGTGAGCGGGAGAAAAACAGAGCAAAAGAAACACAAATTGGGATAAAAAAAAAAAGGAAGGTGCCTGGAAGCTAGGTGCGCGCGGGAACCGAGGTCGAGATTGTGGGAGGTATAACTACGGGTTGCTAAGTGCTTGGAAGTGCTTTAGGTGCTAAGTGCTTTCGCGTTTTTTTGGGTAGCATTACCATATTTACACCCAAATATGTTGAAATGCTAGCCTACCTCCCATAGACATCTACCATCTTAGAGGTCAAGTCCAGCTTCCAGCAGAACTCGTCAGCATCACTTTGAAAGATAGAGGGTGCAGGCTTAGGAGGACAGTCCCTATAAGGAGTGAATGGAACCAACCTTTTCAGTCGGTTCACTAAACTGTACAAGGAAACAACAACATTAGCAAAGGAATATATTTATTGTAATCAATTGTATATTACTCAACCTGCTTCAGCATCTTCTGTGGACTGCTACACCTTATTTGTTATCACATCAATATTTGCTTGTAGATCCTCTTCCTCTTCCGGTTCCGACTCATCCAGGGATAGGTTCTGTACGTACAAAATTCAAATTCCTGACGTATAAAGTCAAAAAATACGTATTTTTTAATAAAATACGTATTTAACGTATTAAACCTCGCCGGCCCGGAAAAAAAAAATTTCGCATACGCGAAAACAACGTGAAAGCGTGCTGCGAAAAATTTTCACGTCTGTGAAAATTTTTCACGTCTGCGAAACAATTGAAAATCGCGTCGCGACGCGTTAATTTTTTTTTTTTTTTTTTTTTTCGACGTCAAACCTTCAGACGCGATACGGAAGAATTCGCGTCGCAAAAATTCAAAAAAAAAAAAAAAATTTAAAATCCGTAAAAAAAAAAATTGAATTTCGCACGACGCTGAATTCTTACAGATCGCCAGACGCCGAAAATACTTCAGCGTCTGCTAGATCTGAAGGTTTTCGCGACTGTGAAAAATAAATAAATAAATAAATAAATAATTTTTTTTTTTTTTCGTTAGACGTGGTTTTTTTCGCTTGTTTGACGTCTGGAAAAAAAATTCAGACGCTTTCACGTTGTTTTCGCGTACACGAAAATCTTCCGACGCCGGAATTTTTTTTTGCCGTATTTTTTACGTTTTATACGGCAAATATGTGCCGTATCATACAATTCATACGTATTCCGTATAAAACGTACAGCGTATTGAACCTATCCCTGGACTCAGCAGGATCAGGATCAGCTTCCTTCACGGCCTGTGATCGTGTCCTATGTACAAAAAAAATGTGGTTAATTATCATAAATCTGAGATGTTTAACAAAATTAGTTCATCTTGGACATACCTCTTTCTTGGTGGTGGTGGCACTTTTTTGCCTGGAGATTTTCTTTTCGGAGGACATTTTTTTGTTGCTGGAGATTTTGCCTGTTTTTTTCCTCTTGGAGTGCCATCACCAAAGATTCTTTTGCCTCCTCTTTGGAGTGGACTCAACTACCAACTCAACTTCCTCTTCCCCGGTATCTCCGGGATAAAATCTGATCTGTGTCCTTTGTAGCTTCTTTCATGCTTAACAGTCCGTAACCTGCACCCGCAGATGATCTTTGAGACGCAGTTGAATCTTTCTTAGGAACTTCTCCAATTACTAATTTAGCACTTGGTGATGAAAGAGTTTCTGTTGCAGTAGTCATTGAAGGCTCTGCACCGCAAACTGCTTTAGCTTTCTCAAGTGCCATCCTCTCAATTTCCTCAACTTCACTTTGCCATGTTCGAGGAGGCACTGTTGCAGATGGTTCTATTACTGGCAATGTAAATGTCATTGGTGATCTGGAGCTGGAAGGTTTAGAGTCTACAGATTCGGTCTGCTTATTATGCTTTCAAGAAAATCAGAAAGAGAGTCGATGCGGATGGCTCAAGAACATCGACCATTAAAGCCGCTTACGGGATAGGAACAAAATTTCATCCGCAAACAAAAACAAATGATCTAAATTTCAATAGACATAAAAGAACATGAAAACAGAAACTAATGAGAAATATCCGGTACATTCGCGCTAAGCATGTACATTTCATGTACATAAAATGTACCAAATGTACGTAACTACATTTAACTATAGTCAAATGTACATGTACATGTTCCTCAATGTACATAGAGGTACCTCAATGCACCCAGATGTATCTAGATGTACCCAGATGTACCCAGGTATCCAGTTAGGGAATGTAGATCTATGCCCAAAAAAAAGCACATATATGTAAAAAATGCACATACTTATGAATCCATCTACAGATCAGTCCAAGCTCAAAAATAAAAGCATCAATAAACAAGCAAATATATGCCTATGTACCTCTGCTTACAGATGTACACTAAAAGTTATACATGTACAAGGAATAGCAATGCACTGAAAGCCATAATAACAAATATGAATTAAGAGAAATATAAGTTTAAATTAGTTGAGAGCAATGCATATCTTTCACAAACAGGGAAACCAAGTCAATTCGAATGCCCTCATCCCGGATGCAACCTTTTATGCAATTGCCTTTTCATGGTCCGGATAACACAAGCGAGAAGAGGCAATACGCATCTCTGCATGGAGCTAGCAGCAACAAACCAGTTTTGCCAAAGCCTTGGCCACAACAGTACATGAACCGAATGTGATGAATCTGCTCTATAGAAGTAGCTCCCTATGGGGTAGGGGCCTCGAAAAGTGCAGAACAATAGGTCCCCGCTCTCCCCATGAAATCCAAAATCTGGAATGCCTTTGCTGAACCAATTCAATGCAATTAAGTTTTTCCTTTGCTTGTTCAATTGAGATTTCATGCCTTTCAATTTCTTTTGGTTGCTTCCTCGCAAACCAATTTCTAGCTTAGAAGAGTGCTGCTCTTTATCATGTCTATTCATAACCAAGTCTTCCAACTTGTACTTCAACACTCAAGATAACTTTGATTTCCAGCAGGATCCGGGACAATTTGTCAAATTCCTTTTTGTCTCATCTATTTTCCGGCAGATTGCCGGCAGATCTTCTGGATAGCATATCCTTTCTACCCTCAATCTGGCCGATGACCTTCAATGCATCCCTCCTTTTTTTCTTCCAATTGCTTCTACTTCATTCAATAGGTTAGTTTTCTCCTCCAACCCATGCTTAAGTAATCTGCTTTATTGTGTCAACATCTGATCTAGAATAACCCGGGGCTCTAATATTCTCACATACGATGTCCCTGTTTGATAGTTGAGGATTTACCTTTGTAGGGTCCTCTCAGAACGCCCGGAAATGAGGGTTTTGCCAAGATCTTTGGTGGTCCTAGCCACGTCCATCCAATCAACAAGCCGTCCCTTCAAGTGAAGAGCAAATGCTCTGGCAAAATAGGTAGAAATATAATGGTTTGTAACCTATTTCTTGCCATAAACCAATTCATAATATTTAAAAATCATCTTTCCATGCGCTCGATTCTCCCTTCCTTGAATCCTCGTGCTTTTTTGAGCTTCCCCATACCTCGTTCATAACCATCTCTAGGTTGGGTATGTGGGCCTCTGCATGTTTATCACGGAGGTCTTTGGCTTGGATCACATCAAAACCCAAACGTAAACTCCTTGGAGGTAAAATTCCACTGCCGGAAGCACTGGCTTCTTGCTTGGGATGTGGTGATGAGCAAGCACTCATCTGGGGGCGTTTTGGGGCCATAGCTAGATGAAGAATTCGTGATCGAATTCAAGCAGAGAAGGGGGGATAGTGAACGAGAGGCAAACCAAGAAAGAATTTGGGAAAGAATTTCAAAATCCGATAATTGCGGTTTCAGAGTAGTGGATAGCCATTAATCATGGCAGTTACTAGCAGGTCATGATGACAGTTATTCCAAAAATGTGCATTCGGTGCATATGTATATGTACAAAAAGGGCTACATTTATAGACACCCTTTCATGCTTTTACCCTTCAGAAAGACTTTAGAGCTGGTCGGTAGTGCATGCATCCCAGATGCTTCCAGATGCTTGCCAAACAGGGTTCTGGAGGAGGAGATCATCGAACCATTTTACCATTCCATTTGTTGGCGAAACATGAGATGTGACAAAGTAATGGAAGGTCTTATTCGCAAGCAAAACACTGAAGCGGTCGAAACATCGGTTACCATGTCTTCTGCACTAGTCGAGAAAGGTACAAACGATTTCTTGTTGGGGCCCAACTGGTCTATGAATCTTGAAATTTCTGATATCATCAATGCCGATCCAGGGTCAGTTGTCATTCCCTTCTCATTCTCGCATTTTTAACGTTCCTTCTCGCTTTTCTAGTTTTCCAACTCCTTGCCATCTCCCTTTGCATTACAATGCGGTGTTAGAATCAAGCCAACCAATGTCTTTGATTTATGCAATTTCACTAGCACAATGCACTAAGTGACTTAGAGATTTAACGTTTAACCAAATCACCAAAGCTTATTCCAAATGCACCTTCACTTATAAATTTAATGAAACCAACACAATTTCAATGGTCATAGTACTTCAAATAAAATTACTGTTCATTTGGTCTCATTAAAATACTGTAGCTATCTCGAGCAACTTAGGAACGACCTAGTGTATGTACTAGATCGAATTTGATCCTGCCGATCACTGCAATGCTGCCATCCATCAATCATCTCCCCGTTTCCTCCCTTTAAATCATGCATTCGACGATTATGGAGCGGGGATCCGCCACTGTGTTTTCTTCTATTTTGAATGTTCGGTTGGCTCCAAAATAGGAGGCCAACCATTAACCATTAAATCAATGGTATTTTAACTTCATATTTACATTATATACAACCCATAGGTTTAGGGTAGGATTTTAATTCTCACAGGATAATGCTAGGTCAAATTGTCACAGAGCCTGCTAGCATAGTTATATGGTGAATTCCAACATTCCTCCTTCTTCACCATATAAATATGTATTGCTTTAGATGATTACTGTGAAAAAAATGAATCATGTCAGCTGCAAAATATTCTCAAATGCATCTGTGCTATCGTCTGCAACTTTATCACAACTTCAACCTATTTAAGCAGATAACTTTCAACCTGTCACTGCTGCAAAATATTCTTAAATGCATTTATGCTCCGACTTTCAATCTGTCATCACATAGCAAACAACTTTCAATCTGTTAACACACTTCACCTTGAGCATTTGAACTGCAACTTTAGACCTGCAATCTGTCATCACATTTCACCTTGAGCATTTGAACTGTAACTTTAGACCTGCAACTTCTCTACAACTGCAATTTTGCTTAATCAAGTAACCTTCAAACTGTTTCTATGTTGCACAAATTTACCAATTGACAAAGCTTTTGTAAAGATATCTGCAACTTGTTTTTCAGTCTGAATATAACTCATTTGAATATAATTCTTCTCAACCAAATCTCTGATAAAATGAATGTTGAGCTCAATATGCTTTGTTCTCTCATGATCTACAGGGTTTTTAACTATTGCAATACAACTTTGATTGTCTGTCCAGATTTTTGTAGCTCCTGTTTGTGGACAGTCCAATTCTTCTAGAAGTCTTCTAAGCCAAGTTATTTCTTTTGCAACCAAGGATGAGGCAACATATTCTGCTTCTGCAGTTGACATAGCTATGGCACTTTGCTTTTTGCTCTTCCAATTTACTGCTCCTCCTCCTAGATAAATTACATAGCCTGATGTTGACTTCCTGGAGCTGAGATCTCCTCCCCAGTCAGCATCACTAAAAGCTGAAAGTTCCAAGTTATCTGAATCAAATGTTATGCCAAAATCTTGAGTTTTCTTTAAATACCTGAGTACTCTTTTCCCTGCATGCAAATGTGCTTTACTTGGATTATGTGATCTTCTACTGAGAATATTCACAATGTAGGATATGTCAGGTCTAGTATTATTTGATAAATAAAGCAGACATCCAATCAAGGCTCTGTAAGGCATTTTTTCCATCTCCCTTATTTCTTCCAAAGGACAATTCCTTTTTCCTCGCTTAATCGTGACTGAGTTATTGGGGTTGACAATTTGGATTGGCATCTTCCAAGTTAAATCTTCTTAACATATTCTGAACATGTTTGCATTGTTTTAGCTTCAAGATTTTCTTTTGCCTATCTCGATTACACTTCTATGCCAAGAAATTGCTTTAATTCTCCTAAATCATCATTTGAAATCGGCTTTGAGAATTTCCTTGCATTGGGCTAAGCAATGAGCATCATTTGCAATCATTATGCAATCATCAACGTACAAAGCAATCATGCAATAATTTTTCCCATCTCTGAATCTATAGATATTTCCATCATTCTTCAACTTTTCAAAATCATGTTCTCTTAGATATTGGTCAATGCAAAAATACCATTCTCTAGGAGCTTGTTTCAGCCCATAAACTGCCTTGTTTAACTTCCATACCATGCCATATTCCTGAGCAAATCCAGGAGCTTGTTTCATATATACGTCTCCATCAATTTTAGCATTTAAGAATGCTGTTTTCACATCCATGTGATGAAGTTCTAAATTTCTAGCGTTTGCTAAACCAAGAAGCAATCTAATGCTAGTGAGTTTCACAATAGGAGAATATGTTTCATCATAATCCCTGCCTCTCTTTTGTGTGTATCCCTGTGCTACCAACCTTGCTTTGAATTTTTTTGTTCCATCTGCACAATCTTTGATTCTAAAGATCCATTTGCTGCCTATAATATTCTTCTCTTTTGGCTCAGTCACGAGATCATATGTATGTGTATATTTGAATGACTCTAGCTCCTCCTGCATAGCTTTTAACCAATTTTCTTTGTCTTTTGAGTTCAAGGCCTCTTCTACTGTGGATGGCACTACATCATCATCCAAGATAGCTAGAATCTGATCTATATCCTGTTGTTCAAAGTCTTGTCCCTGTCTTTAGAGACATGTACAACTGATACAACTGCAGTCCAAGCTCAAAAATAAAAGCATCAATAAACAAGCAAATATATGCCTATGTACCTCTGCTTACAGATGTACACTAAAAGTTATACATGTACAAGGAATAGCAATGCACTGAAAGCCATACATGTAGAACTATGCAGATTACAATAACAAATATGAATTAAGAGAAATATAAGTTTAAATTAGTTGAGAGCAATGCATATCTTTCACAGCAGGGAAACCAAGCTGAATTCGAATGCCCTCATCCCAGATGCAACCTTTTATGCAATTCTGTCTTTCATGGACCAGATAACACAAGCAGAAGAGGCAATACGCATCTCTGCATGGAGCTAGCAGCAACAAACCAGTTTTGCCAAAGCCTTGGCCACAACAGGTACATGAACTGAATGTGATGAACTGCTCTATAGAAGTAGCTCCTACAGGGTAGGGCCTCGAGTGGAGAACAATAGGTCCTGCTCTCCCCATGAAATCCAAAATCTGTGAATGCCTTTGCTGAACCAATTCAATGCAATTAAGTTTTTCCTTTGCTTGTTCAATTGAGATTTCATGCCTTTCAATTTCTTTGGTTGCTTCCTGCAAACCAATTTCTAGCTTAGAAGAGTGCTGCTCTTTATCATGTCTATTCATAACCAAGTCTTCCAACTTGTACTTCAACACTCCGAAGATAACTTGATTTCCAGCAGGATCCTGGGACAATTTGTCAAATTCCTGTTTTGTCTCATCTATTTTCTGGCAGATCTGCTGCAGATCTTCGGATAGCATATCCTTTCTATCCTCAATCCGGCTGATGACCTTCAATGCATCCCTCCTTTTTTCTTCCAGTGCTTCTACTTCATTCAATAGGTTAGTTTTCTCCTCCAACCCATGCTTAAGTAACTGCTTTATTGTGTCAACATCTGATCTAGAATAACCCAGGGCTCTAATATTCTGCTGCAATACGATGTCCGTTTTGATAGTTGAGGATTTACCTATTGTAGGGTCCTCTGTAACGTCTGAAATGAGGGTTTTGCCAAGATCTTTGGTGGTCCTAGCCACGTCCATCCAATCAACAAGCCGTCCCTTCAAGTGAAGAGCAAATGCTCTGGCAAAATAGGTAGAAATATAATGGTTTGTAACCTATTTCTTGCCATAAACCAATTCATAATATTTAAAAAAATCATCTTTCCATGCGTTCTGGATTCTCCCTTCCTTGAATCCTCGTCTGTTTTTTGGAGCTTCCCCCCATACCTCGTTCATAACCATCTCTAGGTTGGGTATATGGGCCTCTGCATGTTTATCACGGAGGTCTTTGGCTTTTGGATCACATCAAAACCCAAACGTAAACTCCTTGGAGGTAAAATTCCACTGCCGGAAGCACTGGCTTCTTGCTTGGGATGTGGTGATGAGCAAGCACTCATCTGGGGGCATTTTGGGGCCATAGCTAGATGAAGAATTCGTGATCGAATTCAAGCGAGAAAGCGCAGGGCGGATAGTGAACGAGAGGCAAACCAAGAAAGAATTTGGGAAAGAATTTCAAAATCCGATAATTGCGGTTTTAGTAGTGGATAGCCATTAATCATGGCGCTTACTAGCGGTCATGATGATGCTTATTCCAAAATGTGCATTCGGTACATATGTATATGTACAAAAAGGGCTACATTTATAGACACCCTTTCATGCTTTTACCCTTCAGAAAGACTTTAGAGCTGGTCTGGTAGTCGTGTGCATCCCAGATGCTTCCAGATGCTTGCCAAACAGGGTTCTGGAGGAGGAGATCATCGAACCATTTTACCATTCCATTTGTTGGCGAAACATGAGATGCGACAAAGTAATGGAAGGTCTTATTCATAAACAAAACACCGGCGGTGTCCAAACATCGGTTACCATGTCTTCTGCACTAGTCGAGAAAGGTACAAACGATTTCTTGTTGGGGCCCAACTGGTCTATGAATCTTGAAATTTCTGATATCATCAATGCCGCTCCAGGGTCAGTTGTCATTCCCTTCTCATTCTGCATTTTAACGTTCCTTCTCGCTTTTTCTAGTTTTCCAACTCCTTGCCATCTCCCTTGCATTACAATGCAGGGTGTTAGAATCAAGCCAACCAATGTCTTTGATTTATGCAATTTCACTAGCACAATGCACTAAGTGACTTAGAGATTTAACGTTTAACCAAATCACCAAAGCTTATTCCAAATGCACCTTCACTTATAAATTTAATGAAACCAACACAATTTCAATGGTCATAGTACTTCAAATAAAATTACTGTTCATTTGGTCTCATTAAAATATCAGAAGCTATCTCGAAAGCAACTTAGGAACGACCTAGTGTATGTACTAGATCGAATTTGATCCCCGCCGATCACGCAATGCTGCCATCCATCAATCATCTCCCCGTTTCCTCCCTTTAAATCATGCATTCGACGATTATGGAGCAGGATCCGGGCCACCTGTGTTTTCTTCTATTTTGAATGTTCGGTTGGCTCCAAAATAGGAGGCCAACCATTAACCATTAAATCAATGGTATTTTAACTTCATATTTACATTATATACAACCCATAGGTTTAGGGTAGGATTTTAATTCTCACAGGATAATGCTAGGTCAAATTGTCACAGAGCCTGCTAGCATAGTTATATGGTGAATTCCAACATTCCTCCTTCACCATATAAATATGTATTGCTTTAGATGATTACTGTGAAAAAAATGAATCATGTCAGCTGCAAAATATTCTCAAATGCATCTGTGCTATCGTCTGCAACTTTATCACAACTTCAACCTATTTAAGCAGATAACTTTCAACCTGCCAATTGCTGCAAAATATTCTTAAATGCATTTATGCTCCGACTTTCAATCTGTCATCACATAGCAAACAACTTTCAATCTGTTAACACACTTCACCTTGAGCATTTGAACTGCAACTTTAGACCTGCAATCTGTCATCACATTTCACCTTGAGCATTTGAACTGTAACTTTAGACCTGCAACTTCTCTACAACTGCAATTTTGCTTAATCAAGTAACCTTCAAACTGTTTCTATGTTGCACAAATTTACCAACTGACAAAGCTTTTGTAAAGATATCTGCAACTTGTTTTTCAGTCTGAATATAACTCATTTGAATATAATTCTTCTCAACCAAATCTCTGATAAAATGAATGTTGAGCTCAATATGCTTTGTTCTCTCATGATCTACAGGGTTTTTAACCATTGCAATACAACTTTGATTGTCTGTCCAGATTTTTGTAACTCCTGTTTGTGGACAGTCCAATTCTTCTAGAAGTCTTCTAAGCCAAGTTATTTCTTTTGCAACCAAGGATGAGGCAACATATTCTCGCCTTACAGTTGACATAGCTATGGCACTTTGCTTTTTGCTCTTCCAATTCTTGCTCCTCCTCCTAGATAAATTACATAGCCTCGATGTTGACTTCACGGAGTGAGATCTCCTCCCCAATCAGCATCACTAAAAGCTGAAAGTTCCAAGTTATCTGAATCAAATGTTATGCCAAAATCTTGAGTTTTCTTTAAATACCTGAGTACTCTTTTCCCTGCATGCCAATGTGCTTTACTTGGATTATGTGATCTTCTACTGAGAATATTCACAATGTAGGATATGTCAGGTCTAGTATTATTTGATAAATAAAGCAGACATCCAATCAAGGCTCTGTAAGGCATTTTTTCCATCTCCCTTATTTCTTCCAGTGACAATTCCTTTTCCTCAGTTAATCTGTGACCTGGAGTTATTGGGGTTGACACTGGATTGGCATCTTCCAAGTTAAATCTTCTTAACATATTCTGAACATGTTTCCATTGTTTTAGCTTCAAGATTTTCTTTTGCCTATCTCGATTACACTTCTATGCCAAGAAATTGCTTTAATTCTCCTAAATCTGTCATTTGAAATCTGGCTTTGAGAATTTCCTTGCATTGGGCTAAGCAATGAGCATCATTTGCAATCATTATGCAATCATCAACGTACAAAGCAATCATGCAATAATTTTTCCCATCTCTGAATCTATAGATATTTCCATCATTCTTCAACTTTTCAAAATCATGTTCTCTTAGATATTGGTCAATGCAAAAATACCATTCTCTAGGAGCTTGTTTCAGCCCATAAACTGCCTTGTTTAACTTCCATACCATGCCATATTCCTGAGCAAATCCAGGAGCTTGTTTCATATATACGTCTCCATCAATTTTAGCATTTAAGAATGCTGTTTTCACATCCATGTGATGAAGTTCTAAATTTCTAGCGTTTGCTAAACCAAGAAGCAATCTAATGCTAGTGAGTTTCACAATAGGAGAATATGTTTCATCATAATCCCCGCCTCTCTTTTTGTGTGTATCCCTGCTACCAACCTTGCTTTGAATTTTTTGTTCCATCCGCACAATCTTTGATTCTAAAGATCCATTTGTCGCCTATAATATTCTTCTCTTTTGGCTCACCACGAGATCATATGTATGTGTATATTTGAATGACTCTAGCTCCTCCCCGCATAGCTTTTAACCAATTTTCTTTGTCTTTTGAGTTCAAGGCCTCTTCTAATCGGGATGGCACTACATCATCATCCAAGATAGCTAGAATCGATCTATATCCTCGTTGTTCAAAGTCTTGTCCCCGCCTTTAGAGACATGTACAACTGATACAACCGCAAATCCAAGCTCAAAAATAAAAGCATCAATAAACAAGCAAATATATGCCTATGTACCTCACATACAGGATGTACACTAAAAAGTTATACATGTACAAGGAATAGCAATGCACCGAAAGCCATACATGTAGAACTATGCATTACAATAACAAATATGAATTAAGAGAAATATAAGTTTAAATTAGTTGAGAGCAATGCATATCTTTCACAAAGAGGGAAACCAAGCTGAATTCGAATGCCCTCATCCCGATGCAACCTTTTATGCAATTAAATGCCTTTCATGGACCAGATAACACAAGCGAGAAGAGGCAATACGATCTCTGCATGGAGCTAGCAGCAACAAACCGGTTTTGCCAAAGCCTTGGCCACAACAGTACATGAACCTAATGTGATGAACTGCTCTATATAGAAGTAGTCTCCTACAGGGGTAGGGCCTCGAGTGGAGAACAATAGGTCCTGCTCTCCCCATGAAATCCAAAATCAGAATGCCTTTGCTGAACCAATTCAATGCAATTAAGTTTTTCCTTTGCTTGTTCAATTGAGATTTCATGCCTTTCAATTTCTTTGGTTGCTTCCTCGCAAACCAATTTCTAGCTTAGAAGAGTGCTGCTCTTTATCATGTCTATTCATAACCAAGTCTTCCAACTTGTACTTCAACACCCCGAAGATAACTTGATTTCCAGCAGGATCCCGGGACAATTTGTCAAATTCCCTGCTTTGTCTCATCTATTTTCTGGCAGATCTGCTGCAGATCTTCGGATAGCATATCCTTTCTATCCTCAATCCGCCGATGACCTTCAATGCATCCCTCCTTTTTTTCTTCCAAAGGTTTCTACTTCATTCAATAGGTTAGTTTTCCCTCCAACCCATGCTTAAGTAATCGCTTTATTGTGTCAACATCCGATCTAGAATAACCCGTGGCTCTAATATTCTCACGCAATACGATGTCCGCTTTGATAGTTGAGGATTTACCCGTTGTAGGGTCCTCTCAGAACGCCTGAAATGAGGGTTTTGCCAAGATCTTTGGTGGTCCTAGCCACGCCCATCCAATCAACAAGCCGCCGCTGAAGAGCAAATGCTCGCAAAAAATAGGTAGAAATATAATGGTTTGTAACCTATTTCTTGCCATAAACCAATTCATAATATTTAAAAAAATCATCTTTCCATGCTTGGATTCTCCCTTCCTTGAATCCTCGTCTCGCTTTTTGAGCTTCCCCCATACCTCGCTCATAACCATCTCTAGGTTGGGTATATGGGCCTCTCGCATGTTTATCACGGAGGTCTTTGGCTTGATCACATCAAAACCCAAACGTAAACTCCTTGGAGGTAAAATTCCACCGCCGAAGCACCGGGCTTCTTGCTTGGGATGTGGTGATGAGCAAGCACTCATCTGGGGGCGTTTTGGGGCCATAGCTAGATGAAGAATTCGTGATCGGAATTCAAGCAGAGAAGGCAGGGGCGGGATAGTGAACGAGAGGCAAACCAAGAAAGAATTTGGGAAAGAATTTCAAAATCCGATAATTGCGGTTTCAGAGTAGTGGATAGCCATTAATCATGGCAGTTACTAGCGGGTCATGATGACAGTTATTCCAAAAATGTGCATTCGGTACATATGTATATGTACAAAAAGGGCTACATTTATAGACACCCTTTCATGCTTTTACCCTTCAGAAAGACTTTAGAGCTGGTCTGGTAGTCGTGTGCATCCCAGATGCTTCCAGATGCTTGCCAAACAGGGTTCTGGAGGAGGAGATCATCGAACCATTTTACCATTCCATTTGTTGGCGAAACATGAGATGCGACAAAGTAATGGAAGGTCTTATTCGCAAGCAAAACACTGAAGCGGTCGAAACATCGGTTACCATGTCTTCTGCACTAGTCGAGAAAGGTACAAACGATTTCTTGTTGGGGCCCAACTGGTCTATGAATCTTGAAATTTCTGATATCATCAATGCCGCTCCAGGGTCAGTTGTCATTCCCTTCTCATTCTGCATTTTAACGTTCCTTCTCGCTTTTTCTAGTTTTCCAACTCCTTGCCATCTCCCTTGCATTACAATGCAGGGTGTTAGAATCAAGCCAACCAATGTCTTTGATTTATGCAATTTCACTAGCACAATGCACTAAGTGACTTAGAGATTTAACGTTTAACCAAATCACCAAAGCTTATTCCAAATGCACCTTCACTTATAAATTTAATGAAACCAACACAATTTCAATGGTCATAGTACTTCAAATAAAATTACTGTTCATTTGGTCTCATTAAAATACTGTAGCTATCTCGAGCAACTTAGGAACGACCTAGTGTATGTACTAGATCGAATTTGATCCTGCCGATCACTGCAATGCTGCCATCCATCAATCATCTCCCCGTTTCCTCCCTTTAAATCATGCATTCGACGATTATGGAGCAGGATCCGGGCCACCTGTGTTTTCTTCTATTTTGAATGTTCGGTTGGCTCCAAAATAGGAGGCCAACCATTAACCATTAAATCAATGGTATTTTAACTTCATATTTACATTATATACAACCCATAGGTTTAGGGTAGGATTTTAATTCTCACAGGATAATGCTAGGTCAAATTGTCACAGAGCCTGCTAGCATAGTTATATGGTGAATTCCAACATTCCTCCTTCACCATATAAATATGTATTGCTTTAGATGATTACTGTGAAAAAAATGAATCATGTCAGCTGCAAAATATTCTCAAATGCATCTGTGCTATCGTCTGCAACTTTATCACAACTTCAACCTATTTAAGCAGATAACTTTCAACCTGTCACTGCTGCAAAATATTCTTAAATGCATTTATGCTCCGACTTTCAATCTGTCATCACATAGCAAACAACTTTCAATCTGTTAACACACTTCACCTTGAGCATTTGAACTGCAACTTTAGACCTGCAATCTGTCATCACATTTCACCTTGAGCATTTGAACTGTAACTTTAGACCTGCAACTTCTCTACAACTGCAATTTTGCTTAATCAAGTAACCTTCAAACTGTTTCTATGTTGCACAAATTTACCAACTGACAAAGCTTTTGTAAAGATATCTGCAACTTGTTTTTCAGTCTGAATATAACTCATTTGAATATAATTCTTCTCAACCAAATCTCTGATAAAATGAATGTTGAGCTCAATATGCTTTGTTCTCTCATGATCTACAGGGTTTTTAACCATTGCAATACAACTTTGATTGTCTGTCCAGATTTTTGTAACTCCTGTTTGTGGACAGTCCAATTCTTCTAGAAGTCTTCTAAGCCAAGTTATTTCTTTTGCAACCAAGGATGAGGCAACATATTCTCGCTTCAAGTAGTTGACATAGCTATGGCACTTTGCTTTTTGCTCTTCCAATTTACTGCTCCTCCTCCTAGATAAATTACATAGCCTGATGTTGACTTCCTGGAGCTGAGATCTCCTCCCCAATCAGCATCACTAAAAGCTGAAAGTTCCAAGTTATCTGAATCAAATGTTATGCCAAAATCTTGAGTTTTCTTTAAATACCTGAGTACTCTTTTCCCTGCATGCCAATGTGCTTTACTTGGATTATGTGATCTTCTACGAGAATATTCACAATGTAGGATATGTCGTCTAGTATTATTTGATAAATAAAGCAGACATCCAATCAAGGCTCTGTAAGGCATTTTTTCCATCTCCCTTATTTCTTCCAGTGACAATTCCTTTTCCTCAGTTAATCTGTGACCTGGAGTTATTGGGGTTGACACTGGATTGGCATCTTCCAAGTTAAATCTTCTTAACATATTCTGAACATGTTTGCATTGTTTCAGCTTCAAGATTTTCTTTTGCCTATCTCGATACACTTCTATGCCAAGAAATTGCTTTAATTCTCCTAAATCTGTCATTTGAAATCTGGCTTTGAGAATTTCCTTGCATTGGGATAAGCAATGAGCATCATTTGCAATCATTATGCAATCATCAACGTACAAAGCAATCATGCAATAATTTTTCCCATCTCTGAATCTATAGATATTTCCATCATTCTTCAACTTTTCAAAATCATGTTCTCTTAGATATTGGTCAATGCAAAAATACCATTCTCTAGGAGCTTGTTTCAGCCCATAAACTGCCTTGTTTAACTTCCATACCATGCCATTTTCCTGAGCAAATCCAGGAGCTTGTTTCATATATACGTCTCCATCAATTTTAGCATTTAAGAATGCTGTTTTCACATCCATGTGATGAAGTTCTAAATTTCTAGCGTTTGCTAAACCAAGAAGCAATCTAATGCTAGTGAGTTTCACAATAGGAGAATATGTTTCATCATAATCCCTGCCTCTCTTTTGTGTGTATCCCTGTGCTACCAACCTTGCTTTGAATTTTTTTGTTCCATCTGCACAATCTTTGATTCTAAAGATCCATTTGCTGCCTAAAATATTCTTCTCTTTTGGCTGAGTCACGAGATCATATGTATGTGTATATTTGAATGACTCTAGCTCCTCCTGCATAGCTTTTAACCAATTTTCTTTGTCTTTTGAGTTCAAGGCCTCTTCTACTGTGGATGGCACTACATCATCATCCAAGATAGCTAGAATCTGATCTATATCCTGTTGTTCAAAGTCTTGTCCCTGTCTTTCTAATCTCAAGCTTCTTCCCCTCTCAGTTCTGCCATAACTGTCACTATTAATGTTTGCCTCCTCAAGCAGCTTCTCCACTTGTGTTTTTCTCTTCTTTTGTGTCAAGACTTGTTCTGGTTCTACATTCTGAACTCTTGTGTCTTGTTCTTCATCATAATCTGTGATTTCAGTTTCTTTCATTTCTGAACCGTTATCAGAATCATAATCTGCTGAAACAGGACTTTGTGTTACACCTATTTCTTGTTCTAATTTCTGAGTGCTTTGGCTGCCAGCAGATTTGGAGTTTCTATCCTTATATAATGCATTTTCATCAAAGCATACATCCCTGCTTACAACAATTTCCTTATTCTTGGGTACAAAAATCCTATACCCTTTAGCTTCCTCATCATAGCCAACTAGATAACAAATCTCTCCTTTGTTATCTAATTTTTTCCTTAGCTCTGTTGGTATATGAAAATATACCAGGCAACCATAACATTTATACATATCATAGTTTATATCTTCTTTTGAATTTGACCAAAGCAAGTTAGGAATATTACCTTTGAGACTTGATGTAGGCAAGTTGTTTTGGATTTGTACTGCTGTCTTCAATGCTTCTTCCCATAGATAGTTAGGCAGTCCACAATTTTTAATCATGGATCTCACAGCATCCATCAATGTCCTATTTTTCCTTTCTGCAACTCCATTTTGTTGGGGACTGTACCTGCAAGTAAGTTGCCTTTTTATGCTATTAGAAATGCAAAAATGTTTAAATTTGTTTGACAAATACTCCCCTCCTCTATCAGATCGAATGCATTTTAGTTTTGCACCTGTTTCTCTTTCTGTTTCATAGACATATTGTTTGAATGCATTCAATGCTTGAGATTTTCGTGCCAAGCAATAACACTTACATTTCCTGCTATAATCATCAATAAAGGATATGAAATACCTTTTTTTAGTTCTTCCCTTCACATTGAGAGGACCACAAAGGTCGGTGTGGACTAATTCTAGAACACTAGTAGCCCTGTGCTTTGATTTTGGAAAAGGCAACCTGTTTATCTTGCCAAGCATGCACCCTTCACACAAAAATCTTTCAGCTTTGAGCTCTTTGCATTTAATCCACCCCTTTTTTGCTATGTACTTCAAATTATTACAATGGGTATGTGCCAACCGGTTATGCCAAAGTGCAAATTCTGATTCTGTTACAGAATTTATGCTATCCACAACCACATCATTCAACTGAAACAAATTTCCAATTCTTTTGGCAAGAAACTTAATTTCATTTCCAATTGAAATCTTACAAGCATCAGAGTCAAAAGTGACTCTATAACCTAAATCAACTAATTGACTCACTGAAATAAGATTTTTGACAAGAGTTGGTACACAAAGTACATTCTCAATGTCAACTACATTTCCACTTAAATCATATAACTGCAGCAGCCCCTTCCCTTCGATCATTTGAAGAGCTCCATTTCCTACTTGAACACTTCTCGAATGAGTTGATCCAACTTTCTTAAGCAGATCAGTAGAACTACTGATCTTTCAGCTCCACTATCAACTACAAGAGCATTGGATTTATTAGTTTTTGATCCATCAATGAAAGCACAAATATTAGATACCTCATCTTCCTCTTTTATTTCTTCTTTTTCATTCACTGATTCTCTGGCCAGATATGCACCTGTAGGTCTGCCACCTCGACCCCTTGAAGATCTTCCTCCTCTGCTAGATCCTCCTCTCCCTTTCTCCCTTGAAAAATCCTTTGGTGTTGGACATTTTGCTGCTACATGTCCTCTTCCTCCACATGTGTAACAATTAAATTCCTTATTCAATTTAGGGCAGTTATTTTTGAAGTGTCCCTGCTCATGACAATAAAAGCATGTCCCCTTTTCATTTCTGCCTTTACCTTTTCTCCCTGCATAAAGGATTTCAGTGGAATCCTCCTCATCCTCCCTCATTACCTTCTTTTGTTCAATTTCTGTTCTCACAATTGCTTCAGCATCCTCTCTAGTCTTAGCAATATTCCTTATGAATAATGATAGCTGCTCATTTTCTGAAACTGCTCTAGCTATGGCAAGTACCTGGTATGTTTCAGTGAGATTCACACCTGCTCCACTTAGATCTGCCACAATGTTGTCAAAATTGTTAAAGAAATCAGAGACATCATCTTCATCTCTCAACTTTAGCTTCCTTAACTCTTTTTCAAGAAGATCAATTTGAGAAGAAGTCTTCTCCTCATAATGCTTCAGCAAATAAATCCACATTTCTTTGGCAGTCATGTTTCTCAATTTGAGTCTTATAGTTGGACTAACCTTTGAGGTGATGATCATGGAATAAAATAACGGCTAAGATTAGCCAAATGGCTATTTTGTAGCATTTTTGCCAAGAAAAACGGCTAAAGTAAATGGGAAAAATTGCCCAAAAAAAGAAAATTTTAGCCCAATTTTTTTGCCGACTAAGTGAGTTTTTAGATCGGATAGTCGAACCTCCACCTCCAGACAACTCCTCTAGGACAGCAATTAGCCAAACTTAAGAAAGAGTGGACTTGGGAAAATGGATGGATTAGCCTAGTAGCCGACACCAAGATATATAGGAACTTTAGGAAATCACCAAAGAACTTATTTCAAGTACGAAGTTGAAGTAGAAACTTCTTATTTCAAGTATGAAGTTAATTATCGGAGGATCACAGCTAGAAGGAACACTACACTTTTTCTTTGAGCTTTGAACCTGTGCGTATATGATTATGTGTCAATTTATGTCTTTGTTTTATTATTATATTAAGGAAGTTATAAGAATGATTATAATTGTGCCATTTATTTTTCTATATTGAATTACATTGTAATAACAATAAGTTCAATGTCTTTGTCCAAAGGCTTAGAGCTTTTAAAATAAGGATAGTGTGATGGCTAATATTTGACCTACATTTTGTGAATTTAGCCAAAGGCAAGAAACCATGATGGAGAAAGACCATTTAGTTTAGCCAAGTGTTAGAAACTTCTAGCTCCAATTCGAAGGTAGTTTAGCTAAACCTATGTGGCTATAGTAAAAATATAGGAGTAGTAATTTATTCCATGGTGATGATACCTTGTGCTTCTTTTAACTTTGCAAATAGGCTCCTTCCTGGCTCAACTCGAGCAGGTACTGCTGCAGATGTTTGTCCTGAGTTTGTATCTCCAGTACTTATAGCAGCAACATTAGTGTTGGAGTTTCCCCTTGTTCCAGTTCTTACATTAGCACTTGTTGCAGAGCTTTCTTGACCATCAAAATCTCCAGAAGGATTTACAAGATCCCAAAGATCTTCCACTTCTAAGATATGCTTAATAGCATCTTTCCAAACTTGAAAGCCTGAGCCACCTTTGTAGACTTCTACTGTGCTCAACAGGCCTGCACCAAATCTGCTGGACATGGCTCTGATACCAAATGTTAGAATCAAGCCAACCAATGTCTTTGATTTATGCAATTTCACTAGCACAATGCACTAAGTGACTTAGAGATTTAACGTTTAACCAAATCACCAAAGCTTATTCCAAATGCACCTTCACTTATAAATTTAATGAAACCAACACAATTTCAATGGTCATAGTACTTCAAATAAAATTACTGTTCATTTGGTCTCATTAAAATACTGTAGCTATCTCGAGCAACTTAGGAACGATCTAGTGTATGTACTAGATCGAATTTGATCCTGCCGATCACTGCAATGCTGCCGTCCATCAATCATCTCCCCGTTTCCTCCCTTTAAATCATGCATTCGACGGTTATGGAGCAGGATCCGGGCCACCTGTGTTTTCTTCTATTTTGAATGTTCAGTTGGCTCCAAAATAGGAGGCCAACCATTAACCATTAAATCAATGGTATTTTAACTTCATATTTACATTATATACAACCCATAGGTTTAGGGTAGGATTTTAATTCTCACAGAGGATAATGCTAGGTCAAATTGTCACGAGCCCCGCTAGCATAGTTATATGGTGAATTCCAACACGGGGGATAGGTTCCGTGACGCAAAAAATTCAAATTCTGACGATAAAGTCAAAAAATACGTATTTTTAATAAAATACGATTTAACGATTTAAACCTCACGGGCCGGAAAAAATTCGCGTCAGACGCGAAAACAACGCGAAAGCCGCACGTGAACAAAGGAAAAAACCCACGCCGAACCCAAAAAAAAAAAAAAAAAAGATGCCTCCTTTTCAGATGCAGACGAAAGTATTTTCAGACGCTGATATCTGAAGAATTCAGCGTCTGTGGAATTTTTTTTTTTTTTTTTTTTACGAATTTATAAAAAAAAAAAAAAAAAAAATTCGCACAGACGCTTAATTTTTCAGATCGCTGCACGCCGAAAATACTTTCGCAGACGCAGCATCTGAAGGTTTCACAGACGCGCGGTTTTTTCGCACTGGCCACCTACCATTTGTGCGTTCAGCTCGCAGACGCGGTTTTCACTTGTTTCACAGACGCTGAAAACATTTTCGCGTCGACGCTTTTCCGTTGTTTTTTCGACGACGAAATCTTCCGACGCCGAATTTTTTGCCGATTTTTTCGCTTTATACGGCAAATATGTGCCGTATCATACAATTCATACGTATTCCATATAAAACGTAAGGTATTGAACCTATCCCTGTTACAATGATGTCTAGAGTAATTTTGGGAAAGGATCTGCACATGAAATATGCAAGCAGAATATTTCTATGATTGTGTTGGTGCTATCCAAATTCACATTCCTGGACAGACGTGGAAGCTCAGACATTCCTCAATAATGAAAGATAAAGTAAGAATTTGATTTCTTGTTGATAAGTTTTTCCTAAAACTAGTGTAGCCTTATGCCACAGCAGGATATTACGTTGGAAAACTTTGTAGAACAAGGATATCTTAGTTCAAAAGCTATCACATTCTTCTACTTTTCCAGCTGGCCTCTTGTTGATATCTTTTGTATCAAGGGCATGGGAAAAAATGATGGATCCATGTTTTCTACCGCTGCTCTCTGTTCTAATGACGAGAATGCGCATAAGCTTTTAGAATATGTTGGCCTTTGGATGGCAATTCAGATTGTATGACAATGGTAAGATTTCTTGCCGGACACATGCTTTTCCAAAGGTACAGCCAGCTCTTCTGTCATGCACAAATGCTCATTGGTCAACAGCTCCGCTTGACTTGTTGTTAAGCAAGTAGTCGTTGTGCTATATATTAATACCATTATCTATTCTAAATGTACACTTGTACTGTTTTGTAGGATAAATGTGAAGAAAGGAGAAAGGCCAGTTGCCACAAAATTTTGCATGCATGTACATCAATTCTTCATCAAACAACAGAGAACTATACATTTCTTTCAACTAGTTACACATCTATTCTCATTAATTTGGATACACATTCTTGTTAGAGCCTGAACTCTAACCTTGCAAGAAGGATGAAAAACCCAACAATCCAAGCTCAATCTATCAGATCAAGGCAATGCACAACACAAAGAATCATCATCTCCATAGCTAGATCAAGCAAAAGTGCTCTCTCTTAATACACCGTCCCTCTCTCTGTTCTCCTCTCTCTGCTCAGATAATACAGTCATCATAATCCCCCTGCACACCATAATGCATACGTGCAAATATCCTGCACGCGTGCATGTGCGTATATCCCTCCATATACGGTATACAATCTCCTATACCACCTCAATAGTGGTGAGTGTGGTGAGTGGTGACAAGTGTGGTGAGTGGTGACAAGTGTGGTGAGTGGTGATGACCCCAACAGTGGCGACCACAGTGGGAAAATGTGCCACTCCGTGGCGGAGAACCCACAACAAAACATACTGATATGGTCCTTGGGACATGTCCCCAAATGACACATTTACATGTATGATTAGAAAGAAAATTACCCTCCTCAAATCCAAATGACTGATAGAAAACAAATTGGTCCAAAATGATAGTGACGAAACAGAGTCTCTGTAACTATGGCAAACGTTGAAAGCTGATATCTTGAGTTCCAGACCTCCGTTTGACCTGCACCATAGCTCGTTGGATTCGTATCGCCGAAACAAATCTTTTGATGTAGAATAGATGAAGTATTATTGAACTGTCAGCATCTGTTTTTACAGAAAAACGACCTGCTGTAACCCAACGGTTCTCCACAAATTCTCTCAGAATTGAGCTATACCAAATCAAATCCCTTAGAACAGCACTTCTCTTTCAAAATAAGGCCTGAGATCCTTGCCATTTCTGGGATTAGGCAACAATTCCCCCTTCGGAATCATCAAGTAGAAAGCCCCACCGTACCTCTTTATCAATCGAAAATGGGCCTTCCATAGGCTTTGAAATTTGGATAGATGCTTCTTAGTGGTCCCCGCACAACACCAATTGCCCTTCCTCAAATGGATTGACAACCTCAGAACTTGTCTTTGATAAGCTTTACTTTCTGTTTATGCCTCATATTAAAGTCTGCTGCTTCTTGTCTCATCTCTTGCAATTGCAACAAATCATCCATCCTATTATGCACTTGATTTGGAGTTGGAACTTCTCCTAAATTCTCATAATAAGGTAGCTCCACAAATGAACACAAAGGAATGTCCAAATGAATCGGCATCACAGCTTGCACTCCATAAACCAATTCAAATGGTGTAAATCCTGTAGCCAACTTGTAAGTACACCTGAAACTCCATAATGCACATGTCAAGGCTTCATGCCAATTTCTTTGATTATCCTTCACTGTTTTGGCCAAGATAGCTTTCAGAATTTTGTTAGTAGACTCAGCTTGCCCATTGCCCTGTGGATAATAAGCAGAAGCTTGCACATGTTGAACACCAATTTTCTCTGTTAACTGAGCTACTACTTTTCCCATGAAATGAGTTCCCCGATCAGACAAAAGAATGGTGGGAACACCAAACCGAGAAATCAAATTGTGATAAAGAAAGCTTACTGTGGTATTTTCTGTAGCATGCTTTGCTGGAATTGCTTCTACCCACTTCGTAAACATGCATGTGGCTGCCAAGATATACTTATGACCTTTGGAGGATGGAGGATTGATAGGCCCAATGTAATCCAATCCCCACATATGAAATGGACCAACACTCAAAATAGGATGGAATGGCATATTATTGTGGCCTGTTAACTGCTTGTGCCTTTGACACTTCTCACATTTAGTAACAAAGTCTCTAGTATCCTTGTAAAGAGTTGGCCAATAATATCCCCAATGAAGGATCTTCCGAGCTGTGGTTCTGGCTGCAAAATGCCCCTGACAATCATGTGCTTGCTGCAACAAATCATGAGTTTGCTGACCAGCAACACACCTTAATAAGAGACCTTCCATAGTCCTCTTATAAAGAATAGCCTCGTGCACCACATAACCAGCTGCTTGTACTCTAAGAGCATGCTTTTGTTGCTTTGAAAATGATGAAGGATAAGTCTGATCTTGTAAATACCTGTATATATTGGCATACCAAAGATCCACGGTCTCAATGAACCCTTGTAATAGTCCATTATCCTGAAGTGCTACTTGCTGGTCTGTTTCCTCTTCTATTTCAGCACCACTACTCAAATAGGCACTTGGATTATGAGCTCCTTGAGCCATCTTAACATACTTCAACTCAAATTCTTGTATGATAAGAGCCCATCTTGTAAACTTAGGATCTTGGACAGTCTTGTTGTAAATGCATGGCAACGGATTCACATCCATATGAATGTAAACATACTGTACATTTGCTGAATTCCATTGTGAAGGAAGAAGATAATGTCTAAATTTGTTCAAGGCCCACTTCAATGCCAACCCAAGATGCTCCACATGAGTCCATTTCTGCTCTTGTGGAGTTAACAACCTGCTCGCATAGTAATTCACATCATAATACTTTTGCTGATTTTTCTGACATAGTGTGACAGCCAAAGCTTGCTCCCAAACTGTAAAGAATAAATGAAATGGCTCACTCATTCTTGGAGGAATCAGCAAAGTTCTCTCTTTCAATTGTCCAAGACACCATTCAAATGCTTCTTGAGCGTCCTCCTTCCATCTAAAATTCTGCCCTGGCTTCATACAATCCACAAGTGGCTGGGTTATTTTATCAAAATTGTGCAAATACCTCCTACTAAAACTGAGTTGGCCATATAAGCTTCTCACTTGTGATACAGTTGTAGGTGGTTTTTTCTGAGATGATCCAAGTGATCCCTTCTTGGATTCGAAAACACGGTTAAGTCATCTATAAAGACTCTCAACCGTCATTGCTTGATGTGGTGGATAGATTTGGATCTGATTATATCCTGAGTAACCATCCAAGAAAGAATAGGCCTGATTTCCTACAACAATATCCAACAAGGTGTCTATGAATGGCGTAGGAAAATGATCTCTTTTGGTAGCTTTGTTGAGATCCCTGTAATCAATGCATACTCGGATTGAGTTATTTGGCTTTCTCACTGGTACAATAGAACTGATCCAATCTGAATTTGGCACTGATACAATAAATCCTGCCTCCAAAAGCTTCATGACTTCAACCTTTACTTGCTCCTCTATTGCTGGACTCATTCTCCTTTGAGCTTGTTGGACTGGTTTTGATCCTTGTTTCAAATCAATGGTATGAACCACAACCTCTGGTGGAATGCCTTTCAATTCTTTGTAATTTCTTGCCAAAACATCCCTGAATTCTCGTAACAAAGATACCAAATCACGTTCCTCCTCTTGAGTAAGATCTCCTCCAATAGTAACCAATTCTTCTTGATTTCCTTGAGAAATATTGATGTTCTTGACTGAATGTGGTGACTGTAATGAAGGTGGTGAGTGTAGTGACGAATGTGGTGATTGTGGTGAATGTGGTGACAGTGATGAATGTGGTGCGTGTGATGACTATGTTGACTGTAATGGATGTGGTGGATGTGATGATTGTGATGAATTTGGTGCATGTGGTGACTGTAATGACTGTGGTGAATATGGACTGATCTGATTTACCTCATCCTCCAGAATGTGCGCATGCCACCAAGCTTCTTGTACTTGTATAGTGGGCTGATTTCTGTTTACCCCATCCATGCTTGATGTCAAAATCAGCATCTCTACTTCATCTAGATCAATACCTTGCTGAAATAAAGTGTCATCAATGGGTCTTTGAATGGACTCCTCCTTCATGTTTACAAGAGTCTCTTGTAACTCACCTTCACCAATACTTTCAAGTCTTTGGATATACTTATCTGCAACTTGCTGCTGTAAATGACATATTTCTGAAATTTGGGTACCTTTTAACCACTTGTACAAAGTCTTATCTTCCCTGTCACCCACTTCCAAGACATGAAAACAACTAAGACCTTGCTGCCCTGACACCATAGCATTCTCTTTGCTGATTTCTAACTGCGGGCTGCTCAAAGAAGGATTGCAAAGAAAGGTACCTTTTGCTGATTTCAGAGGATGATCTATAGTAACCTTGTGTTCCCCTTGAAAGATGTTCATTTCACGCTTCCTCCATGAAGTCTCAGCTTGTACGGCATCTAACCATGTACGACTCAGCAACAAAGTATAAGTTTCAGCATGCACACTCTCTGGAAATTTCAAAACCATGAAATCCAAGATTGCTTCCACTTCATAAACCTTGCATAAAACATTTCTTATGACTCCCATAGGCTGCACCTTCATTTGATTGAATGCTTTGAGCATCATAGTTGTCGGTTCCATCATTTTCAATCCAACTTGAAGCATTATGTGGTAAGGCATTACATTCACTCCACTGCCGGTATCTATGTTGGCCTCTTTGATTAGATATCCATTAATACTCACATCACAAAGAAATGGCCCAGGATCCTTGGATTGTCGGGCTGGTGGCTCCATTCTCATCTTGTCGGTATCATTTGATATGAGTTGTTGGACTGAAATTTCTGATTTTGTTCTTCCCCCTAACTCTTGCAACAAATTTGGAGAATAATGCATCAATTGCTCCAGAGTAAGTGTAACTTTAGTGGCCAAAACCTGGCTGATCACATCATCTTCATTTTGAATTTCCTCATCCACCATAGGAGGCATCACTATAGGCTGATTTTGTTCTATAGATCAAATCGTACGTGGGCAGCACATTGAATTGCACCTTCTTAGGTGCTGACACCTTCAAAGATTGTTCCTTCAAAGCCTTTGGAAAAGAGGTCTTAGTCTTCTCCGCAATTGGCACTACTCTTGGTTCTTGAACCACCTTTTGTGATCTTGTAACTGCATTTACTTCTCCAATCTCTTCTTCTTGCTGAAGTGGGTCATGCTCCACCTCAACAAATCCACAATTTACTACTGATTTTGCCTTCTCTTGCTTCTTAAGCTCCTCAATAAGAGCCTTAACTTGAGGATTTTCAATGTACTTTGCATCTTGAATGCGAACATCATTATTAGGAAGAGGTACTGATTCAAACACTTGCTGCCTGGGTGGATACTTGTTGGTTGCCCATTCCGGTTTCCCATGAATTTTCCAACAAGTAGTCTCATCATGCTTGAATTTATCACATAACTTGCAATATAAATGAGCCTTTGTTTTGGCTGCACCATTGGTGCGGAACCCATTGGAACTTGTTGGGCAATTGGAGCTTGTGGCATCATTGGAACTTGTGGTATGATAGGTGCTGCTTGCATTGGTTGAATAGGAATAGATAGTGCTTGTTGCATAACAACAAATACCGGATTGACCCTCTCAAAGAATCTCTTCTCCCTACATTCTTGATCATTATGGCCCTTGATTTGGCATCTTGAGCAGAATTTCAGCAATCTACATGTAGTGTCAGACTGCCCAATAGACCCACAATATTTACAAGTAATAAACTGCACCTCCCTTGGCTTCTCACCAATTGTAAGCTTAGAAATCTTGGCTGCAATATCCTCTGTTTTATGCTCTGGAGCAGCAACTTCATGAATGTATCCCAACTTATCTTCAGCCTTGAGAGCATACTTTTGTGCCTCTAGTAATGTTGTAGGCTGTTTAGCCTTCACCTTATGAGCAATAGCTCGTTTCAGCCCCTTTACATACCATTGAATATCCATTTCATCATTCCTTGCAATCTTCCAATGAACCACGGCTTTGAGAACCGCAATATACCTCTGATTATACTCTCTAATTGATTCATCTTCCTTTTGTGTGAAATTGGTCCACCTTTCCATAGTCTTATCCTTACCATGAACTTCTTGATAATTAGCAATGAAAGCTTCCTTTAATTCCTGATATGTCATGGTATCCGGGCCGAGTTTGTGCCCATTCCTCCACCTTGAATCTTGCAAAGAACTATGAAACCAAAGCAAGTAATCGCCAATTTGGTAACTTACATTGCTGGCAATACCTCTCAAACTTCACAATACGCTTCAAAGGATCCCGATCCACCAGTCATCAAACTTTGGAATCCCCATTGTCTGAAAACCCCATACCATAGGTGGTAACCATCTCGCCTCTTCTTGGGTTTCTTGAAATTGGAAAACGAAATTGAATCTCCTTCAATTTGAAAAAACGAAATTGGATTACCTTCTAGATCGGTAAATGGAATCAAAACCTCCTGGATCTGAGAATTAGACCCCAGATCTGCTCCCAAATCTGAAAATGAAATTGAATCTTGATGCAATTTTGAGCCCAAAGATTGACTCACCGGCCCCCTTCTCGTTACGATGGAGCTTGGTGGGATATCCTTCTTACTTCCCTTGGGCATAAAACTATGCTCCCCTTGTCAAATTCTACCCCACAAATCAATTACGGCAAAATTCCCTTCACACAAGAAATTGCTCCTTTCTCAATGGTGCGGTTCTTTACCGACAAACACCAATATCAATGGTGACAACTCCTTTTTCAATGGAAATTCTTGCCGATCAATGGTCTGTCGAGCACCGTGGTCGCCAAATTGTTAGAGCCTGAACTCTAACCTTGCAAGAAGGATGAAAAATCCAACAATCCAAGCTCAATCTATCAGATCAAGGCAATGCACAACACAAAGAATCATCATCTCCATAGCTAGATCAAGCAAAAGTGCTCTCTCTCAATACACCGTCCCTCTCTCTGTTCTCCTCTCTCTGCTCAGATAATACAGTCATCATAATCCCCCTGCACACCATAATGCATACGTGCAAATATCCTGCACGCGTTCATGTGCGTATATCCCTCCATATACGGTATACAATCTCCTATACCACCTCAATAGTGGTGAGTGTGGTGAGTGGTGACAAGCACTACAAAATTAAAGCCATGTTACGACGTCTATTACGACGTCCAGACGTCGTTTAGACGTCGATGATCGACGTCAAAACGTCGATAAACGACGTCTATTTCGACGTCTGAGCGTCGATAAACGACCTTTATGCGTCGCTATACGCGTCGCAACCGCGGCGTCTTAAAGCGACGACGTGACGTCGTTCAACGACGCCACGCACGCATTGCCACGCCCACGCCACGCGGCCGGCGCGGGCGTCGGGCCAGTTCGTGGCGTGGCAGGCAGCCACGTGTTTGACGTCGTTTAACGACGTCACGTACACGTGGCAGCCACGCGGCCGGGCGGCCAGCGCGGCGTTGCCAGCGCCGTTGCTGACGTGGCAGCCACGTAAGCAAACGACGTTGCTTACGTGTATTAAAAAAAATTTAATTTTTTTTTTTTTTTTTTTTTTTATAAATTGAAAAAAATAATAATAATACATTTATTATGAATGAAGTTAATACATTTAATTTAAAGCCTATAAAATGAATTTAACCAATAAAGAAATATAAGATTTTAACGTCATTAAATGATGTCGCTTAAATATATTAAAAAAATACAAAAATAAATGAAGCCCCAATTTTTTTAGCTAAATACATTAATCAATAAATTAAGCTAAATACATTAATCAATACATTAAGCATATTGAAAATTAAATGCTTACCTGGTACAAGGTGGCAAAGTTGTTTTGCACAAACAACGCATTTGCTAGGAGTGTACATGCAAAACAATAAATTCAATGATTAGTAAAATATTAGTATAAATAAACAACTTAAAGGAAAAAAAAATATGGAAAATCAATGGGGGAGGGGTCCTTCTTGGATAACAA
Organism: Isoetes taiwanensis; assembly: GCA_021234155.1. Taxonomy (NCBI): domain Eukaryota; kingdom Viridiplantae; phylum Streptophyta; class Lycopodiopsida; order Isoetales; family Isoetaceae; genus Isoetes; species Isoetes taiwanensis. Next base: position 533,938 of record JAJEKV010000213.1, on the reverse strand, counting down.
TTTAACCTAAATAAAGCATTAGTATTTTATTAGCGTATTGAAAAAATTAAATCCTTACCTGGAAGAGGTGCCAACTTGTTTTGCAAGAAGAACACATTTTGCTAGGAGTGTACATGCAAAACAAAAAATTCAACGATTAGAAAGAAATAGTATAAAACAACTAATAAGGAAAAATTTTGGAAAGAAGAAGGGTCTCGTCTTTTAACGACGTCTTCTTAGATGGGAAAAAAATTAGAAGAAGAATGGAAGAATTCCGAAGAAGAAAAGGCTAAGAAGAAGAGGAGGAACCCGAAAATGGGGAGGAAGAATACGAAGAAGATGAAGCGCAAAAGGAGGATTAAGAGTAAGAATTTGAATAAGAGGAGGAAGAAGTAGTATAAGAGGAGGAAGAATCGAAGAAGAAGATGACAAAGGGAATGGAAGAATATGTATGGAAGAAGGATGCAAGAATGGAAGAAGAAGAATGAAGGTTGAAGGAAGAACAAACAACAAATACAAAAAGCCCTAAATCTACCCAAAAACAAGTTTAGATTCAAAAAACGAGTTGGTTGATCCGTGCACATACCTTATGAAGCTTGTCTTACATTTAGAATAGACCCTAAAGTAGATCCGCGCCGAAAATCACCTCAAAAAACGCTCCTCCATAAGCTTTGCTTGCTCGAAAATAAGCGGCGGGATTGCCGCCCGTTTTTTTTTTACGACGACCAAAAAAAAAAATTTTTTTTTTTTTTTTTTTTGTATAGAATGCATGTACACTTGATACATGGGTTTATTTAACTGGATAGGAATTTATTTGACTTGCTACACCCGTTAAAGTTATGAAATATACCACCATGAAAATGTTCAATGTTTTGTGGTACATCCGTTGAGCTATGAGGTATATAATACGATGATGATAACTAGTAATACCTTACCTGCTACGATAACTAATACCTTACCAACATGCAAAGATGTAGTTTATCTTAAAATTTTATTTTGTTAGATTTAAAAAGGTTAGGTTTCCACCAATAGTATATGTAGCTACGTGTTAAACTTGTTCTGACGACATATATATATATATTTTTAATTTTGTCCCCTGCTATGAGAACTAATACCCTACCAACATGCGAAGATGTAGTTTATCTCAACATGCCTGTATGTTGGCGATGACTTAGGATGCTAGCTGACAAAAAATCAGAATTTAAGTCCGTACTATGCATTAATTACGAATTTACGAATGTCTTGCTCTTTTTTAAAGCGGGCCTTGACTTCTAAGCGCCTAACGGGAGGAGTGCAGGTCCAAACTCCATTCCGCCGGGTTCCCTTGCCCCGCGTTCTCAATCGCATGTGATTGGCCACGTCCCAAGTGCAAAAGACCAAAACTCGGCACCCAAAACGCAAACCCTGCTAGAACCTGGCAACTCATAGGGTTTACGTTTCGGAGGCTCTATGCTTGTCAGATTTGACTAGGATCTTGCGCCGTGTCTTGACGTAGAGGGGGGGTGTTGACGCCAGAGCATGGACCCTAAAAACCACCCTAAGCGGCTTGCCCCAAAAAGTCCTCTCCGAAGGCCACCGCGATGGACGGGCAACTTCCCTCTCCGAAACCATGATCCGTCTCGCCAATGGACTCGAACGTCGACATTGCCCTAGGGACCAAGTTTTGTGGCCGTGACGCCCACCCTTCTCGGAAGCCAAACTATCTCATGTGCAACACACTCGTGTAGTCAATTGGCCTAGGAGGTGGTGGTTGAATACTGCAATGTAGGGCGTAAGTGTTTCTTTCTTTTGCAAAACTGACCGCGTAACTTGGTCCCTAGGGTAATTTTGGCATTCCGGACGATGTGGCGAAGTCGGATCGGCATTTCGAGCCTCCGCAATGTCCAGACGACAAAACACTTTGGTTTCTCTGGCTGTCGCCGCCGGGGACGCCAGGCGGTTTGATATGTTCTCTGGGCCGGATGTTGGATTTTTGGACCTTCTCGGACCAGGTTCCTTGAACAAAGGATTCAACGGTCGGATACGGGAACCGAGATCCGGGAGTGTGGTCTTTAGCGTACGCCCCCCCGGCAGAGCGCTGCCAGGAAAGGCTGCCTTGGGAAGCTTTTTGGGGCTCGCCTCCTGGGTTCTGGACTCTCCCTCTAATGAGGAGGCCTTGCAAGGTCCTGGCCTTGTTTGACTTGGGCAAGTGTGTCGGCATTTCGGTTTGCCCAACAACAGGCTGCCGGACTGTTCTAGTGCAAACTATTTGATCTAAACCTTATCCAAAAATTTTGAAAGTTGGCCTGTATGTTGGCGATGACTTAGGAAGCTAGCTGACAAAAAATCAGAATTTAAGTCCGTACTATGCATTAATTACGAATTTACGAATGTCTTGCTACTGCAAAAGCGGCCCTTGACTTCTAACTGCCACAACGGGAGGAGTACAGGTCCAAACTCCATTCCGTCAGTTCCCCTTGCTTCGCGTTCTCAACTGCATGTGATCGGCCATGTCCCAAGTGCAAAAGACCAAAACTCGGCACCCAAAACGCAAACCCTGCTAGAACCTGGCAACTCATAGGGTTTACGTTTCGGAGGCTCTATCCTTGTCAGATTTGACTAGGACCTTGCGCCGTGTCTTGATGTAGAGGGGGGGTGTTGACGCCAGAGCACGGACCCTAAAAACCACCCGGAAGCAGCTTGCCCCAAAATTCCTCTCCCAAAGGCCCTGGCGACGGACGGGCAACTTCCCCTCTCCGGAACCGTGATCTGTCTCTGCCAATGGACTCAGAACGTCGACATTGCCCTAGGGACCAAGTTTTGTGGCCAGAAGCCCACCCCTTCTCGAAGAAGCGCCAAACTATCTCATGTGCAACACACTCGTAGTCAATTGGCCTAGGAGGTGGCTGCTGAATACTGCAATGTAGGGCGTAAGTGTTTGTTTCTTTTGCAAAACTGACCGTATAACTTGGTCCCTAGGGTAATTTTGGCATTCTGGACGATGTGGCGAAGTCGGATCGGCATTTCGGAGCCTCCGCAATGTCCGAACGACAAAACACTTTGGTTTCTACACTGTCGCCCGCAGGACGCTTCGCGGTTTGATATGTTCTCCCGGACGGATGTTGGATTTTTTTGGACCTTCTCGGACCAGGTTCCTTGAACAAAGGATTCAACGGTCGGATACGGGAACCGAGATCCGGGAGTGTGGTCTTTAGCGTACGCCCCCCCGGCGGAGCGCTGCCAGGAAAGGCTGCCTCGGGAAGCTTTTTGGGGCTCGCCTCCTGGGGTTCGGACTCTCCCCTCTAATGAGGAGGCCTTGCAAGGTCCTGGCCTTGTTTGACTTGGGCAAGTGTGCCAGCTCGGCTGCCCAACAACAGGCTGCCCGGACTGTTCTAGTGCAAACTATTTGATCTAAACCTTATCCAAAATTTTTGAAAGTTGGCCTGTATGTTGGCGATGACTTAGGAAGCTAGCTGACAAAAAATCAGAATTTAAGTCCGTACTATGCATTAATTACGAATTTACGAATGTCTTGCTACTGCAAAAGCGGCCCTTGACTTCTAACTGCCACAACGGGAGGAGTACAGGTCCAAACTCCATTCCGTCAGTTCCCCTTGCTTCGTGTTCTCAACTGCATGTGATCGGCCACGTCCCAAGTGCAAAAGACCAAAACTCGGCACCCAAAACGCAAACCCCGCTAGAACACGGCAACTCATAGGGTTTACGTTTGGGCTCTATCCTTGTCGATTTGACTAGGACCTTGCGCCGTGTCTTGATGTAGAGGGGGGGTGTTGACGCCAGAGCACGGACCCTAAAAACCACCCGGAAGCAGCTTGCCCCAAAATTCCTCTCCCAAAGGCCCTGGCGACGGACGGGCAACTTCCCCTCTCCGGAACCGTGATCTGTCTCTCGCCAATAGACTCGTAACGCCGAAATTGCCCTAGGGACCAAGTTTTGTGGCGAAGCCCACCCCCTTCTCGAAGAAGCCAAAATATCTCATGTGCAACACACTTTCGTAGTCAATTGGCCTAGGAGGTGGTCAATAATCTTTTTACAATGTAGGGCGTAAGTGTTTGTTTCTTTTGCAAAATTGACCGTATAACTTGGTCCCTAGGGTAATTTTGGCATTCTCGACGATGTGGGGTCGGATCGGCATTTTGAACCTCCGCAATGTCCGAACGACAAAACACTTTGGTTTCTACTGCCGTCGCCCATGAGAACGCTTGGGTTTGATATGTTCTCCGGACGGATGTTGGATTTTTGGACCTTCTCGGACCAGGTTCCTTGAACAAAGGATTCAACGGTTGGGATCGAGGAACCGAGATCCCGGAGTGTGGTCTTTAGCGTCGCCCCCACGAGCGAGCCGCCGAGAAAGGCTGCCTTGGGAAGCTTTTGGGGCTCGCCTCCCCGGGTTCGGACTCTCCCCTCTAATGAGGAGGCCTTGCAAGGTCCTGGCCTTGTTTGACTTGGGCAAGTGTGTCAGGCTTCGGCTGCCCAACAACAGTGCCCGGACTGTTCTAGTGCAAACTATTTGATCTAAACCTTATCCAAAAATTTTGAAAGTTGGCCTCAGATGTTGGCGATGACTTAGGAAGCTAGCTGACAAAAAATCAGAATTTAAGTCCGTACTATGCATTAATTACGAATTTACGAATGTCTTGCTCTCTGCAAAAGCCCCTTGACTTCTAACCGCCACAACGGGAGGAGTACAGGTCCAAACTCCATTCCGTCGAGTTCCCCTTGCTTCGCGTTCTCAACTGCATGTGATCGCCACGTCCCATCTGCAAAAGACCAAAACTTCGGCACCCAAAACGCAAACCCCGCTAGAACACGGCAACTCATAGGGTTTACGTTTGGAGGCTCTATCCTTGTCGATTTGACTAGGACCTTCTTGGCCGGTCTTGATGTAGAGGGAGGTGTTGGCGCCGAAAGCACGGACCCTAAAAACCACCCGGAAGCAGCTTGCCCCAAAATTCCTCTCCCAAAGGCCACAGCGACGGGACGGGCAACTTCCCTCTCCGGGCAACCGTGATCTGCCTCTCGCCAATGGACTCGGAACGTCGAAATTGCCCTAGGGACCAAGTTTTGTGGCCGAAGCCCACCCCCTTCTCAAGAAGCGCAAACTATCTCATGTGCAACACACTCGTAGTCAATTGGCCTAGGAGGTGGGCTGGCCAATCTTTGCAATGTAGGGCGTAAGTGTTTGTTTTTTTGCAAACTGACCATATAACTTGGTCCCTAGGGTAATTTTGGCATTCTCGACGATGTGGCCGAAGTCGGATCGGCATTTCGAGCCTCCGCAATGTCCCAACGACAAAACACTTTGGTTTCTACTGCCGCCAGCCTTGGGGCGCTTCGGTTTGATATGTTCTCCCGGACGGATGTTGGATTTTTTGGACCTTCTCGGACGTGTTCCTTGAACAAAGGATTCAACGGTCGGATCACGGAACCGAGATCCTGAGTGTGGTCTTTAGCGTCGCCCCACGGCGGGCCCTTGCCTCGAAGCTTTTTGGGGCTCGCCTCCGGGGTTCGGACTCTCCCCTCTAATGAGGAGGCCTTGCAAGGTCCCTCGCCTTGTTTGACTTGGGCAAGTGTGCCAGCTCGGCTGCCCAACAACAGGCTGCCCGGACTGTTCTAGTGCAAACTATTTGATCTAAACCTTATCCAAAATTTTTGAAAGTTGGCCTGTATGTTGGCGATGACTTAGGAAGCTAGGCGACAAAAATCAGAATTTAAGTCCGTACTATGCATTAATTACAATTTACTTAATGTCTTGCTACTGCAAAAGCGGCCCTTGACTTCTAACCGCCACAACGGGAGGAGTACAGTCCAAACTCCATTCCGTCCGGTTCCCCTTGCTTCAGCGTTCTCAATGCATGTGATCGGCCACGTCCCAAGTGCAAAAGACCAAAATCGGCACCCAAAGCGCAAACTCGCTAGAACACGGCAACTCATAGGGTTTACGTTTGGAGGCTCTATCCTTATCAGATTTGACTAGGACCTTGGCGCCGGTGTCTTGATGTAGAGGGGGTGTTGACGCCGAGAGCACGGACCCTAAAACCACCCGGAAGCAGCTTGCCCCAAAATTCCTCTCCCAAAGGCCACCCGACGGCGACGGACGGCAACTTCCCTCTCGAACCAGTGATCCGTCTCGCCAATGGACTCGAGCGTCCGAAATTGCCCTAGGGACCAAGTTTTGTGGCGTGAAGCCCACCCCTTCTCGGAAGCCAAACTATCTCATGTGCAACACACTCGTAGTCAATTGGCCTAGGAGGTGGGCACGAATATCTTTACAATGTAGGGCGTAAGTGTTTGTTTCTTTTGCAAAACTGACCGTATAACTTGGTCCCTAGGGTAATTTTGGCATTCGACGATGTGGCCGAAAGTCGGATCGGCATTTGAGTTCTCCGCAATGTCCGAACGACAAAAACACTTTGGTTTCTATCTTTGTCGCCGCCAGGGGGGACGCCCGGTTTGATATGTTCTCCCGGACGGATGTTGGATTTTTTTGGACCTTCTCGGACCAGGTTCCTTGAACAAAGGATTCAACGGTCGGATACGGGAACCGAGATCCGGGAGTGTGGTCTAGGAGGTGGCTGTTGAATACTGCAATGTAGGGCGTAAGTGTGTCGTTTTTTTGCAAAACTGACCGTGTAACTTAGTCCATAGGGTAATTTTGGCATTCCAAACAATAAGCGGCGTCGCCAAGATAAAATTTTTTTCAAGACGTTTTTTTTTTTTTTTTTTTTCCCCCAAAAAAAAAAAAAAAAAAAAAAATAGTGACGTCGTTAAACGACGTTGCTTACGTGGCGCTCTGCTGACAATAGCGTGGCGCGGACGATGCCAGCCACGCTGGCAAAACTGCTGCCACGTCAGATATTCTAGGCGTCGTTTAACGACGTCATGTCGACGGCGGGACACTTTGGCGTGCCCGACCGCATGTCGCCAAAACCCGTTTCGACCGTCACGCCGCATTTTTTAGTCGCCATTCAACGGCGCCATGTCGACGATGGCGTAAACGGTGGCGTGCCCGGCGGCATGTCGCCAAAGCCACGCAACCTGATGTGCCACGTCGCTCGCGGAGACGTCGTTCAACGACGCCCACCGTCGTTTTTGACATCGCCCCGCCCGCCTGGCGGCAGCAAAGATTACCATGCCACGCAGGCCAATCCGACACGTCAGCCCTGAGAAACATCGTTGAAACGACGTTGTCGTCGTTGAACGACGATGTCGTCGATGTTCGACGACGACCCGTCGTTCTTCGACGTCGCGACGTCGTTGGACGTCGACTATCCCTTGTAGTGAAGTGTGGTGAGTGGTGACAAGTGTGGTGAGTGGTGATCACCCCAACAATTCTTTTAATAATAGAAAAAAGATTCCAACTTCTGTTAATGCCTCAATGAGTCAAATCGACAATGTGATTGTACAAAGATGCTTATCTTATCTTATTTTTTGGTCTTATTGGAGCATATAACTACTTTTACTTTATTTCCTATTTCAAATTCCTAAATAAACATATCTTTGAATATATCTATAACATCATTACAAATATTTTCTACTCTGTTCATCTAAGTTTACCTATCTTTGCTTTTGGGGGCCCGAAGGGCCCAATTTTTTTTTTTTATATAACAACCAACATATAACAATCATTAACATTATTAATACAAACCATCGCATCCAATCCAATTAAAATCCCCCTAAAAGCCCCTTTGGTTTGGGTGCATATTCACAGAGGGGGTTACGTAGGGCAGCGAGAGCCCCTAAAAAAAATACATGTACAAAATTAACACCATTAAGTACATTCTCTGTTGGTCTCCGTGGACGATAAAATCATATTCTATTCTATTCTATTCTATTCTATTCTCAAACCTTATAGTATTTTGCAAACCTCAATATACAGTGTACAAAAACTTGTACAGGGATACCCCACAAACGAGGATGGCTATGTACGATCCAGATCGAAGAATAAAGGGCTTATATGCCCATCCGACAGCTCTCGATGCCCGGAGTAACCCCCCGTGTGAATATGCACCCAAACCAAAGGGGGTTTCAGAGGGATTTTAATTTAAATGCATTGGATGCGATGGTTTATGTTAATAATGTTAATGATAGTTATATGTTGCTTGAGATCGACTAAGGTAAAGAAGTTATTGATTTAAAATGAACCTGTGGATCAGTAATGGTCTTAGGTACAGAAACTTTTTTTGATTTACCATGATCATGCCTTTTGCTCTTTTTCTTTACTTGTTTTTTCATTGGTTTCATTTCCATACAAGCATTCACATATGATGTTTTCAATGACATACTATTTCAATAAAGTTTCTTCAAATATAACAAAATAAACATGAATTAAAAGTCACTTAAAATTGTTACTATAAGTCAAAAATGAACCTTCAAATTACAGATCAACAAATATTTTTTATGCATGAAGCAATTATACCAAATTTGAAGTAAAAAATCATTTTCATGCAAAAGTTGTAGAATTTTAATTGAAACAACCTTCTGGAAACCATTATTGGTCCACAGAAGACAGAAAACTGTTTTGACCCTGTCATGTTTGACTGGCCATATCTTCCTTTTTAGACTTCAGATTGGAACAAGGTTTTTTGTGTATTAATCCTTATCTCACATAGAAAAATGCTATTATAATGAAAAAAATCAAAAAAATCCTTTTATTGAGACCGTTTTACATTATGTAAACATGAAGCAAACTGGACTTGACTCCCCTTGATTCACCTAAGCATAACTTTCAATTTTAGAGGTATATGCATTTTTAACTATTTTTCCTGTGCAACATGACTGCCATATATTAACATGTAGAAAGGGTTTAACTGAATTTTATGCCATTGATTTTATATCAATTTTAAAGCGAACTGTACAAATGAACCATTTATGGTCCATCAAGGGACAACTCTAGTGTTAAGAATTGAATTGAATTAGTTTTTAACGTCCTCCGAGACCAATTGGTCTATGGGACATAATACAATGAGTAGCAATAAATGCCAAATAGTAGATGCATGTAGCAGTACCAATTTTACTATCAGAATAAAAAAACCCATGCCCTTTCGAGTTTAGCGAAAAATCTTAGTAGAAAAATATATACTGCCATACACTAATATTTAAGCAAATCTGTTGAATTTACACTTTCAATTAAATTATTATCTTCAGTCGAGAAAGAAAGAGCACACTGTCTTTACAAAATCTAAAAAAACCTAAAGAAAATCTATCCTTACAAGTTGTCACAATCCAAACCTAAGGAGAAGGAAGTGTGGCAACAAATTTGGCTCAAGCACTAGGTTCTGGAGAAGAGCAGCAGCTAGAGCCTGTGCCTCATCCATCGAACCCATCATTTGAATCGAGGCACCAGCAGGAGCGCCCTATCATGCGCCCATTCAATATTTTTTCCTGTAATCTACAAAGCAATGGTGTTACCTAACATTCTTGTATACATGGACCTTCCTGCGCCCTCATAGGGTTGGAAAATTGGCTCGAAATTAGGAGCTGCCTACATACAAGAATGTCGACAAATAGAAGAATGCAAAGAATAACTGCTTAATATGTGGCAAAAGCTTATTCGACTCAAAAGGTTCTCTCTGACACCCACATAATATAAATCATGGAGTAGAATAACATGCTCTCAAAGGTGGAGTTGCAGAATTAGGTCTGCATTATCTTTACGTTATGCTATGCTATTTAGGCAACTAGCCTCCTCACGCCCATAGAATATTAAGAGTAGAACAGCATGCTCTCACATTATGCACTTTCAGGTGACTAGCCTCCTCATGCCCATAGAATATAAATCATGGAGTAGACTAACATGCCAGCTTTATTTCTCCAGGATATCTCTACTATGTCATGCCAGATTTAGGATATCTCTATCATGTCTTGGGTCTGTTTGAAGGAAATCAGTTCGTTGTCATGCCTTTCCTTGGTGGTTAACGAGATTGCTTTTAACTCTTCGTGGCTAACGGCATTGCTTCGACCCTGGGAACAACATACTTTTGCTTTGATCTCTTTTCTTGATAGTTGTGATATGGTCCTTAGAGCAGGGTTTCTAGGCCATGGTAGTCCTTATTTAGCTACTAGACATACCTTTGCTAACATACTCTCTCTTTTGTCCACTTATTGTTGTTCGCAATCTTACGATCTTCCTTTTCTGGCTGCCTTGGACCAATAGTTTCTTCTTGATATTTGACCTTAGGTCATGATTCTCTTCTTGGTAGTTCAATGGGTCTGGGGGACTTAGTAGACGGTATTTAGAAATCTATTTTTTAACAAACGTTAAACCATTATTTTCTTCTCTTATTTCGTTTTATAGGATGTAAGCACCTAAAACCTTTGTTCTTTTCTGTAAACTAGCTCAAATTTTAGCACTTAGCCCATGGTTTATTTTGACTTTTGTCCCTGATGAATCCTCTCATTTGCTTACTCATGGCCCTTGGTTTCGAAAAATTTGCCATATTAATTTCATTACTTTTTCCTAGGTTCTTTGAGCTCGTATCTTGTTTATTTTCTCATTTTCACATTTCGACAACCTAAGTTACTTCACGTGTTGTGTTCTTGGTGTTCAAACCATCAGTTTCCAAGTTTGATTTCAATTTCAATTTTTCTAGATGTCTTTGCATGGGCCACTTAAATTCTTGTGATAATGTTGTGTGCCTTGCAATCAGATCGCATTCGAACGTGCAAAGGATCCACTTAAGAAACATGCAGAATGGACTGCGAAAGCAACTTCAAGTGGACGAACTCCGTCTCATTTGGGCTCCGGCGGTCGGAAAGGGTTTCACCATAGATTCGTAAGAGCTATATTAGTTCACATTAATTTTAATAAGAACTTTAAATGTCATTAGCTAATACTCGTCATATTGTCATAGTACTGGCTATACGGGTTTCCCCCTAGCAAGGAGCACGTACAAATATCCACTACTCGTGGAGCTGTTTATCTATATCAACAGTTATACGAAGAGGGAACTATCCCACATCACGGGAATGCCAATGTGCGTTGGGGTGTAAATTTGATAGTGGTACCCCAAAAGCACTGTCCGGACACTTGCTTTAAGTGCTTTAGGTGCTTATTCCTCGATCAAAATTTAGAGTAACGAATTATGAGGTTGTTATTCCAGAAATAGCAATTCTCTTCCGAGGAGGAAGGGATCGATGACATGGATTGATTCTTTGGGCGCGAGATTGATTTCTTAGTTGATTCTACCGGATGGCGGGATTTCTTGGATGGCGGGAATTTGTATCAGTTCTTGCTATCATTCTTCAATTCCGGAATAAACTAGTTCATTTCAATTGCAATTCTGACGCATTAGAATTGCAATTCCTTGCTCGAATTTAGGTGCTTTAGGTGCTTGGTGCTTTCGCGCATTTTGGGGTACCACTATCAAATTTACACCCGTTGTATGTAATTATTATAATTCTATGAACTACATTAATGCCATATTCTTCTGGTTTTCAGTGGAACACATGAACCAAGCCTTAGACGAGGACGCAGGACGAGGGGTCGATGAGGGAGCGTCAAACTTTGGAGAGCCATCCAACCGCGAACCTGAAGCTAAGGTTAATTAGTGGTCCTGTATAGCACCAATTGCCCTTCCTCATATGGATTGACAACCTGTAACTTGTCTTTGATAAGCTTTACTTTCTGTTTATGCCTCATATTGAAGTCTGCTGCTTCTTGTCTCATCTCTTGCAATTGCAGCAAATCATCCATCCTAATTATGCACTTGATTTGGAGTTGGAACTTCTCCTAAATTCTCATAATAAGGTAGCTCCACAAATGAACACAAAGGAATGTCCAAATGAATAGACATCATAGCTTGCACTCCATAAACCAATTCAAATGGTGTAAATCATGTAGCCAACTTGTAAGTACACCTGAAACTCCATAAGGCACCTGTCAAGGCTTCATGCCAATTTCTTTGATTATCCTTCACTGTTTTAGCCAAGATAGCTTTCAAAATTTTGTTAGTAGACTCAGCTTGCCCATTTCCCTGTGGATAATAAGCAGAAGCTTGTACATGTTGAACACCAATCTTTTTTGTTAACTGAGCTACTACTTTCCCAATGAAATGAGTTGCCCGATCAGACAAAAGAATGGTTGGAACACCAAACCGAGAAATCAAATTGTGATAAAGAAAGCTTACTGTGGTATTTTCTGTAGCATGCTTTGCTGGAATTGCTTCTACCCACTTCGTAAACATACATGTGGCTGCCAAGATATACTTATGACCTTTGGAAGATGGAGGATTGATAGGCCCAATGTAATCCAATCCCTACATATGAAATGGACCAATGCTCAAAATAGGATGGAATGGCATATTATTGTGGCCTGTTAATTGTTTATGCCTTTGACACTTCTCACATTTGCTAACAAAGTCTCTAGTATCCTTGTAAAAAGTTGGCCAATAATATCCCCAATGAAGGATCTTCCTAGCTGTGGTTCTGGCTGCAAAATGCCCCTAACAATCATGTGCTTGCTGCAACAAATCATGAGTTTACTGACTAGCAACACATCTTAATAAGAGACCTTCCATAGTCCTCTTATAAAGAATAGCCTCATGCACCACATAACCAGCTGCTTGTACTCTCAGAGATGAAGGATAAGTCTGATCTTGTAAATACCTGTATATATTAGCATACCAAAGATCCACGGTCTCAATGAACCCTTGTAATACTCCATTATCCTGAAATACTACTTGCTGATCTGTTTTCTCTTCTATTTCAGCACCATTACTTAAATAGGCACTTGGATTATGAGCTCCTTGAGCCATATTCATATACTTCAACTCAAACTCTTGTATGATAAGAGCCTACCTTGTAACTTTAAGATCTTGGACTGTCTTGTTGTAAATGCATGGCAACGGGATCCATATGAATGTAGACATATTGTACATTTGTTGAATTCCATTGTGAAGGAAGAAGATAATGTCTAAATTTGGTCAAGGCCCAGTTCAATGCCAACCCAAGATGCTCCACATGAGTCCATTTATGCTCTTGTGGAGTTAACAACCTGCTAGCATAGTAATTCACATCATAATGCTTTTGCTGATTTTTCTGACATAGTGTGACAGCCAAAGCTTGCTCCCAAACTGTAAAGAATAAATGAAATGTCTCACTCATTCTTGGAGGAATCAGCAAAGTTCTCTCTTTCAGTTGTCCAAGGCACCATTCAAATGCTTCTTTGAGCGTCCTCCTTCCATCTAAAATTCTGCCCTTGCTTCATACAATCCACAAGTGGCTGGGTTACTTTAGCAAAATTGTGCAAATACCTCCTACTAAAACTGAGTTGGCCATATAAACTTCTCACTTGTGATACATTTGTAGGTGGTTTCACCTTCTCCAATGCTGCAATCTTACTATGATCCACTTGTAACCCATTTTCTGAAATATAATTGCCCAATAGTTTTCCTCCTCTAATGAAGAAGATACACTTAGCAGGATTCAAACTTATACCATACAATCGGCATCTTTCAAGAACTTTTCTGAGATGATCCAAGTGATCCCTTCTTGGATTAGAAAATACTGTTAAGTCATCTATAAAGACTCTCAAAAAGTCTAAAATATCATGAAAAGCATATGTCATAGCTCGCTGAAATGTGGCTAGAGCATTTGTGAGGCCAAAAGGTAATACCTTATAAGCATAGATGCCAAAATGTGTTCGGAAAATCGTCATTGCTTGATGTGGTGGATAGATTTGGATCTGATTATATTCTGAGTAACCATCCAAGAAAGAGTAGGCCTGATTTCTTGCAACAATATCCAACAAGGTGTCTATGAATGGTGTAGGAAAATGATCTCTTTTGGTAGCTTTGTTGAGATCCCTGTAATCAATGTATACTCGGATTGAGTTATTTCGCTTTCGTTCTGGTACAATAGACTATCCAATCTAAATTTGGCACTGGTACAATAAATCCCACCTCCAAAAGTTTCATTATTTCTGCCTTTACTTGCTCCTCTATGGCTGGACTCATTCTTCTTTGAGCTTGTTGGACTGGTTTTGATCCTTGTTTCAAATCAATGGTATGAACCACAATCTCTGGTGGAATGCCTTTCAATTCTTTGTAATTTCTTGCCAAAACATCCCTGAATTTTCTTAACAAAGATATCAAATCACCTTCCTCCTCTTGAGTAAGATCTCCTCCAATAGTAACTAATTCTTCTTGATTTCCTTGAGAAATATTGATGTTCTTGATTGAATGTGGTGACTGTAATGAATGCGATGAGTGTGGTGACAATGACAAATGTGATGAATGTAGTGACTGTGGTGAATGTGGTGACAGTGATGAATGTGGTGAATGTGATGACAGTGATGAATGTGGTGACTGTGGTGACGATAGTGAATGTGGTGCAGGTGATGACTGTGGTGAATGTGGTGACTGTGGTGACTGTGATGAACATGGACTGATATAATTTACCTCATCCTTCAGAATGTGTGCATGCCACCAAGCTGCTTGCACCATTGCCGATTGTGCTAAAGCATTCGCCACACTGTTTTGTCCTCTTGGAACATGTACCACAATGCACTACTGAAAACAGGACTTCAAATCCATGGCTTATTGATGTAAGGCTCTCAAATTAGCACTTAAAGCCTGAAACTGATCCATAAGTTGTTGACACACCAAAAAAGAGTCTGCAAAAATAGTCAAATAATCAACATGTACTTGGATACCGTCCCTGTTTTGGCTGCACCATTTGTGTGGAAACCATTGGAGCTTGTTGGGCAATTGGAGCTTGTGGCATCATTCGAACTTATGGTATGATAGGTGTTGCTTGCATTGGTTGAATAGAAATAGGTGGTGCTTGTTGCATAATAGCAAATACCGGATTGACCCTCTCAAAGAATCTCTTCTTCCTACATTCTTGATCATTATGGCCCTTTATTTGGCATCTTGAGCAGAATTTCAGCAATCTACATGTAGTATCAGTATGTCCAATAGACCCACAATACTCACAAGTAATAAACTGAACCTCCCTTGGCTTCTCACCGATTGTAAGCTTAGAAATCTTGGCTGCAATATCCTCTGTTTTATGCTCTGGAGCAGCAACTTCATGGATGTATCCCAGCTTATCTTCAGCCTTGAGAGCATACTTTTGTGCCTCTAGCAATGTTGTAGGCTGTTTAGCCTTCACCTTATAAGCAATACTCGTTTCAGCCCCTTCACATACCATTGGATATCCATTTCATCTCTCCTTGCAATCTTCCAATGAACCACTGAGAACCGCAATATACCTCTGATTATACTCTCTAATTGATTCATCTTTCTTTTGTGTAAAATTGGTCCACCTTTCCATAGTCTTATCCTTACTGTGGACTTCTTGATAATTAGCAATGAATGCTTCTTTTAGATCCTGATATGTCATGGTATCTGGCTGGGTTTGTGCCTATTCCTCCACTGAATCTTGCAAAGAACTATAAAACCAAAGCAAGTAATCAGCAGCCGGTAACTTACATTGCTGGCAATACTTCTCAAACTTCACAATATGTATGCTTTAAAGGATCCTGATCCACCAGATCATCAAACTTTGGAATCTCCATTGTCTGAAAATCCCATACCATCGGTGGCATAACAGCCATCTCTGCCTCTTCTTGAGGTTCTTGAAATCGAAAAAACGAAATGGAATCTCCTTTCAATTTGAAAAACGAAATGGGATTACCTTCTAGATCGATAAATGGAATCAAAACCTCCTGGATCTGAGAACTAGACCCCAGATCTGCTCCCAAATCTAAAAACGAAATTGAATCTTGATGCAATTTTGAGCCAAAATCTTGAGTCACGGGTCCCCTTCTTGTTACGATGGAGCTTGGTGGTATCTCCTTCTTACTTCTCTTGGGCATAAAACTATGCTCCCCTTATCAAATTGTACCCCACAAATCAATTATGGCAAAATCCCGTTCACACAAGAAATTGTTTTTTCCTCAATGGTGTCGTTCTTTACCGACGATCACCAACACAAATGGTAACAACTCCTTTTCCAATGGAAATTCTTGCCAATCAATAGTTTGTCGAGCACCGTGGTCAAAAACTATTTAGACTTTAGGCTCGACAAACTATTCACACGGTGCTCGACACAGGTTAGAGCCTAAACTCTAACCTTGCAAGAAGAATGGAAAACCAATACGCCAAGCTTCAATTTACCAAATCTGTGCAATGCACAACATTATCTCCATAGCTAGATCAAGCAAAATACTCTCTCTCAATACACCGTCCCTCTGTTCTTCTCTCTCTGCTCAGATAACGCAGTGATGATCATGCCTCCTCAATGCATACGTGCAAATATCCTGCATGCGTGCATGTGCGTATATAACTCCATATACAATATACGATCTCCTATACCACCTCAATAGTGGTGAGTGTGGTGAGTGTGGTGAGTGGTGACGAGTGTGGTGAGTGGTGACCACCCCAACAATGCAGATGACTTTAGTGACAACCTAACACAACTACTTGCTAGAGTGGAGCAAGAGGAGCTGCTAAAATTCAAGTCCATGGTGGACAAGCTGCTTAAACACACCATGCCTGCATCAGAAGCCCTGAAGGTTATTCAAGCTCCTCCAAGAGCGCATCTCGATCAAGGTAGTTTCACTTCATACATAGAAGCTTCATAGTTGATTTATAGTTGCTGCGTATATGCTACTAGTTTCAATTTTGTAACTTTCATAGTTTCTAATTATTGCCTATATGCTATTGCATATTTTCTTCTGTTCCTTGAAGTTCAAGGTCTGAAACTTGTAGGTTTCCCACATGCACTTGAAAAAGCATATATAATTGTATACTAAGTATTAACTGTGACGTCCCCTACTCATATACGGTGCACTCACCGTATACAAACAGGAGTTCATCCCCCATACCAGCTCCATGCTAATATAGGGCCCTCCACGTATCACTGCAACCTTGAAGAGTTCCAAAGGGGAAGAATGAAGGGGTCCTTTACCCCGCTCCCTCGGGGCCTACCTAGTCTGGAAGGCGTAAACATACATGTCGGTAGTACATACATCAACATCATATGACCATCACGAAGGATGGTCCTCCACATATCTGCATAGACAAAGATCAAAGACATCACATAGGGAATCCTACCCAAGGCTCGGACTCAAAGGGATGACCGTGGCTTGGTCTCCGTAGTTCATTGCGCATGCGAATTCATGGCAATGGATTTGGGCGGCATAAGAACATGGCATAGGGTTGTCCACTCCATCCTCCCTCCCGCACACTTTGCGGTAGGCTGAAAAGTGTCGGGGACTGATCAGAGTTCACGGGATGCATAGCCGGAAGGGCTATTCACGGGGTCATCATCCCAGTTCGATGGGGCAGGTAGGGATCACTCCCTCCGTGAGATCTACATGCCGACTCAAGGTGACTAGAGGGCCACCCCCGTATTCGGTGAACCCACCGGAAAGTCATGAACACCACTTCACGGGTGTCGAGCCCATGCCTTACCCACACTTTCGGTGGTAAGCCATTAGACCCTAGTCACAATGATCCCTGTGAGGCCTTACACACCGGAGGGATCGCTCAAGAGTCGAACACGAACCTCCTTCTCGGCCCGGTCGCCCCTTCACCCACAACCCGGTGTGGCTCTTGTACACAGGCAGAATCTATGGTGTGCTAGAGAGGCTAATCTAGGAGCATCTACTACCAAGCTTGAAGTCTCTACCCCCTTCCCAATACAAGGAGTTCCACAGAGATACATCATCCATATACATCACGTAAGAACTAAAGAACATAGATCTAATCTATATCATAGAGTTAGGTTCTTTAGTTAGAGTCAGTATCTACTCATCTAGAGATCTAGATAGTTGCTAAAAGGCGATTTAATAGGCTAAACCCTCTGATACAATGACCGGAAAACGGTTTGAGACCATTAAATCGACTACATACCCGATCCATGAGTTGCTCCTCTCGACCCGAGTTCGACCATCCCACTTGAACCGCTTTCGAATCAAGGGAAACTAATGGTGCCATTCTCTCGGGCGGAGTCCGAGGCGGTTTTGACTCATAGAGCAGCCAAAACAGAGCTCTAAAACCCTAGGAAACGAAAATGGGCAAGTTAGGGTTCTTCTACTTAAATAGGCAAGGGTTGGGACTTAGGGTTTCCAATTATCCCTTTAGGCATGTGGGATAATTGGAAATGGGCCCACTTTGCCTTTAATGGCTAGGTGGCCAAATGTGCCTACATGGAAATGTGTGCACCTTAATAAATGTGCATGTGCACATTAATAAGAAGTGCACATACCTAGCAAGTTGCCCCCAGGGCTACTCACCGGGCTACACGCCGTCAGACACGTCGCTTGGGTGGAGGTGGTACGCTGATTTTAGACAAGACAAAGATACGCCCCGGGACCGTGATAATCGCGGCCGGAACGCCACATTCTCCCCACCTTGAAATGATGTCGTCCAGATCGTGGGTCTCCCCACCTTGGAATCTGCAATCAACCTGATGCATACGATATACTACTATTATACCTACACATTTATTAAGATTACCTTAAGGTAATTAAATTATTATTACGCCATTACATTATCAAATAACTTGTCAATTCAGAAACTTCTATTAAACAGGGTACTTATTAGTCCCTCGTTATTATAACATTTAGTTTATCACAATTTAACACTTTCATATACAATTATTATTTAAGGTACTTTTCATTCCTTGCAACACATTCCAACAAAATTTGTGTTGCAAGTCCTCGCACCTTAAAAATCCCGCATTAATTTTACAATATCTATAATTACATACTTACTATCTTAATTATTAGAATTACTCTAAGGTAATGTTTAAGACATTACTTGTACTATTTCATTACCCAATTAACTTATCACTTCATAACTTAATCTCACGCAAAGTAATTATTAACCTTACTTAACACAACATTTAAGTTTATCAAAGTTTATCAATTTCATACAAAATTTACACTTCTAAGGTACTCTTCATCCCTTGCAACACATTATGACTAAATTTGTGTTGTAAGTTTTCAGAGGCTCGACCTCCTTGCCCTCCCGAGCTTCTATTGGCCTCAAGCAGGCCGACCTATACGCTATTACTATTTTTAATTATTAATAAAATTTTGGTTATATGGTGACCACCCCACCTATCTACATGGATGCATGGCTAATCTCCCTACAGTAGGAAGAGGGTGAATCTTCCATTATGGCCGGGAGGCGGCGCCTTATATGCCTATATGCGCTCATGCCTACACCTCTAGTTGCCCAACAGGAGGATATCCTTCCCGCCAGTGGGGGAAGGATAGCTTCCTCCTATCAAAGCATATATGGGGCTAAAGGTGCCTTTCCTATCAATGCATTCCTGAATGACCTCCTTTCTTCGAGGTCGCCTACTTACTGGGACGTAAGGTAGACTTTCTAATCTACCTTCCACTGGTCCCAAGCGGAACGCGGTCATGCCTACATTGACATTACGCCATCGCCCTAGAGATCATCGTAGTGGTCTCATCATCGGTAAATAACGCATGCAACCCCTACCTAGGTTGCATGCGTAGATTAATCTTAACTATACAAGCATTTAATCTACACACAAAAAATCGACATGCCCCGAGCCGATTTTTGGCGGGTCCTGCTAATGCATGTGATTAACATAATTACCCTACGGTAATATTTATGAATTAACATTATCATAGTATCGGATACATTACTTCCGATAGTACAATTATATTACTCTAAGCTTTGCAATATTTAACGACTTTTAGATCGCGATTATTTGAACAATAACCCTGATTTAGACCTATTGTTACGTAGACAAGGTTTTAATTATCATACACAAGAATTAGATGTGCTTATTCTCTTCCTTGGGTTCTGCATTACCCTTGGAAGTATATCCCTAAGATGCACTTAAGTATATTTGAATTCTATTCTCTATCTATTTTTATAAGGACCCCAAGGTCATATGGCTATCCTTGGAAGGAATTGCATTTGCGAAGGATTAATTAACATGCTACCTCACATTATCGTTGTTATTTAACTTATTTCCGTATGATACATATACGTACAGTAATTCCTATGCAATTATTAGGATCTATATTTAACTTATTTATAAGACACATTAAAGCTTATAATGCATCGTCACGCCCTTACCTAGGCTAGAATGCATCCACCCATTGAGCCGGGCGAGTAATTTGGAGATGACTTGGTCGTTGCATTGCTCCCCATAGTTTTTGCTCCACTTCATTGGTGTAGATAGCTACCGCGTCGGTCCTCCTCGCACGTTGAAGACCTCCCCGAGCTATCTATCTATCTATCTTGCGCTTTATTCGCTTCGCCCATTCCGGAGTGAACTCTATTCTATGGGTCACAATTCGATGCAAGTACGCTCAATCATAAGATTGAGCCCTCCCACTTTCTTCAAAAAGAAAAATGGTCCTGCACCCCTTTCAATGACGTTGTACACAACATCATATCTATTCTCTCCCCTTAAGAGGTTATATGCTTCTTACTTAGCACATTAATTTACTAGCCTTAGCTAACATATATAACCATCTAAGATGGATACACATATTATGTTATTATTTATTTCAATATAGCTATGGGTTACCTACTTTAGTTAGAACGATTCTAAACCACAAGGTTTTGTCATCATGACAATTCCTTTTGTCTCAAAAGACTATTTGATTACTATAATTCTTATTTTAGATGTACCTTACATGTATTATTCTTTTATATTCTAGAGATTCCCCTTTCTTAGTTATTTAGCTCTTGGAATATTCCTACCAATCGAATTGATGTCATCGTAACAAGTTGGCCTACTTGTTAGATTACTTCTTTTCTTTTCGGTTGGATTATTCTTTGGAGGTACTAGATTTATACATGGTTAACAATTATCCTAGTAATGATTCCTTCTTAGCGAGGAGATCAATCTCACCAAGTGGTTTCAATACGTTGGATGTCCTTAACAATCGTGGTATAATTATAGTTACTCCTATTCCCAATCCTTGACGCTTTAGCTCAATATTGGGGCAATCCTTTTAGCCGTAATATCCGGAAATGCCTTCTAATCCCAATATGGATGTTACCATCCATACATTAACCTACTAGGCCCCCATGGCCTTAGATGCTTGAGCTTGCTAGAAGCTCATCCACTCGCTGCCCCGCTTGAAGTAGCAAGGTAACGTTCTTCCCGAAGTCGCCGATACTTCAGTCTCCTTGACGGTGGCTCCTCTTTGATGTAGAGGTTGACTTTGTTCGTTAGAAGCCTCGCATTGCTTGATGGTGTAGTTGATCACTTGAAATCTTCCATGCCGCTTTTCAAAAGCCTGAAGGTGGCGCCGTTGAAAAGTATCTTTCATCTTGAACTTTTTTTTTTTTGTCTTGGCAGCTAAAAGACGACTCTGTCGATGTCTTCGACTCCATCGATGTCTCATATGTCGAGTCCTCTTGTCGCTATCGTGTTGATTGCTTCACCCCCTCGCAACTTGCATGACATCTCTTCCTTTGATCCAAGATGCTATGGGAGGGAAGGAATAACAAGGGAACTATACATGCAAAACATGTAGCTTACATAGTTAGAATTACTACTAGAGCTATTAGGTCTCCCTTGTGCCTCCCTTCAAGTTGCACACCTACTCCTTGGCAATGTCATCGGTGTTCCTCCCTACAAGAATGGTGTTGATGATCTATATCCTTCTATTTGTACGTCAGCTCATACTCGGTAACTTGTTGATATGCTTGGGCCCTCCGATGTTTGTCGGCTATGGCACAACACGCTTTGCATCACATTCCAACTAAAGGTGTGCTTGTCGTTGATGCTTCGACATTTCACCGCTTCGATCCCCGTTCTCGGTAATTGTTCTTCCTTCATGATACTTGGAGCTATTTGGAGGCGCCTCTTGAGGTCAAAAGGCGCGCATTCCTTTGGCTATACTCCTCCGGAGTTGTTCTCTTCTCAGAAGTTGTTCTTTGAATCGTCCATCCTTGGGTTCACCAAGTTGCATGCAAGTCCGTGTGCAAGTCATCGACTTCGTCTCACCTAATTGCTTCTCCATCGAGCTTCCAATCTTCCTTGTTTGATCCCCTCAATCACATGGCTTGGATGTCACGTTGCGCAGATGCTATGCCGCCTTCTTGTCTTGAGGTACCCTCCGTGACTTTGATTGTGCTCGTCGGTTTTGATCCTCCCCGCTGCCTCTAGGGAGCTCGTGGAAGAAGTCGGTTGCTAGCACTTCTCCAGCTTTTCGCCTTCTTGACCTTTGTCTCTCTATGCATGTCGGCCTCTCCGCAAGTAAAGCTTCATGGCTCTTCTCCCCTGCTTTGGCGATGTTGTCGGATGATGGATCCTTATATCTGCTAGCCTTGACCCTTGAGTTGAAGAAGTACCTGCCTTAGATATGCTCTTGTCGTTGAATAGCCCCGGCTATTATCTTGAACTCTCTTTTGCCGAAGGTGCTTTAGTTGCTATCCTTGTCGTTAAGGTGTCGAATGCTTCTACCTTGGGCGTTTGACGTGCCACATGTCCGGAGATATGATCGGCTTCTTCTCTTCTAATTCTTGGTAGGAGTACCTGAAGCCATCACCTAGTTGTTGAAGGCATATCTCCTCGTCGCGGTGCCTTTTGTAAGTGCATCTCCATCTAATCCACGTGTCATAGCGCATTCCCCTATATTACCACAAGGTGGAATTATGGTCGTGGAGATGTTGTCTTCTTAGTTGGCTCGTTGATGTCGGGGCGTTCCTCCTTCTATTGTTGAGGCCACTCGTGTCATAAGTTCGTCAAGTGTTGCTGCTGCCACAAGATGTAGTGTTGCGTCCTGACGATGTCCTGGTGCAGCGCTGATGATCTTGACATGACCGGTATTATCTCTTATTCTGACATTGGGTGGACGAGTTGTCTTCTACTTCAGGCCACTTTCGGAAGTGTTTGGAGTCGAAGGTTTGCTTGGCCTCCGGTCGTTTCTCCCTCGTACTTGCTCTTCCATTTTGATCTTGGGCTATAGTTGTGCTTCTATGCTTCCTCTTTTGGTAGTCGAAGTGAAGGAGCTTCCTGATCTAAGCGCTAAATCCGTAAAACATGACTCTAAACTCATGTTTCTTCATCAGATCTGTGAGCACCGAGATATACAATAGACATATACGCATTTACATTGGGATTTTAATTCATCGACTTTTTCAAAACAACTACGAAGATCTACTTAATTGTTTATACTCCTTTAGGGTTTCCCCTCCTCCTATCGCATTTGACCCTTTGGTTTTGCTGCATCTTCTTTGTTCTGGTTGACTCCAGGATTCCTTTGAGATGTTGCTACTATTGTTGAGCTTCATGTCTGATCCGGAAAGCTCGTCCACGCCCGCCATGTAAGAGTGTTCGTTGATGTGATCCCTTGAGAAAGATGCTCCTCCTTAATGTGTATAATCGCGTCGTGAGGAATGCGGTGACGACCGCCAACGCCCCCTACATGCGATTATGTCGTTGCAAGGTTGCCGATGTCGCGGCCTTGCTTGATAAGCTTGAGTAGGATCACCTTGTTGTTGCAGTTGGGCATTCTTGAATGTCTTCGAAGCTCGGAGATCGTGGTCGGTGGGCGGACATTGTCATTCCTCCGCGAGTTGAATTCTGATCGACTCCTGTTGCTTGGGCTTTGCTTCATTCCGAGGTGCCTCTCCCCCGCCTAGAGTGTGGTCGTCTCCATTGCCCCCATCATGGCTCCTTCTAGTCGCTTTGCGTGATTTGTATCTGGCCGGCTAGGTCGCCTCCTCCGCCTTTTGGGTCCTATCCATTCAATCTCGCCTCCTTGGCCGACGATAAAGCCGATCTTCCTTTGGTTTCTAGGTGTTCCTGGTCCGAATTCTTGTTCGAAAGAATATTCTCCTCCTTGATCTTGCCCTTAATGCCGATATAGGTCTTCAAGTTGGAGATGTTCCCCGATATCGCGTCTCCTCCCTTCGGGTCTCCCCGGTGCAAGGGAGCTAGAAGCTCATCTTGGTCAGCCTTAGGTGCTTTGTGGTTTGCCTAGCTTGGTCGCTCCTTTTGTTGGCGTTGCGACATTCGCTTGAGCTCTTTGGGGCTGCAAGTCGAGGTGGTCTTCTCTCGGTTCCTATACCCTCCCTGTATTAGCCATGACTTCTCTCCTCGGCGGAAGGTTATGCCCTCGGCCCTAGCTCGTGATGCTAACGCTGGCATCGATGTCTAACGCCTTCCTGCACCTATATTTTGTCAGCCTTGCATTCCTCCATTTGAAACTCATGTGCGTTGAGTCGGTGAAGGCGTCGAGATCCTCTTTTCGATGTGACCTCGCCGTGATAGGCGGGAGGTTGACATCTAGAAAATTCTTGATGCCGTTGGTTACCAATTATTCTTCCCATTTGATGAAGATTGATGATAGGCCGGTGGTGTCCTGTTCTACTTTTTGTCGGTTGAGGTGTTTGTCGTTGTGCTTCCCTCTCTTGGTCCGGCGTCTTTTCGGGTCTCCTCTCCTTATCTATCTCAGACATCGGCCGGGACCTTGATGTCTTCAAGAAGTTGCGCTCTAGCTCTTACGTGGCTCGCCCCGTGCCAAAGCAACGCCAGATTTCCTAGAGTCTAAGGTCTACTTGAAGGGCTCTCCTACAACATTCTCGGGCTCTATAAGCAAAGCAAGGTGGCTCGAAAGCGGCAAAGACATCGGAGACATATCTATAATCTACAAGTCTATGGATATTAGGGGCGTGTGGTATGGCATGAAATGAGGGTTGTTTTGCAAGACCTCCATGATGTTTGAGGCATACCCTAAGGTCCTAACAAAGTTGGTTTGGGGAGTCCAATCTCTACACATGGAGCTGGCTTGGGCGCTTCTAGACTCTAGCTCCTTTCTAGGTATCCCGGCAATAGGGAGTGTTAATGTGGCGGCTATATAAGTCAAACTCTATTAGAAGGACAACGAAATTAGGTCAAGGTTTATGCCTTTGGCATGAGCAAAGGGTGATGCACCGGTCAGCTTGGACTTGGGTTGCTATCTTTCGAGGTCTAGATGACTATAACAAAGGGGTGTTCTTGGGCACTTCTATCTAGGAGTAAGGTATCAGCTTCGAGCCGAGAGCAATACTTACGAGCTACTAATGGGGTATGCTTCTATCTACAAACAAACTACAGTTTGGAAAAACAATTCAAGGGTTTGGGCAATTTTGGTCAATTTGGGCTAGGGTTTGACATTTCTAGCCTAATTTGAGGTCATAAAGGGATTCTAGGCTATCTAATGGTCCTATTGCAACAATTTTCAGGCGATTTGGAGCTCAGAGCTCAAGTTATGGAGGTTCAAAGTTTGGAGGTCTCACAGGTTGCGCCCCCGCCAAAAACTAAAGTTTAGTTCTTTTGACCACGCCAAACCGTGAGACATTGGCTGTAAATTAAGTTAAACGTGTCCAATTTGGGTGATCTAAGGGTCAAATCATGCTAGTCTCATCGAAGTTAGCGAATGGACCCCTTACTTGGTCAATTTGGAGGTGTTTTGGTCTAGTTTGGACATGGTCTAGGTATGAAATGCTTGAACAAGGCTAGGTTACCTAAAAGATGCTATGCAAGAGGGTTGAAGGTGACTTTGACAAGTCCTGGTGAAGAAATGGTAAGAGGTCTCACAGCTTGCTTCCGCCTTCAAAACTAACTTTTTTGTTTGGCGACCAGCGCGAAATGTGAGACATCGCCTCATTTCGATCAAAGGTGTCTAATTTGGGTAAACTAATGGTGTAAAGGTGATGGGCTCATCAAATTAGGGCGTAATCGACCCCTTATTGGGTCAATTTGGAGCTGTTTTGGTCAAGTTTGGGCGTCTCTCACAAACTTTGCGCCTCGCTTCAAAACTAACTTTTGTTTTATGCGACCGGTAGCGAAATGTGTGAGACATCACACTTTTTTGGTCCGAGAGTATCCTATTTTACTAAAATAAAAACTACTACTTGCTAACTCGTCCCTAATTAAGCAAGATTTGACACATAAACTACTCAAAATTATCATGTATTAACAAAATTATTGATTATTTACAACATATCTACCGGGATCTCCCTAATTAAACTAGCTAATTACATGCCTTCCCTCATGAGGGTTACTCGCTTTGCATGAAAGTGCGTCACGCTGAGAGTCTTCAAAATGTTGGACCGGCTTCCGCTCTGGCGCTTGAGCCTTGGCCTCCCGCCTCGCTCGCCCTCTCCTCTTCTTGTTTCCTTCGGCCTCCTTGGCCTCACGGCTGTTTCGCCTTTGTCGAGAAAGTCGAAGCTGATGCGTTTGGTGCGCATCATGTCGATCGGAGTCCTAGTGTCTATCGAGATGCTGTCTCTATCTAGCTTAAGGGCCTTGGTTCTAAATCTAAGGCTTAGCCATTAATATTATCTAACATTATTAAAGCTTAAATCTAATTAAGAATTATAATTCAAACACAAACGATGCCCCCCCTCGGTTTGGCACCGGGGGTTTGGGGGTTCAACCCCTGGTGGGTGGGAGGTTCAATTCTGCCACAAGGGAATTCTTTTTAGATGAGGTTCAAAGAGATTGAAAAACTAGACTAATCTAGCTAGATCCTAGGCTAAGATTCGAATTACCAAGTTACTTTTTTAAATTTTATAACTTTTCAAGCTGTTTTCATCAATGTCTCACAGCTTGCGCCTCGTCGCAAAACTACAGTTTAGTTATTGAACCAGGCGCGAGCTGTGAGACCACCTTACCTGGCTCATTCTTTTTAGTCTTATTAAGTTCCAATTCACCTAACTGTCTTATTAAGTTCCAATTCACCTAACTGTGCTAATATTAAATTCCAATCCACTTAACTGTTACTAGCTTAGCATAAACTACAAAAATGAGAAAAAAATTTCCCACTTTCCGAGGTTCGAGGATCCTATCAAGTTAGTACTACTGGGAGCATGGCCAGTGCTTTGCTCTTGGTCTCCAAGAACATTGCTCTGATACCACTGTGACGTCCCCTACTCATATACGGTGCACTCACCGTATACAAAACAGAGTTCATCCCCCATACCAGCTCCATGCTAATATAGGGCCCTCCACGATCACCGCAACCTTGAAGAGTTCCAAAGGGAAGAATGAAGGGGTCCTTTACCCCGTCTCCCTCGGGGCCTACCTAGGCTAGCTTGAGCGTAAACATACATGTCGAGAGTACATACATCAACATCATATGACCATCACGAAGGATGGTCCTCCACATATCTGCATAGACAAAGATCAAAGCTTATCACATAGGGAATCCTACCCAAGGCTCGTGACTCAA
Organism: Isoetes taiwanensis; assembly: GCA_021234155.1. Taxonomy (NCBI): domain Eukaryota; kingdom Viridiplantae; phylum Streptophyta; class Lycopodiopsida; order Isoetales; family Isoetaceae; genus Isoetes; species Isoetes taiwanensis. Next base: position 506,784 of record JAJEKV010000213.1, on the reverse strand, counting down.
AGGGATGACTCGACGGCTTGGGTCTCCGAGTTCATTGCGCATAATTCATGGCAATGGATTTTATCGGGCATAAGAACATGGCATAGGGTTGTCCACTCCATCCGCCCCCCCCAGTGCACACTTTTGCGTAGTAGGCTGAAAAGTGTTCCGGGACCGGGACTGTAGCCCACGGATGCATAGCCGAAGGGCTATTCCCCGGGTCATCATCCCAGTTCGATGGGGGCGTGTAGGGATCACTCCCTCCCTCCGGAGATCTACATGCCGACTCAAGGTGACTAGAGGGCCACCGCCTGCGTCGACCGAACCCACCGGAAAGTCATGAACACCACTTCACGGGTGTCGAGCCCATGCCTTACCCACACTCGGTGGTAAGCCATTAGACCTAGTCACAATGATCCCCTGGGTGGGCCTTACACACCGAGGGATCGCTCAAGAGTCCGAACACGAACCTCCTTCTCACCCGGTCCCGGCCCCTTCACCCACAACCAGTGTGGCTCTTGTACACAGGCCGAATCTATGGTGTGCTAGAGAGGCTAATCTAGGAGCATCTACTACCAAGCTTGAAGTCTCTACCCCCTCCCCAATACAAGGAGTTCACAGAGATACATCATCCATATACATCACGTAAGAACTAAAGAACATAGATCTAATCTATATCATAGTTAGGTTCTTTAGTTAGAGTCCGTATCTACTCATCTAGAGATCTAGATAGCTGCTAAAGGCGATTTAATAGGCTAAACCCATCGATACAATGACCGGAAAACGGTTTAGACCATTAAATCGACTACATACCCCGATCCATGAGTTGCTCCTCCTCGACCGAGTTCGACCATCCCACCTTTGACTGCTTTCAATCAAGGGAAACTAATGGTGCCATTCTCTCGCATTTGAGTCCGGGAGGCGGTTTTGACTCATAGAGCGACCAAAAAAGAGCTCTAAAACCCTAGGAACGAAAATGGGCAAGTTAGGGTTCTTCTACTTAAATAGGCAAGGGTTGGGACTTAGGGTTTCCAATTATCCCTTTAGGCATGTGGGATAATTGGAAATGGGCCCACTTGCCTTTAATGGCTAGGTGGCCAAATGTGCCTACATGGAAATGTGTGCACCTTAATAAATGTGCATGTGCACATTAATAAGAAGTGCACATACCTAGCAAGTTGCCCCCTAGGGCTACTCACCTGGCTACACGTCGGCGTACACGTCAGTTGGAGTGGCGTGTACGCTGCGATTTGATAAAGATGCGATACGCCCCGGGACCGTATAATCGTCTTTGAACGTCACATTAACTACATTAAGTATGTGTGCAGTGGCACTTAGTAACCTTTAGCTTATGTCCCCTTGAAAATAGCTAGGCCATAATATTAGTACCAGATTTCTTGGTCTTAGGATCAATACAGTATGGATATTACTCCAAATTCGTACTTTGACCATATGGTACACTACAACCCTGACATTTGATCCGCAGCTGAAAACAATAGTGAAAACACAATAGGGGTTGTTTTTTTGAAGATTTAAAAAAAAAACCTATACGTAGTTATACGGAGGTGTGGTTTTTCAAGGATATGATGTAGTTTTTCTTAAAGAGCCATAGTTTTCTTTTATAAGAATGTGTGGTTTCTTAAGGAGGCGTAGTTTCTTTTTTTAGGATGTGTTGTTTTCTCGGGCTGTATAGCTTTTTTGAAGGGATGTTTTTTTTAAAGGTGTTTTTTAAGGTAGTGTTTGCTAAGAATTCATGTACGACCAAGTTGTCCACATGCCATTAATGCCACAAAATGGCAGCATACAAGAGCTATATGCATGCTTGACACACTTCACTAGCATTTCGTATGTGTGTGTGAGAGAGAAAGCTTGTAGAGCATGAAACTTGAGGACATCCATCACTTGGCAACTTGTAGTGAAGAACCAAAAGATGGACACTGGTTTGGCATTATATAGGCATTTCTTGAAGAATATTTGATAGTTTAAGCATCTTGAACACTTGAAGTCAAAGGTTGAAGACCCCAAAGTTGGAAGACCACTTGAATTTCAACGGTACTTTGCATGAGCCATGATATTATTTCTTAAGGCATGATTTGCTATTTCCCAAGGTCTTCACTACCACTCCACTCAAAAAAATCATCTCTTTATACATCATTTTCTCCCCTTTCATATACCATTGCCATTTGTCGAGACCAAAGTTAGCAAGACCATTTTTCCTAGTCAAAAGTACACCATTCATCCATCACATATGAAAACTTGCTAAAACTCCATCCAATTTAGCTCAGGCTCAAACATGCCAAGGTGGCTCAAACATGCCACCTAGACTGCAACATGCCACCTAGGCTCCAATATGCCAAGGTGGCTCAAACATGCCTTAAATCACATGTTGTTTTTTAGAAAAATAACATTTAAAGACAACTACTAGTTTAAAAACCACAATGTGGATATGCTGTTAAACCACATGTTGTTTTAGTAAAAACAGCACTTAGAAACAACTACTATTTTAAACACCACATGTGGATATTTTGTAAAACCACATGTTATTTTTGTTTTCAAACAAAAAAACAACACCTAGGAACAACGCATTGAATATTTTTCAAAAGGCTGTCAATTTTCTATGCGTAGACTTTTTAGCCAAAAAATACACGTTGTTTCTAGCATTTTTTTTTTTTTGAAGGCAAGTTTTTTATTTATATAATAAAAAAAAATGGTACAAGACCTTATTTAGACCCCACATGGGCCAAATAGGAAGTATTTTAGCAAAATGGCTCCAATAGCCAAATGCCTAAACGTTTCAGCACAAATCTCCCAAAGAATGTGGGGTTCTAGTAAAAAACAACCTCAAACAACCCATATCAGAGAGTGATCCCGATATCCAAACAGATGCTACCCCTTTAAGTTCCACCACCGAGAGTGCAATGAACACGAAACAAGAAAAGGGTAGACGCCTCATCCCTCGCGTTAACTCGGCCATTACTTTACCAATGCCACAGTACTAATGGGAGAGAGGCAACTCTTTTCCAATTTCTCGTACTTAGAGCTCTATACTCACCAAATTTCTTGAAGCATAGGCATAAAAGCCTACCCTAAAAGGGTGGTCTGCATCCACTCTACTTGCCATGACATTGCTTAGATTTCATCTGTTTTGTGCTCTACTTCCATACTAGGGAGCAGCTATAGAAACATATGGCCTCCCGTCCAATGTCTCACTGGAACCCATTCCCCAGCAATGCATTGCTTTCCTTTGCGTATTCCTAAAACCCACATCTCCTTCCAAATTGGGATGGAAGAGGGACAACATGAAGAGGAAAAATCCTTCCAAGTACACATGCTACATACCTGTACCAACCATGGCTGAACTTGAACAAGTTACTGCTGTCACATACATCTAAAGCCCTCAAAATCACTAAGCTTTCCTCTGGCTAAAATCGATTATTCTGAAAGGTCTCTTCTGCACACCCTTAAGTCACTCCGAGAGATTTCATGCGAAGGGGCCTGCTCAGGATAGAACGACTAACTAGGTCACAGATCTGCACTACTACAAGCCAGCAACTGCAATAAGAGCACCCTTAGATGCCGGCTGAATATGTCCAGAGCACTTTCTTGGAGTGTCCAGCCTGCAGCAGAATCAAAAACATGACATATCCAGAGTTAAATCTAGTGTAGCTGTGAGCCTCAGATAGTAGAACTGCACCATACTAGGTTCATGCTCGCCACAATTGAATCCCAATGCAACACATAGCACAAAAGAATAATTCTGCCCATCATGTTTAAAGTTGAAGAAAACTCCACCAACTAAATATAGCTGAAGCACCTTTCCAGAATGACAGACCAAACTAATACCTTGGGGCTCAAAAAGTCGCAGTCGAGTGCATTCATTCCCTGCCGCAGTGAGTGCAGCCGCTTAGAAGACTACAAAGGAGCGCAATATCTCCAAAGACTCGAAAGAGGGCTGCGTTAAAGTGCGGTATGTCCATCCCGAACGAGAAAGCAGCTTTGGCCAAATACACCCAACAGAAAGGAAATAAAGCTTACCGCTGGTTGAAGCTTCTCCTAAGCAAAAAAGAGCTATCGGCGTTGATGCAAGAACTTCCTAGACTACAGCTTGAATCGCAGAAAAAAAGGTCGGACGGTGATCCGCCTTATATCTTGGCGCCACCAGAGCAATATTCACGAGCTAGGCGAACTCTGAACAAAACCCTTTGTCACAAGATCAATCGGTGGGGCTTCCCAGCCTTGAGCAATCTGCAAGAAAACCATAGCCACAGAAGTTAGTGGCCAAAGGATTGCCTTCGACCACTCTTCCAGCAAGATTAGAGGGATTTTTGGCTTGCTTCACGAGTTGGGCGGCCGCCAGCCGCCGCCCTAGCCGTTTCTAGCATTTTCGGAACAAAACTATGGGTGATTTTCAAGTGTTGATTTTTTGTAAAAAAGATACCAAAAAACTACATGTTGAGCAAATTTTGGGGTTATAGTGGTATGGCAGGCCTTGTGTTGTCCTCTAATATCTATTCACATCTATTGTTGTCCTCTAATATCTATCACATCTATTAAACGGGTGTGATCAGACTATATATATCTGTAAAGTTGTGACATCTATTTCTATGGAAATCTTGCAAAAATGCTTCCAGATTTTATAGTTAGAATTATGAACTAACTTTTAGATGGAGGACTACTTACAATATAAGATCATTTAATGCGCCTAATAATGATAATATTGATGGGCATGGGGATGAATGCGAAAATGCAAATGAGGAGGTGGAGGATGAGGAATTGAGCAATAGGGACAAGGAGGATGAGGATGTACTATTTACATGGCTCTCAAAGAAACATGAGGTTGTATATTTCTAGTTTCTAATTATATTTTGTTTCTCAACGTTTGTGATCGATTTATAATTTTCACGCATGTTATTGCAGGTCACTATTTCTCAAGATGGTCATGTACACTTGGACCCTAATGGTGTCAAGTGGGTTATAGCGCTAGGAAATGTTGTAAAGCACTATTGTACAGACATGAAGGAATGTCTCGAACATCATTAAGAAAAAGATTGTCGATCACATGTAGCATGAATCGGATAAAGGGTTGCTGGTGTCTGAACTCTTATACCGGGCGGGTCGGCTATATAATCACTATAAGTAAGTATTCTATCTTCAACTAATTTATCTTGTTTAAATGGAGGATTTCATTTAAGTTTATTGCCATGTCGATCCATGAGATGATCATTATCAATGTCGTGTATAGAGGTTCGCTGTATAGAAGGAAGGACGATTATGCCCCTGCCAACATTGAAGGTGAAGTATGGGATAGGTTTCTTGTGAAGAAAAGGAGTAATCATGACCAACAAAAGCGAGCAACTGGTGCAAGAGATGGGACACAAGATTATGGTCGACATGGTTTTGATGGCATCTATGCAGATTATGTAAGAATCTAGATTGTGCCGTTTAATGCTATGCTTTTTATTGAACTAACTATTTGTGGATCTTTTGTAGTTTCGAGATTGGGGCTACTATCCTTCTATAGCCACTTTCAGAAAAATCATAAAAGTAGGGTCGTACAAGGTTTATCGCAATGCTTGCTGAAGGGAAAGTGCTTAGGAATGTACGTTTAATGCATATTCTTATTATTTCTAGATGTTACACCAATTTGCATCATAAATTAATGTATTAATGTAATATATGGCTGAATTTCAATCTTTACAATGGTAACTGTTTTGCAGCTCAAGGCGTCAGATCATGTCGGCAAGAAAGGGATGAGGAAGAATGTTGAGCGGAAAAGAAAAAGGAAAGTAGACCCTATCTTTGGAGTGCTTAATACATGTTTTGATATTTTATTTATTTTTAGCTTATGAACACAATATTTTTTGCTTTGAGTGTAAATGTTTTCAATCAAGGCCAAAGGACACCAAGTGCTATTGGCTGCAATGTACAAATGTACGAGTTTTACCCTTTTGCATTTAATGAACTTTTCCCTTCTTGATCTAGCTCATTGTTTAAGCTGAGTAACGAACAATTGCTTGACCATACTTACTCTTCAATCTTTTTGCTAATCAGGCCATTTATTTAGTGGATTGGTAGCATATGTATATGCTTATTGCATGGCTAAAGTAAGACATATTCACATGGCTAAGGTAAGGTTGCTCGAGACATTTGACAAGTTATTGTATATTTGCTGAAAATTTTGACCAGCTTTGCTGGCACTAACAGCTCACCTGGGGGTGGAAGCACACTATAGTGGTTCGATTAGCTTGTCCCCCTTGTCCCCCCCAAAATAGTTAAAGAAGTAGCTCGTTCCCTTACTAATTTCTTTTGGCCTTTTATGGCAACAACCATGCCACGTAGAAAATTTTTAAAATTTTCCAAGAACCTCGGGCCAAAAGTTCCGTCCCAAGAAGCAAGCTCGGTGCTATCAGATAGGTCTCAATGCTTGACCAGAGGATAGAGGATGATCCCATGAATCAAGACCTACTGATGCAACCATGCCAACACGGTAAACCTATCTTTTACATACGTTTAGTTTTTCTTTCAGATTACATTTGCAACACCATAAACGTTGAGGAGAACTAATGAAATGAAAGCTTCCTTGTTACTAGATTGGAGCAACAAGAGATTTCGGGATGTATAATCGAGAAGAATCCTCGTTGTTTCTATGTTTGGGTAATTGCGTGATTTTTGGCATCCGGGTTTATTTTTTGCAAACATGACATTAGGCCTTAACCGGTAAGCCTCCCATTACTTCTCCATTCTTTTCCGATAATTATATCTAGTGATGGAAGATACAAATGCACAATTCCAAAAGGAAAAGAAAGAGAACAACAGAAAGGTGAAACTTTGAAAAAAAGAATGCAGAGAAAAACGTAGAAAAACAGAAATTGATGACTATTATGCAAGAGGGTTCTACTAGTACCAGCCATAGTAAAATTCAAAAGAATAAGATTGTAGCTAGTTTAGTACTCTTCTTTGTGAGAAAAACTTCTCGGAATGGACAATACAAAGAGAGAAGTTCTAAAGGAGTTCATGAAGCAAAAGGAAGTTGCAGAGTTTCTTGATGACCAATTCAGAATTTGGAGGTGAAGAACCATTTAATTGATAATATTAGAGAAAATATCCAATCGGTAAAATCTTCTACTTGCACAGATTCTATGGTCGCAGCGTGAGTGTACTTTTTGCGATGTCTATTGGACAAGGTTGCACCCGTGAAATTGTTAGTAAGAGAAGTTTGGGAAAAGTTTTGGGAATCCATCCAAGAAATATTATGCGATTGCAAGGGATAAACACAAGGAGATAGTCACTAATAAAACCTGGATGGGTGTTTTATAAAAGGTCAAAGAGGATCGATTCAATTGGAAATGATATTATTGAGTTGGTCCAGAATTTTTGGGACATAAATACAAGGGTCTCGCCAAATGTAAAAGACGTGAGATATAAAAAGGTTGAGAAGAATGTTAAAGAGGAGCATGCAACTCATTATCCGGAAGATACAAAAGTTAGTTTATTGCCTTATTTTTGCTTTTTTTACTTGTTTCCAAAGTTTTGGTAGCATGTTTGATGTATTTTATTTGGTTAGATTGAACTCAAATATATGTGTTTGATGAATGGTGTTTGCTAATTTTCCTAAATGATTTAGGCACTATGTAGTTGTGAGATACTTGCAAGTTGGAGTCCCAACCATAGTAGTAACTTATGTTTTAGTTCCATGTTACAGTATGCATTTGCAGGTTGCAGTCCAAGTTACAGGTTACAGTGTGACATGTTATGGACTTACCTTGCACTTAAAGGCCGTAGTTTTAGAGATAGTTGCAGGTCATAGTCTGAAGTTGCGGTGTGATTCTGGTGTGGCGATTGCAAGTTGCGGTGTTAGTTCTAGTTGGCGCTTTTAGGTGACAATGAGTGGTGGCGCTTCAAAGGTCCGTGTTAGGTGATAGTTACAGCTTACCAAATAGTAGTAGTCGTAGATGCCACAAACCTGACCAGACTGTTTTAGGTGCAATAGATTCAGTTCTAGTTGTAGTTAGTCATTGTGAAGTCTTAGTTTTGCACCTAAGACATCATGCATGTAAACTGATTACTATTGTTGTTATTATCCAGTCAGAAATGTTCCTCAAATTCAAAGAGCAATATCCGGCAGTGAAGATCCGCCAAAGGGCTTTTGAGAAATTAAAGCCATGGTAATGTATTGAAATTGAAGCAATTTAACTCTTGTTGTTGCATACATCACGCATGGGTTGCAAATGCTTTTAGATGGCTTTAATAGATTGAGAAATCAACATGTGAATCCTTGCAACTGTACATGTGATGTATGTCATCATGTGGGAGATGTGGGAGAAGCTTGTTTTGCCAAGAGAAAGAAATATAAGACAACTACAGAGTTGTGGCAGACTATTCTTTGTGCAAAGGAGGAGAACCAGGAATTCCACAAAAAAGATTGCATAGATGGAGTTTGCACTAATTGTGGTATATCCCAGCTATCCATATGTCCACTAGAGTTAGCAACCGAAGGATCTGTTAGTTGGGAGTACTGGGATTATGAAGAAGGTGGAAAAGATAAGTGGGGAAAGCCAAAGAAAATACTGAAGCGTTTGTGGAAAGAAATCGAGCCATGAGCTTTAGTACACAAGTTAATTGACGAGGTTGGCTAAATTTCCTTTGCATAGTTTCGTGGCATAAGTGGCAGGCCAAGCAATTTAAGGAGTTGCTGGAAAATCTTCCACCAGGTACTCTTTTGTCAGTTGTAGATTTTGCTGAGAACTTTAGTATCCAGCTACAAAATCAGGTCCAATCTGCATATTGGACTAGCAAACATGTTACTATCTTAGTGCATATTACATACTTTGTAGATCCTGTATCAAATGATGTGATGAAGGATACCCATTATTATATATCGGATGACACAAAGCATGATACTTTGTTTGTTCAGCATGCATTTATGATGCATTATGAATTTATGCAACAACAAGGAATGGATCCAAATAAACATTGGGTCTTTTCAGATGGAGCAGCATCTCAGTTTAAGGCAGCAAGACCTTTTTACTTTGTCGGAAGGTATGCACATGCCACACATATACAGATGATGTGGAACTTTTTTTGTTCCAACCATGGGAAAGGGGAGCATGATGGAAAAGCTGCAGAATTGAAGAGATGGTTGAGGGAATTGATGAAGAGACAGCAAGATCTGAAAATAGAACGTGCAAATGATATATAGTGAAGATAGCTAGGGAGAGCTTCTCATCTGTGGCTCCATCATCTAGTGTGAACAAGAAGCCAGTACGAAGATGGTTTTGGGAAGTGGTGGGAGTGAATAGAAACAACCTTTGGGCAGCAGAGACAGTGGAGGACACACGAAACATCCATTCTGTTCATGCATTTAATCCAGAATGCCCTACCCAATTGCGGTGTAAGGTGTTTGTCATGCTTTTGTGCAAATTGCCTTGATGCTCAATGGGGTAAATGTATGAACAAAGAGTATGTAGATGATTGAAGCTTGTAGTTATTGAACCTAGCAAGGTTCTAGCTGATGAATTTGAGCTACGCAAACTAAAAGAACAATTTTCTCTTCGGGGTCAGCCATGTTGAGTGATGCCGTAATAGTAGGTGATATCGTTCTTTGTGGTAGCTCCAAAGGATAATGAAGAGGGTGCACTATTTTGGATGGTACTATGCACAAAGACTAAGTATGTTGTGGAGGAAGACTTTGAGTTAAATGGACAAACATTTTATAGAGGAGAGGAACTTCTTGAAGGTACTTATTTTGAAAAGGTACCAAGATCACGCATTACAAGCTATGTTTTATGCTCTAATGAGCCAAAGGCGATAGTTTATGCAACCCAAATTTGTGCAATTAAAGTGGACATGCCACAAGCAAAACACCGAAAGTGAAGGGCAAGATCAGATACACACTCGGAGAGGTCGCTAGTGAGAAGATCTTGGACAATCTACCATGTATTATCGATGATGAAGACTAACACCTCAAGCGGGTACATTTTGTAATGTTAGTTGAATGTAAGGTTACTATTTTAGACATCATTTCCATTGATACCTTTCACTTGTTGCAGGTCACAACTATCTCAATGGATTCATCTTTGTTGACTCGGATAAATGTTTGCTGAGAATTGCTCTCGATTTTCATTTATCATAATTGCTCGATTTGCTCAAACAAGGATAAATACTCTTAATCCTAAGCTTTGAATCTACATATGACTATAGCTCAGCTCAGCTCAGCTTTGTTGTTCTCATATTTTAGTAATTCTCAGATTTTTGTTGTTCTCATATTTGCTTGTTATTTTGTTATTCTGATATTAGTCAAAATTCATACAGACATGAACATTTCCATTAGTCAAAATTCATACAGACATGGTTGCTAGGGAGCATCAAATCTCGAGTAAATTGTTAGAGGATTCACAGAACTTCAATATAAGCTGGAACTTCAATATAAGTTGGAACTGCCCGAGCTTACCTAATAGCCAGAACTTCAATATAAGCTGGAACTTCAATATAAGTTGAAACTGCCCGAGCTTACCAAATACCAATGCTATTCAACTGTTATGGGCCTTTTTTCAAATTCTTTTCGAAACAAAAGCAACTCATGTGTGTTGAGAATTTTTGCTTCAATAACCTTCCTATCATAAAGGTTAGCCTTTGAAATATTTACTGTTCACTAGGGTCTGGTCGCGCACTCTTCAAGGACCATTCAAATTTATTTTATGAGTCCTAAACAATGCACTTCCTGAAATAGCAAATTGCATCCTAAACACCCACTTGGCACACGTGGCACACTTGGCACACGTGGCACACTTGGCACAAGTGGCACCCACTTGGCACACGTGGCACACGTGGCACTTCCTTACACCTAGGTGGCAAGTCAGAGTAATTATGTGTAATAACACTTTGAGATTATGTTGATACCCTTAGGCCTAGGTGGCACCCACTTGGCACACGTGGCATGTTGATACCCTTAGGCCTAGGTGGCACCTACTTGGCACACGTGGCATGATGACATGGCATGAAACAACTTGGCTTAGAGATGTAACATTTTTTAAAACAAATAAAAGTAGAATATTCTAAGCACTGCCACTTGGACTGGCACATGGTGACGGTACTTGTCCACAAGGCATGATGACATGGCATGACGACATGGCATGAAACAACATGGCATGATGACATGGCATGAGACAACTTGGCATGGCATGAGACAACTTGACATGAGACAACTTGACATTTTCTTAAAACAAATAAAAGTAGAATATTCTAAGGATCTATCCTTATATAGGTCCTATCGAGCTTTTATTATAGGCTACCTTTTTCGTACAGGATAATAAGTTCCTAGATATAGGATCTATATAGGATGACTATTCATTTTGCATGCAAAATTTTGAATAAATAGCGACAATCGGATTGCATTGCTTCACAAAATCTAGAGATGGCGGATTAAGATCACGAGAAAAAGGCCAATGGAGGAATCCGGCCGGTTCTTCCCAAAAACTTCAAAAACTTAGTGCAAGAGCTCGGTTTCAGGTTGTTCCGAGGTGATGGTTTTGCAAAACGTAAGAAGTTGATATTTGAAAAAAAGTGCGGCGTTGGATAGATCGTTCCTCGCCTCCATGAGGAACGCCTTCTCAAGATGAAGATTGAAGTTGATGGAGACGGTGGCCTCAAAATTCAGTTGAAGATGCCTTGATTAGAGTGATCTGCAGTCTACTATAAAGTATAGAATAGTATCTTATGCTTTTTAGTTTTTCGGCTAGTTTTTCGGCTACAGAACAGGGTTGTGAATATGTGTACTGGGTGTTCCTGTAAAATGTTGACGGATTTATCATGATATAACTGTTTTTTTTTTGGTATGTGAAAGCCTTATGGCATTTTTGTAAACAGGTTGACTAATATAATATAATATGGTTTTACATATGTGTTCATTGTTTATGTTAAATTTAAAGGAAGCAGTCTTTAAGTTCTGTTGAATTCTGACTTCTATTTTCCTTTTGATGTTATTATTCTAATGATCCGATCCATACAATTCTCAAAGATCTTTGCTCAAAGATATGCTATTCTTGCACATACATGCTTGACATAGCATGCAACATCTAAAAAACATTCCACTGTAATACACGATTATTTCTTTAATACAAGTTCAGAAATGCTTCACTTGTAAACACAACTTCTACTTCAGACTTCTACATCATGACATTACCTATTGAATCTGCTTATTCAGAGCAAGTTAATTGCATGCAAAAGCCTCAGCCATGTCATTACTGTAGCATAGGGTTTAGATACCAAAATGCTAGTGCATAATTTAGTGAAAGCAATTGCCTTAATCTTTTAGCTTGCTACTCACAAGGACTCTACAAAAAGTCTTGAAAACAATGGCTGTATGCTTTGGATATGAGCAATTCCATTAGCAACTTGCATGAATGATCTTTCTAAATTTGATAGCATTCAGATACATGGAATAAAATAACGGCTAAGATTAGCCAAATGGCTATTTTATAGCAGTTTTGCCAAGAAAAACGGCTAAAGTAAATGGAAAAAATGCCCAAAAAAAAGAAAATTTTAGCCCAATTTTTTTGCCACCCAAGTGAGTTTTTAGGTTGAATAGCCAAACCTTTACCTCCTGACATATCCATCGGGACATCGATTAGCTAAACCTAAGATACAGTGGGCTTGGAAAAATGGATAGATTAGCCCGAAATTCAACACCAATTTATGTACTAATTTTAAGAAATTTCAAATAGGATTTATGTTTTCTTTTTTTTTCCCTTTCTTTCTCGTTCCAAGTACAAAGTTAAAGCATTAGAGGAAAAGGAACAATGTCGTGCCCTTTTTTTAGGTTTTTGAATATGTTCATATATGTTCGTGTCTTGATTTACGTATTTACAATAAATTCAATGTCTTTGCCGGAATGCTTGGATTTTTTTAAATCATTATAGCTAATATTTTCCTTTACATTTTGTGAAACTTTAGCCAAAAGCAAGAAACTGTGATGGAGAAAAACCATTTAATTTAGCCAAATGTTAGAAACTTCTAGCCCCAATTTGATGGTAGTTTAGCTTAACCTATTTTGGCTACATTAAAATATAGGAGTAGTAATTTATTTCATGTTCAGATATTAAGTATCCAGCCTGGACCTCAATTCTCTCTTCGATGCAAATATGGATCTAATGTTTTCCTGCTTCCAATCTACAAAATGCAGAACGGATTTGCTGCTTCATTCATATGCACATGCTTTGTGTTGCCATGTAAATATCTTGTACAATCTTTCCTTCGCACATGGTTTTGGAGTACGGTTTCTAATACCAAATAAGGTCCAATGAATATCGCGAGGGGACTTACAGGGCCAGTTCCATGTCAATACACATTATGTTCTAAGAAGAAGCAGAGATGCACATTACCATTTGCACTATAAAAATCTGCTGAAAACCATCATTTGATAAAAATGTGAGGCAAAAGCCAAATACAAATGTAAGGCAAAAGCCAAATAGTCATTGAACAAAAACAATTTAATTCGTGTACAAATGACACGTATCAAAATACTTCAGAGCTTCATAGTCTTCCACTCACTCAATGTCAATGATACCGATATTTCTTGAGAATGTCCACTGCTCTTTTAGAAACCTTATCCAGAAAGTTGGTCAATGGATTTGCTTTCGCATAGACTTCCACACTTTCATTTTCTAATAATCCTTCCAGCCAAGGTCTCAAATGTTCGTAGAGGAAGTCACCATCTATTCGAGATGGTTGGTAAGTATTGGGACATACCATTGAATGCGGACTGTTTTTGAAACCATGGTACAGCATATCATCTATTAACAATGTATTCTTTTCATTCCACACTCCCTTTGATTCCTGATATACCTTGCTCAACTCCTTCAACATAATAGGCTTTCTATCAATCTTGAACGATGTGTTTGTGCACTTTCCTGAAGACCAAGTAAAATGTAATTTCTGTTTGACAGCTTGTTGAAACATTTGATTAATAATAAGATTGGCCGCCGTGCTGCTCAATCTTGTCCAAACAGCAATCTCAAAGTGCTCCAAACACCAATCTAGAAGATCCCTTGCCCTCGGACGCAACACAGCTAACTTTGTATGATTGAGGTGCTTTAGTTCTGCACCATCCATGACACAGCTGGGCAATGGTTCCGTATTCTCAAATAGCTTCAACAAAACACCATCAAGCTCAAAAATAAGAAGCTTCTTGTGTGATTTGATCCTTTTAGTACATGGGGACATGGAAGGACTACCACTTGCCTCCCCCCGTTTACTTTTTCTGGTTGCTAAACTTATTGTATTTCCTACAGTAGAATGTAAATTTCAGCATATATTCAAACAAATAAATTTAAAATCAATCTAATAGGAGAACATTTTACCAGGTGAAATGGACTCTTCATATTGTGACGGATAAGATGTTCCATTCCTTGTCTTCAAGATTGGGCTACGCGATGGAGTGCGAACTTCACCGAGATTGTCATTCTTTCCTGCAACAACTACCCTATTGTCTCCTATAGATAACCGCTACATCTCAGTTATGATCATGTGTCATTACTATACAATCCCAAAGTTAAGACACTACCTGGCCCAATGGAGTTAGCTAATTTTGATCGACAAGAAGCAGTCTTTCCATTGTTAGGTGGATCACAAGACATCATGTTTCTTTCCAAAGGGGATGAGGCAAAGTTGTCGCTGCATCTTTCTCATTTGAGGCTTCTGGTTGGGGGACTTTAGACACTACATCATTAGTGCTATTATCTGATGTGACAATAAACAACATAAATAAACAAAGTAAGTAAGTCAAACCACTTGCATCCCTGTAACAGTCCATGCAACATGACCCTAGCACTACAGTTTAACTAACCATGCAACTGGACACTACCACTAAAGTTTAACCAAACCACCTGTCAAACAACTTAAAACATTTTCTGTCACAGATCCGTGTAAAGAATACCCTAGCAAAATTACATATAATTACCTTGGGGAAACAAGACTGCAGTGTTTGGTTCATTGTCTTCAATGTAAATCGGGTTTTTGCAGTTATCGTGAACTTCCATACCAGTTGTTGATTGCCCTTGACTATCTGTGTTGCATATGTATAATAAAATACACATGGTCATATTTTTTTGAAAATCCTGCACATTAGAAAATATTAACAACTTTTGTTACCATTATTGTCCTTCCTCGCTCTTTGTAAAAAATATTGTCCATCACGCCTTCCCAACTGTTAATCAAAGTGCTCAAACATCTCGGCATAAGTTTATGATCCTTGGGATATGATACTCGGATGCCGGGGTGGAGCTAACACCTTTCATTGTCAATTTCTCTATTTCCATATGTAAGTAACAATCATTAAGTACCTAGCGTGAGCTGAAAATAAATGAAAACAAACCAATCATGTGAATCTAGCGTTATGCTAATCTTCGACTCGCACCCCCTTTAATCCAAGAAACGACGACCATTGTCCACAATTAGATAACAACATAATGTAGAGCAATCGCAAAACAAAAACGTTATTAGATTAATTCATTCAAAACATATGGAATTGGAAGATGCTACACGAAATGCGCTTCGCAAACATGCCACATGATATGTGTGTCCACTTTCGACAATAATGATTGGCAAGAGCATCTCATCCGATTTGAGTGACACGTAACAAAATGGGCATGCTTAGGCTCAAATTAATGCTCAAGCTTCCTTCAAACTATCAACAACGACCGGTGTTTGGGTAGGCAAACAAGGATCGAACTCAAAAGGTTGGCACATGCTGGATCGAGATGCCAAAAGCCTTGTAAGGCAGGGTCTCAATTTGTTTAGCTGCTCCAACTCGACATCTCTGGAAATCTCCACAGGTTAATAAGTCATCGAGAGCTTGCTTCAAAGCTAGACGCAACTCTTCAAGCTCCCTTTTTGTAGGTCAATTCTTCGCCTCAACGCCCTCCTTCGGCCGCACTTGAGAGCTTTGTGATTAAATCTTGGTACTTTTTAATGTCATTGGCTACACGAACCTCCCTAGCCTCTAGACCTTTAATATTTTCTTTCATGACACTGCACTTATCCTCGCTCAGTTGCAGTTCAATAGTCAGCCTGTTGACATCATGTTCTGCAGTAGAAATCCACTCCTTCAATATCCTTGACATTTCTGAAATACAAGAGATAATTAAATTAGAATCTTAAATTAGATAAACAATTGATGGAATGAAGGTGCAAGTACATGCAAAACATCTTGCTCTATTGAAAAAAGGTCAAGCATCTTGCCATCTAGTATAAAGAAAGAAAGCTCTAACATTTTGCTCTATTGCTTTAGACGTGAATAAACTTGAATTACATCAGTCAATGGGCTGGAAGATTAACCAGCCCTATCGACAAGAGTTTGAGTGCTCATTATGGTGATCTCGCAAAAGCTTGGCCTATAGCTTGAGCATCTCGATGGCAAAGGACACAAGCTGCAACTATATGACACAAGCTGCAACTATAGGACACAAGCTGCAAGCTGTGACTTGAGCTAGAAGACACAAGGTGCAAGCTGTAACTTCCTGATACACTCTCTCACTATGACTGTGACTGAAACTGCAACTACTAAGGCATGGTGCACTATGGCTAAGACCGAGACCAGAATTAGTAAGGTGTGGTGCATCCGCAACAAGCAATCAGTAAGCTTCCAACCGCAATGCACTGCGGATTTGGAATAATCAAAATGGTTGTAAATATCAACTACAACATGTGACTAAGCTTAAGCTTGTAGCTGCAACTCATAACTACATGATTCTACCTATGAGCTTCAACTTTGGCTTAAAACATGCAATTATACCTTACAACAACATGCCTCTAACTATGAATACAACAACTACTTCAACTCCATGTAGCTACAGCTAAAAATTAATTTATGTAGCTAAAGATAAACATAGTAATTGAATATAAGAAGCTGCTATGACATCAGTGGTTAAGAAATTAGCTACAAAATAGAGAAACAAGAATCAAATAGTACCTGGTATCTTTTTTTCATAATTGGCATCATTCACCTTGGTCTTACATGTCACATTAGAGCTAATAAAGATTTGTGAAGAGGGCTTCTCAACAAGCACTGACGCAATTGGAGACTATGTCTGTTGAGAAACAACATTTGCTGTCCCGTTTTTCAGCCCATCGTCATAGTCACTGTTTGAAAGTGCTCTACTCTTTGCTGCTGACTTTGCATGCTTGTAGAAACTCATCCAATTTATTTCACGACCATTGCAATGCAAGAGAAATGCTACTGCCAATGCTTGAGGCACCTGCCCTCCTAAAACCTTCTTTCTATCATGTATTTTCTTATATAGCAATAGGAACTCCTCCTTCTTGTTTTCTTTCAACAACCTGAACCTGTAACAAGACTTGCCATTTACCTTTGGACCCCACATCCTCCGCATGTCATTGTCATCAACATTCCTTTCCTCTGATTTATATAACTCCTTAAAGGTCAAACCTCTGTTGCTCAAATCTGGAATTGCATCGCTTGGAACTGACTCCATGAGATACAACTACCTACATGCACATCAGTAAGACAAGGCTTAACTAAATTTGCATAAACATTCAAAAATATGCACAACTAACTGTACACAAGAAGAGAGGCAGCGTTGTCTTTTTCAAATTTCCTACAATCATAGAGTAATAGTGTAATGCAAAAGATATAACATGGACTTATAAATTCTCATAATAAATCAGAGCAAGAATTTAAAGTTAGATATGGCTAGCTTGAATTAAAACTAACGGTTTTGTAACAATTGGCTAGAGATGCTTTATGTGCACAAGATCTATTATAGTCCTGGATTTTCCCTGCCAAGAGAGATCAACAATGCATGTGAAAACTTAAGTTCCAGCATTACCCAACAAGCTATCTAGAGAGATGACCACAACATGTATGAAATTAAGACTCATCACTACATCACCCAACAAGAAATAAACGCCAAGTTTAACAAGAAAAGAAAGAAACTGCATTTGCCTTTTCCCTTGTTCCTGCTTGTAGCACAAACGTGGACAATAAAAAAGAAATCCCCATTCTAATCCTTTGATGGAATGAGAGAAAGTTTCAGGGCAAAAAAACTTGAGAGTTCATAAACTAGAGAATTAGCAGGGCCGGAAGAAAAACCTGAGGGAAAGACCTGAGGGAAGACAAACCTGAGGGAAAAAACTGAGGGAAAAACCTGAGGATAGGAGAAAAGTTGAGGCCGCTTTAGCTGTGTAACGGAAGTGGGATGTTGAATCAGAATGGACCCAGAAGATTCGGCAGCAAACGAATTCCCTCCCATCTCCCATTCTTGCTATTTCGTCCCGAGCCCTCCCTTTCCCCGTTAACTTCGGAAAATTCAAAATACAACCTAAATTTCCCACTAATTTTCCAACTACTTTCATAGTTCGAAAACTGACTTTTTTGACCCACTATATTGTGCTTGGACCCCTAGGTTATTTGCTAACTTAACAGTTTTTCCTCCTCTACTATGTCATAAATTTAAATTGTGATGCCCCAATAGAGACAAGAATTTTTTTGGATCAGTTGATATATTTGCCTTAAATGGATGTGCCAGTTACTTGATGTCGTTTGAGTTAGTAGAGAGCTAAGATACTTTATTATTTACGGTCCTTACATCTAGGAAAGTTAAAACTAGAACTTATACTGTTTTGCTTGTGTCCACAATCTCAATACGACATCCTAAGTAGAATCTGGTTTATATAGGGTTCTATATTTATCTCAATAGATATCAGGTCAGTTTTCACATCAAAATCTGAAAAGCAAGGAAAGCGGTATGTTAAGGATACAATTGTTAAGGGCATGACAAATGTTAAACATTGTAACACCTTGAATGACATGTTAGAAGGTTGTTAAGAGCTCCAGGTATTGAAGATATATGAATTGCAAGCTTGAATGCCTTGCTGCAAGCAATGCCCAGCAGCAATTTAAAGAAATCATATTGTGCTCAGTGTACCATAGTAAAATACCATATGTTCAATGTGCGAGACTCCGCAAATGAGACAAAATCCGATAGAAAAAATGACAGGCATGGGAAAAATTCTAAGCTTGTTATCTGATGCTAAAACTGTTTATGTACCTATGGATCTGAAAGCAAAGTAGATGCAAAGGGGTTGCAACCATTTTGGAAAGCTAAACTTAAGTTTTAACTTATTTATTTGGCATGTTTAAATTGTTTTGATCGGCATTCTTATTGTTCCAGGAGAAAACAAAGGCGCTTGAAGATGTTCCGGAAGAAGAAGCTAAAAGACAAGGCAGTGGGCTCTACGTTGAGAGTGTTGATTTCGATGTTGGAGGGATGAGAGTTGAGTTTAATGGTGGCGAGGGAAGTGACGAAGAAAGCATGCTTCATTTTGGATATAACCTTCAGGATGGAGTGGAGAAGGAAGATGAACTCCATACCCACTTTGGTCGCAATATTCTCTCTACTGGTATTTTCTTTAATGTTGGAATAATATATTTTTAATGTTAATAATTATCATCACAAAGGGAATAAAAAGGAATAAGACTGTCAAAATGGGACACCTGATCCAGCCCATTCTTGACAAGAACAGATTGCCCATGCCTACAAAGCACATGGTCTTTTCCTTTCTTACATGCTAGCAGAAGCCACATTTTATTTTTAGAAATAGGAACACCCTTTTGTTCCATTTTCCAAACTCTCAATTGTTTCTTAAGATTCTTCCTTACAAAGTTTTTGTTTATGTATTCAATAATGGTAAGGACAATGGCAGTGTTAAGTTAGAAATAGATAGCAATACGTGAGACAAGGCTTCAAAATCATACCTGTACATAGTATTAGTCTTTACAGCCATGGGGCAATCTAAAATAATGAAAAGTGACAATCTTATATTATAATGTTTTGTAATGGACCACGCCCTAGATTTGATGGTCAAGATCTAAGTAGAATTTTTTTTTTTTTTTTTGAAGAACTGTGTCATCAATATATTAAAAGAATGGTAATGTTACAAAGCAAGTGAGGAGGAAGGAGAACTGCCCCAAAGAGACAGCGATACCTCGACACTCCACAACAAACTCACAGAAAAACTGCAACTATGTACAAACCGACCATCACCATCTACAACACCCAAGAAGTCCCGCCAAATGGCAAACTTCCGCTCTACTACTCCCGGGAACACCAGAAAGCTTTGAAATAGCTTGTACCTGAGTCGAGGAATCAGAGAGGCTACAGGCTGCTGAATCCCCTGAAAGATCCCAACTGCCGCCGCTTCCAAATCAACCACACCAACCAAGCCACGCACAGATGCAAGGCTTGCTGCCGCAAGAGCGGCCAAGCACCGAGATACACATGAAGCAAAGAATGGCGGCTAGTCAATCTCACGAAACAGAGCCCTAACCCAATCCGGCGGCCGCAAGTGAGGGCATAAAACTAGACAATGCTCCACAGTCTCACAATGAAGGCTACAACAAGGGCAGAGAGGGCTCACACCCGGCCTAAACCGACTTACAAGGGCATTCACCCTGATACAGCGGCAGAAGCACCCTAACCTTCGGTGGGGGAAGTGAGCTCCATGTCCACGCCCAAACCGAAAGCCATCGAAAACTCGAAGCTGCAGAGAGCAAGGTGTCATGAATAGCCAAGACCCGTAAGAAGACCGCACAAAGCAAGAAGACACAACATCCGGATGAACCTTCCAAACCTGCACCACCATATCATCCTGGGGACTATAGGTATGTGTAGCGAATACTCCCGCCACGTGCTCCCGATAGCCCAGATCCACGCCTCTCAGCGAAAAGCGAGCCTCGAAAGAACTCCCACGGCTAGCTGACCACCCCAATACCAATCCTCCAAGGTGAGCACAGAGCTCGCCTCCAACGGCCTCAGGCCCCAGCATGCACAAGGGCGACCAAGGGCAAGTCTTGCAGGGGTAGAGGAACCCACAAGAAAGGAGAAGAGTGGTGATAAACTGAGGTATAATCTAGCTGGAAGAGCACACGCACATGATCCCAAGCCCGCAACACTCCTGTGAGAAAAGGGGATGCATGTGGGAAAGGCTGGAGACTATACAACAAAGCCCGTGGCAACTCCACATGCACAGACGGCTTCCCAAACGCCACACAATGGCGAAGAGACTGCAACAACAGCGCCGCACCAGGAGAAGATGCTCCATCCTGCAGAATGCTCCAAACAAACTTGGAGACCAACACCTTACTATGCAGCGCCAAATCCAGAATGGCCAAGCCCCCATCCACCCGGGGGCGGAGACACTTCCATCAAGCCACTGTAACGACCGCCCCTTCATCATCCCCGCCCCACACAAAATTTCGAAACATGAGTGCTACAAAGTACTGACTTGGCAATAGTGATCCTACCTGCCATGGACAACTTGCTACCCTTCCACCAATTGAGGTGTTTCTGCAACCCCTGCAAAATCTCATCCCACACCCTCCCCATGGAAACATCCCCTCCAAAGGGAATACCCAGCAGCTTAGTACACACATTACCTGGAAGCACCTTCCAAGGGAATAGAGCCAAACAAGGGGGAGGCGGAGTCAGCTGGGCCCATAATGCGGAGCACTTACCCCAATTCAGAAGAATGCCTGAGGCCAAGGAGAAAGTATCCAACAAACCCTTCACATTCCGCAAATTCCTCTCTTCTGCCACCAAGAAGAGGAAAGTGTCATCGGCAAACTGGTTAATAATCTGGCATACCATCCCCGCATCCAAGCCCATCCACCACTCCCTCCTCCACTGCAGCCAAAACAATCGAGACAAGGCCTCGCCGCCATACGTAAACAAAAACGGCGCCAAAGGGCACCCCTGACGCACCCCTCTGCCTAAGGAGAAAAAGGCGGAGGGTTCACCCTGGCACACCACCGTAGCCCGTGCTGACCTATGCAGCTTCATGACTGTCTCTGTAAAGCGTGGACCACAGCCCAATGCTAACATCATGGCAGACAAGAACTCCCAACGGACACTATCGTAAGCTTTGGCAAAGTCAAGCTTAAGATAGGCAATGCCTTGACTTTGTTCTTACGGCCCAATAAAGGCCCTCATAAGCTGCGGCAACATTAGTCAAAATGTTCCTCCTGGGGACAAACCTGATCGCACCTTACTAATGGAAGAAGTCAACACCGGCTTCAACTTCTCTGCCGCTGGGCTTTCTCAATAATCTTATACACAGAGGGACAACAAGGAGATAGGCCTCCAATCATTAATAGTAGAAGGTCTGCTTAACCTTAGGAATCAAGGAAATGCATGCAAGAACTCCACAAGGATGCCATCCAGCCCAGGACATTTATCCTTGGCCATGCACATACATGCCGCATGACTAAATCCTCTCACGGAGAGCTCCTGCTCAAGCTCTCACGCTGGTGAGGCGAGAATAGATGGCTTAACAGCCCCAAAATAAGCTCCCCGCATCTCTTGCTCATAGGGAAGAGTGCGTTGTCGCGAAAAAAACCCCGAAAATGGGCATGCACATACCTCTGCAAATCAGGCGGGATCCTCCAAAGTCCGACCACGCCTAGGCGCCTCAAGAACAACACCGACGAACTTGTGTCCCCTCCTTCAACCAGGTAAGGGCCGCCTTCACACGTGCCTCCCGTGACTTTTAACCTTGCTCCAGAGCAACAATGCGCTACAACACCGCATTCTCCCTAATGCCATCGGGCTGCGCCGAATCCTCTCCAACTCGATAGAGTCCATGCAACTCCCGGCTCTGCTTGCACCACGCGCGCCTACCAATGACCTTGGCAAAACGCTTCACCGCCAAGGCAGTCACCATACCGGATATACCCTTCAGATGAAAAGGTATCAAGCCACAACTCCGCCGCACTGGGCGAAAATCCCGCGATCGGCCGAAGCCGGTGTTCAAACGGAATACCGTCCTAGAGGGCCGAGGCAATCGCACCCGACCGACAACACCCGAGGGTAATGATCAGAAATGGAGGTAGAGATAATGTTACTCCGGTGCAAAGAGGGCACACCATCCAAAGGCGCATGGGGAAGCATAACACGGTCATGCCTAGTATACGCCTGCCCGCACCAATCTGCCTATTACAATAGGTGAAAGACAAGTCCCCGTGGACCTCAACCAAGGCCAAATCCTGCAACAAACGAGACCACCGGGTCCTCTCAAACCCATGCACAACCAGTTCTGTTCCAACTGTAGGCGATCCTCTACTCGCTCTACCATATTGAAGTCCCCTAACAACAACCAGCGACGCGAACCCACCAAGGGCTCGTCAAACTTATTCCGAATCAGGCCCATAAAGCACCCCCGAAGGCTGATTAGGGGCATAAACATTAACAATCCCCCACTCTTGCCCTCCCTCCAACCACTTAATTATTGCCCACCGACCAAACTCGTCTGGCAAGGGAGTAATGCGGACTGCACATCCATCCTCCAAGCAATAAGAGTACCCCACTAGTCCGCCAAGAAGAAGAAGCAATAGAGGCAAACGCCAACCAACCATTCATGAGCCTAGACATATCACCCTCAGACACTTATGCTCCCGAATGCAAACAATATCGGGACGCTTAAATCAGCCGGTGCCAAAGAAACACGGGCCCTCTTACTACTAGAGGACCGCACTTCCGCACATTCCAACTAAGGATCGACCTATTCATCCCAAGGAGAAGTGTCCACCCACATGCCTACCCACCAGGCCATCAGCCCACTCCACAGAGTCATCATCTAGAGCCGAGGATTAATCACAACAATGTGATCCACAGCTGCTCTATGTGAGATTCCACTTCCAACACATGTTGGAAGTCCCCCAGGCACCTCCATAGAGTCATGGTCCACACTAGTCTCTACCTCCACCCGGGCTACTCCAGCCACCTCATGCTCAGCACATACCGCTACGGAGACATCCCTACCAGGATCACCAGCCCCTCCCACACCCACCCTCGGACCTAGCCACAACCAAATCATCCCAGGCCTCCCCCAGCCACCACGCCCCTAGCCCCGCCATCCAATGGGCGGCCCGGCCGGCCCGCCTGCGGCCTCGTCCCCACACCTCTCCCAACACCACCTCGTCCAACTCTATCACTGCACCACGGAGTCCTCTGTCTGTTGCCTCATGAACCGAGGAATCCCGGCCCCTCGCCATAAGCACCATAACCCCTACCACATCACAAGCACCAGCGGGATCATCAACATGGTCGATGGTAGCACAATAGATGGAAACATCCGCCCGGATCTCGAGCCATTCAAAAGCTTCAATCGGATGAGAAAATGCCAAGGACCACTACGCGACCGAAGAGAAGTGGGCACAAGTTGCAAAGCGGCCGAGCAACCACGATCTTGGGGACCTGCACAATAGAATGAGCCAAATATACACCCAGGCCATTAGCCATAGAAACCAAGAAATCAGGCACCATCAGATCAGGAGGAAGATCCTGAATCTGGAACCAACACGGGATTTTAACCATCACAAAAAGAACGGTGGACATTGCCGGAGTATAATACTGATACAACACATAAGATTCACCCAAAGTATCCACCCCTCGACTAACCAATTGCCGCACGGAAGACTCAGCCTCAAACATGATTATGAAGAAATTATTTGGTAGAAATTTCGTAGATCGATACAGGGCAAACCAATCCGCCTCAGATGTCAGCAAGCCAAGAGCTAAACCTCCTCGTGTCCAATATGTACCCGTGAAGTAGCCCAATACCGCAAATGAAACTAGATTCTCAATGGTCTGAACATGTCTGGTATGATCAATATCTATCCATGGAGTCTCTGGAAGAGCTGCCTGCAGGTCAACAGAGTGATGATCCTCCACAAATTTCAGAGCCTCTTGAACACGGGCAGTCCTACACAAGGCCCCCAAAACATAACTCGTATTCATAATCATGATAGAAACCGGTATAAGAGTGGTTTTTACTACATGCAATTCACAATGTGAAGAAAAACTATATGGCTTTCAAAATCACTACTAGTATGATCATAATTCTTATACTAGTTTGTATCTAACACTAGTTTTTTAAAGTTATTACTAGTTTAAAAGGTGGTTCTTAAGCCTACATTGTCAATATTACAATTTAAGATGATTTTACATGTTAGTTATTATTATCATATATAATTATTAACCTAGTTTTAATCCTCCCAAGTTTTTGGAGAACCATGTTTGATTTTGCAAGTGTGCTATGGTTTTTGGCACTTGCTTATTTACTATGCTTGTTAGCAGTCTATTACGTTGGTTTGAGTGGTTGTTTATTTAATATACTTGTTTCAATCCTTAATGTCACTACTGGCTTTGAGCATAGTTATTTATGTTAACTAGTAATTCTGACTATTATATCTAATTTTGCCCTACTTTTAGAGATTGATCCTTAATTGTAATTATAAACTTGCATTATGTACATTGACTTTTACTGGTTGCATGGTGTCTATGCTTTGTTTCTTGTTTTCTAACATTATATGTAGCGTAGTTTTATATTGGAGCAAGTGTATGTTTAAACTAATATTTTCCATTGTATCCTCTATGATATACTAGTTAGTACACGTATTGAGAGCATGCACATATTTTATCTGAATGGTGAGGAGTTATAGCATCAGCGTCAAGCAACTTTTTCGAGCAACTATAATGTTCTAATGTAAAACATAAAATAACGTCGAGCATAAGACTTTGTTATTCCTGAGCAATGTTCAAATTTTAGATGCATGAATACTTCAAATAAGTAGCTTCAGGTAGGCAAAAACTTTGAACAACACGCTTCAGTTATATTAATTAAACGAGACTTTACTGCAGCAATGAAAAAACACAAAAACAAGCTTGATTTCAAAGCATGATCCTAATTGCATGTGTAAACCCAATTTATTCCCCCAATAATGGATTAGGCTTCTTTTCAACTGACGGATGCAATCTTGTTCTTATTTATCCTCGGATCCAATCGGCTCGCCCGACCTATATTTTAGCCAACATAAATCTCAATGGTTTTTGTGATCTAATTTGATTGTTCTTATAAAATCACTAGGTCAAATATTCATGACCATTCGTTCATCCAAAACATCATTAGGTCAAAGGTTCATGCCATGCATTCACCAACCTTCAAGTCTAGAACTTGGTATCATGATTTGTATATAATTTGTTATGTTTTAAACCAATAAAATATAGAAGAATTTTACGAGCCTATACATTTTGACATTCATGATAACATCAATGTGCAAACCCTAAGCTTTGAGCAAAGGTTTCACGATCGATTTCCCTATCATTCTAAGTTATGATATTTTTTCATGAAGCAAATAGACACAAGTATTATAACCCTTAATAATTCAAAATCCAATAGTTTGAAAAAATGAATATTTGATCATTGACAACTAGAGCTTCACGTCAATTTGCTTTTCCTTTTGTTCGAATGATCACCTCCTCTGGGAATCCACCTGACAGTCCCGGCCCTCTATGGCCACCCCTGACAGCATGCATGCGTTGAAGAAAAGAGCCCGCAATTTGGATACCTCGTCCCCATCGTGCGGTGTATCACAGGCGAGGCAATTAGGGTTGTACAGAACAGCGGCCGGTTCCCTCCGTGGCTAAGGCGGGCAAAGCTTGGAGGCATCACGGGGACAATTTGCCGGGCTGCGCCAAGAAGCGGCTTCTCCAACGGAAGGAGCGAATTTCCCTTGTGGAAGTTCGGCTTGGGGATTATGATTGCGGGGGAGCCCAAAAAGCTGATGACCGATAAGAGAGGAGATACAAGCAACAACGCAGCTAGTCACGGAGATGGGGCACCGCTTGGATAAGGTCCACCAAAGAATGGATGGAAGACATGGCGCAAGCACGGCCGACATGAAGGGGTTGCTCCAAACAGATTGTACAAGTCACAAGCATGGCTGGTCGGATAGATGCTAAGGAAAAGGATGTGGAAGCGGTGCGGGGCGTGCTCCACCTTGATGAAGCAAAGGCGACAAAAAGCAGAGATGTCGAAGATGCTCACATATAGAGAACCATATGGCCCACTTGCGGCAGAAGAGATGCAGGACCTCCGAATGGAGGTGCAACGAAGTCCCGAGTACACCATTCCGTCAGCACCCAGCACCCCCATACCGCAGGCCGAGGTGGCTCGTGGAATCAAAGCGGGTACTGTGAGGAGCAAGACATCCGCACCGCCAACCTTATTATTGTGGGGGATTGCCGGAGGAGCAAGGCGAGGATTTGCCGTAAGCTTACCACCCCTGGTACTTGCAAAGCTCCAATTACATGATTTTGGTTATCAAGAGTCCAATCGGTCGGGAGGACCGAGCATGAGACCTCGGCTAGTTAAGTTTGCAGCCTTGGATTGGGAGGCAAAATCTTTGTTGTTGCAACGCACCGCCGCTTTGAAAGGTACGTCCATATACCGATCTGGATCTCACGCCACCGCAACAACGGAAAGAAGCCAAGAGTTGGTCAAGATAAGAGAGATTCGACAAGCCGAGGGGCTGGTTTGGTTAATGGCAAGATGAAGGTATATGTGCCTCCTCGCCGACATTGCGAGGCAAAGATTCCCACCTAACAACAAGCGCCGCACGACAGGCAGAGGCGGCCTGGGGCATCGAGCCGTGCGCCGTGGAGGGGGCGATTGAGGCCTTCCACCACCGCAAAGACATCCATCGTGGTCCCGTGGAGCGCAGGCTGCCCGAAGTTATTCCAACCACGTTAGCCGCCCTCGCACTCAGATGGGTCCACAACCCAGCCGGATAGGGAAAGTGTCTTCGCGATTCTTTCCCTCGAATTGTAAAGGGCTTCCCCGCGGGCGTAAAGGGCGCTGGGTTTGAATGGGATCGCGACAGACATGGACATCGCCTTCCCCGCAGAGACATGGGAGTATGAAGGGCATCGATTGCCGGACATTCGAGGATATCAGCATTTCTCACATTGCTAAGCGCCATGGCGGGCGCGGCACGGTGGAGTGGCTTGCTACTTTAGGGATGCCTTAGCATGCAAGATCACACTTCCGTAAGTCCGATGCATTTAATCGCTACATGTGGGTAATGGTATTAGAGCCCGGTCATGTCCCATTGTTTCTTGCTAGTCGCTACATTCCCCATGCAGCTCTAAGTTCTACCAGTACATGATGCGATGCACGGATGTCCGTCTGCCGATAGGGGATCCGATGATGACATAGACCGCTATAGACAAGCAGGGACGTGTGTTTTTGCTTGGAGATTTCAATGCTCGCGACGGGCCAGCTTGCAGTCGGTGACCTTCCAAGGTGACGATAATGTCGATCCGCTTTGGCTTGAGACATACCGCTATTCAAAGATACACGACTCCTGGATATGGTGGCTAGACCATTTGGCGGCAACCGGGTCCAGCTCTGCCGTGGTTTTTGACATGGTAATTTGTAATGGTATGCGTGATGATGGCCACACTCGGGGGTGTTACTTGCGGGAGTGATAGGCGTGGATGGCGGAGCTAGTGTGTTGGATTACCTTCGCCCCGTCTGCAAAGACTTGACATGGTTACACACTTCTCCATTGGCACAAGCCTTGTGGGGATGAGGAGGCTTTGTCGATCATTACCCGCTTTATGTCACGCTAAATTGGGAGCACTCAATAGTGGAGACACCGCAAAAGGGGGCATGGAGGGTTACCGACATCCCACGCCATCGGGCGGTGGACGCGAGATGAATCTGTGTTGGTGCGGGAGTTGCAGGGGTTTGATAGCTTCTACACCGCAAGGACGTGTGCATGGCTGGTGAGGGCGCCGCTTTGTACCGCCGAGGCTTCCTTGGCGAGGAAGGGCCCTCCAAGGAGGACACCGCGACATTTTCCCCGAGAACCCGTGGTTTGATGTTGATTGCAAGGCTCTAAAGAGCCAGTTGCGCTTGGTAATAGATCCACAGTTGCGGCCACAGCCCTGCAAGACTATAAGATCTTCCTAAAAGCCAAGAAGGGGAGATACATGGCAGAAACCCAGGAGCGCCTGTTTGACATGCTTATGGCAGAGCCAAAAGCTTTTTGGCGTAAGGTGTTATACAAGAAGCGCCGTGGCTGGTAATGTAAGTGTGGAGCAATGGATGCACCGGCGGGGAGTTATATGACCCCCGTGAGCTAATGCCGGGTCCCGTGATCGGTAGGAGAGGTGCTGCGCTCCACGCGGGAGGATGTCCAAAGGGGGTCTCGTGCATCCGGGCGAATGGCAAGGCAAAGGATTTACACAGGGCGCAGTACGAAATGTTGAAGTGGGGTGGCCCATCTATAGTAGGGCCCCGACGGTGATCATTAACCGTGCTCGAGCGAGGGCCTCCCCGTGGTGGATGGTTAGTAAGGTTGTTCCCGCTCATAAAGGCCGGTAATATCGGATGAGCCGGGCGACCACCGGATGATTATGGTAAGCTCGCTCTTTGCAAAGCTCCCGGCAGGGTGGTGGAGAAGAAACTCACTAAGTGGGCCGAGGGAGGCAGGGGGTGCGGCAATTGGCCAGGCGGGGCTTTAGCCCGGCTCACTCCAATCGGCCACCATATCTTCACTTTGAGAGTGTTGATGGAGGCAAGCCGCAATGCGCCGACGGGACTTGTATTGTTGCTTTGTAGATTTTAAGATCGCATATATGATACCGCCCCCGAGAGACATCTTTGTGGCGAGGTTGCAAGAATTGCGAGTTCCACGGGAGTTGCGAAATGTGGTGCACCAGCTTTATGATGGGATTTATCTTTGCCGCCTTATGAAGATCGGCGGGTAGCTAGCACTATGGGAGTTAAGCGGGGGCTGCCCGTTGTCTCCAACGCTTTTGGGTTGTACATTGATAGCTTGGAGACGTGGATACTGACACCATGGGGGGGGGAGCCGGGTGCAATTATCGATCGCGACCTCTCGTGGGCGGCATACTATATGCGGATGATGTAGCTTTGCTAGCCCACACGCGCCCCAAGATCGCGGCTGAAGATTTGGATGCCCTCGGTGGGTTCTGTGGGGCAACGGGAATGACAGTGAACTTGCACAAAACTAAGCTTCTCGCGATCCTCCCCTCGCAACACCCTATCCCGAGTTATATTATGGGGACAGAAGTGGAGATGGTGCGAGCTTCAAGTATCCGGGAATTGATTTCACTACTAACATCTTGTGGGATGAGTGTGTGGAGAGGAGAGCCGGTCATAATGGAAGGCTTTATATGCAAAGGCAAAACGCTGCGTTGCGGATAGATCTCGCGGGATCGGGCGAGGAGAGCACACCCGCTTAGAGCTTTGGTCGGCCGGTCGCTATATGGGGTGGAGGTTTGGGGCCCAGCAGTTAGCAAAAATACATGGGATAGGTTGGAAAGGGTGCAGAAAGCTTTCTTGACATATAGCTTGGGAGTGAAGGACACCGTACCGTATCAGATTTTGTTGTATGAGACGGGGTTCTGGCCTTTACAGCATTCTGCTATGCGCAGGCATCTTACTTGCTTCCATAAGGTGGATGGGATGGATGAGCATCGCTTGCCCCACAAAATGTGTTGTTAACGGAGGGCCCCAAATGGGTCAAGAGGGTATGGCACGCAGCAATCGGGGATGGTTTAGGAGGTGGTCTATGGATTACCAACAGATGGTGGCACTGGCAGATTCTGATGCGCAGAATGGGCAATTGGATGCGGGCTATGCTGCCACCCTGTGGGATGCCTCTACTCTTGCAAAGCCCAAGACAGAGCACTATCACGCTCAGATTAATCCCGGCCTTGAGCATGGACCCCATCGGTACTTGAAAGCACACATCTCGGTGAAGAAACGGAGAGCTATTGCTGCCATAAGGATCGGTTCCCATTACCTCGAAATTGAAACAGTCGTCGGGGGTTGAATGGCGCACGGGATCCCCTGTGGGAGGAAAGGATATGTCGGTGTTGTGAGATGCACGTGATGCGAGGATGAGCACCATGCCCTCCAAATGATGCCCAAAGATATGCCCATGTCCGGCGAGCAAAGGCACACCGATCTTAGATGCTTCGACACACCGCTACATCGCCACTTTGCATCACCTATGGTAGCGCTACCGAGGAGCTTACATCCCGCGCAGATTTCTACCGGCGGACTTGCTCTTCGGGGCATGGTATTTGAGAGCCTACTGCTAGGGTTTTTCCTCCCAAGGGGGGTTTTTCATCCCGTAGTAGGGTTCTCTTGTCTGATTACATTGTTTGTTTTGGTGTTGGGGTTTTTGGCTTTTTGCCTGTTCTTCTCTGCATGTACCGGCCTCATAGGCCTTTGGCCTCGTGGACGTTAAAATAAACTTCCTTCCTTCCTTCCTTCTTTAAACTCTTATCTTATCTTATCTTTAATATTTTGTAAACCACGTTCAACCATTGCAACTCATTTTTTCTAAAACTGAAGGAACACGAACTGGAGGAACACGCCATGTCCCCGACATGCCCCTACATCGGAAAGGGGAAAATTTGGGGGTTGGCACATCCGTGCGATGAATGTCCTTTTTTTTTTTTGGAGATGTTTTTTGGGACATGAACTACTATTTGGATGGTGGGATCAATAGAGTGGCCGAACTGGAGGAACACGCCATGTCCCCGACGTGCCCCTACGTCGAGAAGGGGAAAATTTGGGGGTTGTCACATCCATGCGATGGATGTTCATTGTTTTTTTCGAGGACGTTTCATGGGACACGAGCTACTATTTGGACGGTGGGATTAGCAGATGGAGCGGTTTTGGTGCCCCGATACTTAAACCCTACTACATCTGTAGGGTTTAGGTTTTGGAAACCTTCCCTGCCTCTAGTGGTTAAGAACTTGCATGCAGGTGGTTCACAAAACATGCCCACACGTTTACAAAGACCTATGGTTATCACCGTTGAGCTTAAGGTAAGCTATTGCATTTTTTACTTGCCACATTTGGTATTCATAGATAAAATAGTTAATCTGTTATATTTTTCCCTTTACTATGTAGTTACAAAACTTGGATAAACTTATTTGAGTGATTTCTTCTTTTGCTAATCTGTACTATTCTTCTTCTAACTTTGTAGTCATTAAACATCGTGTATTTATATGAATGACCATTTCTTTTACATTTCAATATTTAAATGCTTAGGTTACCTCTTATGACAATTGATTGCCACCACACGAAGTTCACGAGACATGCCCACATGTTTGCAAAGAAGACTGTGGTTGAGCTTATGCATCTTTACTTGTCACATTATGTATTCATAGATTAAATAGGTAGTTAACTATCCTACTCCTTCCCCAACTATGTGGTCATAACGGATGGCCTCTCATAACAAGTAATTGCCTATACCTTCCTTCCTTCCTTCCTTCCTATGGCATTACACGTGGTTCACTAAACATGCCTACACCTGTTGAATCACATGTGGTGTTAACTATGAGCTGGAGGTACAATATAGAAGTTGGATCCGTTTTTTTTTTTTTGGGGCGGCGGCTCTTTTTTATAGACGCGTGGCGAAGATCCAATAACACGGAATGGAACTTGGGTTCGCCCATTCCGCCGACAATTACGTTTTTTTTTGGTTAGGGTTCTTCGTGCGAGCTTGCCGCCGCGAGCTTCTGAGGGATTCGCAGGTCGGGCTTTGTTGCCTCTCACCGCTTCCCCCGCTTGATCTCGCTCTCCGGATGAAGAAAAAGCCGCCCCTGCTTTGATCTCGTTCTTCCCCGCTTTGATCTCGTTCTATAGATGAAGAAAAACATGCCCCGATTCAGCACGGTGGAAGCGTAATGGTATGGCAGAAGCTTCACTAATTTGCTATGGAAAAAATGTTTGATCTCGCTTCTTCGCTTTGCATTTGAAGCTCCTCCGACCGCTCTTTGTTGCATCCGAAGCTTCACGGAAGTGCAAAAACACTTGAGTCTAATTGCTTGATGTCAAGGTGTTGGGAGTAGACAAGGTAAGCTTCAATTCCCAATAATATCTATATCATAGCTTTGCATCATCGCAACATTTGTGGTTCTTCTAGATTTGATTTACGAAGTTAGATGATGCCGAATAACCCTCAGCTAGAACTTGACATTTTATAAAGATGTGTTTTCTTAAATTGCAAATGAGCAAACTAGGGTCATTTTCTCGAGCTCTTTTAGTTTTCTTATTAATTGGCGTGCCTTTGTCCAGAGCAAAGTAATGACAGCCTACATCTTGGAGGTACATGCTCTTTACACATGTCAATTGTTATTACGTAGGTTGTGGAATGGAAGACAAATTGCGATGTTCTTTGTACTTCCGTTTTCTTGAGCCCTTTTATTTTTTTTATTACGTTAGCAAGCGGACCTCTGTCCAAAACAAAGTAGTTACACCTGATATTTTGACGATAACGCGCTCTTAGTGCGGAGTTGATGTGGGACGTGGAACACATATTGCGGATGTTGTATATACTTCCGGATACTTCCGATTTTTGTCTTTAATGAGGATTGGTGGCTTAAAAAACGCGGTCGCAAATTGGTAAGTGAGAAAATTTTGCTTACAACATTCTTCTACCTTAAAATCTCTGTTTCTATGTCTTTGGGAAAAATGGTTGTAAGGTCGATGAAGACTTTTTTGACAAAATCAGACTACAAGAGACTATGGAGGCACTTCATTTGTCCATTAATAGCGAGGCAAAATCTCTTTTATTGCTTCCATTCCGCTTTGCTTAAAATTGAGGACCAGCCGCAGTTGGTACTTTATATTTCATAATTGGCAATGATTATTTATGTGTTCAATGGTAATTAGATCTTTGGAATTTATTGCGCATAAGGCAAGAGCTTTTGTTGCTTGGGTGCCGTAATTTCCTACCGGGAGTAATGGATCTCATTGTTGTCAAGGTAGAAGATTTTTGTATAATGTTAAATTCACGCCTCATTATACCCTACAATATAAGTTGTATTTTTTTCTCGCAGTCGTATCCATTCCCAAGCAAGATTTTTAATTAGATTTATTGTTGGATCAGAGAATCATGTCCCCCAAACACGACATCATGTCTTAGGCCGGAGGTCGGACCGAATCGAGCTATTGATCGGCTTCATCACCGCTCCAATCTTTTTCAACAACATACTTCGCTATTTGAGGGCCAAGTTGTCTACTACGAAATCGCGAAAATATATATTGACTTTCTTGAGACTTGTCCTTCAAGTATCCGGATAGGAAAAGATCTTGTTTGATATATTATTGTATGCTGATATGAATATTCAATGGAAAAAAAAAATTGAACAATCTTTGTCTTCTATTGCTTTTGTGATCTTTCATAAATAAAAATATTGATAATAAAAAAAATCAAGATTTGAAAGACAAATGAAACCAGTTAATCACCATGCATCACACTTTGGAATCACGTGGTAAAAATACGTGTCAAAGCTCTCCAACTTTATCATGTTAACATATTGAGGCGGAATACTATTATCTCTTACCACATCACCAAACTCGACACATGAAGCACGATTAGATATTCATATTCAAAATCATGTATATTTACAAATTTCTATAATCGTACTAGTATCATGGAAAAAATAAGCATACTATTTTGTCACATCCAAAGTCAGGCACATTTATAATGTTGTTTAAACGTATTGGTATCATACAAAAAAATGCATACTAATTTATCTTAACCAAGCATAATTTTGTCAATGATTAATCGCTATAAACTATTATAACAACTATCCACTTAAGATTACAATGATAATTAACCGCTATAAAACATCATACTAATTATGCACTCAAAATTACAACATCTATAAACCAAAGATGATAAATGTGACCAAATATCAACTCGATAAACTTGATAAGTTAAGTAGTGGCAAACATCATATATTTAAGTTGTCATGAAAACCACCTATAAATAATTATCTTTCAAGACCATGTGAAGAAACAATATTTGTTTGTCACGTTATGAAATTGCATTGATGAACTATATTGTATAACTAGACATGGTTTGTAAACTTTTTGGCCCACATACCAGTATTGATTTTAAGAATTGGTTTTCACTAAGAAACTAATAGAAAAAAATCATACTAATTCAATTTCGGGGGCCTTGTGCTACACTCCGGAGCCTTGCGCTTGATCCAATCTGAAAACCCCGCCGAAAGTGATGCGAAAGCAACAAGCAGTCATCATTGCTCACAGCCCAATGGGCAAGACAGAGTTGGGGCTGCTGCCCTGGCATCCTGAGAGGTATCCAGGGGCACCCCAGGAGGCACATCAGCTACATGCACCCTAGAAGAGGGCGCATCACCAGCAAGTGATCCCTTCCCAAGCACAGGGAAAGAGGGCATCACAGATCCAGTTTTCAAAGGGGGCATGCTTGATGGGATCAAGACCGGAGTCTCCAAAACACAATCTACCGGTGTCTCAAAATTATATTGAGAGGAAGAGAAATCCACATACCTCTCAACCGGCGGGGGATTCCAAGAGCTCCCTCATCTCTCGCTACCAATTCCATGCCACTTCCTACATTGCGCTTCTTCATGCATGCCGAGACCCGCGCCCTTCCCCTTTATCGAGGATTCTTCCTCCTCGCCATCTCCCCTTTGGCTTCAGCCCCAAGCCATGAGGCTCGACGATCCCCATCGCCTATATCCGGCAGAGCCATGGCATCCAACTGGTCCAAAAATCAGCTGCTTATGCAACAAACCACATGCAAAACAAATTGATGCTATACACCACCGAAAGAGCTCGAACAAGCTTTCCAACCAGCCTAAGCACGCCAAAATCTCTACAAACAGTAATATTAGCGTGTTTTCTCCTACAAATCTCCTCAGCCTATGGCATGGCGAAGGTCTCAAGTACAGCCTATGGAGGCAAAGCGGCATCACCATCCGCCTCGTGCAATGAAAACTCCGATCTCATATAATTGATTCTCTCGCAAGAAGAATGGCATGTTCGTTTGATCGCTTCCCGCAAGAGCATATATTTGAAATAAAAGCGTTCAAATTCTTCATCAAAGCAGGATGGATTATGACTAGAAAAGGCTGGAAGATCAAATGAACAACACAAATTTTCTTGCTCTGTGACTTCACTGCAAGAGCTCTGCAATGCATCGGCCTTGCATTGCTCAACAAGGGCAGTTTTTATTGCTGTTTCTCATATTGAACCTCTCAGGCATCTCTTTCAGCATATGGTAGTGCTGAGATGGGTTGAAATTTAATTTCAACGATCAAGATCTATAGTTTTATTTTAGATCTGATGAATGGTGGAGTGGCTGCGGGGTAAAAGCATGTTAGGGTGTACCACTTTTGGAACCTGCAAAAGTACATACACTAGGTACTTCAGAACTAGGTACTTTCTCATTTTTATTTTCATTAAAACTAGTACAAAAGTCCAAAATAAAAGTCAAGGACGCATTAATATTCAAAGTTAAGATAAAGATAATGCTACTGGAGACCAAAATATATATAAAAGTTCTAGAATGTACCTTTTATTGAGATATTACACAGGTACCCAGTACCCAGTCCTGGGTATCTTTTTAGGTACTTTTTTGGTCACTAAATAATACTTTTTAAGGGACACCCTAACATGCTTTTACCCTGCGTACGGATCCCAGCTTTGAGCTTGAAGCAGATGTCCATGGCGGCAGACTCAATGCATGAGGGTGTAAGTTTTCTGGCATTTAGGGCTCTAATCTTTCAAATGACATGGTTAGAGTAAGGCCATGCTCACGGTTGTCACAGTTCTTCTCGAATGCTTTTGGGGGTTTCTGATGCATAAACGGCCATCGCTCTTGCATCTCCTATTAGCATGGTATGTCCCACACAACAGCAGTGACTAATAAGATAATGCCATGCATGGCCATCTCTTCTGCATCTGCTACTAACAAGATATGTCTTCTTTGTTTTGAGCTTCATCAAAGAGTTTCGGTTATCTTGCACAAATCGTTGGTATTTGTAATTTCTCATTTTCTAGGGACCTATTTGGTGTATCCATGCTTTTCGCCCTGATTGTTCATAATGCAAGCATACTTTCAGGATCCCTATTCTGTATGTAAAGTTGAATCGATGTTCCTGTATGATACCTAACAATTTTAAAAATGTCTTCATATAAGAACATCCCTTGCTCGCCCTTTGTTTTTATATTTGTCACGGCATGGGTTATTACTCTTGGTCCTCTTTGGTCTTCTTTTGCATCAGTACTCCTCTTTTAACTATGTGTAGACGTTAATTGTGTTTGTTAATGTTGCTTCACAATCTGTTCTTGATACTATTCTGTTGTACAGCCATGATTATGGGGTTGTACATGCATGATTATGGGGTCTGTTTCACTGTTTGATTCTGTCTAAACTCCAGTAAGAAGATGCTAGTCTTGATTATGATATGGCATTTATTCTTCAGCCGACGCATCTTCTGGGAATTAGCATTCAATGTCATGTTCCTTATGTTCAGATGTGGAAGAAGGAAAATGTTGAGTTCGAAAGTAAGGTAAGCAACTTTGCAGCATTGATAGAATCCCTTTTTTGTTTCCTTTATAGCAAGGTACAACAAGCAAAAATAGCTCTGCACATTGGATGACATGGTTTCCAAGGAAGCCCACTACAAATATTTTGCAGCATTGATAGAATCCTTTTTTTGTTTCCTTTATAGCAAGGTACAACAAGCAAAAGTAGCTCTGCACATTGGATGACATGGTTTTCGAGGAAGCCCATTACAAATAGAATAGAATAGAATAGAATAGAATAGAATAGAATATACATTAACGTCCCTCAGGCCGTGAGGCCCCCGGACTTATGTAGCATCCTGCGAGCTCCCATAGGGTGCTGCCAGCAAACAGATGCATAGGTTTTATGTAGCCATCTAGCGGGCTTCACTTGTTCTTTATATATTACCCGCATCGTGCTTATAGCTGGCTTCTTGGCCATACACAAATGCATCGTTATAAACAGTTTTGAATCAGACTTTATGGGCTTCTCCTCGATCCGCCATCCATGCTTTTTTCGATTTATTAGCCCTCTCTTTTGTGCACCCCCTGTCTTATTATCATTTCTTTTATAGCTTTTCGCTATATCCGGTGAGTGTCTCTTCTTTGTCCATCGGGCCGGGAGTGGGAGATCCCAACCCACCT
Source organism: Isoetes taiwanensis (assembly GCA_021234155.1). Lineage (NCBI taxonomy): Eukaryota > Viridiplantae > Streptophyta > Lycopodiopsida > Isoetales > Isoetaceae > Isoetes > Isoetes taiwanensis. The sequence continues at coordinate 468,915 of JAJEKV010000213.1, read as the reverse complement.
TGTTAAATTTGGACCTTATGTCGTTGTAAACCCGGGCACTCCTTTACCATGTGCTCTTCGACTTCTATTTTTCCCGAGTCACATACTGCATATTATCCGCTTCCGCTCTATCTATTTTCCTCCATCTATCTTTCTCAATTGGAGGTCGTGGCTTCCCATCCCGAATCGGCGGCCGTTCCTCATTTACTTTATTCAACATCTCTTTGCTTTTGTATGTGATATGCCCTATCTGGTCCCCGATTGAAGGTTTCCAATAGCCCCCGGCTGCCTTGGGCCATGTGTGCCGCCCCGGCCGGTTTCTCATTGCTCTGCACGCCCATTCTTCGTCCCATCCGTCTGCTTGTATAATCGGACTTAGTTGCATCCCGCCAATTCGTTAAACCATCCCTTGCCCATTTGTTATGTCTTTGCTTTTGCTGATTCATCTATCGCTAGTGACGACAGTTTGTCCTCTTTCCCATAGCTATTGTCCTTTATTAGGTACCTAACTGTTCTTTCCCAGGCCCTCACTTCCATTGGCTTTTCCCCTGTCTCATATAAGATTGTTGCCAATGATGTACCTGTCTTCACCTGGAATTCCTGTCCGTGCCATTGCCTCGAGATGCCTTCTTGTTTTTCCCATTTCTTTTTCGACAGCTCGGGTCCCCATGTTCTCACATCCGCATAACCGTGTTGATGCTACTATCGTCTGTGAATAGGTATGCTTTGATTTCCCAATTGGTGATCCTTGTTGTTGTTGCAATAATTCATCATGATGTAATAATTGCCTATTGCCGCTTGGAATCTGCATTCGCTCCTTTTTGACCATCTCCCCATGTGTGTCGTTACCCCGGATACCTGCACCACTGTGGCTTCCTCTAGTTCCTCCCCTTGTATCTAAATGGCCTGTGTTTTATCTTTTGTCCCAAGGTCACTATTTTGTTTTTCCTGTGTTGACTGCCCGGTCCCGCCTCCTCACAAAATTCCTCTAGTATCTCTAGCATTCTCATGCATCCCTTTGGCTTTGGTCGCCATCATACCTAAATCATCCAGTATATAGCATTATTGGGACTTTTGTTTTCCCTATCATTGGTGCTTCACTTTGCCTCCCCTGTCTTTCCCCGACAAATTCTCAGAGCATCTATGTATATCCCAAATAGTGTGGGTGATAGTGGACAGCCTTGTTTAACTCCTCGTATCGCATTCTATGGCCTCCCCTCCTCCTTTGTTTTTGGCATACACCTTTTTGGTATAGCCTTTACGATTGATCCTACTAACCCTTCGGTGCTCTTAGTCCTATTAGCCTAAGTAGAAGTTTATCCCTAGGCACCGTGGTCGGGCTTTTTAAAGTCCACGAAGCAAGATATGATCTTTTGTTATTCTCCTTTGCCGCTTTATCATTATCCTTAGAGTCACCAAATGGTCCGTGAGTCGAACACTCGGGTGAAAAACACGCCCCGACCTTGTGCTTTCGAGCTTCCCCGCTTCGCCCATTTCCGTTTTTGATCCGGCGTTTTCCCGAACCATTTAGCGAATCTTCGAAATGGACCATAATAGTCCCAGAATTGCTCGGTTCCTCCTTGTTTTCTTCCTTTGTGGAGCGGGATTACCTTGTTAAACCGCCATCTTTTTCGAAGACCCAAATGTACTACCTCATTGAATATTTCTGTTATAATCCCTATTATCTCTATTCCCACGCACTTCAAAGATCTCCATTTGTTAGCCCATATAGATCCGGAGCTTTGTTGTTTGCCATTTTGTTTAGTGCCCATGTCACTTCTTCCTTGGAGAAAGGGGTTTTGTGTCTACCTTAAGGTCCATGATTGGTGCGCCTCAAAACACCGTTCTAGGTATCTTGTCCGATCCTATTTCTATTTCCGTTCTTCTCCCCTCCTCCCCTTTTGATGTATCCGCTTTTTGCTTTTTGAGCCTCTTTTTTATTGTTCGAATACCTTAGGTCTCCTTTTCGGTCTTGACCAATCCCCATTGATGGTTTTTCGTCCCGGGTTCTCTTTCTTTTCAGAATTTTCATCGCATTGTTCGCTGCGTTCCTCTTGGTAATACTTTCGTTTCTTTTGCTGTTTGGCTTTCCTTCGTTGTGCCATGCACCCTTCATCAAACCATCTTGACCTTCGAAATGCTATGGCCCTCCTTCCTCTTTCTCTTCTCGAATGCCACTCTAGGCCTCCTCCAAGATCTTGGCTCATATCATTTCCCTCTCCCCCCATTCCCTCTCCCATTCCTTCGCTTTTATTTCCTTTTGTACCGTTTTATGAATGTTTCCCACTGCTGTTTTCTCTGAATTTAATTGTTATCTCGGCTTTGTTTCCCTCTTCCTTGCTTTCGTCATCTGTTCTTCCCCTTGTCACATTTATCTTGAGCAATATGGGTCTCGTGTCCTCCCTCCTTCCTATCGGCCATTCCCCTAATTCCATCTTTCCAGATTTCCTTTATTGCTTCCTCATTTGCTATCACATAGTCTACTATGCCGCTCCTGTGGGCATTTGTGCTTGTGAACTGGCCTGAATCCTCCATCTTCTTAAACCATTGCATATAATTGTATCATGCGTTGTACATACCTCCATCGGTGTTTCTCCTCTCATTTGCCGGTTCCATTTAGATCTACCACCGTGTCCGGCCGCCATTCCTCCTCTTATAGTCTCAGGTCCACTTTGTCCACTCTCGTTGTCTATCCACGCTTTATGTGATTGTTCCCGTCCCCGCCTTGCATTAATATCCCCACTATGATCAACATTCCCTTATCCCTATGTCTCATGACGATCTCTTCCATGCTTAATAGTTCCAGGTTTATCACATTGGGGCGGATAGTATACTATTAGCAAATATAGATTTCTAATCAAACAACACAACATTTATAAGCATGTATCTTTTATTAATGTCGTTTTCCAAAATACATGCTTTTCTCGATATTTGCTATTCCTAATGTAACGGGCTAGCCTGCGCTACCCTTCCTATTTTGTAGTTCTTTTCCTTCCAACGGTGAACAAAGTGTAGCTGGTTCATCTGATAGCCTCTTTGTCTTTGTGTTCCCATGTCTCTACCGGACATATGATATCCTGGTCTGGTTAGCCCGTTTAGGGCGTTCTCCATCATCCCAAGGATATCCCGTTACAATTCCCATTATGCAGATCGTTACTTCTTCCTTCCTTTACGCACCCCCCACCTCTCCTGCTTTTGTTCTATTACGTGTCCTTTCCTTAGCTGTCCTCTCGTTCTTGCTCCCTGATCCCCCACTCTCTCCCTTCTCAGCTTTATGTTCTTGTCTAGGTCCCTTCCGACCTCTTTTTCGCTTCCCCATCCTAGCTGTGTTTGTGTTAGAATCTTGGGGGCTGTTTCCCGGTCTATTGCCCCGGATGGTGTTATTTTCCTCATCCGCTTCCATTTGTCCCGCCCTCTCACTACCTCCGTTTCTTGATTCCCATCTCCCCTCGGCCCTGTCCATCCCATCTCTCGCGTTGTCGGTTCTTGCGGTGTGTTCTCCGTCCTCTTTTTGAGGTATAGTTTCCCATTCTTTACCCCCTGCTTGTACTCCCCGCCCGGCTCGGTTCTCGACTTTCGCCCGATTCTACATGTGTAACCCCCTGTCTCTGCATGGGTGTTAGGGCCTCTTGTACTTTGAGTCCATTCCTGAGTTTGAACCCTGCGTGAATGATTCTTTCTTTGGCTGCCAGGTCTCTCATAGTCACATTTATATGTCTCGCTCTCCCTCTCCAAGCTCCTGCTCATGCTACTTTCACTATCACATTCCTGTGTTCCTGAAAAAACGTTCTCCATTATCTCTGCGGTCGTGTCTTCGTTTAGGCCTCTCGGCTACTCCTATCAATCTTACATCAAGTTTTGAATCCTTTCTGTTCTTTGAACTCCACTATGTCGCTTGGTTTAATCCTATCAAAACTACGCCCGCATCTAGATCTATTTGTTGCTTTTCTAATATCACCAACCTTTGTATGATTTAAAGCTTTTTTCTTTCTCTCGTCTTCCATCCTCTTCCGAATTCCACCTCTGTATCTTCCACCACACCGTGGATTCTTCCACTTTCCCTATTGCCTCTTTGTTACATTGCGCGCACGCGGTGTGTTCTTTCCATCCTCGGGACCACAGGCTTCCCGACCCCTCGTCCATCACGTGCCAAGAAGTCCTGCGGATCTTGCTTGAGTTCTTCCACCTTTACCCCCCCCTCCAGCTCACAGCAGCTAGCCATTCTTCTTCTGTTGTTGTGGTGGTTACGCCCGAGGATTCCCTTCCGCGCTCCCTTCTCGCCGCTTGCTCTCTCCTGTGCTTTCTTGTTTCCTATTTCTCTTCCGCGGGCTTACTATATCTTGTTCCTTTATTTATCCGTTCGGACCTTTTCCCCCCCACATTCTTTCAGTTTTTGAATTTCAAAATTCGAATCATCCTATCTAAGATATGATTACTGGGTGTTTGCGTCCGCCATTTATTATCGGCGTTTTATGGCTGGCCCTTAGATTTGTATTCAATTCCCTGGATTCAGTGATTTTCGGTACCATATGGACTGTTTTGCTTTCTTTGTATCCTTTTGGGAGTGGGTTTTTTGTGACTTTGATGCACCAGCCGGAGGATTGGATCCTCACTGTCCTGGTGTACGGCCGGGGAGTTGCCTCCCACTATCCCGTACTTGGCAACCTCTGTCTTTCCACTTCCATTTTCGTTTCCATTCTATGGGCCTGTAAGTTGGTGTCTCATTGCTTAGCGATCGGCACCCGCCCGTGGGCTATTTTCCCACTGTCTCGGTGTATGGCGGAGACACACCCGTCCCTCGTCCCATAGCTTAGCCTTCCACCCTTTGCGGCATCTACTCCTGGACCCCCCTATTTATCTGGTTTCTGCTCGTCTCTTCTTCGTTTTTGTCACGTCTCTTGGATTAATAGATTAATGGAGTTTCACGTATCCGCCCAACTTCTCCTTTTCACTTGTACTTCTACTAGGTCGCTTGCGTACGTCTGCGTTCGTACCTATCATATACCTCCCTGCAATTATATCTATACTTTCCTTAATACATCACTACCTCAATACAACCTATATAGTACATTTACACGCCTTGTCGTATTACTATACTTCTATTACTATATTTCTTTCGTCCCCTATGTGGGCCCATACCCGAAGAGTCGTTGCCACCTTACACATACGCCCTCCCTTACCTTCATTCGTATTTACGCCAACCTTGCTATATGCATCTTCCTAGCTTCATATACACATCCCTATGTTTAATTTTGGCAACTAAGCGGGTCCAGTTTGTGCATAGTTTATCGGTAAGCCAACCACCCTATTTGGTCTTGTTTGGCGTGTCTAACCGAGCCACAGGTACCCTTTCTAAATTACTACATATCACCCAATATGGTTTCAGATAGTCACCCCGAGGATGTATCACGGACATCCCCAATTACAGCCGTTAGTTCGATTTGGTTATATCATATTAGTTCACTTAAATACGATATGGGATATGTCTTTTGCTTTAGGGAGAGAATAAGCAACACCGGGACAAAGTTACTATGGATAACATCCGATGTTATGCTTATCGCAAAAATTATACATTGGAAAGGAGAGTTCTTCTCTCACTTACATTTCTTAGCTTTTTCAGCCATTCTTATCCAAAATCGTTTTTCTCACACAAACAAACAAAAGATTTGTATCCCTTCCGACGGGGATTACTTACGCGCGATGCATTCTGGTCGGATCTTCGATGCCTATTATCTATTCATAGTGCCTCCTTGAAAGTTGTTGCGGTTTGAACCTAACTTGTTTGAACAAAGGATTGTTTTGAACAGACAACAGAAAAGAGTAGAGCAAGAGGACAAAAAGATATAAAAAGATAAAAAGATAAAAAGAGTAGAACAAAAGGAGAGCATGGCATGCATCTGCTTGGGCCTCCCCCCTTCTTACGTCTCCTCCCCTGATTTCATGCTCATCAAACTCTTTTCCTGACCATAACTAATTTTTTAGCTTCTTTTCGGAAGATGGCTCCCCGATCTTTTTAACTTTTTTCGAGATTCCTCCCCATATCGCCCGCACAAAAATCGGCGGGGTTCTTCTCACAATGATAAATACAAACCTTACCAAAATCACACACGGAAGATTGTCCGATAACTCGAGGATCTTTGTATGGCGGCATGAACCGCAATCTATTGAAAGCACTTTGATAGTTCGATCCATGTCTTGGCGCCTCCGAAGTCGTTCTTGTCGCCTAATACTCCGAGTACTTCAAGCAAACCCTAGGGTATATTGGCTATCCCGCATGGATCGTGCATGATGAATTACATCACGGTATAGACAATGCACTTTCGACGCAATCGATGCATGATGGCAAACCTCTGCTTTCGAGGCACATACAACCTGTCGAAGCAAATGCACCGCGGATTAAAGCTCCTCAAGCTTCGGGATTGAATGGCACTGTTAAGTTGCCCGGGTCGCGGAGTTGGGCGCTTCTTGCCGACCTTCTTTTCTTCATCTACATCCACAAGAATCTTTTTCCCCTGTCCATACTTGATCTTGGTTGGGCGGATCTTTGAGACTTCTTTGGCTTCCTTGCTGGAATTTGAATTTCCGGGGCCTCCGGGAGGCGGCTCAAAGCGGCCCAGGCGCCGGAGTTCTAAGGGGCCCTTCACTATCACTCTTTCTCTCGTTGTAACTGTTATATATAGGATTTAGGGTATTTAGGGTTTATGAAATCTGTCCGGTTTCCCGCTTACTTAATTCCGGCCATCCGCCTTAAATGCCAGTCTTGTCCTATCCTGTCCCAAGAGTTTTCGTCTGCTAATCCCCGCCACACATCCCTAGCCCGATAGGGTGACATGTGTGTACCTTTCCTATTTTCTCTATACTACTCATTATTATGGCTATCCGGTGGCTGTCATGATCACTACTACCCGTCATGTCGGTCATATTAGTTTAATTTCTGACGTTCTATATTTTATATATTTCTACCCCCCCCTTTTTTTTTTCCTTTCACGTTTTCCTTCCTGTCTCTGCCACGTGTCCCATCCTTTGCAGCTGGACAGTCGCCTGGTGTTATCTCACCACTTTGCCACGTTTCATCCCCTTTATTTCCAAATTCCTTGATTTTCCACAATTTTTAATTTATTTTATTTTATGCCTATACCTATTTCCTAACGGCTCTGAGATTTTGAATCGCCCGTCGCCGGAACCTTAAGCTCCTCCTCCCCGATGTTCCCCTTTATTCTCCAATTGTGCCTGTTGAGTCGCCTGTTTTCGCTCCTTATCTATCTTGAATTTCAAATTTTCTACAACAAAGTGCGTCATGATCTAGCGGTTACATACTTTGTTCTTTCTCGGCCAGAGCAATCATACATTTGTATACTACATAGCTTATTTCCTAAGAAGGATGAACATAGTCTAATCCTGTACAAGATTTGAGAAAACTAGCGTATTAAGAACCATGAGAGCTGGGAGAAATGCACTTAATTTGGACATTTCCGTCCGGATCACCCCCTCCGCCATCGCCCACCATCATACCATCCCATCGCCCGCCATCTTCCCCGGTTCAAGAGCTAAACAAATATGCCAGCCCTTTCTTTACGATAGTAGATCTTGAAACGCACTGTAATTTATTGGCTTCTTTTCCAGAACATTGAATCTTCAGGTTTCAATATTTTCAGGCAGATTACTTTTGTATTTTCTAAGGTAGATGTGAAAATCTGTATAGATGGAATTCATTGTGTTTCATTTTAGCAGCAATTGTAGTCTTGGCATGGTTCTAAAGTTTTTTGATATTATTCGGAGCACTAGAAAAAGTGCAGTGAAAGCTTAGGTGCTGATATCCACATTTTGTGGAAAGAAGAAGTCTTGACAAGTGAATTTAAATATGAGCTACTTAATAGTAGCTCTGCTTGAACAACACAATACATTGTTATCTTCACTCTATTCTCTCTCTTTCATGGTGATGTCTTAGGAATTTATACTACGATGCATATGAACATATGATATTGTAATGTCTTAGGAATTTATAGTAGGATGCATATGAACATATGGTAGTTTAGGACTATGGCCCAGACGGATCTCTTCCAAAAAACAAGGAGCTTTCCTTCTGGCGAAGCCAAAACTGAAAACGCCATCGCTGCCAAGACCAGTGCATGAAGCTTTGAGATTAAGATCACAGGTGACTGATAGCAAGGGTTTCTGTTGCAGTGATACTTGAAGAATTGATTGTAATCACTGATTCTGTAAGCCATGGAATAACCTAACATATTCTAGCAGGTAAAACCTTTGTGTGTTTATTTTCCAACAAAATAAGGTTCTGCCAATTTCATGTAAGGAAGATTCTTTTTTTTCTTTTTTTTATTCTTGGGTTCATTTATGAATATTCTTTTCTTATCGAAGCACAAAAAACTTCACAAATGCTAAAAACACTAAGCTTTCCTCCTTCTTTCAAGCAAATGATGCGTGCTTTAGGCAATGCATAACTTCTGCCAGTGTTTATAGCTATCTTTTGTGATATTTGAACTCGCTCTTTCTTTATATGTACGTTTTTTCCATCCCATCAACTTAAAGGAATTAGAGAAAGGATAGGGTCCCTCTTGGAAGAGTAGAAGCCTTCCATGATAATATTTACTAGAAATAACGAATGATATTGATTGGCCTAGAAAATTATGTGAAGCCGTATCTTCAATCTTCTATATAGAGCAGGAAAATACATTTGTGACCTATTAGAAGGTATGAACTGCCCTAATATTTTGACCCCTCCTTTTCAACTCACTTAAAATGGCCTTGGGTATGGAACACTGACCATGAAAAATACTCTTTGGTTTGGAAATTCTTCTTGCCATTTGTTGTCTATAGACTAGAATGCGATTTCTCATTTGACTATGTTAGGGTGCGTTTGACTACGTATGTTCTCAGTTGTATATTGTTGCAATTTACATTTTTGGAAAGAAACTTCTTGCAACCAGATGCATCTAAGATGTCAGGACTTGCAAAGGTGCATGTAAGATACAAGTTACATTTCATGGTCATGTTTCTAACATGTGAGATAGTACGCCACTATAACCAAATGAGCCAAATAAATTTCTTCTAATTCTAATATCAATCTGCCATATATGCAACAAAAGATAGTGATATTTCAGTGTTGTCTTGCAGGTTAGTATGATTCATGACAACCATGTTGTGATGCCTTGCCAGAGCAATGATACTCAATATAGAGTCAATCGATCCTACCAAAGAGCATGTTGTCATGTATACATGCAAAACTCCCACAATATCTAGCTGAGATGTTGGGTTGCCAATGCCCACCAAGTATAATTGCACTCACAATATTTAATTCTAATTAAACAGGTATACACATTTTCTTTATGCAAAACATGGAGATTTTACTCCTATTGACATTAGCTTGATGCCTTGAGATATATAGAAAGCTTGAGAAAGTTAGCTAAGAAGCTTTTGCACATGCCAACTCAAAGTTGTTTATTGCAACTACACCCTTTCAACATTTATTGCATACACATCCATATACATGTATCTATTCTTCACTTCCCAATGGTATTTTATATTGAATGCTATTTAGATTGTGTGTTCGTAATTAACACTATCTAACATGAAAGAGTTATGTTTCATTTAAACCTCTAGAAAGTCATTGCGGCCAAAACATTGATAGGCTCCCAACTTAAGCCCAGCAACGCTGGGCACCGTTACTAGTATATTTTTAATGTGGTTATGCATAGTTATACTGGATGTTGGAGGTTTCGATTATGGATACATGAATCCCTGAACATTTGATCATTCTGGGTGTTCAGATGAATCAGATTTTTTTTTTTTGGAGCGGGCATCGCTTGGTTTGTGACATGTCTAGTGGAGTTTTGAAATGGAAAACTGACCACTTATTTTGTTTGATAGGTGAGGAGGAACATCAGGATTTCAATGGAGTTTAGATGGAATCAATGGTATGACTCCCAACTGGGCACAGGAAATGATGATGAAAGAAGAGAAAACATTGCCTCGAAAATGAAGACGGGAGAAGAGACAAACATTGCTGCAGAAAAGAAGAAGAAAAAAAAGTCAAGAAGAACAAAATTGTTGGCAGGAGCTTGATTCTTGATTTTAGTAATGTTATGGCCAAAAACATTGCTCAATACAAGATGTTTCAATGCGTCTCAAAGAACATATGATATGATGTTTTCCTTTTTGGATAAAATATTAGGTTTAATGCCGCTGTAACAGTTATAATGGGTTGCAGAAGTGCTTTACATGCTACTTAAAACTCAAAAGTCCTCCAATTTCTTTGAAAAGCTTTGGTTTGTTCTTATGTGCCTTAGTAATATATATTGACTGTACCTTTGCTACTCAAAATGCAAAAGCGTGTTTCAAAAATATGATTGTGAATCTTACATTCAACTTTGAATAAGTTTTTTTGTGCATTCACATAATAGATTTTGCTGACATTTTTTCTGCTATTTCTAGTTTGAACAAAACTACACAGCCATGGTAGGAGTGAATGCACGTTTATGATCACCATAATGAATGAACTTCATTCTGTGCAGCTTTTTAAAAAGTTGTCTTAACCAAAAGGTAATGCTTAGCTCACAATACATGCTGATTTGTTAGATGTACAATTATTCTTTTGGCAATAATGTTCACTTCATTAGTACACTCGCTTTTATTAAAGAAAAATGGTTTTTCTATCTCCAAACATGTAACATGTATGCCAAATTCATTTATAAACAACTCAACTAAAAAAAAAAAAAAAAACCCACTTCAATAGCTGCTTGTGGTTCATAAAAAACATGCACTTCTGACGAATATACTGACGAAGAAGAATATTATGAGCTCTGACGATATCCTTGATGATAGTTCTGATGCAAAATGTGAAATTTCTGACGAAAAACCTGACAAAAACATGATGAAAAAACTGACAAAAATTTTGATGAAATCTATGATGTTTGCTTTGACCAAAAGTCTGGTCAAAAGTCTGAAGAAAAATCTGACGAAAACTGTGATGAAAACTATGACGTTTGGCTTGACGTTTACTTTGATGATCAGTCTGACGGTTTCAATCTGACGCATGCTGAATCTCCTAACAAAATTCTGACACATATTTTGACGAAATTCTGACGCATATTTTGACGATTATTTTGATGTAAAATTCGCCAGAAAATATACGTCAGAATGTTCGCCAGGGCTAGAACCTAGAAAATCATGTGCTTCGGACATGTTCTCTAACGAATTTTCTGACGAAACGCTAGCATTCTCTTGTAGTAATCAAGCTCTGCAAAGGCATCGCCCCTGCCCTTGGAGCCATTCAGTTGCGGTCTCATAGATTGAGGGTCGAAGAGAAGGGCACAGAAAGAGAGCATCGCTTTGTAGATGGCGGAGAGAATTTTCTAGGATATAAAATATGGAGAATATACCAGTAATTTCAACCAAACGTATATTACGGAATTGAAACTGCTTGCATTTGAAGAAGGCGCATGTGAAGAAGGGTGGGAAAAATTCTTTGTTAACATGGTAAGCTTAAATCCAAAGGTAACATGGTCAATCCACAGATGTGGACTATTCTGTTCTATGTAACTATATAACAACATGACCGGCAAAAAAAACCTCATGCCCCTCTATTTAGTACCATTGCAAGAAATAAAAGACTTTGTCAATAAAGACTTTGTCCAATAAGGGTGCTTTCCCATCGGCCCAAAACCTTGAGTTCTTTTTTTTTTTGGCCAGGCGTACAGACGCCATGTTCCTGTGAAGATCTGACCTTGAGTTTTTTTTTGCCAAGCGTCTAGACGCCATGTTCCCGTGAAGATCTGACCTTGCTCGGTTCAGGTTTCCGACCTTAACCAAGAGTAATGCGTAAACAATTCTTTTTTGCCCAGGTCAAAGATCCGGGTACGGCAATCCAAGTCAAAGATCTGGGTACGGCCCATGGGAAAGCACCCTAAGTGAATAGGAAGGAATAAAAGACATACATTACTGTCAATACGTAAGGCAATGCTTTTCTTTTCTCTAGTGTGCAACAAAGTCCTAGGATTGAATCAAAAAATCCGGTTCAAATTAAAAGGTTCCGGTCCACATGAAATACTTTAGGATATACGACCGGTCCAAAAAATGGCATATAAGGATTTGGGCCGGTTGAAGCCATAAGTCCTAGGATTTTTCCCGTTATTTTTTGCACTAGTAGGATTTTTTTATTAAACGACTTATGTATATATAGGAAATGCCAATAATATATTTATGATTATGCACCTACATACATTATTATTTGACGTTCAACCGTCACCTCCTAAACATTTGATTTCATCGTAATATAGTGCATGGAGTACAAAGTAACTTTTTGATGATACTTTTGCAAATCTTTGTTAAAGGAAAAGTTCCTACTAACTTTTGTAATAGATGGGCCAATCCGGTTCAAGTTAATATAATCCTAATGGTTTTGTGAACTTAAATTAAGGCTTAAAAGGGTTTGTTTCTCTAAATCTTCAACAAACTAAAGGAGCTTAATGGAAACTATCACAGCTTAATGCACCTGCAGAGTCTAGTATCGGGGAAGCTGGGACATTCCGACCGAAACTTATCTGGCAAACCAAAAGCTTTCCGTTACAATACAAATAGATTTTCCGTCAGACTTATTCAAAATCATGCCGTTTGCTTTCAATGCGGAAAAACGGCCGATGGCGCTGTTCTTGGCGCAGCAGTTGGTCGGCTAGGGTAGCGGCCGCCCTGCCCTCTGTAGATCAACACAGCCAATGCAGCGGTGGATCGTGAAGACACAATCGAACTCCTGAACGGCTAGCAGGGCCATGTATAATCGCTTCATCAGAAACAGAGAAAAAGATCTGCTGGTTTGGGGCAAATGGTTTTCTTTTCGGTGGCAGAGTCTTGTAGCATTTTCCTCTAACGAGGTAAGTTCTTTGGTGCTTTTGCGCTATGTCATACAGACATGCTGAAATGGTAGATCCATCTGGAAGATAGATCCATTTGGAAGCTGGCCTATAAGGCTAAGAACAGAGACTGCAGGACTAGATAAAGATTATTATTTGCATTTCATATTCAACAGGGGATATCACAATCTGTGCTGATGGAAGAATTTTAGATATGGCTCCTTCTTTCCGCTCTTCCTTGCTAGCAGGAAGATCTGATTATACAACAGATAAATCAGGAAGATATATTTTGTCTGCGGATTTGCAGGTTTGTCCGGGGTTATTAATTTATGTTGAAGCGGCAGAGACAATACATGGTATGATAGTTTGATATATTGATGGAATTTATTAGCATCTTCATTATTTTTCAAGTACTGTTACGCTTGAAGAAAAAACCAGTCAAGTTGAAGCTTGAGTATAATTTGGTACTGATGCCAAATTTACCTTACCAATTTATTGGATAAGGTTTGCTCAAATGTAATTTGGTACTGATGCCAAATTCACATTATCATCTCCAATTCATTGGACTTAGTTTGCTCAAATACTGCAACGTTTGAGCTGAATGCTAAATCAGGTACTGATATGCCTGAATTTCTTCCTAATTGTCTACTTTCATACATATATGAGTCTGGGCCTTTCTTCCTACTTCAGTGGTTCTGTCACCTGCACTTTCCTCAGAATAAGATTTATCATTTCCAGTGCCTTATGGCTACTTCGGATTATCTTGTATAAGTTGGTTACTATGCGGATGGATTCAATAAGTTTTCTGCATGTAGAGGATGAAGATGTTTGAGATTACTCCTGTAGCAAGACATTGTAATTTTTATTTATTATATATAAAATATAAAAATCGTTCTCTCAAAAAAAAAAAAAAAAAAAAAAATCATGCCGTTTATCGTGCGGAATAGTCACCACGCAGAGACATATTCCTCGTAAGGTCACATTTCATGAACATACTTCATAGGTTATAGGATGCAGATCCTCTGAAGTTGCATGGCAAACGCAACACTATAAATTTTCAATGCATACAGGAAGGGAGAAAAAATTCAATGTACAGGAAGGGAGGGATTTCGTGGAACCTGGTAAACGGACAGATTTTTCCAACTGGTGCTTGACTAAAAATGTGGCAATGGCCGATTCATTGAGAACAAGGTTTAGGAAGGGATTAGTAGAAACATGGCAGCAGAACAGTGCTGCACACCTGCGCCTCCAGCGCAGGACTATGTCATAACAAAAGGTAACGAGGAATTATGGGATCAGCTTCCAGTTTATGTTTCTGCTCCTCTTTCTGATACTCGATCTGCTCTTGTTCTCGTTTCTGAAGTTTTTGGTAATTCTTCTTCTTTGCCCCTTCTCATTTTCACATTCTTTCGGTACCTTAAAAGTTGTAAACTCAATTTTTGGTGCCGTTCTACCTCTACACATCTGAAATTTGTGATGAACTTACATCAGACCTGTGCATATTATGCAGGATGGCAAGCTCCACTCCTTAGGTACGTCTTGAACTTATTATGTAGCTTTTGTGATTAGATCTTTTCCTTTTTAACTTTACCACATTCCTTTCAAATTCTAAAGTTGAGTACTGCATGCTAAATGAAGAGTATTATGTTATATGTTGAGGAAAATGCTCTTAAACATGCAAGAAGAATTTAAAATCCTGTTAAACATGCGAGAATAATTTTCAATACGATGGTTTACTTGACAAGCGGTCCATCTTGTATGCTTTAACTTTGTCAAGGGTTTATGAAATTCTCCACAGAAAACTGGCTGATGACATTGCTAGAGCTGGGATTCTTGTAGTTGTGCCTGACCTTTTATATGGTGATCCACATGATGGCACAAGTAGGGAAACACTCCTGGAGTGGTTGGAAAGGCATTGGCCTCATGTAAGTTGTTTCATATGCATGAGAAGTTCTTTTCATATCATATGTAGCACTACATTGACCAATTGAGGCACATGGCAGGAAAAACCCATTGAAGATTCAAAGAAGATTATAAAAATGCTAAAAGCCAAAGGCTTGGATGCCATAGCCTTTGCTGGTTTTTGTTGGGGAGGTAAGTTTTGATCATTCAAGTTATATTATACAAGACATCTGGAAGCCTATTTAATGATTGCTACAGCCAAGGTTTCAATTCTTGTCGCTAAAGAGGGCAATATCAATTCTGTAGCACTTTTACATCCATCCTTCGTTACTGTTGAAGACATCAAAGGTCTGTCTACTTTATACTTTGAAAACACTTCAGTGATGTGATGTTTGCCGTTGATTCCAAGAAGATTCTAATAACATATCTCCTCCACTTATTCTTGGTGTTGACAGATGTTACTTTGAATTCTAAGGTCCCTATTGCAGTATTAGCAGCAGAAGCAGATCACATGACACCTCTTTTCCTTATTGAAGAGATGAAAGCAACCTTAGATGCATGCAAAGATGTAAATAAATTTCCTTTCCTGCATTTGTTTTTTTTCATAAGTTAATGTTATGACTGATGTTTTCACTTAGATTCAAAGCTTTGTGAAAGTTTATAAGGGTGTTGCTCATGGTTGGGCTATTCGCTACGACATAACTGATAAAGTGGCAGCACAAAACGCTGAAGAAGCACATCTTGATTTATTAGAATGGGTTAACAGATCTTCGAAGCCAGAAGCTGAATGAACTTTAACATCATTTTCCATTCATATGTTAATGTGTATGACTAATATTGTAATTTAGATTCTAAGCTTGTAGTTTAGATTGTAAACTTTGTGAAAGTTAGTGGGCTATAACTAATGAAGTGGCAGTACAAAAACGCTAATGAGTCAGATTTGGATTTGTTAGAATATCTTTGAAGCAAAGAGCTGAATGAACTTTAAAATCATTATGTACATTCTATGAGCATAAGTACTTGTGCTACGGTGGAAAATACTGCACGAGCAGTACGTTCGGGATTCAAGGCCGGTGGATCCTCCATCACAATAAGGATAATACCAAATTATAATCAACGTCATATCCTACAATTCAAGTCAAGATACACGCATTTTTAACAAATATCCAAATTCAAGTCAAGATACACGCCAAATTCAGGAAATGAGCATTTTCAAAAGCGATTCTTGATCTCTTTAAAATTTTCTGATGAGAAAGGGAAATGCCTTTAAACCTTCAAAATAGCTTTAAGTCTTGAAACGTTGTTTGCAATGGCTAGGAGCATAGAAGATAGATGGTGCATTTTCCACACAAAGTTGCTGTGGTTGTGATCACATATGAACCTGCAAAGGGAAACATATCCAGGAGTGGCTAAAAAGGTATGCATATGTGAGTTGTATTAACAATAAATATTCATTTGGAAGTTCTTATTTTGAATCAACCACATTAAGCATCTAAGGAACACGGAAGTGCATACACCACCAGTCGGTGATGAATTTATAATAGACTGCTCCCAAAGTTTTCTGGTTTCTCTTCTACATGTAATGCACATTTCGGTACATGACCTATTCAATGATGTTAGTAGTTACATGAGACAACCAAATTGCTGCTTTTTTTGGAACTTGCTCGCAGATTTTGTGATCATTTGGAAATATCTATCATCAACAAGCCTAGTTTTAATATGCACATTTTAATGATGTACACACCATTCCAATTTGGAGAAAATGGCATTGTGCGGCCTCACCCCTTGCATGGAGTATTAAAATGCTTGTTAAATATCAATTAAGAGATGTTCAATCCTTGATAACTATTGCTGGTGAAGAGGGTATTTGTTAGAATATCTTTGAAGCAAAGAGCTGAATGAACTTAAAATTATTATATACATTCTATGAGCATAAGTACTTGTGCTATGGTGGAAAATACTGCGCATGAGCAGTACGTTTGGGATTCAATGTGGATAGGTCCTCCAACGCAATAAGGATAATACCAAATTATATTGGAGAATGTCCATGGGATGCGTAGTTAAACGTGGAACTGATCACTGTATCAAAGATGCATATTCTATTCAAGCCAAAAGTATACATCCTTATCATCATTGGCAACCAGGTCTCTTAACCAAGAGCTCACATCGCTTGGTGATGTTGGGCAACCCGCGTACATTTGGCCTCAAAGGCATGGATGAGATCAGAATTTGATGCTGCTGCAAGGCAAAAGAAAGCGCGGAAACAATGTAAAAAAATGGGACGAAATTTTGAGAAATAAGGGAATAATAGGGAAATGTGGAAAATAGAATGAATGAATATTTTTTATCGTCCACGGAAGCCAATTGGTCTATGGGACCCAATACAAGAGCGCAACAGATGTATTACTGCCCAGTTTAACCTCTTCCCCAAGGGTTTTCGAGGAAAAAACCATGGCAGGAATAAGACTGTTGACAAACAGTACAAATATACATACATACATGATGAAGTATTTCTTGCCCATCAAGTGGTTGTTTGGGGGCATATGTGAGCCTTCAGATCCATTACCTTCTGAATGAATGATCCTAGTGAGTGCACCAAGACCGTGCTCAGTATCATGTGTAGTGGCTGGTCGGTCCTGACCAAGAGAGCATAGCATGCCCAGATCTGATTATACGTCGGGCATCTCTAAAAAGTGTGATATTCATCCTCACTAGCTCCCATCTGGCAGCATTGGCAAAGCCTAGCTTGGTGTGGCTCCCCAATCCATCTGGCTGTCTCAATTCGAAGATGGTGAGCACCTGTGCGAATGGAGGCGATGAGCCTGTGCTTTTTTATGGGTAGATGTGAATGCAGATAGTGTTGTGGACCGTGGTCCAGCGTGGGGTTTATATGTTCCTTGTAATGTGCTATTTTTTACTTGCTCTAGGGCTCTGGGTCCCAAAGCATGCGCTGAGAAAAGAAGTGTCAAGGTAGTGCCTCAGGTTGTCACAATCTGCCAATGAAAATTGTACAATGAAAAGATATGGAAAAGGAACGGGTACACCGTATCTTAGTCAAATAATCTTAGAAGAGAATAGAATAGAATAGAATAGAATTTTTAATGTTCACGGAAATTAATAGACTATGGGACCAATAAAATGGGCTAGAACAATGCAGAACATCACCAAACATAATAGAAACATTACAAATCTTGTGCAAAACCTAGATGAAACTATGATTTGGCCCTCAGGCCAGAGATTCAACTCAGACTTTATGTACCATCACAAAACAAGATTAAATAGAAATAACAACATAAAGAAGCCCTTCAAGGCCCTTAGATCTTAACAATAAGCATACTAATTCTAGGCCATTGATCCCCCCCCCTCCCCCGCGCCCATCTTGCAAAGCTCCTGGCAGGGGTGGTGGAGAAGAAACTCACTAAGTGGGCCGAGGAGGCAGGGGTGCGGGCAATTGGCCAGGCAGGCTTTCGCCCAGCTCACTCCACGACCGACCATATCTTCACTTTGAGAGTGTTGATGGAGGCAAGCCGCAATCTTGTGACGACTTGTATTGCTTTGCTTTGTAGATTTTAAGATCATATATGATACCGCCCCCCAGAGACATCGTCAGGCGAGGGGTTGCAAGAATTGCGAGTTCCACAGGAGTTGCAGAATGTGGTGCACCAGCTTTATGATGGGATTTATGCTGCGCTGCCTTATGAAGATCGGCGGGTAGCTAGCACTATGGGAGTTAAGCAGGGCTGCCCGTTGTCTCCAACGCTTTTTGGGTTGTACATTGATAGCTTGGAGGCGTGGATACACGGCATGCATGGGGAGCGGGGTGCAATTATCTCGATTTCGACCTGCGGGGGCGGTTACTATATGCGATGATGTAGCTTTGCTAGCCCACCCACCGGTATCATGCGGCAGCATTTGGATGCCCTCGATGGGTTACGTGGGGCAACGGGAATGACGGTGAACTTGCACAAAACTAAGCTTCTATCCTGTCCTCGCAACACCCTATCCCTGAGTTATATTACGGGGGGCGGGAAGTGGAGATGGTGCGAGGAGCTTCAAGTATCCGGGAATTGATTTCACTACTAACATCTTTGTGGGATGAGTGTGTGGAGAGGAGAGCCGCTCGGAAGGCTTTATATCTTGATGCAAAAACGCGTGTTGCCGGATAGATCTCGCGGATCCGGGCGAGGAGCACACCCGCTTAGAGCTTTGGTCGAGCCGGTGCTGCTATATGGGGTGGAGGTTTGGGGCCCAAAGAAGTTAGCAAAAATACATGGGATAGGTTGGAAAGGGTGCCAAAAGCTTTCTTGACATATAGCTTGGGAGTGAAGGACACCGCATCAGATTTTGTTGTATGAGACGGGGTTCGCCTTTACAACGATTCGCTATCTTGCAGCATCTTACTTGCTTCCATAAGGTGGATGGGATGGATGAGCATCGCTTGCCCCCACAGTGTTGTTGTTAACCCGAGGGCCCCAAATGCAATGAAGAGGGTATGGCACGAGCAATTGTAAGGGATGGTTTAGGAGGTGGTCTATGGATTACCAACGATGGTGGCAGGCGATTCTCGGCGCGAGAATGGGCAATTGGATGCGGGCTATGCTGCCACCCTGGGATGCCTCTACTCTTGCAAAGCCCAAGACGAGCACTATCACGCCGATTAATCCCGCCTTGAGCATGGACCCCATCGGTACTTGAAAGCACACATCTCAGTGAAGAAACGGAGAGCTATTGCTGCCATAAGGACGGGTTCCCATTACCTCAGAATTGAAAACAGTCATTTGGGGGTTGAATGGCGGCACGGGATCCCAGGGGAGGAAAGGATATGTCGGTGTTGTGAGATGCACGGATAGAGGATGAGCACCATGCCCTCCAGCGATGCCCGATATGCCCATGTCCGGCGGTGCACAATCGATCTTAGATGCTCGACACACCCGATACATCGGTTACTTGCATCACCTATGGTGCGCTGGCGGGAGCTTACATCCTGCAGATTTCGGCCGTCAGACTTGCTCTTCTGGGGCATGGTATTTGAGAGCCTACTGCTAGGGTTTTTCCTCCCAAGTGGGGGTTTTTTCATCCCGGTAGTAGGGTTCTACTGTACAGTTACATTGTTTGTTTTTGATGTTGGGGTTTTTGGCTTTTTTGCCTGTTCTCTGCATGTACCGTCTCATAGGCCTTTGGCCTCCGTGGACGTTAAAATAAACTTCCTTCCTTCCTTCCTTCCTTTAGAGTCCATTTTCTTCTATGTTTAGCGGGATTGGCCAAAAATTCGTTCAACATTATGTCCACACAAAAAAGTATAGCTGGTCCCCTCGACCATCATATTCGATTTACTGCTCAAACTTTGATTTTGGCACAAGAATAGTAATGTGAGTTTTTAAAGCTCTCTATGAATTAAAGATTATAAATCTTTGATCTATTCTTACCAATCTAATGCAGTTAAAAGAAAGAGAACATTCTAGAGTTGCTCTTGAATAGGGTAGATGTAAAGCAGCTAGCAATTGAGACGGTTTTTCGTCCCACGCTAGCATCATCAGTCCTCCAAATACTAGTGGATCATGATTTTTTACATCAGCATCATTAAAAAAGTCCTCAAATTTGAGCGAGGGTTAGTACTCAAATACAATGCAAATGCTCAAAACTTATTTAGAAAAGCTATCTTCTAAAGCTTATAAGCTCATGCATATATGAACTCATCAATTTTTACAAAAATTCAAATTCAGATACGTCAAATATAAACAAAAAGTATATGGTACATAGAGCAAGTTTGTTCTTCGCACTTAGTCCAAGAGGTTCCCAATCAGTGTTGGCTAATATTTTCTTGAAAAAATGCCAAGGAAGTCCATGGACTGGTGATCATTGACGAAACTCAGACATCTTCTTCCTATCTTCAGGATTTCTCTACTAATATACCCTCGATATGAAGTTGACAACAAGTAGTATCACATAGGGCAAATGCCTCAACAAGATAACTAGCCAAATTGATCAAAAATCCATTTTTAATCAAGGGTGCTTTCTCTTTAGAGAAGACGTTCTGGCAATCATTTACTTCTTTCTCATCATCTAGTTTGTTACATACATTTTTCAAGGTAGGATCATCCAGAAGAAAACACTGCCACGCACCTTTATTTGACGCTCCTTTGCTTTTAATTACCTCATAATCATCATCTGACACAAGAGATATTATGATGAAAATTATACAGGAGCTTTTATACTACAATTTTAAATCAGTATCCTTTGTCTCAAAATAGAAGAGAACCCTCCATAATCACTTTCAAGCATTCCAAATCGAATGAAGCCACCAAAGCATGCACATGAGGTTTTCTTGAAGAGCATATGATCACAAGAGTAAAATGCTTCTCAATTGTTAAGCCTATCTAATACAAATATTATGAGGACCTATTATTGTATCTGGTAGCAGACCCTTATACCCAGCAGAGATCAGATAATGAAGTGCAGTAGAATCACCATCAATATCTTTCATGTGGCAACCTTCCTTCTCAACTCATCCATCACCCTATCTAGTAGTATTGCAGTATGTTGGCTTTTCAATTTTCTATTCTTCTGCGCTTCCTCTTCTCTCTTAGCAGTACCTTATTCTCTATTCTTTGAAACCCACCCTCCCGCCCTTAATTGTTTAATGTATTTGTCGCCTGGCACGCGTGACCAGCCCCTCTATTTGAAGAGGTTTTTGTTTTGTTGTCGCGTGGCACGCGTGATCAGCCCCTCCACACTTTGGGAGGTTTGTTTTTGTCACATTTGTTCTAGTGTTGGAGATGTGCAGGTACAGATTGGCAAGCGGCAGCAGCTTCGACTTCTCTATTCGTGGGTTTTGGGGGCGAATTCTCAGCCTTACATTTGTCCAAGCCCCTTGCCAAAGGCTTATCACTAGGGTTTTTCCTCGAAAACCCGAAAGGGCAGGGTTTTTTAATTCCGGTGATAAGCTTTCGGCAGGTACACAAACCAAACATCTATTAGCATTGTATTTTATGGGGTCCAAGTTGTATAATTGGACATTCCCTTTATTTTTCTTCGTGGGTAGTTCGCATGTGTGCGGCTAACCACTATCCACCATTATAGAAAATCTGCTGAGATGAATGAGAAGCCTATCTATCGAGATTTTTGTCGTTTTCATGCGAGCCCCATTCTAGAATGTGCATTTCGGCTTTATTATTTAATTCATTCAATATATCTAACTTACTTCTATGGTTATTATAGTATTTGGACATGCTTGACAAAAATCCCAAACATGCCAGTGCAATAGATAGTCCTAGGTCATCAGAATCATCTAGTCCACTCCATTCTATATGTGGAATTTTTAGTTATAGTTCTAGTTCCAAGGAGACTCAAGAAGTTGATAGAGGTCGCACTAGGGGAAGTACATTGGCTATAAAAGTCAAGGGGCATTTTAAGAAAGGCTTGTATGATAACATTCACACAATTGAAAATGAATATGACATGGATGATCAACTCCCTCTTCATCTTAGAGCTGCTATTGTCCCATTTGTTCGATGAATGCTAAGTTATTGGGAAGGGGAATTGCCTCCAATTTTGGAAGAGTTTTTATGTACTGGGGCATAAATACATGATAGCTCCTTCTCTAAAAATACCACAAGCTAGAAGGAGATTGTACATAATGGATCATGTGAATGTTCCATTTGGACACTGCTTATGCCATGACATTGAATGTGGCATCTTGGAGCGAGTAAAGAGATCGTGGAAAAGAGAATTCACAGAGTGCGCTTGTATACATTGACGGCCGACCAAGTGCTCATGGCAATATTGCAGCACTTATAAACAACTCTCGTGGACACCCTGAATTAGTGAATGCCGAATTTGAAGAGACTACAAAGTATGATCCACATTACATGAATGGATATGTTAGACGATATGTGGTTTTGTGCTATATGGAGCCTCCATTCTGGTGAGAAGTTGTTTGTGAACTATCCTTTCAAAAGAAGTATCCCTAAATGGGTACAATGCCAAAAAAAATAGTGAATCTTGTACCTTATGGCAGGAAGTGCCGTAAAAATGCATAGTCGTGCAATTTTGTAGTCCATGTGTCTGATAGAGGTTGAAGGAACTTAAATGCCTATATTCCACTATATTTATGTATGTACAAGTATTTTAGATGTTATGAAGTTTCATATTTATGTTTTATAATACTTTATAGAATAAAATAGAATAGAATAGATATTTTATCGTCCACGGAGACCAATTGGCCTATGGGACCTAAATAAAAAGAGAGCAGCAAGCTATTACTGTCAGGATTAAAAACCCCCGCCCCGAAGGGTTTTCGAGGGAAAAACCTTAATAGTAATAAGTATGCTGGTACACTGTACAATTGTATAGGACAATTCAATACTATCCCAGAGGACACAATTGAATCCGTGCATCCATAACCTCCTGGAGATATGACCCCAACAAGCCCACAGACGCCGTATTCAATAACTCATGCAACGGCTGGCCAGTCACTAGTAACCGAACATATCGCGCTCGGATATGGGCAAACGCTGGGCAGATCTGGAGGGCATGACATTCATCTTCAATGGCACCCTGGTGGCAACACTGACAAAGCCTCTCCCCCCGTGCTTCCAGAGTCCAACGCCCTGTCAATGCGGAGACGATGTGCACCCGTGCGAATGGAAGCTATAAGTCTGCATTTTGTCATGGGCAAATGGGTGTAGAGCTTGCAAAGGAAAGTAGCATCTAGGTACAACTTTAGTGCATTGTGATCCTTCTTTGTCCGTACCTGTATGCATCTGTTTGCCTGTACACCCCAACGTGAGAATCATTGAGCTTGCTTGTCCTTCCAGCAGTCTTTGAGGCGTTGGGGACCCATTGCTACGGCCAAAGCAAGGTTGGGCAAACGTGTACCACCCATAGCGGCCACCTTCTAGAAGTAAATAATATAGCGTTCCAATGCATCCCGTTGAAGGGGTAGAAAACCTATTTTTTGGAGTAGGATCTGGTATGGAACTGTGGACTTTACCCGAAGGGCTCATGCCAAGAAGGTTTTCTGCACCTGCTCGAAATCATTCCAGGTGGTGAGGAATATCATCGGACCCCACGCTTCTGCCTCATATAGGAGGACCGGCTCGACCAAGGCCCTAAACAAGTGTGATTGGTGGTCCCAAGCATATAACTCTGTCTTGTGGCTGTTGTTCTGCATGGCATATAGTGCTTTCCAACCTGCCGTGACCCGCAACCTCATGGCAGCATCCCAGTGGGTGGTAGTAGAGAACTCGATCCCCAAGTACTTGTAGGTTGGAGCCACCTCTACATCTTGTCCCTGGTAAGTGAATGAGAAAAGCCTTGGGTCGGGATGTGAAACTAGCGGCACCCTAGTTTTGGCCAAGTTAACTTCGCATGCCGGTGAATCGGAAAAAGTGTCGAGGATCCATCCGGTGGACGTTGCATATCCTCTGGGTATAGGTTTAGAGGTCGACATCGTCGGCATATATAAGTTGCCGGTTATTGTGATGCATGATATGAAGCCGCACCTCGGGTGCTCGAAAAGCCAATCTTCCAAAATTCGTCAATGTATAGGCCAAAGAGGTGGGGAGAGGGGCAACCGGCGTACTCAATACTCTTGATTACCGTATCCCGATGATGTGATATGGCCCGAGCATGCCTCATATAGCTTGGCGTTTATTGCATTCTGCAAGTCAAAGGGGATCCCCAAATGCCGCATAATCTGTTTGCGAAATCCACGAAAAAAAGATCTGCAGGTTTTCCAAGCAAACCATAAAAATAATGAACATTTGTAGTGTTGGTTAAATTTATGGATTCTTCTCAATGCATTTTTTAGCTTCTCGCTTCCAACAAGGTTGCATATTAAACGGGAGTGTTGCAGCACTCCCGTTTGAAGATTCCCTTCTAAAATCATATTAATTATTTGAAATGGCCCTTTTTTTTGTTTTGGCCAAAAATCATGGTGATTACAATTTAATATGTGCTATTTTAGCCCCAAAAAAAAAAAAACAAACCACTAGGTCAACATGTCAACCACTTGAAATAGCAGTTTTAGGGGTTACGTTCAAAACATCATGGTGATTACGATTTTATATACGCTATTTCAACAACATTTATTTCTTTTGCCCTTTGGTGAATTGTGAACACAAGACAAAAAAGAGGTGATTTTGTAATAGATCGCAAGTTAAATTCACGAGCACCAAACAAAAGTGCAAGGTCTTGAAAAAGTTTTAAAATAAAGTTTTCTAGTGTGAAATGAAGTAAAAGCACTAGAGCATGCGAAAATCTGTCTAAAAAACCTAATCGGTGTTTTGAAATTCTGTGCTATTCGAATAGGATTATCGGTTGCATGTGCACTCTTACGCTATTACGGAATAGGACCTTGCACTCTTATGATATTTCAGAATACAATAGTGTGGTAGTCATTTTTTTTTCCAAAGATACAAAACAAAGGAGAAATATTGCATTTACTAACCAAGACAAAGCATGTTAGGACATAATGTTAACCTTGGTTGATCCCTTCATTGTACTATCCATTCATATCAAGCCTAGAAGAATTACATGGTACTTGCTTTCTCATGTTCATGCTCTATATATGTTTTAAAATTTCTAGATCAACATATGCAAGATAGCACCTAGTACAATTCGTCCATCATCTACGGTCTTACGGTCTGTTAATTATCTTATAGTCTCAATCCCAATTTTTCCCATGTCAATTGCAAACATTGGCATCCTTGGACATTTTTCCTTTTGAATCACTCATATTGCTTGCCCAATGGTCCACATCCTCAAAACATACATGCAAAATCAACTACATACCTTAATGTTTTAAGTTCTTGCACCGAAGTGCCAAGCAATGCAATATTCCAATCCCATAAATGCTACATGAACAGTTTTATTGTAGCCCGATACTAGATTAGATTATCCAATAAATGTTGCTTTCTCAATAAGCATGCAGCTCTATGTCATTACTCTTTAAGGACATAAACAAGGCCACGCTTAAAATTCAGAATGTGTAAAGATCACCTCATAAGCAATGCATGCATAAAACGAAATGGTTTAATCTGATGTAAACTTAAAGCAGATAGAACTTGGTACGCCTTTGCCAAGTGTGTGCAGCTATGCAGCCAACTTGCTTAAAATTCAAGAGGACATATGTAACATTCAACGGGATATATGTAACACTTCATGTGCTGATATAGTTTAATGTGATTAAAAAACATAGCATATAACTATCAGTCTAACTCTGCAACTGCTGAAATGTAAAAGCACATTGTAATACATGGTCTGCAACATTTGGCACCTAGTCTTTTAGTCTGCATCTCTCCATCTTTGCTCTGGAATGGAACTTGAAACACAAATCCACGAATTTATATGCGCCTTTGTAGCAGCCAGTTTGCACAAGCTGGTGTATGGACGTCCTATTTTCAGTTCACATCCACACGCCTGAGCTTCAAACAAACTTATATTTACCTCTTTTATCTGCAAAATAAGGACCTTGCATGCCTGCAGCACAACACCTTTCATGCCTGCCTAGGCTCCTGCATTTTTCATGCATGCTTTTTAGCCTTTAAGCATTCACATGTAGGTGATAAACCATCTACTGTTACAGCTCTTAAAGAACAACTTGTGCATTTCGTCTACATAGAAAACCTCGTACTAACCTACCAAAGTGAGAGCTTTTTAGACCCTTATCTGACACATTTATTTAACCACATAGAATCGTATCAGTGCAAGTCAGAGGGTAATCATAAAAGACGGACCACAAACATAAGCTTTCGACTCTGATAATCAAAAGCTTTTCTTTAAAGAAAATGACCTGTTCACAACAGCAGAATATAAACAGGATTATTCTTCCAAGACTTTTCAAATCAATGTCAGAATACCAAAAGCCTGCAAATCTAGTGCTTTCAAAGGATTGTACCTGAGAAATTTTATATCTAGCTACCATCCCTCCCATTTGAGACCATCTGCATAACCTCTAAATCGATGCAACCAAAACCCCCAACAACAGCCGAAAAAGTTCAATCAGTGCAGACAGTGCATCTGCATCTGTGTCTTGCTCTGCAAAATCGTCCTGGCACGCCCAACCCATCTCTCCCATTCTGTAGCCATGATCCATGAACTGAACTAAACCGGCAAAACCCTAAACTGAAAACGAACTTTGAAAACTATTTAGGCTGCGCCATAGCTTAATCTGTAGCCAACAACATTGCCAAGGCCAAGATCCGTGAGAAATGGTAGCCCGAGCTCTAGAAAGAGTGATCGCCTTTAGCAAAGGCATGAAAAAAAAAAGATCAAAACGTATTCCGGAATACAAAGTGTATTCCGGAATACATTTCCCACTTATCGTTTTGAACCAAAACCCAGTATCCCTGATTTAAAAAGAAAACTATCAATATCCCTTTATTTCTTAAACCCATGACCCTGTATCCACACAAAACAAATGGAAAAAAATGAGAGGTCATCAATGCCAAAAAAATCTAGTTGTTGTTGGTTTATTTTTTCCTTTCGCTAATCCCTTCAGTATTTAGAACGACGTTCCTGTATCCCCACATAAAAGAAACTAATATAATTGCAAGGTCATTCATATTAATTGGAAAAAAAAAAATGCAAGGTCATTGAATATGCTAAAAACCTGGAAAACCTAGAAAATTGCAAGATCACTGTTGATTCTCAGAAACTTGTACAACAAAAGTGTATTCCGGAATACACTTTGGATTTCGAGCAAAACCAAAAGTGTATTCTGGAATACACTTTGACTTTTAAGAAAAGCAAAAGTGTATTTTGGAATACAGTTCTGTTATCCTCGAATAGCAAATTCCGGAATACAATTTTGGTACTTTGAAATATTATATTATTAAAAAAGGACACACTGTAACCTAAAACCTTTTCTGGAATACAATCCAAGCTAACAAAATGTTTTTGTAGAACGTACACTTAAATTAGTGGTTTTCTCTAAAAACACACTTCAGGTAAATTCTAACTGTTAGGAAAAGTGTCACTTTGACATAGTCAATTTTCTCTTCGCACAAAAAAATGTGTGATTTTAGGGGGATCAAAATGCAAATTTATGACCAAAATAAAATTTTCACCTCATTTAATCTCTTTTTTTGGAAAAAAAGGAATCTTTGAAGAAAATTCCTTTTGCTCCCGTTTCAATGATTTGCTCCCGTTTAATACGCAATCTTGTTTTCCTTTTTGTTGTAATTACCAAATGTTATAAATAAACGAACGCATCTTATATACCCTTATATACTTGTAGTCGAGTGATGATGATGTCTCGTATACTTAAAGTGGCTTCATTGCTGAGAGTGGGTTGATGGAAGTTATCCAAAATTACTTCCCAACCATTAACAACGATGCAAATGCCAATGATGAAGAACAGAGGCCTATCACACTTTTCGAGAGAGAGACTAGCAAACCATTATATCCAAATGCAAAAATATCACGTCTTCCGGCATGCATATTCATCCTCAACCTACAACATAAATCAAGTTGGAGTAATAATAGCGTGGATGATCTTCTCGGGTTAGTAATTTGAAGCAATACTAGTTGTTCCTTGTTTTTGGGTTGCCCCTAGGGGGGCAAACCCTCGTTTATGTGGGTATGTGGGCATATCCAGGTATATGCCGGCATATGCCTAGCATATACTGGTGACTGCTAAAAACTGGCTGGTGCCTGTAAGTGTTAGGTCATCCAGCCCATTCCTTCGCAGGCATGGCTATGTGAAGTGGCTTTTGATAAGCCAATATAATCGTGAGCCTTCGCAGGCGCCACTTTTTTGCTATGTTTGGGCTCAATCCAAGATATTTCATCATCAAACATTATCCACCATAGCTCTGCGAATCCCCCTGGACCGGCTAAACCATTTCAAGCCTTTGGACCGGGCATAGATAAACCTTACCTTCTCTAACTGGAAAAAGTAACAAGGATTTGGCTTTTTCTTCAGTATACAAACTTACTCTGTCGGCGTTAGCGATTCCTCATTTTATCTCCGTGAAAGTCTTCAAAGATCTTTTCGCTCTAATGGCTATTTTGCACTTAAATTTTTGCTCAAAAGCTCCCTAACCACAAATATCTTTGTTAAAACACATCACCCGGGCTCTTAGCCAAGATATGTAAAACACCGCCATTCGATAGGCGGAAAATAGACAAAACAAGCTGGATTTTCAAGCTTTTGGCTATGGCGATTCCCAGCGAGGAGCTTAACAATGATAACACTCTAGGCTTGGTCCCTCAAGTCCTTCTTGCCTTTTCGTTTCCTCATCCTAGGATCGGGTTCATACAACAAAGCTATTAGAAGCATTAATCTACTTTTGTGCATCGCCAAGATTCCTTCACCCATAGCTTATGTTTCCTCGAGCCCCAGTCACCTGTTTAATGAAAGATTTTTTATCGAGAGATCTTCATACGATAAGATCAATATAGGAGTGTCTTTACCTTATTTGCAAGAGCCAAAGCGCCATCGCCCGCGACTTGAGATCATCTCTATTGGAAATCCTGGCGGTTGAAATCTTTGATTTATAGGAAAGCGCAACATACATGACATGCAAATGCGGCGGAATAGGCATGCAAGATGGAAGGCATGCATTTGCATGGAAGGATTGGGGATTGGAAGTAGCGCCATAGTCAAGCCTGCTGCGGATCACCGGAGGGCGGGGCCGCCATGGCCATGGCGTTCGAGTAAGGAAAAGACTGTAAAGAAAAAAGGCAGTTCGATGGGTGTGTCTTGCCCGGGTGGTCCTCCATCATCATTTTTCGTATGGAAGTTGAGGCGGGGTGAAGCGATATACGTGCCGGGCGTGTTTAAGTACTACCTCCATAATTTTCCCCGTTGAAGCATTCTCCCCGTTTATTGTGGTGATAAATTTTTAAGGTAAGGTTTCCTATTTAAACAAGGTTAGGTTTCCATTGGTTACATTTTTAAATACGATGTTGGCATGTATTTTTTGGCCAAGGTGGAGGTACGAGTCCCCTAGCCCGTATTTTCCTTTTATATCTCCTAATGGTTGGTGTTTTTTTTTCTACATATCTTCCTTGCCTTAATGGGTTAAAGGGTCCAGTCCCCAATACGTTGGGGCATCGGTTTGTGGGTTCAATTCCATATGTGGTATTTGGCCCCTCCTTGGTGGTGGTGGTATGTTCTAATTGTATGTTTTCGATTGCCCCTCTATTCATGGTGGAGGTAAGAGTCCCCTCATGAATACCTTGGCTATCAATGAGTTGTTCTTTTTGTTCTATATCTTATTGCCTAGCCCTAGTGCTATGGTGCTTAGCTAAGGGGCATGCATGAAAAGGCTAAGAGTTGCTACATGAAAAGGCTTCTTCCATTTGTCATATCAAATGGCCATGGAAGATGTAGAGAAACGGAACAAGCACAATGAATAGAAACAGTTAAGGACCAATTTTAGATTGTGGCCTTTTGAAAATGAACTAGGCGATGTATTTTGTTTTTATATATGATCTACGATTTTTTCTCACGAAGTTGTTTTAAAATTTAATAACCCATTGCCATTATAATATGTACACATTATCAAGCCGATTGAATTAGTTATGAGCACCCTTATGTTTAATTGCTATCTTATACCAAGAATCTGGGTAGGAAAGAGAAGTTGCAGGAATGGGAAAAAGCATATAGTAAGGCATATTAATACAGCTTTGAGCTGAGGTTCTTTGTTATTACTTGTAACATAAGCATTTACAATTTCTACCTGTATAGCCAGAAAATGAGTCCCCAAGTTCTTTATGTATAGACAGAACAGATATAGCCAGAGAAGGCTTCCAAATGGAATTTTATTGTAACGTGATCGAATATTAAGCAAATACTAGTTATGGTGCCCGGCATTGCCGGGCTTTAGCAATTTTTTGTAGGAGTGGTTGTCTTGTAGTTGTATTATGTTTGTTTGTGAGGTAGTTTTATGGTGTAATGTTAAACGAACAATACTATTGTAGTTGGAGATTGATGGTCTTGGCAACAATTGTTATGAATTGAAATGGTAGAAGTGATGTAAAAGATGCAAGTGATGTAAGTGATGATTGAGGATGCAGAACATTTTGGTATTATATGACTATACTTACAGAGGGAGATAAGGTTTAGAATGGAGTGGGACACAATGTTGAATTCTAGTATTGTTCTATTCTGCTAAATAGTCTATTGGAGATTGAAGCAAGTTAAAGTGCATTCATATGGTAGAAATCTTGGGCTTTATTATTACACATTGGCATTATGGCATTTATGTAGTTTGTTTCTTTTTGAAGGATAGCTATAAATAAATCTGTCAATGTAAACTTCAAACAGTTTTGTTCTTGAATAAAATTTTGTATGTGCAATGTATAAGGTCAGCATTGGCTCAATTTTTTCAATAACGGAATAATATTACAGCTAGGCCATTCAATGTTTCAATCAACTTTTAAATGTCGTGTTCATGGATGGCAAGATTAACAACTTGATCCAACCACTTTTGTGGACAAAATATTTCTTTTGGATGCACATTTGCAGACAAAATATTTCTCTTGGATGCATCTCTTCCACAATTCCTAGCTCGCCCAAGTTTTACACAAATGTGTTCCTGTGTTGCAGCATTAACACACTAACATAAATACGCATGCATTTTAAACAAAGTTAGAAATTAAAATGACTATACTAAGTACAGAACCAAGAGAATCAGTCATGGCTGCCAAAGATCTAGGAAGGCTCATGTCGCAATTACGGTTCCAAGTACAGAAGCAGCAAATGAAGCTAAGCATGATCAGGATTTTAAGTTGAAAGGGAAACATGCAAAATGAAGCTAAGCACTTAATTAAAGAGATGCTTTGGTAATTTTACAGGGAAATAAACTCAGATCTCCTAGCTCCTTGCAATTTGCATCAGGAATGAGGAATCTAGATCTCCTAGCTCCTCGCAATTTGCATCAGGAATAATGAGGAATCTTTAGTAGACGTTACTTCTTCTTCCTTTTTTTCTTTACTCTCCTTTTGAGTTTTGAGTTTATTATTAGGCTCTGTGATCTATTCAGTGGGTTTAGACCACAGAGCTAACAAATTTAAGAGCACTCTATGGTGCAGAGTCTAAAAGTAATAGGCTTTCTTGTTTTTCTAGCACAACATAAAATGGGAACTGCAAAAGCTTCCACTCAATATTAGATGCTTAAGATGCCTGCAATCGCTGCATCTACCTAAGCACAAATAAGTATAATACAAATAAGTATAATACCATTGCAGAAATGTTGGAAGCAAACAAACCTCGCAAGTACAGATCTTGGACTAAACCGATCATTTAGGTCACTGAAAACCAGGTGAAGCACCCAATTAAGCTATATTGTCAGTCGCACATTGTATAAAGTTAACATAGTAAGTGGCCATGGAACCTTTGTACGCATATTACAGCTTCAACACGCCAGTTCTCAACATTTCTATGGCAATTGCTGTCACAATACCTGTCCATTGCGCACCTGCTAGGAAGAATAAGTAATAAGCCCCTTTCTGCCATACTTATCTAAAGTAAGAAGCAATGCTTTCTAGATCTTTCCCTAGTTTTGGTCATTACTCAACATTTTTGGCACTCCAAGTTCTTTCACAAAGTGAATGAATTCAAGCTTGTAGATTGTTATCAAATTTTGTCTGTTCTCTTCATGAGCTCCAAAAAGAGAAGTTTTTAAATAGGAACACTTCAGGCTTGAGAGTAAAAATATAAAGTTAACAAAATCATTTCCTATTTGGAAGTATTTCAATTCTTCAAGCTGAGCTTTTGCAATTTTATTGCAGAAAATATGTTTTTGTCTGCACATGATACAGTAAATGGCCCATCAAGTTGCTATGTGTAAATGGGGTCCAGCAGATAAATAATGAGCACTTGCCTTCTATAGGTTGGAATAGCATTTGCTTGTGAACACCAAAGTGCAAGTCATCAAGAGATTCGTGGTTTCTCCCTCTTCCATGAACTTTGGACTCTAACTCCTATCCATGCATTTTAGTCAGGCAGTGCATTGTCAACACACTGCAACCAAATGCATATTGTGTACCTCAATTCTGGACATTCCATCGCCCAAAAATGCACAGGATTCCTTCACATGAGCTATGTAATAAGTATCGCACAACCCGCATTGGCTGGCAATGAAGACCTTAAGATTAAACATTTCCACCATTTAGTAGACGCATTAGGTTCGCTACTACCTGCAGTGATCTTTAGGCTTGATGGGCTTGGAGCGTTTTCTCCAATCCTCACTACCTCCAGCTCCTTCTACAATAATACAAACTTGATTGACCAAAATGCTCAAACTCGAAGAAGAAAATTTGCACTTACGATCTTTGATGCAGGAAACTGTATTGAAATTTAGTTTGGTTTTTGGAGCTAGAACTGAAGCAACCTCTTCTGATATGCCCTCTCGAAAGAAACTGTGTGCGAACGCATGGGCCATGGTGCAAGAGGCAAGGTTGAAGATTCATAGTACGGGCCAGGTGCAAGATAAGGTAAGGCCACTTATTAACAATTTTATGCCATCGTTTTTGTCTCACTATCTCATCTGATCCTTCAGCTTAGTGCAGCATCGATGCCAACAAAACTATTATTAGCAAAGAAAGCATCACCTGCCCTATAGCCTTATAAATTTCTGAAGAACACAATACAATTATATCCCAAAACCCTCAACAAACTGGAATAGCAGATGAGAAGGCGACTCGTAGCAGAAGTTGTCGAACTGCTCTGACATTTAGCAAGCATGTCCATATAGAATTGGCACCTGGTGATATCATTCCCACTCCAATTAAGTCATTGCAAAAATTGCAGGTCATTTTGATAGTACGACAGCAAACAAACAGCATAAAATTTCAAGCAAGATTTGTTCCAATAACTTACAGCTTGGAATGCCTTCATATGATTGCCACATGCATCAGCAGCTCCAATAGTTGTGAGTGCCAGCAAACTCGTGGTTGATTGGACTCTCTTGCACTAGTGTAGGTCCCATGATGTCATCAACTGCACGATGAGCAATTGCATTGCCATTCCACATGTGGTGCGCAATTGCATTGCCATTTCCATAAGCGATTCCTCGTCACAACACCCGAATTAATAGTCTAAACAACAAAAACACAATCAAATAAAAAAGACATTACCTTATGCCACTGTGCTAGCAAGACTGCCCATCATAGAGCCAGGCTGCGCTGGTGCAAGCTAAGGAACTTGTATGTAAAAGCCTTGATGTCTGATTCCAATGAAATTGGATAAAGACATGCTTAGTGCAAACAGAAGTGGAGCACCAAAGTGGATAAAAACAACAAACAACATGGTCTTCATATGACAGTGTCAGTTCTTCAAGGCAACCCTGCAAACACAATTTATTTATAGAGGTTGATGCACAACCAAAATTATCTGCAAGCAAAAGCAACATTAAATATAATTTGCTTAATTGAGACCTGAGACCTATGGTCGGAAGGATAATGA
The DNA here is from genome assembly GCA_021234155.1 of Isoetes taiwanensis. NCBI lineage: Eukaryota > Viridiplantae > Streptophyta > Lycopodiopsida > Isoetales > Isoetaceae > Isoetes > Isoetes taiwanensis. The sequence continues at coordinate 434,754 of JAJEKV010000213.1, read as the reverse complement.
ACTGCACAAAACAATACCTACTTGCTTTCTTGCGTCCTTAAAGCATGAACTCTGGCAGAGCAGTGGCAGTGGCAGTGTGAAATCAGTGCAGCGCACAAATTAACCCTTTTGAAATCTAGATTGCCATAGGACACGTGCATTAGGTAAGAAGGTTAAACTTCTAGACTGTTTCTAGAGACTCATTTGGCAGAAGCAGTTGCAATGAAATAAAAAACCAACAATTAAATCGAGGATACAACAAATGTCAGTGTATTGTCAGGTCTTGAAGACGTAGAACCTAAAAAGAAAAGGCAAATGAACATATGAAGACAAACTGACCCCAAAAGCACCGGAAGTTAACATGACAGACTGGGTTCAGAATGTAAGAAGATTCTTCCTTGTTGTTCAAATATCAGAGGAAAAAAGAGACAAAAAGTGATTATTTGACTGGAATAGCATATAAACGGAGGAAAAGAGCAAGTCATCTTCATGCAAGTAATAAATTACACTTATAGAATAAAGAGAAAACTTGAGACATAGATTCTTCTAACCTTGAACAATCCGGCACTACCTCATTTTCAGAAGTTCACACAATGAATGTCACAAAAGTTCGCATTGGCAAAAGCAGAAAGAAGCATCATACCTAGAATAATAGCTTTTCATTACCTTGCTTGTGTGAAAGCGTGCCCTATTGAATGGTGCCTCAACTAAAATACTAATCTGTTCGAAAGATACAACAAATAGTTAGCACAATCTTGACCCATACCTAAGACAGATATTGTAGACAGCCTAGCATGCAGCATAAGGAATTCCACCCACCTTCACATTCAAGGTCATTCATAATTTCGCATTCAAGGACCAGACAGTATGCCCTATTCCTGCTTATATGAACTCCTAGATTCAGTTCATTTAAACCAGCTTACATTTCAAAAAAACCATAAATTCTTTATGGCCCTTACCGTAAATCCGCTTCACACCAAATCATAATTGAAGGTCTCTCCATCCACGGCCATTGTAGCGACGAAGAGGCAAAACTGTATATGCAAAAATTCATCCAAGAAGCAAATCCGTTGTAAGCAGCAAACCCAGCTAGAACATACACATTGAAAAAACCTACAGTAAATTAATTCCAGAGAGATGTCAATTCACAAAGAACACCAAGCAAAAAATATAGATTCAAAGCAGATTCTGACCCTAGAAACAAAAAATAAATGCCTTCATTCAATAAACCTTATTGTGTCCATTCTCATCTTCATCTATGACAGATTTAGGCAGTAACATTCCTCCTATAGTGTTGCTTTCCTTTGAAAGAAGCAAATCACAACCTTAACCTACAAATTGGAGCTTGAATCTATCTCTAAGCAGAAATCAACCTGTAAGCATGCAATCACGAAATCGAAAATCCTCACCTTCTTTATGTGGAACGATTTGAGAAGTCCCACAACTTGTGGATTTGTAGGAAGATTATTGCCGAGTCTGCCATAATTCACTCCAACGCTCTACACAGATTAAACACATTCTTGAAAGCAAACTTTTAAAAAATCATACTTCTAGTCAAGAACGACAAAAAGCAAACAGAGTAATTCAAATTAAGGCACATTTCAAGGAAGACTCAAGCCTTTTTATCAGCCTCAAAAACAATTCGGGAAAAAATTCGAAGCATTTTCTTCCGATTTTACGATGCAAAACAGGGAATCAGCAGTCCAAAAAGAAGAACGACGAAAGGGAGAAATCTGGAGGTGGCGGCCATGATTTTGGTATCGAAAAAATCAGAGGAGCATGACGGAAGAATCCAATGAATTGAAAGAGCACAATATACATGTCTACTGGTGAATAAGGGCCTTACTGAAGCAGAACTATGGCGTGGTCGGCGTGGTCCAGAACCGACAGCTATTGGCATGGAGCTTTGAATCCATCCATGAGCCAGTCCGCACACCAAGAGATTTCTACAAAGAAAACCTACTATCCCTGTCCTCCACACGGCCTTCATGCTGGAAAATAATCCCTGCTCCAAACTATCTATGATATCTCGAACCTGAAATCATACCAAAGTTTTTTTTCCCCGATTTTTAGAAATTCGGAAATATTTTCCGGCGGCCAAAACATTTAAAACCTTTGAAAAACCAACCCAGAAAAAAATCCAAAAAGTTTTCGGAACCCCGGGAAAACCAAATTTAAACAATAGGATAAATAGATTTTGTTCCAAATGTCCAGGATTATAGTTTTGAATTGATTGTCAAAAACTTTGAACTATGATTCAAGCCACTCCACACTCCGGCCATGGAGGGCAACCCTTCGTGCGCAGCACCTTGTTTTCTTACTTGACACTTTTTCTCTTTTGCTAGTTTGCTAGGAGACTATACTCTTCCAAGTGATCATTGTCTTCCAAAATCTCAAAGGGATGTCAAGCAACTTTTGCAAGAATTAGGTTTAGAGTACAAATGTATTCATGTATGCGTGAATGATTGCATCTTGTTCCGCAATGAATATAGTGATATGAGTACATGTCCCAAATGCAATGAACCGCGATATGATGAAAAAGCAAAGTTAAAAGTACCAAAGAAAGTCTTGCGGCACATGCCGATTATCCCTCGATCACAAATTATGTTTAAATGTCTTTCCCTAGCCCAATTCATGGACTTCCATGCAAAACATCGAAGGAATGATGGAATTTTGTGGTACCCAACCGATGGCGAGGCCTTGAAACATATAGAAAGCAAATGGAAGCATTTCAAGGATGAACAAAGGAATGTTCGTCTAGCTTTAGGCATGGATGGAATATGTCCATTTAGCACTATGTCGTCTACCCATAGTGTTTGGCCCATTATTATTATAAACTACAACATACCACGTTGGATGGCAATTGAGGCAGGCCATTTAATGCTAACCCTCATAATTCCAGGTACTTGCAATATATTTTTATAAGGTTGTGGCTTTTTAACTAATAATGCAATGACACTCTTTTAGGGGAAATATCAAGTGAAGGATATGAATGTATACTTGGAACCACTTGTAGAGGAATTGGATCTTTTATGAAAAGGAATACATATGTATAACATTTCTAGACAACCACACAATTTCATCTTCCACGGGATTCTTTGCTTTGCCATTCATGACTACCCTGGATTTAGTGTTGCGTCTGGTACAATGATATTATCATTCACTTCATTTTTTGAAATAGTAATTTTAAAACTTGAATGTATATTTTTCAGGATTGCAAACTAGTGGATCATGTGGATGCCCATCATCTGGCCAATTGTTAACATCATATAAATCCCCATTCCTATCGAAGATGATATACATTGGCCATCAAAAATATCTACCATTAGGTCATCAACTTCGTCCTGGTAATACATCGGATGTGCTCTTGAGGAGAGGTCCACATGATTGGTTGCAAACATGAACGATCGTGACATAAAAAGTTCAATGGCTCCACCTTGCATGAAAAGACTATCAATATTTTATAGATTAGAATATTTGTCAAAACTGGAGATCGCACATCTCTTAGATCCTATGCACATTTTCAAGAATGTGAGCCATTCACTTTGGCAACATCTTACAGGAGATTGGGATACCCAAAATGCTACAAAAAATCTAAGTAAATGTATTAAAAGGGAATTGTGGCCAATCGAAGAAGAAGGTAAAGCTCCTCGCTTTCCTCGTTGTCCATGGGTATTGAAGAGGACGAGCTGAAACAAGTAAAAGAAGAAATTAAAACTTTACACACTCCAATTGGTTATGGATCCTCTCTTAGAAAAGGTGGGGATCTCACCGGCTTAAAGTCACGTGATTGGCACAAGTTTCTACAGATTTATATCTAATCATATAAATGAAGAACATAACCATTGTGGCCTAAATTGTTTGAAAGCCACTACTACCTTTTTTCCTTGTTATTATTAGCATATTCAAACTTGTAAATATATGTGTACTTTTAGAGCTAATTCTAATTTTTTTGTCATTGCCGCATACTCTTCCATGCGCCTTAGAGAATTGCCTCACGATAGCTATCAGGAAGGTCATCTATAGACACGCTAGGTTCTCTAGATGCGTTTCTTTTAAACAAATTGTAGCTGCTGATATCCCTGCCATGGAAATAGAGATTGCAGAGATACTATGTCACCTAGAAGATTTATTTCCTGCTAGTTTATTTGATCTTCAGTTATATAGCTCATTTCAATAAATTTGATGTACCAATCACATTAGATACGTTTGTTGGTGCACTTACCACGAGAAATTTTGCTCGTTGCTCCAAACCCTTCTAGATGGATGTTCTTTTTGGAAAGATATATGAAGGTATTAAAAGGATATGTACATTGGATGGCAAGACCCGAGGGATGTATAGCCGAAGGACATCTTATTCACGAGACACTATTTACATCAATAGATCCAAATGCACGAAGGGTATAGAAGAAAGAGGTCCCTAATTGGTTAGAAAATGAAGTCTTGCAAGGCTTGGGTAGACAATGGAGGTTAAGTGACGAGATGTTTGAAGGTATCAATAAACTTATCGTGAAGAATACAAATAGCCTTGTTACGTGGATTGAATTGTATAAGTTGAGAGGCACAAAGAGATAGTGATAGAAAAGCATATGCTGCAAGGAACGGTCGAGGACGAGGACATCGTAGGAGAGCCATACAATACCTCCCAGAGATAATGCCTCTACCCGATTCCCCACCCTCTTGGTGGTTGTAAAAAAAGCTTAGAGAAACGGAAGAGAATGGAGAGAAAGTTCAACAATATGATCTCCACATTGCATTGGGGTATAATAAATTGATTAGTTCCTTTTTTGTTATTGTCAATACATATTCTTGTGTTTGTTGAGCATCTTATAACCATCGTGTATTGACAATTTGCAGGTTAGGTTCTATAATTCATTGTGGGCACGTGATCAACATTTTTAAATTGATGGCATTGAGAAAGCTCGCGTCACTTTTGATGTTAGAATCCGTGCTTCATTTAACCAAAAAAGCCAATCAAGTGTTAAAGACAATAACCCCATTGATGGAGAACCTGAATACGTTGGGGTTATTACAGACATCATTGATGTGGATTTTCTATCGTTTTGGCAGACCATACCAAAGGCTAAGTGGTTCGAACCTCTATATTGTGAAAGTAATCAAGCAGTGCAAAGACATCTATCTGGTTTTTTCGAAGTTGATTCCACAAATGTCCTAGTAGATCAAGTGAACCCTATGTGTATCCACATCAAGTTCAACAAGTATTCTTTCATATCAATCTAGTAAACAATGCATGGTGGATTGTAATTCCTACAGAACCGACATCACGTCGATATATTTGAAATCCAGTCCTTGAGGAAGAAGAGGAGGAGCATGAGGAAGAGGTAGAACATGAACAAGAAATTGAATTTGTGGAGCCACTTGTAGAGGATTATGAGACTCAAGAGGAAATGAGAAATGAAGAACTAAGATCACCGATGCATTCCTCAATGGCACATGAAGATTATATGTAGGAAGAGGAAGATATTGCGCCTCAAAATCCAACAATGCAAAGGAGACGACTTCTACAATTAGACGATGACAAGTGGAAGGACATCCAACGTGATTTTTTGGATGAGGATTCGATGTCCAATGAATAAGAATAATATTTTATCTTATGTTATTTCAAACGCACATATGCAAGATTCATGTTCTGAAAGTTGATGTTTGAAGAATATTATTGTATTTCCCATGTGTAATGGTTTTATTTTGATGATCGCATACTACTCTAAGAACTTGAGCTTTTCATCAGTAAAATGGATTTATTTTTTGTCATGAGACCCCATTCTACTTTAGTTGCAGACATTACCATTAAAGCATTTCATATTCTTGCCATTTCTTAACTTAAGATTACTTAGCATGATATCTTAGATTTCAATGTTCTATGCACGATAAAATATATTCAAGCATAAGTAAGCCAAGAGAATAGTATATGTAATGTAAATAAGTTCAAGCATAAGAGCTCAAACTAAAAGAGAAGCGTTCACTATAGTTGATATAAATTACATGATAAACACAAGTGGGTAAGTCTCCTTTATGGCCACCTTTGGTGTATAAGATCTTGGAACTTAGATATTTGGCAAAGTTGATATCATCTCACAAATTTTGACGAATACTATGATGAATAATATGACGAAAAGATTGTGAGAATTAATGTTAGTAGACTCCGACCATCAGCCCCTGTTCTTGCAGATAGATTGGCAGGCCAACCGAGCACCCATTGCCCCAATACCCCATGTACCACGGTTACGTCTGGACTATGATGATAGATGCGGCGGTCTATGCGAGGATGCTTGAGCATGAGTCACGGAGTCTTTAACTCCCCACACTTCAACAAAGGCGCCCAAATTGAACCAGCTCCCTTCGAGGGTAGGGGCAGATGCTTTGGGAGAGGCCGCCTCGGCGATCCACCGGGGCTGCAATCACCTTCCCTCGCAATCACCGGTTCGATGACCGAATGTCGGGAGTCAAACGATGGCTCCGCGTCTTTGACCCCACCATTCGCCCATGACCCGTCCCCGGCAATACCGCTCCTTCCTCAAGACCAAGAAAGCCGAGTACCTTGCAGAGCACCCAGCAATGAGATGTTTGGTCTTCTAGGCCGCCACCCTAGGGCCTTACGAGAAAGGTCTTGAGTAAGCTGCCCACGACCCACGGAAATATTACCCACAGAACAATGGGTGAGATACTTGGTAGTATATGACCCAATGGGAAGCCCAGGGCACCAAAACCCTCCGCATGAGCCGAGGCCTGCGGTCATTACTTGAAAGGGGATGTCATAATGGGCACCCATAGCGCCTACCATAACGGGAAGGCAGATGGTATCTATGCACGCAGAGCTTCTCAAGTGGGCGAGGCCCCATGGTGCAGTTCTCCAAGACACTCTTCAGCGGGGCATTGCAAGAAGGCTTCCCCTCAAGCGGACTACTAGTAGAGTTGTGCCCATATACAAAGCGAGGGGACCCCCAAATGATAACTATCGTACCATTATGGTTCAGTTCTGTCTTTGCCAAGTTGCTTGGCCGGGATTCTTGGCTGATTGACACTTTGGGCGGGAGGATGGAGAAGCGGGCTCTCCCACGCTTCAGGCAGACTTCCGCCCGGCATTCTACTATTGACCATATCTTCACTCTGCGAACACTCATAGAGGATAGCGGAATCGGCCTTGAGAATGCATGCTTGTTGCTTTGTGGATTTGCCAAAGGCTTTTGACCACGGTCCTCGGGATAAGTTGTGGGATAGATTGAGGCGAGCTAGGGACCCCATTCGACTTGCGAGAATGCTATACTCTGAACTATCTGAGGCTTGCTCGGTTAGTCTCCCTGCTTGTCATCGGAGCCCGTTGTTAGTAGCATTGGGGTGCGCCGGGCTGCCCTCTATCACCGGCGCTCTTCGGCTTGTACATTGACCAGCTAGAAGAATGGCTAGGCTGAAACCTCCGGGGGCTCGGTTGATGCACCACATAATCCGGCAACTCATATATCGATGATGTTGACACGCTGCATATATACCCGAGGGACATGCAACGCCACTGGATGCTTTGGACACTTTACGCCAATTTACCGACATGAGAGTTAACTTGGCCCAGACAAAGGGTGCTTTGCTGGTCCCATCATCCGGCACCCACGCCTTCCCTCATTCACTTACCGTGGGGTGTAGTGGAGGTGGCTCAGATCTTATAAGTATTTGGGCATTGAGTTTTCTACTACCACCTTTGGGATGCATCCATCGTTCTACGGGTCACTTGCAGTGGAAAGCCCCAGATGCAATGCAAAACAACAAATGATCACAAGGCGGAGTTGTATGCATGGGGTCACCAGGCACACTTGTTCGGGGCCTTGGTTGAACCGGTCCTCCTCTATGGGGCAGTGTGTGGGGGCGGTGATATCCCTCACCACTTGGAACGATCTAGAGCAGGTGAGAAGGCCTTCTTGGCCCTAAGGAGTGAAATCCACGGTCCCATATCGAGATCTTGCTCCGAGACGGGCTTCCTTCCATTCTGAGGGCTGCTTATGAACGTCACATTATTTACTTCGAGGAGGTGGGGGCTATGGATGAAGCCCGGCTGCCCAACCTTGCTTTGGCGATGGCGATGGGCCCTTGGCCGACTCAAAGCTTCTTTGGAAAGACAAGCAAGCCCCGGTGGTTCTCGCTATGGAATGTCAAAGCACCGCAGTGTGGACCGGTGCATGCCCGAAGGAACGCTATTTGCCTTTGAAGCGACTTGGATGCTTGCTTCATGGCCAAGCTTTTGGGATCACGAGAGGCCTGTCACATGTCAAGGTGGCAAATTATCGGCATGACAGTTAATCCCATGCTCACGAGGGGCCCACACCACTGCACGTACCCATCTACCCATGAAAAAGCGGGATTGCTTCCATTCGCCGCAGTGCACACACCTCCGCGTTGAGACAGGGGAGATGGATTCGGGGGCAGCGTGAGGGCGAGTCCGTCAATCTTTGTCAGCGAGCCATTGAGGATGAAAGTCAGCCCTCGGGCACGTGCGTCTGAACATATCGGGCTCGGTATGCCGGTTAGTTGTGCCCCCATCCGGGCCTTGCATGAGCTCTTGAAAGCCGCGGCCTCAGAGGCTTGTTGGGATCGTTACCTCCGGGGAGGTAATGGATCACGCGGACTTCGATTATGCCCCCGTCCGACATTAACCTCGGTTGTACTTGTGATTATGTATATAATCATGCGGTATATGTCGGCATCCTTATTGCTACTAAGGTTTTCCCTCCTAAACCCTTGGCCGGGGTTTTTAATCCCGGTAATATCGCTGCTTTGCTCTCTCTTTGTACTTGGGTCCCATAGGCCAGTTGGTCTCCGTGGACGATAAAATCATATTCTATTCTATTCTATCATAATTTTCGTCAAATTTTACGTCAGATCTTGCGTCAAACTATTCGTCAGAAAATTAAATATCACATTAAATGTCAGGATTTTCATTAAAATATTCGTCAAAATTTTCGTCAAAAGTTTCATCACCTTTTGCGTCACCTTTTCGTTAGAAAAACCTTCGTCAACGTAATCGTCATATAATTCGTCAGAATGATTTGTCATAATGTTCATCAGAGATTGCATCAAACATACGTCAGAATATTCATCAGAAGAATACAGTAAACCCAATAAAAATTATCTGACGAATTTTTTGACGCAGAACTAGCATTCTCTTGTAGTGGATCCTGGTCTGGAACAACGAGCGGAATCTCCGTCGCCATGAAACATCCAAATGCTCTGTCACAGCCATGGTCGGCAGAAGCTTTATCGCTATAGTAGAGCTTGATTATTAAAACCAAGAAGGGAGATGCAGCCAGGGTGCGAGGGGCTGCTTCTTGGTGAGTAAAGAAGATAACTTTGTTGGCAAGTTATCCGTTTACTTGGGAAAATAAATTATAGAAATGTTATTGTTCTTGTCGACTCCGGGAGTACTTTTATTTCTGCAGACACAAGAATTAAAGATGGAAATGGTTCAAGTAGCACCATACTAAATTGAGACTGAAGCTGGGAAACCAATTCAGCATTGGAGCCACGGAGTGGCTGGTGTGCACTTGACCATTGGGGACGATGAGGAAACAATGAGTTTTGACTTAGCAAAGCTAACCAGATTTGATGTGGTACTGGGTATCAAATGGCTTCAAATGATTAACCCTTCTATTGATTGAAAAAAAAACACTTGTTAGTTCTTTCTAAGGGGGGAAAGGAGATTACCCTTCAGGGTACTCTTTATGTAGCTTCCCCTAAGTTAATAATGGCTATGCAAGCCAAATATTGATTTCGTTCCAACATTAATGTAAAATATCTTGTCTACGTTCTTGAGTCCCCCATAGATTCAATCTAAACATATGTAATTGTGTTTCACATTTTTCTTTTTTCTTTTTTTATTTTCGTGGTTATGCGCCGCAATCCAGGTTTCCTTTTTGTTGCCATGTTTTTTCTTTTCAGCAATCGGTTCAAACATATGGCGGTCGCTCCAATCTAGTCTGGCTATGGCAGCATGCTCGAGCTCTTCTTGCCACATTGCCAGATCTTTCTGGCTGTTTTCTGCTGTCGGAATTCGCCTGGGGATAGCTACGCCCCATCCTGGCGACAGCTCTGCCATTATGTTCTTGAATGCTGCTCCTACTTTCAAATCGGGCTGCTTCGGATCGTTTGTGGAAAGGGGCTTCTAAACAGAATCGTCTTATTTCAGTAAGCTCTCTGATTTTGGTCTTCAATAGTAGATTAAACTACGTGCATCCTCAAAGTTTAAGTTATTTCTGAAATCATAAGCTGAAGAAGCTAGGTTGTTTGCTAACCTAGAGAACCCGGTGGGCAAGGGCAGAACTATGGCTATGCCGTCTGAGATATTATTCTGTTTAAAAAACCCTATAGGTAGGCAAGCCCTATATCCCCTGCCTTCTCTTCTTGTGGGATCATCAGTTTGGTAATGCAAATGTTTTCTTAGAGCACTTTTTGTTTGAAGAAAGTTGTTGTGATACGAACGCTTTGTTGTGTCACAACCTCTTTAATCTGATATGTTGATCAAGAGAAGTGCAATGTGCAAAGTCTGATCAGATTTTAAGTTAATTATCATCATATTTACGCACAAAATTTTTAGATATATGGCACTCTGACCCATGTGCATTTGTTGCATAGATGTTTCTCTACAATACAACTCTGCAGGATGTTCTTCTGGGTTTATATTCTATGTGGTTTAGCTATTTGTATTGTGATCGCGGCTATTTCACACAGGTTTGGAGCTTGCAGGGCAATGGCTTTTTCATTCTAAGATGAGGGGAAGGCATCCATTCAGGTCCATGCAACTTTTTGTTAGAAGGGTTTTTGTTGACGCATTTTTTCCCAAAGTATCAGAGAGATTTTGTTTTTGCCCATTGCAGAGCTATGAATCTTTGTTCTGTTCTTATGTGTTTTCATCAGATGCTAGGTTTGATTCAGACTCACCCAAAACATATACTTTCTTGCCTGTGAAAGTTGTAGCCAAATGTGATGTCTTGGTCTGGCCTAGTCGAATTAATCGTGGCAAATGCCTAGATAGATGTTCTGTCTATGAACAAACTATTAGGTTGATTTAGATGCCATGTACCAGACCGCATTACCGACTTGTTAAGACTGCAGAAGGTAGACATGTAGGTAAATTCTGATACACTTATTCATTCTTAATTTTCGCTTGTTTGCTTTAGGATGCCACTACAAACATCTCTTAATTGAAATAAATTGTGAAAGAAATGGTTTATACTCTCGTAACCCAAGTATTAGTTTAGAATTTATTACCTTCATTTTTTGCTGTTATGACCCTCTGGAAGACAGAGCATTGAATTGAATTGCTTTTTGCCAGTGCTTGCTGATTGTCCAATTGCAACTAAATTGATTCTGAGATACTAGAATGGGGCTCGCATGAAACCAACAAACCGCCCGACTAGATTAGGCTTCTCATTCATCTCAGCAGATTTTCTACAATGGTGGATAGTGGGTAGCCGCACACATGCGAACTACCCATGAAAAATAAAGGGAATATCCAATTATATAATTTGGACCCCATAAAATACAATGCTAATAGATGTTTGGCTAGTGTACCTGCCGAAAGCTTATCACCGGGATTAAAAAACCCTGCCCTTTCGGGTTTTCGAGGAAAAACCCTAGTGATAAGCCTTCGGCAAGGGGCTTGGACAAATGTAAGGCAGAGAAATCACTCCCAAAACCCACGAATGGAGGAGTCGAAACAGATGCCGCTCGCCAACCTGTACCTGCACATCACCAACACAAAAAAACATGATAAAACAAACCTCCAAGAGTGGAGGGGCTGATCACGCGTGCCACGCGACAATAAAACAAAAACCTCTTCAAATAGAGGGGCTGGTCACGCGTGCCGGCGACAAATACAATAAACAAAGAAGGGGGAGGTGGGTTCAAAGAAAAGAGAATAAGGTATCGGCCGAGAGAAGAGGAAGCGCGATGAGACGTTGATGCGAGAACCGCCGCCTAAAATAGCGAACTCCCAACCGTAGAAAGGGCATGTGCCGCATGCATGCATGGAAGACATGCCGCCGCCCCATTCTAGAATGGCGATCCGATGTCTCGGATCGATGGGATTCTAGAATGGGGCTCGCATGAAACCAACAAACCGCCCGAATACCAAAGGACTTCCTTAACAAAACTGGGATCGAGGACGAAGGTCACAGGATGAAGGCTAAAGAAGAGCCAAGGCCAAGAAAGGACATGCCACAGCATGAAAGAAACGCCAAATGGGCCAAACCAAGCAGGGAGAAGCCTCTCCCCTGCCTGGATTCAAAGAAAAGAGAATAAGGTACTGCTGAGAGAGAAGAGGAAGCGCCGATAAGACGTTGATGCAGAACCGCGCCTAAAATAGCGAACTGCCAACCAGAAAGGGCATGCGCCGCATGCATGCAAGACATGCATGCTCGCCCCATTCTAGAATGGCGATCCGATGTCTCGGATCGATGGGATACTTATTTTTTGTATGTATATTGGCCACCTTTGGGGCCTGCCACATTAATATATGCATTGAAGCTTAGATTGTTATCTATTTTTAAGGGTTGGTTGGAAATACGAACTGAGTTGCTTATTGCAGGTTGAAGAATCCCCAGCATATTAGAGATTATAAATGGTTAAGAAACAAGCAATATTAGGTCCTTTACGATAAGACACATGATTGCTTTTCTACAACATGTATTTCCACTTGCTATTTTGTCATATCAATTGTCAGGCAGCACAGTTTTTGTGCTTGAGTACTTTGATCGTATCTGTTGTATTGAGACTTTGGTGTTTTAACGTTTAGATGCATTTGGGTTTGAGATTTTGATCTAAATCCCATCCATTTTTAAAATCACGTTTTTCGAGTGCATGGATTTTCGCTTGCTGTTTTGTTATATCAATTGTCAGGCACAATTCTTGTTATGCTTGGTAGTTTGATGTTGCTATGTTGCGGTCGTACGGGGGAGGAATGGAACATGATGACTTCATATCTCCAACACGAGAGATACCTTTCTGGATTTGGTAAAATGCAAACAACATGCGTACAAGAGTTATTAGATTTTTGAATGTGTTGAATAAGCTGAAAGCATGTGCAATCATGGACGCCATAGAGCAAGGCAGGATTGTTCATGGAAAATATATCAACGGTGGTTTTTTGTTGTTAGTTGCAAATGGAAATGCTTTCATTATGACATTGTAGCTATATGGTTGATCTTCTTGCTCGTTTAAGACTCTGGACATAGGCAAGTTCTTCAAGATGGCTTGCAACACGATCTTATATGTTGAGAGACCATGTGACACTTAGAATGGAGATTCTTATTTTGTGTTTTTTGAGAGCTACCAATCGAAAGAAGAAGTACTACTTGAATTCCCTCTCCCAACATACGCACAATAATATCTCTAGGGATTTGGATTTTGTGTTGCAACAATCTAGACATTGCCCGCCATAGTGGTCGACTATAGCACCTCTCTATCCTACGGGCACAAAACACATGACAATAGTGCAAGTTCAACTCCTGTATGTTTTCAAGCTATTTGCAAAACTTAGCACATCAAGTAGTCATAGCAATTCTAAACTAAAGCAAAAGAATTACAACGTTAAATAATAAGTCTAATTGCACGAGTGTAAACAAAAAGAAATGGTCCAAAAATTAGTTTCCTAATTGAGAATTTCCCATCACTGGACATTATAGTGCATTCAATTAGATAGATTAACAACGTTATAATAAAACCAGACAACCAGGCTAGGAATCAAAGGCATTACAAAATAGAAACATTCATTTGAAATGTAAATCCTTCATGACACTTTGGTATCACAATATCAAGGGAATAGATTTTGGAGATTTAAATGTTCTTGCCTTTAACCTATTGGACTAGTTAACATGACTAATCAACGAATTGTTTAGTTGTTTTTTTTTTTTTAATGCCCTTCGTATTACTTGGGCTTCGACTGACACGAAATTGGTAAAGAGACAAGGCCGCCGCGATAAATTTCTTGTATAAATAAATGCTATGGATAAGGATAACAAGCTTGAGAGTTTGCTTAATAATTATAAGGATGTGTTCCCAAAAGAACTCCCAGAAGGAATACGATTAAGAGAAATCTCCCATGAGATAGAATTGGAACCAGGAACTAAGCCAATGGCAAGGTCGCCATATAGACTTAGCCATATAGAAGAGATCAAAAAATAAATTCAAGAATTGCTCCAAAAGGGTTTCATAAGGCCTAGTAAGTCACCATTTGGGGCGCCTGTCATCCTTGTAAAGAAAAATAATGGGAACATGCGCATGTATATCGACTATAGGGCCTTGAGTAAAGCCATTATCAAGGATCGTTACCCAATGCCTAGAATTGATGATATCATGGATCGATTGATGGGAGCAAAATATTTCTCCAAGATCGATCTAAGAAGTGGATATCATCAAATTAGCATTAGGGAAGGAAATGAATTCAAAACGGCCTTTCGAACCAACCAAGGGCATTTTGAATTTATGGTCATGCCCTTTGGGTTAACAAATGCCCCAGCCACATTTATGCGGCTAATGAACACTGTGTTTCAGGGGTACCTAGACAAGTTTATCCAAATGTTCTTGGATGATAGTTTGATTTACTCAAGGAGTAAAGAGGAGCATTTGGAGCACGTGGAAAAGGTGTTGATGATGCTCTGGGAGCACAACCATTTTGCCAAAATTTCCAAGTGTGAGTTTCTAAAACAGCAAGTAGCATATCTGGGACATATAGTCTCGAAAAAAGGTTTGGCCCCAGATCTAGACAAGGTAAAGCCATAAGAGAATGGCCAGAACTTATAGATGTTCCAGACATAAGAAGTTTTTTGGGCTTAGCCACTTATTGTAGGAAATTCATTCCAATGCCCCCCTTATAGACCTACTTAAAAAGGGACAATCCTTTGTATGGAGGCAAGAGCAAAACATATTCTTTGAACGGATCAAGGTTTTACTTTCAAGTGAACCAATTCTGAAAATTCTGGATTTAAAATTTCCCTTTGAAGTTTACACTGACACATGTGGACAAGCTCTAGGATCAGTTCTGATGCAACATGGCATGTTGTGGCTTACGAGAGTCGTGAACTAAATTCAGCAGAAAAGAACTATGCCACATATGAGCAAAAGTTGTTCGCCATACTTCATGCCTTAAAAACTTGGCGGCATTACTTAAGGTCAGGGACCAATAAAGAGCCACGCAAGTTCATTGTGTTCATTGATCACAAACCGTCGAAATTTCTGCAAAGTCAAGCAAAAATAAGCCCCAGACAAGTGCATTGGTTGGATTTCTTACATGAATTTCACTTTGAGATTCAACACAGCCCCAGAAAAGATAACCCAATTGCAGATGCCCTTTCCAGAATAAAATAGATCCATGGAATGACATCTCTAGAATGGGATCGCTTCCAACAAATCAGGGATTTGTACGAGAAGGATCAAGATCCAATCAAAAGAGAAGGTTCTCTTTGGGCGCAAAATGACGATTTATGGTTCTATTAGGGACGGATTTATGTACCCTTAGTAGAGAATCTTAGGAAGGAGATGCTTTATGAATTTCATAATATCCCGCAAGCTGGGCACGGGGGGGAATGGAAGACATATGAATTGATTAAAAGACAATTCTTTTGGCCTGGTATGAAACAAGATGTAAAATCTTATGTATCACAGTGCCAAGTATGTCAAACTGTAAAAACAGATCATGGCAAGATGCCAGGATTGTTAAAGCCGTTACCCATACGTTTGGAAAGGTGGAAATGCATAAGTATGGATTTCATAGTTGCACTCCCACGATCCAATCAACAACACACCCAAGTACTGGTGATGGTCGATTGTCTGACAAAGTATGCAAAGTTCTTAGCATTATGAGATGATGCTACTGGACAAGATGTGGCAAAAGAGTATCTAGGGGTTGTGTACCCTATGTTTGGTCTGCCACGAAGAATTGTAAGCGATCGAGACTCAAAATTCACGGGGCACTTTTGGAAAGATTTCCTGAAGGGGCTAGGAGAAAGCCTCATTATGAGTAGTGGAAATCACCTCCAAACTGACAGACAAACAGAACGAATTAACATGATCCTGGAGGATATGTTAAGAAGTTTTGTGTTTGAAAAGCAGTCCAAGTGGGAAGAATATTTGCCTTTTGTGGAGTTCGTTTATAACAAAGCATACCACACAGGTACCAAAATGAGTCCCTTTATGGCAATGATGGGCAGGAACTCGAGATCATATACTGGGACTAACCAAGCCTTGAAACCTGATGCAGTTATTCATATGTTGGAAGATATGCAAGCCATATTATATCAGTGTAGGGCAAACTTAAAGAAGGCTCAAGATCGAGCCAGGATAAATGCCAAGGACCTTGAAGCCATTGGTCAAGGGAAAAATTCCCAAACTGATACCCCGATATGCTGGACCCTTCAAAGTGTTAAGAAAGATCAATGGGACATCATATGAATTAGAGCTTCCAGATGGAATAGGAGTGCATCATGTTTTCCATGTAAGCCAACTTAAGAAAGCAATATTATCCACGGACAACGTGATTGCTCCAGCGACAATACCCCTAGCCCTTAGCTCTGAGGTAACTCCTGAGGCGATTCTTGCACTCGCATTCGAAAGCTGCGCAATAGAAATATTGCAGAGTACTTGATCTTGTGGCGAGGTCAATCACTTTCCGAGGCCGCATAGGAGAGTGAAGGGTACGTGCACCAAAACTCTCATCTGACTCAAAACCCATAGAGGCCATGGAAGGATTAGTAGAGTCGACATGAGGTTAGTTACCTAGTACAATAAATTATGGGCTTGCATCAGGGATAGCAAGTAAGGACGTCCACAAACTGTGAGCTACGAAACCATGGTCACGAGGTGACCCAGGGAAGGGGTTTCTGAAGGGACTAGATAGAGAAACCATGGTCACAAGGTGACCCCAAGAAAGGGTTTCAAATACACATACTCCCACAATCCTTAGGGACCAAGGATTTGAAAGAGGAGGTATGTTATGAACATTATGGGGCATGCAGGGGGCAAGAAAGGCATTTAGATAATAAGTCTTTAGGTAAGGAATTTAAAACCTTAATAATAAGTTGAGGTGGCAACATCCCATTTGATGGGCAACTCAAAGGCCATCGAAGATGGCTATGGCGCAGGGGCCATCGGGATTGCCTTGAGGCAATCGATTCAGGGCATGAAGGGGCCTGGAAGGCCTGGAGTCAGGTCGAATCCCCATTTCGGTCTGTTGGCTTTCCAACAAGCCATTCCAATGCCCATTTGGTTGCTATAAAAATCTGTCATATTCTCATTAGACCACATGGGGTATGAGCAAACCTTGGGCTGAAGCATTCATGTGATCATCTGCATCAATCAGAGTCTTGTGAAGACTGAAACACCGTGAGGAATCAGGGATTCCGAGGGCAGAGGCAGTAGGTGTAGACTGATATGCTTTGTAGCTTCTTCAAATTCAAGATCCATTTCATCTACTTTGAAACTGTACAATTTTGGCATTTCCAGCCAGTCCGCCCTTGTATAGTCCACACCTATGGCATTTTGGAATAGGTAATTTCTGTCGACAAAAAGTTTCGCGGCGTAAGTCCAGGCAAGCGGCGGCAGCCGCGAGCGTGGGCGTGTGTCGCGAAACTTTCTATCGGCAGAAATTTCTTAACAAAATTTGCAAGCCTACTATTTTCGGCGTGCCAAAAGTACTTTCTGGCATGTTTCCAGTACCAAAATCAGCTCGATATCGACAGAAATTACACTTTTTAATAATGAGACGAAAACGCCGAAATAGGAGGTCGGCTTTTTTTCGTTTCTTCATGTTCGTTTACTTGTCTATTTCGGTGATTTTGCTTGTTTCTTGGCTAGTTTTCTCCGAATGCAAGCCCAACAACATTGCATGCAGGGGAAGCCACCATCGCCATCTACCATGTGTCTCATTTTTGCAATGAACGGGTCAAAAAAACAGTGATACAAAGGAACAAACCTGCATCATGTGTCCCATTTTTGCAATGAAGGGATTGAAAAAATAGTGATACAAAGGAACTAACCTGCATTTCTTGAAGCAAAGCGGTGTTTAAGTTATCGTTGAAAAAACACTGATGCAAAGCATCACCAGGTTAACCAGTCATCAGGAATTAGAAAACCCAACTTCCATTCTGGATTAAGGGCTGGGCTGACACGTCTCAGCTCTAGAATGCACGCCAGGGAATCTATGCGACCCTGTTTCTATATTGTAATTGCTCGAATAGCTACAGTTAAATATAACCTCCACAAGCTGCCTTGTGCACCTGATGAAGCCATGCAAAAGGGCAATCTGATTCGCAAAACTACATGCATAATCGCTTGAACTCCAATGCAAAATCCCTTATAAGGGTTGAGGCTGTGCACTTTGACAAAGCCAAATGATCCCTTTAGCCAATGATCCCTTTCTGGTGTAGCCGTTGACCCATTCGCGACTAAACCAACAACCAGAGTTACCAAATTTCGATGGGGAATACGATTATACAGTGTGCCGAAAAAAAAAAAAACCCCAGCCTGAACTAGTTAACCTAGAACATACATCTGCCTCGGTCAATCCCTTGGCAGTATTATCATCCTACTATCCAGACTGAGCAAGCCAGTCTAGACTAGTACCTCTTTACCCAAAGCCTAAGTAATTTAACCTGAAGATCATTATTTACTCATCAAAGTCTTAAGAAAATGATTCATCAACCACAGCATCAACTTGAATTCAGTGGCTATGAACTATAAAGCATACAAATAATGCCCAAGACTTGGCAATTGTTAAGCCATTCAAATATAGATACAACTGCAAAAATGTGCATGAAAGCAACCCTTATACTTATCCATGTAAAGGCATAGTAGCATCCAGTGCGACAGAAAACTCTATGGTCCATGACAATAAAATTCCAGAAATGTTATCATTTATCGCTCCAAGGCTCCTTTAACTAGCATCTTCATTTCGATAATCCATCCTCTTTCAAGCTAAAGCAAACCCTGAAAAGCAAAAAAGAGACAATAGGAGGAGAGAACCCGTACCTGCAGCCAATCAATACACAATTATCTTCTTATCATTATACGAAGATAAATTCAATTGTCAAAACCATCAAGCTAACTAAGAGAGAGAGAATGCAAATGAAAGAAAGCCACATCTGGGCATCTCCACTAAAACCAACAACAAGAGTCACATGCTGAAAAACAGAGGCAGCAGAGTCAAGAGCTACAATGACAAAATTTTGGACCCAGAAGAAAGTTGAGAGAAAAATATGTAGCATAATAACAGGGGGTTTGCTTTGTGTTTTTGTACACTTTTCACAAAGGTTTTCCTAAGATTTCATGGCGTATTCGAATAGATGTACTAATGCGTACATCTAGAGTGCACCATTTTTTAGTTGTTTATTTAGCTTTTTTTTTTTCAATGGTCCAACATCCAAGGGCTCACAACAAAAGCCCTCTTTTTATTTCAGTTGCCATTTTCAGAGTTTTGCATGCAAGCATCCTGCCATCATGTTTTAGGGTTATTTTAGGGTTAGACGAAAGAAGGCAAGAATCGAAAGCAATACAAATGCTGGAGGGTTCGAACATGCTTCAAGATTCAGCATTCGGCTTCAAGAATAAGATTTAACATTCCTAGGATGGGTCCTATGATACAACTAGTTGGCAGTGAAGTGGTGTTCTCATTGAGCTTTGTAAAACATTGAGTACAAATGGATACAAATGGATCCCTCACTAGGGGTAGATAAATTTGGAAATATGAATTTTAAATGCTCCGAAACTAGACAATCATCGAGAGCATGATGATACTGAAGAATACAACATAAAAGATGGTTTTATCCGCCACTTGGTCGATGCAAAGGTGAGAAGACCTAGTGACTGCTTCTCATCGGGAAGAAGAACCACGCCTTCTTAGGTTTTTGAGGAAAACCCAAGCAAATAGTTGAAGCACGACCCCACGCGCTCTGGCAACCACAAGACCTTAAAAAAAAACCCTGCAGAGTCAAGGCTGAAAGAAAAATAACCCATTAATGAGTTAGAAGCCATAGGCAAGAAGACTCGGAGGCTCCAAGGCCACGCCGAGAAAGAAACATCAGCCGACCAATCGGGAACCGTCCGCGGAATGACCA
The DNA here is from genome assembly GCA_021234155.1 of Isoetes taiwanensis. NCBI lineage: Eukaryota > Viridiplantae > Streptophyta > Lycopodiopsida > Isoetales > Isoetaceae > Isoetes > Isoetes taiwanensis. Next base: position 414,667 of record JAJEKV010000213.1, on the reverse strand, counting down.
TCGCGGGAAAAAACAACCGATTAGGCTTCAGCCGAGGCCACAAAAGACCAGAAAAAAAAACATGAATAATAAATATTGACTCAGAGCCTACAATGCCATATCGAGAGAAAACATGAATGAATAAATGAAATACTGTAATGATAAGTATGTCTCGGAGGCTACAGCGCCACGCCGAGAAAAGAGAAATAAAAAATAAGAACGCCTTCTGGGCTAATTACAAGAAGAACAAATGAAAAAATAAGAACGCGCACTTTCATTAAACTAGAAAGAAACAAAGAGGATAATAGTTTGCCGCAGAGCGACCCAAGAAGTGTAGACAAATAGACACATACAGATGACCAACCGACTAAAAGGAAATGAAGCAACTTTAACGATGGAACAGGAAATGAGAAAAAGGAGGAAACTGACGAAGATATGACCAACAAGCTCGGATATGATAAAGGGAGAGGGGGGGAAACTTGGGAGCTAGAAAAGAGCAACAAGGAAAAGAAGCTCAAGAGAACGCCGATGACCATTTTTGAGGAAGGAGATTTTATAAATAGGAGATGAGATAGGGCCCCCATCCAGGAATGTCGGTTCTATTGCTATCACAATAGAACCGTGGCATTCCTAGGATGGGTCCTATGATACAACTAGTTGGCCGATAGAAGAGGAATCTACCTCAAAGGAATGGAGCAAGCCAAAACGTCAAGAAAATAGAAGGCAAAAGGTGAAATGAAGGGGAAACAGGCCAAAAATGATAACTAGAACAAATCAAGAAAAAAGGGGCAACCCAACACAACTACAAAGCAAGGATGACATAAAACGGGGATAACGAGAGCAGAGGGCAAAGAACAAGGAAAGGAGAATTAAGGTGAATCAAGCCATGATAAAAATAGAAATGAACACTATGCATTCCAGAAAGACTAATGTAATACACAGACATGATGGAGTGAGGGAACTAATGGAGTCATTGGAATAGAAGAAGCAAGACCAAAGTGGAGGAAAAAACGAGGCAATAAGCAAAAAGCAAGAAGGGCATGATGCAAAGAAGTTAAGGGGTCAAAGTGGAGCACAAGGAAAATAGAAAGAAAAGACAAGGCAAGTAAAAGCAACGATTTGAAGGGGGCAAGACCCAAAGGAGGCTCCAAGGGTCGAATCGAATAGACAAATAAACTAAAAAGGAATTAAAAGAGCGACAAGAACCCAACAAAAACCGAGAAGGAAAAAACACATAAGTAACGTAGCAACGAGACTAAATGATATCTTATATTATAATGTTGTGTAATGGACCGCACCCTAAATCGGACGGTCGAGGATTTGATTGACCAATGGTGGAGATGATGTGTAAGAAATTCTTCTATAAAATTTCATCTTGACTATGGCTTCAATATGAAAGGAAAAGGAAAAAAGGAAAAGGAAAAGGAAAAGGAAAAGGGAAAAGGAAAAGGGGAAGGGAAGGGAAAAGAAAAACGGCGAAAGGAAAAAGGAAAAGGAAAAGGGAAGGAAGGGAAAAGGAAAACGATGAAAGGAAAAGGGAAAAGGGAAAAGGAAAAAGGAAGGGAAAAGGAAAAACGATGAAAGGGAAAAAGGAAAACTATGATAAAGAAAAGGAAAAGGAAAAGGGAAGGGAAAAGGAAAAAGATGAAAGGGAAAAGGAAAAGGGAAACTTGAAAAGGAAAAAAAGGAAAAGGGAAAAAGAAAAAGGGAAAAGAGAAAAGGGGAAAGGAAAAAGGAAAAAGGGAAAAGGAAAAGGGAAAAAGGAAAATGGAAAAGGAAAAGGAAAAAAAAATGATGAAAGGGAAAAGGGAAAAGGGAAAAAAAGGAAAAGGAAAAGGGGAAAGGAAAAGGAAAAACGAATGAAAGGGAAAAGGAAAAGGAAAAAGGAAAAAGGGAAAAGGGAAAAGGAAAAAGGAAAAAAAAAAACGGAAAAAGGGAAAAGGGAAAAGGGAAAAGGAAGAGGGAAGGGAAAAGGAAAACGATGAAAGGGAAAAAGGAAGAGGGGAAGGGAAAAGGAAAAACGATGAAAGGGAAATGGAAAAGGGAAAAGGAAGAGGAGAAGGAAAAGGAAAAAAGATGATGAAAAAAAGAAAAGGAAAAATGAAAAGGAATAAAGGAAAGGTAAGAGGAAAAAGGAAAGAGAAGGAGAAAAGAAAAATGGAAAGATAAAAGAAAAAATAGAAAAAGGAATAGAATAGGGCGAGGGGAAAGGAACGGAAAAAAAAGCAACGATGAGAAGGGTGTTAAGGGTCAAGGTGGAGAAAAGGAGAAAAAGGTAAGGAAAATAAGAAAAGGTTGCAAAAGTCTATGGGAAAAGAAAAGTAAAAAGGAAAAAGAGAGGGGGGAAAAGGGAAAAGAGAACTTGGGAAAAGGGAACGAAAAAAAGAGAAAAATGAAAGGGCGTTTGAAAAAAGGGGAAAAGAGAAAGGGTGAAGAAAGAGAAAAGGAAAGCAAAAAGAGCATCGAGAAAAGGAAGAGGGAAAGGATGGAAAAAATGAGGAAAAGGTGGGGGGGAATTAGAATAGACAAAGGGTAGGGAGCAAGGAATAGGAAAAGAGGAAGGAGAAAAGGGCACGGTGACAAAAAAGGAAGAGGGAAAGGGTGAGGAAATAGAAGAAAGAAAGGGAAAAGAGTATGGAAAGGAAAAGGAAAAAAAAAGAAACAAGAAAGGAGAAAGTGGAAAGGGGAAAAGGGGAAGAAGATGGGGAAAGAAGGAAAAAGGGCATAAAAAAAGGTTGAGAAAAGGGAATGGAAAGAGGCATATGAAAAGCCGCAAAGGGAACGGAAAAGGAAAAATGTAAAGGAAGGGGAAAGAGAAAGGGAAAGGAAAAAAGGGAACATCGCGAAAGCAAAAAAGGGGGGGGGAAAGTATGAAAAGGGAATGGAAAGTTGAAAGGAAAAGGAAAGCGGAAAAAGGAGAAGGGAAAGCAAAAAGAGCATGAGGAAAAGAGGAGAGAGAAATTGGAAAAGAGATGGGGAAAGGGCACGCCATCAAGAGGAAGAGGGGGGGAAAGGAAGAAAAGGGCACATGAAAAGGTAAGCAAAAGAGAACGAAAAAAATGCATGAGAAACGGAAAGAGAAAAGGAAAAGGAAAAAGGAAAAGGAAGGGAAAAGGAAAGGGAAAGAGAATAGTGGAAAAATGGGAAGAGCGGAAAGATAAAAAGGAAGGGAAAAGGATAAGAAAAAGAGAAAGAAAAAAAAAGGGAAAGGGGAAAGGGAAGGCAAAGGGAGGGAGAACTGGTTAGAAAAAAAAAAAAAAGGGAGAATAAAAAAGAAAGAAATTAAAGGTTCCTACAATACAAAATGCCAGACACCAACATTACCAGGCCCAACAAACCTTATTATTTCTAGGTTCCAACATTGCCAGTTTAACCTGCAGCCCACATTGGCACCTTTAACTAGTAGAATAATACTTTTTTGATGGATATATAATGAAAAGCACGACTACAAATAATATAGAATAATACTCTTATGGATATATGCACCACAGGATCCAAACTCCAAAACCTAAACCTATCACCGCAGAAAGGATAAAAAATACGTCAAGGCAAATAGAACAAACAAGAACCAATGAGAACCCAAAAAAGGAACCATTGAGTAACAAGGAGAAGGCGGGTGAACTAAACAAAGGAACTGACGGAGTATGTGAATAAAGTACAAGAGGTAATGAAAAAACGATCAATAAGGCCAAAGAGGATGAACTGGACTAACAAACAGAGCAAACTAAGACAAGGAGGGCAATAGGTGGAAGCAAACTGATGGAAAAATGGGCGAAACAAGATGCTTAGAATGAAAGAGACAAATGGGACAAATAAAAGAAAACATAGCTAAGCAAGGCTAGTGGGGAAACTTGGATAACCAGGGTAACGGGCAAGAACATCATAGATTGTCATCAGTGGGGCAAAACAATATTAAGGCGGCTCAAGAGATGAGCTGCGCAAACACAAGAGACAAGACAAATAAGGAACAGATGAACTAAGATGATACAAGAGGTAACTCGACCAAACAGAGCCAAAAGGACAAAAAGGAACTGGAGCAACTGGAGAAATAGACAAACGAACCAAATCGATTGAAAAACGATCTAAGAAGTCAACGATTGAACGAAGGAGCGAGGATAAAAAGAATTTGTGATAAAGATAGATAAATAAATAAAAAATGACCCAAAAAAGAATCAAATAACTAAGTGAAAATCAGACAAGGAACACACCAGCATATATGGAGCAAAAGAACAAATAAAGAACAAACCAAAAGAAGAAAAGAACTAATTGAGAACGAAGACAAAATGACAAACCAAACACAATTGGAAAAAATATGGAATCATAAAAAAGGAACAAAATATATGTGGAACATAGCGCAAAATGAACAACGAGACTATAGAGAGCAGAAACATGAAATAAGCTGCAAAAGAAATGGGTTAAACAAAGCAAGTGATAATAAACACAAACCAAGTCCAAAAAGAACAACAGAAACTAACAAAAACGAGCAAATAGAACAATACGACACATAGGAGCCGCTAACATGAGCAAAAGAACAAGGGAATGAGACTAAATGAAGCACCTCAAAATTGACGACACAAAGACATACCACAGCTATAGCGTCTAAGGTAATCAAACAACCAGGTCGCTTACATCTAAAAATAACGGAATGGAAAGACAACGATCAAAGATGAAAAGAGAACTGGGGAAAAGAGACAACTAGAGGTAAAGGCACAAAGGATGCCCATGTGTAACCGATCAAGAATCCAAAACGCACATAGCCCTGAACATGATAAGAGCCAACCAACACACAAGACTGAGACATTAAGCTCTACGAAAAATCACGCCAACCAAAACTAGACCATTAAGACTAACAAGAGTGCATGGAAACGAGACAAGAGTGGATGGAGAAGATCAATCATCTAAAACAAAGGCTAGAACAATGCAAAGAACGTAACCATGTACATATTCATCGAAACCTGAATGTATCAACAAACAACAAACATACAAAAGCTTGAGAGAGAACCTGATGAAGATTATGGAACACGGAACTCTAGCAACCAGGCCATCTCTCCGATAAATGAATGTGTCTAAGGCACTAGAGCCGTCCAGTCAATGTAGACAAACCTAGGAGTTACTCCCCTCTATAGGATGGAAAAGAGACACTCTAGCAAGAACAGTGGAAGAAAACCAACAAGAAGAAGAATAGAATAGTAAAGATGGAACATGCCGCAGAATGAAAAGATACAAATGTTATAAAAGAAGTCAACTAGACAACCAACCATGTTGGTACTATATGCTAAATGGGTGGTCACATCGCGAAAACAAAAAATACCATGCAAAATGTACCTAAAAAAGCTAACTTAGCAAAGAAAAACATCTCTAAATGAAATCAAACCAGATGCGTGTTCCAATGACTTGAAGCTATAAGGTGCAAGAGATGCCAATATTGAGAATGCGAAGAGAATTCAGGGAATAGCTATATAATGAACTAGGCATCAACTCAAGGTACTAAATGCCCAAGCGGGATGCTCTCACCAAAAAATGAAGCTCCTTGTGCAAAACTACACATATGCAAAGAGCGAATTTACCTGGATCCAGACAAAATCGAATTGCATCGTCAAGTAACATATGTAAGATGATGATACAAATTCTCAGTCGCCTCCATGCAGATGAAAACTTGGACGATAGTGAAGGAAAGGAAATGCGATTAGATGGCAAGGTTAGAAGGTGTAAAGCACCACCTCTAAACGCTAGGGCAAAAATAGAAATCAAGTATATGAGAAACCAAAAATTTTTTGCAATGATCCACGACTATGAAAGAAAAACCTAGATGTCAAAAACTTATTCCAAACAAATGTTGGAGAAAAATTTGAAAAACCAAACCGAAAATTGATGCAATGACCCCTAACGTGACTAGCACGAGTCCCCTACAAAATTAGATCCAATAGTGCATACATGCATAAAAATAATGACGAGAAACCAATCCTATAGACCCCTTGAGAATCCATGAGCTATAAAGGGAGCCATATGGAACCATCGAATACAACCGACTAAAGGCAAAGAATCCTATGGTATAGAATACTGAGCCACATATCCATCAAAGGGAGCACATGGAACCATCAAACAAACATGACCAGCTAATGAAAAAGGATCACATGAACCAAGAAGCCATCTGGAGAAATGTATAGAATTTAAATGTTTGTACGAGACAAAGGGAAATTGGAAAGATGGCAAGTTTATCAGTGTTCACAAGGCCAGGAACCCAAAAAGTTAGGCTAATAAAAATCGGAAGAAGACAACCAGAGCCAAAGGTGAATCATGAAACAACAGTAACAAGGCTTGACTGCCACTTAAGAACCCCACCTTGAAGGGAGAGTTGAAACCAAGGGAGAATGATGCAAACAACAGCAACCAAGAATTGCAAACAGAACAACTTAGATAATCTATAATATGTGTCTAATATAGCAAATAAAATGATCAGTACAATGTAGGAATCATATCAAGGATTAGGTAAACTATCCAAGCTCTTAAAAACCATGAATTCGAAACAATAGCAACCATATGCAAGAAGCTCGTAAAAACTCCACGATCAATGCCAGAGCCACATCTGCGTCCATATCACAAAAAATCCGTATCCCAAACCATGCAACCACTGGTACAAAAAATGACAAAGAAAATGCACGAGTGAAAAAGACACAAACACTCATGGTGTAAGGCCCATAAGAATAATGTGAGACCCATAAGGTAAACATACCTCTCATAGTCCGACTTATGAGTAGAATTGCCAAAGATGAAAAACATCAACAGATAGGAGCCATGGCCTCTTACTACAGAGATGAAGCACAAATTTTCTTACCAATGTACACGCCACCCATTGAACTAATTGAAAAGCCTGAAGCGACAACTCGAAAAATCCATACGTCTGAGGTCCCTCCTGACCATAACTAAAATTGGCTAACATACCCAACCAACATAAGTGGTGAACAAATACCAAGTACTATATATGAACAACAACCACAAACAAAGTCTAAGATAGGCACAAGGCCTAACGGATTAAACTGTGGAACAGGAATGTGAGCACCCGAATACTGGGGCTCACGAATGATGCATGGGCGCCATCGACCGCCAAGAATGAGGTCAGGGCCTGCTCTAGAGGATGCGTGATGCACAATCGGATGGTCCGCCATGTACCGCATGAGACAGAGGCCAGTGGACAAGATGTCAAGATGAAACCCTGATCAGAACCAATTGTATGAATGGGCCGCCAGTCTATCTTCTGGTGACCCCAAACAGAGCCTGGCCGACCTGTACCTGGTTTCATCTCTACCAAAAATATGAACTAAAGTCTGCAAAAAGCCTCTCCCGAAAAAAAAATCCTATGCAACAGAGCCAGTAGGCAAGCAATAGACAAACAGAATGGCACAAATGGAGAGCCAAGCAATGCAGCCAATAAGAAAATATCGAAAAAAGGCAAAGCCAAGAAAAAAACAGAAGGAACACTCGGTATACAGCCACTTATCTGAGAGAGCCCCGCTTTATAAAGATTATCCGAGACCGTGATGTGGAACTGGGCGGCATAGGAACCACCTGGTCGGACCTTCTCTGCTGCAGATTCAAGTGATGATAAAAACAGAGAGAGCACAAAGGGGGATGAGCAAATCACTATTCATATGCAATCAATCGATCAATAGCCTACAAGTAACAAATAGAAGAAGAAAACTGTGGATGAGTTCCATGCTTATGGAGCCAACCACAAAAGCAAGCGGCACCATCCGCATGCATTTGGTTCTTGTGTAGCCAAACCGCGACCTCATTGTGTCCCGTATGGTGACCATAGCCGCCATACATCCGCAAAGATCAAACGCCCCCAATACTTACTATATCACAATATTTATCTCTACGGGCCCATCCGAAGCCAGCTATATAGAGCAAAACCCGTGAGTAAGCGAGAGCGTCAGATGACCTAAAACCCTTCTTTGTAGACTAAAAACAGAGCCAGTAAGAAATTGAAGCAGCCATAGCACGGTGGCACCTATTCAAGCCAAATATTCGTGAGTAAACCAGTGCTCTTTGGAGCCTCACACGCCAAATGACAAGGTCGAGTACAAACCAATCCAAGTCTCAAGGCTAGTAATCCCGAAAAGGGGTTAGAAAAACGAAACACAATACGAGCTCGATCCGATGGAATGGTGCAACCGGCGTTAATCAACAAAATAAACCGACCAAAAAGGGTGCAAGCAAAGATAGAAGAAGATAGAAGGCCTTAATATTATCTCATCTATTCAAGCACGACAGACACAGAAAGCAAAAAATTAATCTACAGATAAATCGAAAAGAACCAGAGCCGTGACTATCACCAACGGGCAAGCACAAGACACAGAAAAATACCTAATAATTCATCGAAAACATGAATAGAGACCACAATCAAATCATCGCCTCAAATACAAACCGGGTCAAATGCATGTAAGAAACCCGAAAAATTGTGTTGATAGTATCCGCCTCTCCAAATCAAACCGCTAGGATAAACTTGTGGAGCTAGAAAAGAGCAACAAGGAAAAGAAGCTCAAGAGAACGCCGATGACCGCAAAATGAGGAAGGAGACGGTATAAATAGGAGATGCGGATAGGACGCCCCATCCAGGAATGTCGGTTCTATTGCTATCACAATAGAACCCGGGCATTGGGTTTGAAGATCTAGCATTCGACTTTTGCTAGTTTATTTTTCCTTCTCCACTTCACTATTGGCGCATCGAATCGCAGCTAGGGTATGGTGGAGCCAAGGTAAGAAACGGCGGCTGTTAGGGTATGGAATGGAATCAAGATCAGAAATAATGACATTGTATTTCCCGCCGGATTGATTTTTGCCATCGCCCCCTTCGGGGTGCATCTTGAATCTGCCCTTTGCTTCCATTGTTCATGAAGAAAGATTTAATAAGTTTCTCCCTCTGCGCATGCAAAGAAGCGCGATAGAACTATGGATATGGATATGAAAAATGGGTCGCAAATGGCGATGGAAGAACTAGGAAAAACGGCTTCAGAGCATCCTGCATTTCTCTACCCAGTTGTGCAAGATTTTTTCGCATGGGAGAGGAAAAGATCGAAAATGCAGAAGCACAAATACCGGAAGAACCCTCGAGCTCTTAGATTCCGTGTTATGTCGAGACCTCGTGGCCATGATTGCAATTTTAAGAAGTAAACTCAAGAACTACGTAAAAGGAAAGCTCGCGAAAAGAATGGTAGCACAACGAAAGGACGCCTATAGGTTTCTAGCTCAAAAGCACGCTTGGCGTAAAACCCTTAAGCCGGATTTTAGCCTATTTGGCGATAACAGAGCAAATGCCAGAGAGCACTTATTTAGTGCCTTCCAAGAAGCTTCACCATTCCTTCCGACCTTCCCTTCTCGATTTGTGCTACATTATCGCCTTTCCAAAATTTGTACCTTGAAATTTGTGGTATTGTGCTTTCGGGACGGCTTTCTCGGTCTTTGGGCATCATCCGCATCTCTACTTTTATTTCTCATATTATGTGGTAGAATCTCGTGAAAAATCAACATTTGCTTCAAGAAGACCGATTTCATCTAATTACGTGGTCTAATGATATGCTTCATATAGCGATTATTTCAACGCATGAGATACCTCGCTTTAATTGCTTTTCTCATTTCATGTTTCTATATAGGTGCGAAACATCATTGGAGATGCGAGGACTTGAAGTGCTTGGCAACCATTGTAAAAGCTTAGAGTCTTCGATTGAAAATTTAGAGCACCAAAGATGGTTTTGTATCACATTGGGGGCTACTTTGTCCGCTCAAAACTCAGCAGATGTTTACAAATCGCTGTAATTTATGCATCAAATATCACCACCAAAGATTATCCGTGATTCGGTGACATGAGAACCACACCTTCATTTGATGATGGCGTGAAGAATTTGCTAGAGGGATGTTCAAATATGGTTCGCTTATTATTTATATACGCCATGGTGGACTTACAAATGAAGTTTAGCCCACATTGGCGATATGGTGGAAAGATTAGGTGGCTTCTTTTGGGTCGTGTTTGAGAGAATAATGAGGGGTTCAGGCTTAGGAAGCTTGAACTCGTGGATTGTCCTATTACCGAGGCCGGAATTGCAGCCACGCTAGATCGTTACAATCGTTGAGATACATATGGGCCCAAGGCTATGAAGCAAGAAATACAAGTGATTTTTTGCAATGGGGCCTTATTGGAACATAGAATACCCCCCGAGTTCTTGTAAAAGTTGCGCCCTAAATGGGTTTGCCCACTTCCGCCCAGGCCTGAAACGAAGGAAACAATTATCTGTAACCTTCCCTACCGTGATGGAACAAAAAATACATGACGCTTGAATTGGAGCCGTGCTCGACCGTGTTAGAATAGTTCTGTTGGTCCTCAACATGCCGGGGCAATGTTGGTTCCGTTTTGTAGACTTGCAAAGAAATTTTGGTGAGATCATGCTTATGCCCTTTATGCTTTGAATGTTTCGTAGTTTGTGGAAGTATGTTCTAGCATTCCAATCACATGATCTTTTGCAAATTTCATCTGTAGCTCGGTTTTAATGGTGGACTTTGAAATTTTTATAAAATCTGATGAAGGCGCCAGATTGCAGAGTCTGAACAACAGGATACTATTGGTATTGGAAGAGATGCTCTGGGGAGAGATCTTGCAATCAATGCTTTTGCGACTTTATCTTTTGATTTACCATTTCAATTCCTTTGTGATCATGATATCCATGGTCACACATTCATCCGTCTGTGGAATCTTGTTGGTTTAACAGAGAAGGCAGAAGCCTTTGACATTAGCAACTTTGCTTCGCCTCTTAGGTGTTCAAGGGGGGAGTGTCTTGTTATTTCAACCGTGATACCCGCGCATGGAGGTAGATTGCCCTTAACTTTGTTCACCTATATGCCGGAGTTCTTTTGACATATATTATTGATATGCAAAAAGTTAACTATTGCAAGAACTTGAGGCATCGCACCCAAGACAGATTAAAGAAGGGACACAATTTTGTTTCTCATTTTCACAATAGCGAATCCAGAAAGCAAAGCGCAACAATTAGTTATCACCGCATTTGAAATAAGTGTTGGAATATACCGGGTGTTTTTGGAGTTCTTTATGATAGTTCGGGCTTATATGGATATGCAAAATACTATTAGGCCTCGTGACTGAGCCAGATTAAGAAAGGCATACAATTTTTGTTGGAATGTCTTTGATAAAATGCCCAATAGAAGTATAGTGTCTTGGGGACAATAGTTACGAATATGCTCAAATTTTGTTGAAGCCGGACCTACAATGCACCTCCCTTCTAGATATGCAACATGATGGTGTTAAACCAAATGCTATAATTTTTACAATAAACAAAGCTACGCCTAGTGGATGAATCCTCAAAAGACTATTGAAGATTCCCAACAGACCCGTGCTTGATACTGTGATAGGATCCGTACAAATGGTTTCATTTGCCATGTAGATCCTTTTTATTTCTTCTCCTTTTCGAGATTATCCATGAAAGTTTAATCTTGCTATCCTGTTATGCCATGTCGCAATTCACATGTTGGGAGGTCACCCATCATTTTTTACCCCGACCTTGATGGTAACATATGCATATGCATGGACATTAGAAAGTGAAGGTTACGTGATTTGCAGATCTAGGTGTGACTATAGAGAACATTTGGAGGCTTTTCAAAAGATATGTTAACCAATATTTTGTCATACACTCAAATCAAACTTAAATATATTCTTGCTATCTTTATATCCGCACAAATTGCATGTTCGCCTTGAAACTAATCCATGTTCTAGCATGAACCATGCCCTCTTATACATGTGTTCAACTAAAATATCCAAGCTTCTTAGTAATTAATATATAGATCCTTAAAGTTTACCTATGTTTGCTTTTGTTAGGGCCCGAAGGGCCCAAAATTTTTTTTAGTATAACAACCAACACATAACTAGTATTAACATTAATTAACACAAACTATTGGGTCCAACACATTTAAATTAAAATCCCCTTAAACCCCTTTGGTTTGGGTGCATATTCACACGGGTGACGTAGGGCAGCGAGAGCCCCTATAATTATGTTTTGCACGTACAAAATCAACACCATATAGTATATTGCCTGAAATCTTATAGTATTTTGCAAATCTTGTTATACAGTATAACAAATTCTATACATCCATACCCCACAAACGAGGAACTTTGTATACGGTGTAGATTAAGGAATAAGGGGTGAATATGCCTATCCAACGCCTCGTTGTCTCTGAGTCACCCCCTGCGGTGAATATGCACCCAAACCAAAGGGGGTTTAAGGGGATTTTAACATGAAGCAACAAAAAATGGCCCATGGTGAAGAGACTCTTACAGTATTAAAGACTCTCATGAATCTCAAACTACAATAAAGACCACAAAATAGACAAATATTGCTCCCAACTAGGGTATATTGCCAAACAAGCATAAACTAGAAAACCGTAAGCAACTATAAATATTGCTAAGGTAGCTACGATTTCTTTAAGATAAAAATGGATAAAATGAGATCTAGCGATGCATGTGACCCATACCAAGTGTAATGATTCCTTAAACGTGCACAAGATTTGGCAACCTATCAAATTCAACATCAACATGTTTTATCCAAGAAAGCTCGTCCTGAAGTTGCATTTTAAGTAGAATGGGGTAAGGTAGAGTTGTAAAAAAGGGCTAAAATTACAATTGCAAAGTTGGTCAAACCTTATAATTAGGAAAGTAGACAACTTAGAGCTTGCCATAACTGCGACTTTAGGAAGAGCAAACCTAACTCTCCCTCAACATCAAAGTTCAAAGGCACACATCAACTAAACGTTCCCAGCGAACATGCCAAGCATCTCGTAAATAAGTATCATAGTTAGGCAAGTTGAGACGAGGTAAAGGAGGCTAGCCAAGAAAAGAAAAGGCAAGGGCGCAAATAATTGTTAAATAGACATGGAAGGCTAAAATGTTGTAAAGTAGGTAGCAACAATTAAGTATGATTCGGTTATCCATTGAAATCTTGCCAAGTACATCAAGTGTAAATGAGAAACAACAAAGAAATAGCTTTTAAAAGAATCACCTTCGTACCAAAACAAATGCAACATGTCAAGACTTCCCTATTTGTAGTCAAGACTTCCCTATTTGTAGCTAGTACAAAGCTAGAAAAGTGATCAAGGGAGAGAATTAAAGGCAACTACATGAGCAAGATATTTTATATCCACTGAAAATCATAGACTCAAGTACTTCAAATATCCTAGATGTTTACACGTCAAAAATATACTTAAAGCCACTCTATATAATTAGAAAATGTGCCTGGGAGATAAAAGGGGAGGATCAACCTAGCTTGATAAATAATGCACATTAAAGCAATGTCGTAAGTGCAACAGAACAAAGAAAAACAAAAATTCCAAATTGTAATTCTCACTCTCAATTTAGGAAAAATTGGAAAGGAAAGATTGCTTATCTGGAAATAGCTAGTCCATCACCATCATCTTTGTTTCCGTTTCCGTTATGTATAAGCAATGAAGTAGAATTGCATGAAGGATTCTGGGTCTGGATTGCAGTGAGCACATTATAATGATCACAAAACGCATGGATGCAACCTCACATTGCATATCATCTTTATCATCTGTATATGTGGAAAACTGGCACCAAAGTATCCACCACTTTAGTTAGACCAAACGCAATGTCTTGTGGATTCGATCATCCCTTCCTTGCAATCAGTCATAGGGCACTTATGCTTAGCATGTGAAAGTCGCTTCTGCATCCATCTTCTCTTGGACCAAATCAATCTATTCATCAACAAAGGATCTTCACAAAAGCCCAACATTAGCAAACCGCTGGCTAAGGACCAAGGCGCTAAGCTCAACAGATAGAGAAGCGACGCACAAAAGTAAAACAAGGCCGTAAAACCTCTAAATCGAAAAGGGCAAAGACTCGATTCGTAAATGGGCAAAGATAACATAGATGGATCCCAACTAAAATAAAACAAAGCCACAAAACCTCCGAATCGAAAAGGGCTTAAGAAAACATTTATGAACCTCAGACCGCTATTGGAAATTGATTGCCAAAATGGAAAATGATCTCTCAACCGAAAGTGGTAAGGGAATGGATGGAGGCAATGGGTAAGACATTTAAATCTTTGTCAATGCTCGGCTGCAATAAGGTGTGAGATGCTTCTCGATCCCTCGCTTTGCTCTCAATATCTCGCAAAAAATATCTTCACCTCATTAAGAAATCAAACAGCCGTTGCTTTCGAACTTAAGAGCCGGAGTCCCGATTTCTTGCTTTTCCTCTCAATTTCTTGCCAAGGTCAGAATCCTCGCATCCAAAATCACCCAAACGGTCATCCCCTGTTGAAACCAACCGCTGCTCCATCCTCTTGGCCCAAGCCGGAGCACGAGACAGCAGTTCTTCGTGGTCGACAAAGGCATCCCGCAACATCTCTGAGGAACCCGCTAAAGGACGTTTCCCGGCCTAATGGCCTCCGCCTTGGATCTACTCTTTGGCAATCTAGGCATAACTGCAGACTTACAAAGGGATATGATAACCAGGTACGTAATAGGAGATTGAACAAGCTATTGGACTGTGTTTTGAATTGAAATGTAAGGTCGTGGCGCTTGAGTCAATATGAGAAAAATTACGCACCTCAAGAAGGCCACAAGAAAGCCCCAATTCCACAAAGAAGAGACCCCGGCCCCGCTTAACAAATGCCGGGAAAATCCAACGGAAACTCTTACGATCTGGCCTGCTAGATTCAAGCTGAAAAACTCCAATAGAAACCGATTCCACAACCAAGCGGATGAAAACCCTCTCGGCAAACGAAAAAGGGAAGAAATACCACAGGGGCGGACCGCTTGAAAACGCTGAAAATCCGAACCACGAGAGTCCGGTTGGCCCGCTAAACACTTGGAAAACGCAAACCCGAATCTACCAAAGCAAATTGTTTCAATCGAAAACTCCTTCCCTGTGCAAAATCGAAAAGAACAAGACCGCCTTCAGGTAAATCGAAAAGGGCAAATGCCGATATATGGGGGGCTTGAGCAAACGAATCAGAATGTAAAAATGGTCGCCCCCCGAACTATAGGGTACGTAAACCAAAGCGAAAAAAGAACCAACTCACCGGAAAACTAGTAGTGCGTATAAACCAAAGATCAACTCCTACCGATTTGGGGCCCCAAAGAAAGAAATATGTAGAAAGGAAAGGGGAAACGACCAAGACAACCAAAAAGCCAGAAGATGTCGAACAGAAGATGTCGAACAGGACAACCAGGCAAGGATGTGGGTGCAATGGAAGGACGTTCTACGGCAAAAAAACCAAGGGAGATGCAGATGAGCTGATGAAAAAAGAGGAGAAAAAGAAAGGTATAAATGTACGTCAGAAGGGCTGTAACTGCCAAAACTAACTCATGGGAATGGTTTTGACAATTACATTTAGCGTAAGAACGGTAAAAGTGCAAGGGCCAAAAGGTACATTGGGTTTCTCAGTTTATCACTGATCACCAATTGTATCCTTTTGCCCTGAGTAAGCTTTAACAAGAAAGATAGACGGAAATTATAACTTGAAAGTAATATAACATCTGTAACTATTATCAGACTTTAAGCAATATGTATTACATGTATAAGTATGCTAACAATGAACGTTGAAGTCTGCTTCAATAATTCATAGTGTTACCATGATACTAGCACGCTGCTATTGTACAGAAGTAAGAATGATCAGAAGCATTGCTAATCAGAGTCATTAGTGACAGTCTTGACTTGTGTAATCTTAACCAAGGACAATAAGGCTATAAAGAAAGTCTCAACAAACCTGGATTGAAGTTCTTGCTTCACAAATGCGGAGTAGAAAATAATGTTGTCATTTTGATAAGGCACATAGGCCAAAATATACCACGACGACTTGCAATGGCTGAACTGTAGCACACCTCTATTGAATAGCTAGAAATATATCAAAGAGGACTTCATATGCTTTTTGGATCATAAAAACATATCAGCAGCTTTGCAAATGGATCCCAAGACCATAAATGTTCAAGGAAATGTGTTGAAACAAAGCTTTAGATGAATAACAAAAGCCAGTATTGCAGCATCACCAAAACATGGAGCTTAATAAGCCTGATAAGTCAAAATCCTGAAATAGCAAAGGGAATAAGCCAAAGGCGTCTTTGGAGTAGCCTATCATGCCTTGCCTCCCCAAAGCATCGAGCTTTTTCTTCTCTCTTCATGGCTCGAGCTTTTTCCTCTCTTCATGGCGAAAAGCTCTCTGTTCATGGCCGCTACCATACGAGATGCTATTAGGGCTTCTAAAATATTTTATCTATTAGACTCTTACGCAAAAAGCCATCCAAGCATTTAGCATTATTAAACCTTTTCCATATTATTGCAAATTATATGCAACGTACCTTGGAAATATGGAGCTCACATTCCATTAGGCACATTGTTGGAAGCATAAACCATAATAAAAGTTGCATGCAAACTCCTTTGCATTAGGCAAGTTGCAAGGCAACGTACCTTAGAAATATGGAGCTCATTAGGTATATTGTTGGGAGCATAAACCATAGTAAAAGTTGCATGCAAAGCTCCTTTGCATGTTAACAACCACATGCCAAGCATGCATTAAAGGAAAATACATGCATATGTTCTAAGAGGTCTATAACCTTTATTTGTAATCTATACATCAAGTATGATGTTACCACTTGTAATCATGTGCTGAAGAGATCTCTGTATCATAATTGACTGTTCAAGCAAAATTGGTTAATTGAAGCAAAATAGCTTAATCCTATATTATAAAATTATTGTGTATGTCTGTCTTGAACCTCGCCCTAGATCGGACGGTTCAGATTGTTTGATATCGATCTCAAAGGCTAAGATTCAGTCTACGGTTTAGGTCTTTTTTTTCCTTTAGCTTTCTTTGCTTAGCTAAACCAGGATCGGCCATGGATCGCCGAGTGCAGAAACCGTGGGAGTTCTTCTTGGTTAGAGCCCGAGCCGCTTCAAATGTCAAAGCAGTTGCAAAACGTCTTTGCTCCTAATGATGCCATCGTGTCTATAATTTCTCCGAGTCCGCTTCAAATGACCTCAAGTTGGCTTCATACCCGGGATTTAGCATCGCAGCCTAGGTAGAGCCTTAGAAGAACCGTGGTTGCCGCTTAAGTCTTCGATTTGAAGAATCGTGGTTGCTCGTGAGCAAGCAGGGCCGATTGTTTGATATCGATCCCAAAGGCTAAGATTCAGCCTATGGTTTAGGATTTTTTTCCTTTAGCTTTCTTTGCTTAGTTGCTTCCTGGGAGTTGCCATGGCGGGATTCTTGCTCAGAAGCAAAAATCATGGAGCTCCGGCAATGGCGATTATGTGGTGCGTTGTCTCGCATGCCGGCTTGATGCATGTTTTGCACCCTCAGAAACATAAAGGGCGAAGGCATATGCCTAGCATATCCGCCACCATATATCACAAAATGTAGCTATGAATCAATCTAGCTATAAATTCGGTAAGTGTAACGCTTCTCACCCTGGCTTGCAAAAATTTACTACTTTCTCGCTGTGGCTATGGGTTGCTTACTTCAACTTCACATTTTCTAGGTTGTCTCGCATCCCGAAAAGCCAAATGCTTACCTTAGATTTAAATCGCAAGTCTTTTCTCGATTCATTTGTTAGCCATTAGGCTTCTAGAATAGACAGTGTTTCTAAACTTCACTTTTGTCATTTGACCTGAATCAGCTTGATCATTTGAGTAACATGCATGGTATTGTGAATAACTTAGCTTTCTTTTATTTCTCATCTATTCACTTTTTCTCGTATGCTCAATGTTTTTGTATGTTTGCAGTTGCATAGCCAGTTCCTTAGCACAATACGACAAATTTGTAATGTTTCAAGCAAATTGCGATAGATTTATTTCTACTGTATTTGCTTGCTTTTTGTACAGAGCAGAGGAACATCTATCTAATACTCTTCGCGCCAAGCGGAGTGTGAGGTAAGCACGCTCAAATTTCTATCCTTTAGATGTTCGTCTCAATTCATGCTCATTAACTTTGTGAATGTGTTTTAATGTTGTCTCTTTGCATGGCTAGCTTGATCAGATTTGTCCACAAACATCTTAAAATAGAGAAACCGAGTAAATGCTTCAAAGCCCAGATGTAGCGGATGGCGTAATTCGATTGAACCTTAATCTTTGGACCTTTGAGCTTAATTCATGTCATATATCTCTGAAATGGAAGTTTTCATGATCAAAGCGTAAAAGCACGAAATAACCCTCGAACTTCATCGATAATATTGTCAAAGACTGTCCTAGATAGTAATTAGATCCTATCTATACGCGAGAAAGATATGATGTTTATGGTGTCTTGCCCTTGGTCTTGCCAATGCTACAGAAAATGCTTTGCCCAAAGCCCGGGTGATTTACAATAAGTTGGCGTAAATAGACTTCATACATTATGTCTTTATGTCATCCCACCCACATTCAACTTTTGTTCCCTGCGAATGGAGCTGTTCCTCAGAGAATGGAGCCGGACATCATAGAGGGCTGAAGGATGTTGTGACCAGGTAATATGTCAATTTTCTCCATTCCTTTTGAAGGATTGTCCCTACTGATCATATATTATTTTCCCCTGCAGCTTCGGCCTCATGTTATCCGAAGATCTGAACCAACATTTGAGAACATTAGAATCAACCCAAACCACTTTCGAATTTGTGCCCATTAGCACGCTTTATACATCTCTGACTGTAGCCTTCCATTTCAATCATGGCAATGCTTTGCCAATGCAAAATGCCCCAAATGCATCACATGTCTAGGACTTGGTTGCATATTCTAATCCGTTGCTTCATTGAAAGGGGCATATTCACATTGGCTTGAACATTTGTTGCACCAATGGTTGCATCTGTTGAAAGGGCGTATTCACATTGGAGTAGACATTTGTTGTCCCACATAACCACAAAACATTCTAAGGTTTGTTCAGGTCATTAATTTAATTTGATTTAATATGGTAAATGGCAAACCCCCACATCTCAAAAAAAAAAAAGCGTTCTCCTCCTTAAAAGTAGGAGGTTGTTTTACGCCAAAAAACTAAGTAGGAGAATTTGAAGAATCAAAAGACTAGCGATTGCGAAACAGGGGGCAAAATTGCTCATTGAAATTGTAACCCCTTGCATTTAACAATCATCAAAATTGTTGTATAATAGGCGCACTGTACACTACCAAAATGCAAAGAGGAGCAAGGGTAAATGCAAAGAGGAGCAAGTGTAAAGAAGTCGTGGCTAGGATATTTGCCTAAAAAGATCGCCCAATACACTACCAAAAATGCAAAGAGGAGCAAGTGTAAATGCAAAGAGGAGCAAGTGTAAAGAAGCTGTGGCTAGGATATTTGCCTCAAAGGATCGGCCCAGCAACGCTGGGCACCTTTACTAGTTAATAATAATAATAATAAAAAAAAAAAAAAAAACCCCAAATCTGTTTCCTTTTTTTTTTATCCTTAATATTCCATTTGGAATACTAAGTCTACACTTGGCAGCCCTAGAAAACATACAGGATTTAATTCTCTAGGCCAGGAAAAGGTATCTCTTCTTATATTTATCTCAAATTAATAACCAAACATTTGATCATATATAAAACAATCTTATTACATCTTTTAATTTGTGTAATGAACATTATTCAAATGGGCATTCAGCCGTGTATTCTCGGTATCCCATTCACATTTGGAACAAGCTTACTTGAAATTCCACCAGCTATGAACGAAACATCAAAGCATAGAGCAGAAAACCTGGTTACCTGCAGTTAAACAGCCAAATATTAGCCTAAGAAGGGTAATTAAGGCAGAACTAGCAGGTAAGCAGTAGGTTTTCTGGGTTATCCCCTTCACTATGCCTATAATGAATCAAATAAAAATTTATTTAAGTTCATATGAGCTCTGCTACTTTTATCCAGCTCTGTACTGTCCAGCACTATGCTTTTGTATCAGCTTCTTTGCTTGTGATGATGTAATCTCCCTTACCTTGGAGATGTACTTCCATTTAAAACATCCTCTAAGAATGTCTTCTAAGTATGTAATATTCTGCATACTCACAGATCTAATAGTCTAGATAGTTTAGTTATCGATCATAGCTGCTGTCTTAAGTAATAAGCAAACATCTCATATAAGGACAAGGGTTCTTTTCCAGCTTTTTGTACAGCAAAACATCTTGGGTAAAAGCATGTTAGGGTGTACCACTTTTGGAACCTGCAAAAGTACATACACTAGGTACTTCAGAACTGGGTACTTTCTCATTTTTATTTTCATTAAAACTAGTACAAAAGTCTAAAATAAAAGTCACGGACGCATTAATATTAAAAGTTAAGATAAAGATAATGCTACCGGAGACCAAAATATATATAAAAGTTCTAGAATGTACCTTTTATTGAGATATTACACAGGTACCCAGTACCCAGTCCTGGGTACCTTTTTAGGTACTTTTTTGGTCACTAAGTAATACTTTTTAAGGGACACCCTAACATGCTTTTACCCTCTTATTCATGGTATTTCAATTATTTCGTATCATAATCCTCTAATTACATGCACCATTTGTGCATTGAGTGTTAATCCCAAAAAAAGTAATTCTCAATTGTATTCCTGTTTATTTTAACCCTTATACATCGGCCTATCTAAGTTCTGTAAATCATAACTTCATAACATTACTGCTTCTCAATCCATCTTAATGCTTTATAAAGTATTATTCATTCCTAGATCTAGATCTAGTTTACATCTTCTTTCAAACACTGTCTCAAAGCACAGTTCCTATTTATATCAGACATCATTCTCTATTTTTCTGCTGTATTTTTCCACTCTGGGAAACCTGCATCAGTTTGTGTCTTATTTAAGTTTATTATACACTAGCAATCATATCTATTAATACTTGCAATCCGAAAAATCCATGCATCTTTTTAAATCAGGCCCTAAATCTAACTTAAGCCTTTCTTTATAGAGCTATTTCTATTCAAAATATATTGTAAAAGATCATCACAAAAGAGATAGTGTGACGCTCCCTGCTAAACGTACGGCGCCCGGCCGTACACTCGGCAGGAAATCCCCCATCCGGCTTAACAACCGCATGGGCCCTTCGTCTACCCTGCACTCTGAGGTGACTCTTAGTGCGGGAAGGGAACACGAAGGTGTCTTGCGCGCCCTTCCCCTATGGGCTCCTATAACAGCGGAAGCGATAACACGTCAGAACTAGCATCAACATATACAAATACTACCTCGAAGGGTAGTGCATCACTCATAATCCAAGGCAAAGATGATAATCACGAACCATAAAACATGGCGGCTCCTACCCGCTCGGGACTCATAAGGAGGATGACCGGCCGACTAGGCCTCAAGATAGAGCGAGGAATCGAGTCATGGCAATGGCGGGGGCTGGCATAGAACAATGGCTAGGGTTGACCACTCCATCCGCCCCTCCCGTGCATACTTTGCGATGGGCTAGATCAGGGCTCGACAGACTCTAGCCTTCCGGATACGAATCCCATGGCATCACCCATCGGGACTACTCCAGGTTGCATCTCCCTGGTCCGATGAGGCAGGAAGGGTTGCATCTCCCCTTCCCAGGATCTAGAGGTGCCATGGGCTAGAGAACCGTGGCGACACCCGATTCGCACCGACCGAACCCCCAAAACGAGAGCCAAGCCAACACTTGCGGCTCGAGAGGCGTGGCAACACCATTGCCCCAGGAGGTGTCGGACCCATGCTCGGCCCACACGGCGTGACCCACCATAAGCCTAGCCCACTATGGGATCCCCCTCGGCCCCCACTCGGCCAGGGGATCCTCCCTCCACTTTCCCTAGCCCGTTATATGGTGCTGAGTCATATCATAGCCTCAATAGCCCGGTGGGCTCCTATGCACAAAGCCGCAACTAATAGGAACTAAGGGATCTACTCTAGGAGCATACTACATATGGCTCTAGGTCTCTACCCCCTTCCCAATACAAGAGGAGCAAACATGATCAACCATCATCACATAATCATCACATCATGAGAATAATCATAAGAAGAACATCTTAACCTAATCATACAAATCTAACTAATAGTTAGGGTTCCTTGATTAGGGTTCAAGATGTTGAATATGGGTTCTAGGATGGCTCTACTCTAGATACAAGATACTAGCATATCCGAACGCCTAATTTCCGATGAGCTATCACAACCACTATCCTACATACCTGCTCCTGAAGCTCTCCCTCCAGATCCGGTGTGCCTCCATGGTCTCGACTCACGAGATGCCGCCCCTACTCCAAGAACGAGTCTACCCCTCGGGGGCTTGCACCAGGTCTATGCCACAAGAACGATGTTCAAAACGGGGTTTCAACGCAGTAGGTGAGTCTCTCGGGTGCTAGGGCTGGAAAGAGGTCTAGGGTTAGGGTTTATGCCTATATAAGTTAGGTCCACCTAGGATGCCACGTGGCACCAATCGGTGAGTCCCCGTGGCGGTGCCCCAATAGGTTAAGGCCACGTGGATAATGGCTTAACCTATGGTTGGCTAAGTTATGAGAATAACTTAGCCATGCCCCCTAGTGCCACAATCTATGGTATACAAGGCTATGAAGATAGACTTGTATGGTGACGATCCGTGAATATACGTATTTATGGCGATATTCCCCTGACCGTCATTCTTCTCCCCCTTAGGACAATCTTGTCCTCGAAGATTATTGCTAAGGTGACGAACCTACCTTATGCCTGCACAAGCAACAACATGTCATAACCTTTAGTTTAGTTTAGCAATCAAGTTTTATTAGTTCAAGTCAAAAATTTAGGCTATATTTGTACTTATACAAAATTATATAGCCTTAACACGGTTATTTCTTACGATAATTCAAAACATTATTGTAAGAGTTATTAGGGTTCATAATCTAAATTATGGCTCCCCCTATCTTCTCGTAATGCGCTCCTCGTTGAAGTCCACCTTCTACTTGCCTGCAAAAGGAGCACATTACGTTAGTTTAGTTAATAATTTGTGGTTTTAGGGGACCACCCCCCTTACCTCCTTGAGCCGAACTACTGACTCAAGGTTGTCCTACTACCTTGCCCAAGATCATGGCCCTTTCGGATTTGAGCTTAAGGATCATTTAAGATGCTCCCATCATCGCCCATGATCGAGTGCTACCTTGTACTCGGTTACCCGTGCCGAGTACCCCTAGTGCATCATGCCCCACGGGTTTGAAGCTAGGAACGCGTCTCCACGATCCCATCATCGCGATGATCACTTTAACCTTCACCATGACCCTCCTACGGCCAGGTGTGCGTACCACGCATCGTGGCATAGAGATCATCCGATCGATGTCCCATCATCGCCCACCATGCCTCATTCCTCACTTGCATGACCCTAATGGTCATGCGCACCTCTTGGTGCGTGTGGCCTAGAGAATGCCCTAAAGGTGTATCCCATCATCGCCCACACGATCCAAGGTTACCGCACATGCACCCTAGTAACTAGAATGCATGCGCCCCGGACTTAAAACTAACTAACAACATACTAGCTAACCACCGGCAAGTCGGGGGCTCGACCAAAGTCCGAGACGACTTCGCCCATCAAACTCCTTCATAAACTCGGGGTATTGCTTCTCCAAGTCTTGCTTCAATACCCATGTCGATCTTCCACCTGCAAGTGCTTCCACTTAACCAAATCTTTGGAGGAATTGAGACCTCCTAGTCTTCTTGAATGACTTATCAAGAAGCAATTCAGGCACTATTTCTACTTGCTCCTCCGTCATTTCCAACAAGGTTGGAGTATCCAAAACCTCCTCGGGGTTAGGATTGTGCCTTTTAATAAACTTCATTGGAAGACCTTGTGAACCTTGAGATGGGCTAGAAGATCCAACTTGTAGGCTTGAGAGCCCACTCTCTCCAAAAATCTTGAACGGACCAGCCCACCTAGGGGCAAGCTTCTTGCAGCCCCCAATCCGCAGCTTGGCTTGCTTCACCTTTATCTTCAACCAGGGCGCTATCGCCTACCTTGAATTCTCTTACGGTCCCAGGTTGTCGGCCACACTCTTCTACGCCGACTTCTTGCCGCCAATAAATAACCCCTTACTTCTTCCACTAGTCGCTGATATCCCCTAACATCTGCTGGGATACTTCTACCTTGGACACAGGATTGTGCCAGGTATCCGGGGTTAAGCACTGGTACCCGTAATTTACCATGAAAGGAGACATCTGAGATGACTCCTGCTTGGCACTGTTGTAGGCGAATTCCACCAAGTGGATATACTGCCCCACTTGGACCGCTTGTTCCACACATAGCTTGAAGCATGTCTTCAATGATCTGATTCGGCCTCTCCGTCTGACCATCTGTTTGGGGGTGATATGCCGTGCTCATGGAGAGCTTCGCCCCGTCTGGTGCTGAAGAGGTCCCGCCAAAGGCACTCATAAACTTGGAATCCCTATCGGATATTATCTCCTCGAGGCATGCCATGGAGTCTAAAAATCTCCTTACAAATAACTTGGCAGTATCTAATGCGGTGTCAGTAGTCTTGCAAGGCACAAAATGTGCCATCTTAGATAACTTATCTACGACAACCATCAATGCATCCTTGCCTCGAAGAGTTCTAGGGAGACCCGTGATGAAATCCATGCTTATGACCTCCCACTTTGCATTTGGCACCCCCAATGGCTCAAGAGCACCTGGAATCCGAAGTTGCTCCGCTTTGGTCTGCTGACATAACTGGCAATCCCGAATATATGCAGCTATCACTCTTCATTCCTCGCCGTAGCTACATCAATCTTGAAATAGGTCTTCATGAAGCCAAGATGCCCTGCTATTGGGTCATTATGTGTCATGAAGAATTAGCTTTCTTACCCCCGATGATTCGGGCACACACAACTTATGCTTGTGATACAACAGGTTGCCTTCCTTCTTATAATGCTTGAAGGCTTCCTCTATTATCACGATTACGGCTTCCTTGGAAAGGCTTTCCCATACCTCCTTGAAGTCCACATCTGCTGGCAAGGACTCCTCAATCTTCTTGCCAAACTCACTCGAAAAGTGGAAATCGCGTTACAATCGTCCTTGTGCGAAATGGTCTCCGAGAGGGCATCTACAACATTAAGCTTACGGGGCTTATATATAATATCAAAATCATACTCCTCAAGGAATTCCATCCACCTCCTTTGCCTTAAGTTGAGGAGTGGTCGGGTGAAAAGATACTTGAAGGCTCGGTGATCGGTATCTAACCTCAAAACTTCCTTCCCAAAGATAATGCCTCCATATCCTCAATGCCCCGACAATGGCTAGCAGCTCCTGATCATGGGTTGGGTAAGCGTTGCTCGGCGTCGTTCATCATCTTCTTCGAGTCGTGGCGACTACCCTTCCTTCTTGCATCAAGACTGCCCCTGTTGCTATCTTGCTTGCATCTGTTGCTACCAACTTATCTTTACTCGGATCCGGAAGAACAAGCACTGGTGCTGTTGTTAAGGCCTCTTTAAGCTTCTCAAAAGAAGCTTGGACTTTCTCTAACCAATGGCTAGTCCAATCCTTAATCTTCTTGGCCTTAGTGAGGTCCGACAGAGGGGACGCCCACTTAGCAAAGTCCTTCACGAACTTTCTGTAATATCCCACCAATCCGAGAAAGCTTCTTACTTCTGCCACATTCCTTGGAGCTGGCCAATCCACTATTGCCTCAATCTTAGATGGATCTGTGGAGATTCCCTCGGATGTTACTACATGCCCCAAGTACTCCACTCGGCCTGTTGCAAAGTGGCACTTAGAGAGCTTCCCATACAACCGATGACGTCTCAACTTCTCCAACACTTTCCTGAGATGCTGACAATGCTCTTCAAGGGACTTGCTGTAGATTAGGATGTCGTCGAAGAAAACAATAACAAACTCATCCAAGAAGTCTCTGAAGATGTCGTTCATGAGGCGCATAAACGTTGCTGGCGCATTCGATAGTCCAAAGGGCATTACTGTAAACTCAAAATGACCATACCACGTTCTGAAAGCAGTCTTATGGATATCCTCTTCTTTTATTCTTATCTGATGGTATCCTGACCTCAAATCAATTTTAGAGAATAACTGGTCCATTAGATCATCTGCCCTTGGCAATGCATACTTGTTCTTTATCGTCTGCTTATTAAGCTGGCGATAGTCTATGCACATTCTTAAGCTCCCATCTTTCTTCTTCACAAAAAGAGTATAGGTGTTCAAAGGAGACACACTTGCTCTTATAAATCCAAGCTCGAGCAATTCCTCGGCCGTTTCTTGAGCTCAATCAATTCAGGGGTGCTCATTCTATATGGCGCCTTCTTGGTAGGCTTCAGATCCTGAGCCAATGTGATCTCACATTCCACACCCCTATAAGGTTGGCCGCCGGGATTTCATCCGGAATACATCCTTGAACTCTGAAATAAGCCTTGCTATCTCGCTGGCAACCGATTTCCCTTTGGGTCACTTCCATCCCCTTGTTCGGCTCAACCGATTCCATCCTCAAGATGTAATCCACCTTTATTCCTTTCTATACTCCTCCTTAGCCGCTTCAAAGAAATACACCGCATAGGAGAATCTAGCTTCTTACCTTTCACCATCAACTTGCTGCCGCCCGCGGTGCCGTCATGGTGACTTCATTCGGGCCGCAATCAATCATGGCTTTGGCGGCTTCAAAAATTCCATCCCCACTATCGGATCATATCTTCCGATGTCCATGACTTCTCCTCCCCATCGGCCACTTAGCCCCACTAAGGTCTATGTCAAAGGTGATCCTCCTCCCCTTAGTGTGCGAATGGCGCCGTTTTGCCATAGCCACCGGCCTTGGCTTGGACTTCAATACCTTGTTCTTCATTAGAGCAGCCCAATCTAGGAGATGCAAAATTATGAGAGCTACACATCTATCTATGAGGACTACATAAGGATTACTATCTATGATGATCCGTCACCTTGATGACAGTTGACTGATTCTCTATATCACCTGTCTCAATGTTTGCACATATGTGGCACTCACCATCTATGAAGTCCTGGCCCTCCTGCTGGTCGTCGTCCTCGTCCGCTTCTGTTGGGGAGTCCCAATCCAAGGATTTCGCCAAGGCTGACTGCATGACGAATGGACAATCATGTGTTCGGTGCCCTGGCTGGAAGCACCTGAAACATAGCTTTTTCTCAATGCATTCCTGTCTCTTTTCCTTCGGCAGACTGTCTAGGAGACGTTTAAGAGCGCTTCCCCCTGATGCATTCTGTGGCTTACGGTCCCGAAAAGCTTTGCTCTGACCCTTACCTTGCTGCTGACTCCCGATGGTGTAGGCTGCTGATTGCTTACCCCGATATTGTCCCCGATCACGCCTCGAACTCTTTACCCACGAAGGTTGATTGCTTCTCTGCTGGAGTTGCTGGTGCCTCCTCCAAACTTATAGCTTTATCTTCGGCCTGCGCAACTGACCTTGGGTTGATTGCTCTAACAAGCCTCTTGATATTGTTGTTCAACCCCTCAATATAAGTATCCACTGCTTGCCTCTCTGAGACTCCAGGAACATGCAGCCTGAGCCTCATAAATTCTTCGGTATACTTAGCCAGCGATAAGCTACCCCGATTCAACCTGTAAAGCTGCCGATCCGTCTACTAGTATGAGACCTTGGCACATAGTGCTTATGGAAAGCCTTGTCAAGGTCTTAAACCTCGCCAGGATAGGTTCACATCAGATAATGCTTTATACGCTATACGCATTTTTCGCTTGATACTGCACAAATTTGACGCGAATAATGCCAAAAATACGCTAAAAAATTTCCTATTGCCGAAAACTCTCGTAGTTTAAAAACAACTGCTGGCCTATCATTGTCCGGGTTCGCCGTGTTTAAATGGAAGATTTTTCGCCACGTAACCGAAATAGCGTTTCGCTGCGAAGTTTAATGAACCGCTTTCGCTTTACGCCAAAACATCTTTGGCGTAGTTTAAACAAATAACTTCGCCAAGTAGTTTAACGCCACCAAAATATATATAGAAAACTTCGTTTAAAATCCGCCGCTTACGCCAACCGCCTTCGCAGAAGTTTAAACTAAAGAATGCTTACGCTAACAGTTTCACGAGGTTTAACCTTATACTTCACGCCAAAAGAGCCACAGGTTTAACATTAAGGCTTCGCCAAAGCCGGCGAGGGGGATTCGCGTGGCGAAACTTAGACTTCGCACGCGAAAAGAAAGTTCGTAAAGCGAAACGGAAGGTTTCGCTTTTGCGAAACTTTTTTTTTTTACGGGAGAATTAAATACAAAAATACGTTTTTTCCCAAAATACGTATTTTTGCACTTTATACGTCCGAAAAAATAGTTTCATACGTCATGGAACCTATCCACTAAACTCGCAATTGTTCCTCTTCACCTGGTTGGATTTAGCATATCCCTTCCACCCGGATCCTTGCCGGTCCAATAAGGTTAGTCAGTAGCAACTTTCCCTATGTCCTTGTCTTTCATACCGTATGAGTTGCCAAATTCTTCCATTTCATCAAGCCATGCTTCACCTCCATGCCTGATCCGTCTTTCCCTCGAACCGAGCTTCCTTTGTCTTCCATACATTGCTCATAGCACTATCCACCTTTTTCGATAGTCACCGCCTTTCTTGCTCTTTTCCTTGCTTTTTAGGTGTGCCCGGATTTGCTCGGAGCCGAGCTGTCCTCACCGGAAGAGCTATCGATGAGCTGGAGCTAGATGATGATGGACTCCCTGGTTCTCCTCTTCCTTCTCCTATCCCTGACGTTCCCCTGGTTGCCCTCCCCTTCCTGCTGAGGGACTTCGTCACCACCCGGAAAACAAGGTGGAGGTGGAGGACCATCTTCCTGTGCATTCATGAGAGGTGTCGCCCAGTTGATGAGGTGTTGCATCTGGTTCCTCATCTGCACCAACCTTGCGTTGACTGCCTCTGGTGACATATCCTGCTCAAAGTCTTCCTGTTCTCTGCCAAACAAGTTCCTTGGTACCCAATTGCGTGGTCGGTGCTGATCTTGAGATCCTGCACTTGAGTTCCTTGCTGCAAGGATTGATCATCAATACATTTTATTTGGGTTAGATGTTGATCAATTTTACTTGCAATTGAATTATCTTTAGTTATAAGAAATCATACAAAGCCTTACATTGACAAAACAGTTAATAGTCATTAATACATAAGGATTACATGATAAGGTAGATATATCTTAGCATAATGGGTACAAGAAACATTTAGCGCAAAACTTAAGAAAATTTCACAATTATTCAGTGGCCTCCCGAAAGCCTGAAGAAGTTCTTGACATCCCTGAATCGGAGGCCTTTGCCGAGGTTGCGCAAGATGTTCCTCGTCGATCTTCCTTCAAGTGCTCGGGCCATCTCCGGTTCCGGGAGTTCTGGTGCTGTTGCTGCTACCACTGAAAGTGTTGCATCCCTAAGGTGCCCTCTTGCAAAGTCGAGGCAATGGAGCGCGACTGCCCTGTTGAAAAGAATGATGTGATCGGCATGGGCGTATATTTTCGAGTGCTGCCCGAAGCCCGAAAGTGCTATGAGAAGTGCCACAGATTCTTCCCCCCTTGGGCTGAACTCCTTGTGGAAGACTATCATTTGCCCTTGGTCGAGGGGCTGGAAGATAGTAGCTGGCGTCGCGTTGCCCTTCCCTACGCCTCGCGATCCGGTTCCCCTTCCTTTGAGTGTTGCTTCGCCCGTAGGCATCCACCGCCATAAGGTCTTCATGATCCCTCCACATGCTGGTTGCGTTGTCCAAGTTGATGCTGCTGGACCCTTCCCTCATGCTCCTGGCTCGAACTGGTCGGCTTGAGCTTGGGCCCTTCCCTAGTTTGTAGAGTGTGCTCTGTATCTGCTGGAACTCCTCCTCTGAGATGATAGGTTCCTGCTGTCGATAGATCTCCCTTATCTGCTGGTAAACTGCTATATCCGACATTGTCTCCCCAGCATAAGAGTGTCTCTCCGCCAGCTCCCTTGGGATCTCCTGGTATGAGTAGTCGATGAGGTCTGCGCTCTTCCCGTGTGCTATCATGCCCAAGAGCTCGTCGATTCGAAGACCCTGTTCCTGGCAATAGGACAAGTTGAGGATGTCATTTGCAAAAATGTACTCCTCCCCGTCGATGACTATCGGTGACAAAGCTGTGATGCCGACTGGTGGGTCGGTAGCTGTTCTCACGTCGTCGTCATGCCTCAACGCATACCTCCGCATTCTTGTTGCCTCCCTGCTCTCCCATTCTGGGTTCTGCTCCCCTAGCTGCTCGTAGTCTTCATGGATCTGTAGAGATGGTGCCCCTGACGTCGTGCCATAATATTCGTGAGGCTTTAGGATTCTATATTCGAGATTTGATCCCGGGCTCTACTGGTCAAGTGGCGCTAAGTCTAAGGGCTGAACAATGGAATCCGAGGCGAGCGCAATTAATTAGTTATCACCGCATTTGAAATAAGTGTTGGAATATACCGTGTGTTTTTGGAGTTCTTTATGATAGTTCGGTTATATGGATATGCGGCTTCACTATTAGGCCTCGGACTGAGCGAGGGATTAAGAAAGGCATACAATTTTTGTTGGAATGTCTTTGATAAAATGCCCAATAGAAGTATAGTGTCTTGGGGACAATAGTTCTGAGAATATGCTCAGCTTTGTTGAAGCTGGACCTACAATCTGATCCCTTCTAGATATGCAACATGATGGTGTTAAACCAAATGCTATAATTTTTACAATAAGCAGTCGCCTAGTGGATGAATCCTCAAAAGACTATTGAAGATTCCCAAATGCACCGGGCTTGATACAGGGATAGGATCTGTACAAATGGTTTCATTTGCCATGTAGATCCTTTTTATTTTTCTCCTTTTCGAGATTATCCATGAAAGTTTAATCTTGCTATCCGGTTATGCCATGTCGCAATTCACATGTTGGGAGGTCATCCATCATTTTTTTTACCCCGACCTTGATGGTAACATATGCATATGCATGGACATTAGAAAGTGAAGGTTACGTATTTGCGGATCTAGGTGTGACTATAGAGAACATTTGGAGGCTTTTCAAAAGATATGTTAACCAATATTTTGTCATACACTCGGCTCAAACTTAAATATATTCTTGCTATCTTTATATATATGACAAATTGCATGTTCGCCTTGAAACTAATCCATGTTCTAGCATGAACCATGCCCTCTTATACATGTGTTCAACTAAAATATCCAAGCTTCTTAGTAATTAATATATAGATCCTTAAAGTTTACCTATGTTTGCTTTTGTTAGGGCCCGAAGGGCCCAAAATTTTTTTTAGTATAACAACCAACACATAACTAGTATTAACATTAATTAACACAAACTATTGGGTCCAACACATTTAAATTAAAATCCCCCTTAAACCCCCTTTGGTTTGGGTGCATATTCACATCGGGTGACGTAGGGGCAAGAGAGCCCCTATAATTATGTTTTGCACGTACAAAATCAACACCATATAGTATATTGCCTGAAATCTTATAGTATTTTGCAAATCTTGTTATACAGTATAACAAATTCTATACATCCATACCCCACAAACGAGGAACTTTGTATACGGTGTAGATTAAGGAATAAGGGGTGAATATGCCTATCCAACGACTCGTTGCGAAGTCACCCCGCGTGAATATGCACCCAAACCAAAGGGGGTTTAAGGGGATTTTAACATGAAGCAAAGAAAAATGGCCCATGGTGAAGAGACTCTTCACAGATAAAGACTCTCATGAATCTCAAACTACAATAAAGACCACGAAATAGGCAAATATTGCTCCCAACTAGGGTATATTGCCAAACAAGCATAAACTAGAAAACCGTAAGCAACTATAAATATTGCTAAGGTAGCTACGATTTCTTTAAGATAAAAATGGATAAAATGAGATCTAGCGATGCATGTGACCCATACCAAGTGTAATGATTCCTTAAACGTGCACAAGATTTGGCAACCTATCAAATTCAACATCAACATGTTTTATCCAAGAAAGCTCGTCCTGAAGTTGCATTTTAAGTAGAATGGGGTAAGGTAGAGTTGTAAAAAAGGGCTAAAATTACAATTGCAAAGTTGGTCAAACCTTATAATTAGGAAAGTAGACAACTTAGAGCTTGCCATAACTGCGACTTTAGGAAGAGCTATCCTAACTCTCCCTCAACATCAAAGTTCAAAGGCACACATCAACTAAACGTTCCCAGCGAACATGCCAAGCATCTCGTAAATAAGTATCATAGTTAGGCAAGTTGAGACGAGGTAAAGGAGGCTAGCCAAGAAAAGAAAAGGCAAGGGCGCAAATAATTGTTAAATAGACATGGAAGGCTAAAATGTTGTAAAGTAGGTAGCAACAATTAAGTATGATTCGGTTATCCATTGAAATCTTGCCAAGTACATCAAGTGTAAATGAGAAACAACAAAGAAATAGCTTTTAAAAGAATCACCTTCGTACCAAAACAAATGCAACATGTCAAGACTTCCCTATTTGTAGTCAAGACTTCCCTATTTGTAGCTAGTACAAAGCTAGAAAAGTGATCAAGGGAGAGAATTAAAGGCAACTACATGAGCAAGATATTTTATATCCACTGAAAATCATAGACTCAAGTACTTCAAATATCCTAGATGTTTACACGTCAAAAATATACTTAAAGCCACTCTATATAATTAGAAAATGTGCCTGGGAGATAAAAGGGGAGGATCAACCTAGCTTGATAAATAATGCACATTAAAGCAATGTCGTAAGTGCAACAGAACAAAGAAAAACAAAAATTCCAAATTGTAATTCTCACTCTCAATTTAGGAAAAATTGGAAAGGAAAGATTGCTTATCTGGAAATAGCTAGTCCATCACCATCATCTTTGTTTCCGTTTCCGTTATGTATAAGCAATGAAGTAGAATTGCATGAAGGATTCTGGGTCTGGATTGCAGTGAGCACATTATAATGATCACAAAACGCATGGATGCAACCTCACATTGCCCTGCCATCGGATAACCACAAAGGGGGATGAGCAAATCACTATTCATATGCAATCAATCGATCAATAGCCTACAAGTAACAAATAGAAGAAGAAAACTGTGGATGAGTTCCATGCTTATGGAGCCAACCACAAAAGCAAGCGGCACCATCCAGACAGATTTGGTTCTTGTGTAGCCAAACCGTGACCTCATTGTGTCCTGTGGCTGACCATAGCCGCCATACATCTGCAAAGATCAAACGCTCCCAATACTTACTATATCACAATACTTATCTACGGGGATCCCCATCTGGAAGCCAGCTATATAGAGCAAAACCCAGGAGTAAGCAGAGCGTCAGATGACCTAAAACCCTTCTTTGTAGACTAAAAACAGAGCCAGTAAGAAATTGAAGCAGCCATAGCACGGTGGCACCTATTCAAGCCAAATATTCGTGAGTAAACCAGTGCTCTTTGGAGCCTCACACGCCAAATGACAAGGTCAGAGTACAAACCAATCCAAGTCTGCGCTAGTAATCCTGAGTGGGGTTAGAAAAAACAGAAACACAATACAGAGCTCAGATCTGATGGAATGGTGCAACCGACAGAATCAACAAAATAAACCGACCAAAAAGGGTGCAAGCAAAGATAGAAGAAGATAGAAGGCCTTAATATTATCTCGTCTATTCAAGCACGACAGACACAGAAAGCAAAAAATTAATCTACAGATAAATCGAAAAGAACCAGAGCCGTGACTATCACCAACGGGCAAGCACAAGACACAGAAAAATACCTAATAATTCATCGAAAACATGAATAGAGACCACAATCAAATCATCGCTTCAAATACAAACCTGGGCTGCATGTGTAAGAAACCTGGAAAAAATTGTGTTGATAGTATCCGGCCTCTCCAGCGTTCAAACTGCTAGGATAAACTTGTGGAGCTAGAAAAGAGCAACAAGGAAAAGAAGCTCAAGAGAACGCCGATGACTGCAAATGAGGAAGGAGACGGTATAAATAGGAGATGCAGATAGGACGTCCCCATCCAAGGAATGTCGGTTCTATTGCTATCACAATAGAACCGTGGCATTGGGTTTGAAGATCTAGCATTCGACTTTGCTAGTTTATTTTTTCCTTCTCCACTTCACTATTGGCGCACGACCGGCAGTTAGGGTATGGTGGAGCGAAGGTAAGAACGGCGGCTGTTAGGGTATGGAATGGAATCAAGATCAGAAATAATGACATTGTATTTCCTGCCGGATTGGATTTTGCCACTGCTCCCTTCTGGCTGCATCTTGGAATCTGCTCCTTTGCTTCCATTGTTCATGAAGAAAGATTTAATAAGTTTCTCCCTCTTGCGATGCGAAGAAGCGTGATAGAACTATGGATATGGATATGAAAATGGGTCGTGCAAATGGCGGATGGAAGAACTAGGAAAAAAAAAGCTCGAGCATCCGTGCATTTCTCTACTCCGGTTATTGCAAGATTTTTTCGCATGGGAGAGGAAAAGATCAGAAAATGCAGGAAGCACAAATACTGGAAGAACCCTCAGAGCTCTTAGATTCCAGGTTATGTCAGGAGACCTCGTGGCCATGATTGCAATTTTAAGAAGTAACAGCTCAAAGAACTACTGAGAAAAGGAAAGCTCAAAAAGAATGGTAGCACAAAAAAGGACGTCTATAGGTTTCTAGCTCAAAAGCACGGTTGGCGTAAACCCTTAAAAGCTGGATTTTAGCCTATTTGGCGATAACGAGCAAACAAACAGAGAGCACTTATTTAGTGCCTTCCAAGAAGCTTCACCATTCCCTTCCGACCTTCCCTTCGGTTTGTGCTACATTATCGTCTTTCCAAAATTTGTACCTTGAAATTTGTGGTATTGTGCTTTCGAGGCGGCTTTCTCCTTTGGGCATCATCTCGCATCTGTACTCTTTATTTCTCATATTATGTGGTAGAATCTAAGTGAAAAATCAACATTTGCTTCAAGAAGACCGGATTTCATCTAATTCTGTGGTCTAATGATATGCTTCATATAGCGATTATTTCAACGCATGAGATACCTCGCTAATTGTTTCTCATTTCATGTTTCTATATAGGTGCGAAAACATCATTGGAGATCTTGGACTTGAAGTGCTTGGCAACCATTGTAAAAAGCTTAGGAGTCTTCGATTGAAAATTTAGAGCACCAAAGATGGTTTTGTATCACATTGGGGGCTACTTTGTCCGGCTCAAAAAACTGCGCAGATGTTTACTGATCCGTTGCAATTTATGCATCAAATATCACCCAGGTTCAGCATTATCGCATTGGTGACATGAGAACCACACCTTCATTTGATGATGGCGTGAAGAATTTGCTAGAGGGATGTTCAAATATGGTTCGTTTGGCTATTTATATCGCCATGGTGGACTTACAAATGAAGTTTAGCCCACATTGGCGGATATGGTGGAAAGATTAGGTGGCTTCTTTTGGGTCACGTGTTGGAGAGAATAATGAGGGGTTCAGGCTTAGGAAGCTTGAACTCGGGGGATTGTCCTATTACCGAGGGCCGGAATTGCAGCCCGCTTAGATCGTTACAATCGTTGAGATACATATGGGCCCAAGGCTATGAAGCAAGAAATACAAGTGATTTTTGCAATGGGGCCTTATTGGAACATAGAATACCCCCGAGTTCTTGTAAAAGTTAAGCCTAAAATGGGTTTGCCCACTTCCCCCAGCCCGAAAACGAAGGAAACAGTTATCACGAGAACCTTCCCTACCGTGGATGGAACAAAAAATACATGACGCTTTGAATTGGGCCGGTGCTCGGACCGTGTTAGAATAGTTCTCGTTGGTCCTCAACATCTTTGGCAATGTTGGTTCCGTTTGTAGACTTGCAGCAAATTTTGGTGAGATCATGCTTATGCCCTTTATGCTTTGAATGTTTCGTAGTTTGTGGAAGTATGTTCTAGCATTCCAATCACATGATCTTTTGCAAATTTCATCTGTAGCTCGGTTTTAATGGTGGACTTTGAAATTTTTATAAAAAATCGATAAAGGCGCCCGGTTGCGTGTCCGAACAACAGGATACTATTGGTATTGGAAGAGATGCTCTGGGGAGAGATCTTGCAATCACTGCTTTTGCAGACTTTATCTTTTGATTTACCATTTCAATTCCTTTGTGATCATGATATCCATGGTCACACATTCATCTGTCCAGGGAATCTTGTTGGTTTAACAGGAGAAGGCAGGAAGCCTTTTGACATTAGCAACTTTGCTTCGTCTCTTAGGTGTTCAGTGGGAGCAGGTCTTGTTATTTCAACCAGGATACTCCGCATGGAGGTAGATTGCCCTTAACTTTGTTCAGTCTATATGCTGGAGTTCTTTTTGACATATATTATTGATATGCAGGTTAACTATTGCAAGAACTTGAGGCATCAGACCCAAGACAGGATTAAAGAAGGGACACAATTTTGTTTCTCATTTTCACAATAGCGGAATCCAGAGCAGGCGCAACAATTAGTTATCAGCTGCATTTGAAATAAGTGTTGGAATATACCGGTGTTTTTTGGAGTTCTTTATGATAGTTCAGTTATATGGATATGCAGCTTCACTATTAGGCCTCAGACCTGAGCCAGGATTAAGAAAGGCATACAATTTTTGTTGGAATGTCTTTGATAAAATGCCCAATAGAAGTATAGTGTCTTGGGGGACAATAGTTACAGAATATGCTCAGCTTGTTGAAGCTGGACCTACAATGCAGTCCCTTCTAGATATGCAACATGATGGTGTTAAACCAAATGCTATAATTTTTACAATAAACAAAGCACGCCTAGTGGATGAATCCTCAAAAGACTATTGAAGATTCCCAACGCACCGGGCTTGATACAGGGATAGGATCCGTACAAATGGTTTCATTTGCCATGTAGATCCTTTTATTTCTTCTCCTTTTCGAGATTATCCATGAAAGTTTAATCTTGCTATCCGGTTATGCCATGTCGCAATTCACATGTTGGGAGGTCATCCCATCAATTTTTACCCCGACCTTGATGGTAACATATGCATATGCATGGACATTAGAAAGTGAAGGTTACGTATTTTGCGATCTAGGTGTGACTATAGAGAACATTTGGAGGCTTTTCAAAAGATATGTTAACCAATATTTTGTCATACACTCAGCTCAAACTTAAATATATTCTTGCTATCTTTATATCTGCACAAATTGCATGTTCGTCTTGAAACTAATCCATGTTCTAGCATGAACCATGCCCTCTTATACATGTGTTCAACTAAAATATCCAAGCTTCTTAGTAATTAATATATAGATCCTTAAAGTTTACCTATGTTTGCTTTTGTTAGGGCCCGAAGGGCCCAAAATTTTTTTTAGTATAACAACCAACACATAACTAGTATTAACATTAATTAACACAAACTATTGGGTCCAACACATTTAAATTAAAATCCCCCTTAAACCCCCTTTGGTTTGGGTGCATATTCACACGGGGGTGACGTAGGGGCGGAGAGCCCCTATAATTATGTTTTGCACGTACAAAATCAACACCATATAGTATATTGCCTGAAATCTTATAGTATTTTGCAAATCTTGTTATACAGTATAACAAATTCTATACATCCATACCCCACAAACGAGGAACTTTGTATACGGTGTAGATTAAGGAATAAGGGGTGAATATGCCTATCCAACAGCTCTCGTTGCCCGGAGTCACCCCCCGTGTGAATATGCACCCAAACCAAAGGGGGTTTAAGGGGGATTTTAACATGAAGCAGCAAAAAATGGCCCATGGTGAAGAGACTCTTACAGTATTAAAGACTCTCATGAATCTCAAACTACAATAAAGACCACGAAATAGGCAAATATTGCTCCCAACTAGGGTATATTGCCAAACAAGCATAAACTAGAAAACCGTAAGCAACTATAAATATTGCTAAGGTAGCTACGATTTCTTTAAGATAAAAATGGATAAAATGAGATCTAGCGATGCATGTGACCCATACCAAGTGTAATGATTCCTTAAACGTGCACAAGATTTGGCAACCTATCAAATTCAACATCAACATGTTTTATCCAAGAAAGCTCGTCCTGAAGTTGCATTTTAAGTAGAATGGGGTAAGGTAGAGTTGTAAAAAAGGGCTAAAATTACAATTGCAAAGTTGGTCAAACCTTATAATTAGGAAAGTAGACAACTTAGAGCTTGCCATAACTGCGACTTTAGGAAGAGCTATCCTAACTCTCCCTCAACATCAAAGTTCAAAGGCACACATCAACTAAACGTTCCCAGCGAACATGCCAAGCATCTCGTAAATAAGTATCATAGTTAGGCAAGTTGAGACGAGGTAAAGGAGGCTAGCCAAGAAAAGAAAAAGGCAAGGGCGCAAATAATTGTTAAATAGACATGGAAGGCTAAAATGTTGTAAAGTAGGTAGCAACAATTAAGTATGATTCGGTTATCCATTGAAATCTTGCCAAGTACATCAAGTGTAAATG
Organism: Isoetes taiwanensis; assembly: GCA_021234155.1. Taxonomy (NCBI): domain Eukaryota; kingdom Viridiplantae; phylum Streptophyta; class Lycopodiopsida; order Isoetales; family Isoetaceae; genus Isoetes; species Isoetes taiwanensis. The sequence continues at coordinate 376,370 of JAJEKV010000213.1, read as the reverse complement.
AGAAACAACAAAGAAATAGCTTTTAAAAGAATCACCTTCGTACCAAAACAAATGCAACATGTCAAGACTTCCCTATTTGTAGTCAAGACTTCCCTATTTGTAGCTAGTACAAAGCTAGAAAAGTGATCAAGGGAGAGAATTAAAGGCAACTACATGAGCAAGATATTTTATATCCACTGAAAATCATAGACTCAAGTACTTCAAATATCCTAGATGTTTACACGTCAAAAATATACTTAAAAGCCACTCTATATAATTAGAAAATGTGCCCGTGAGATAAAAGGGAGGATCAACCTAGCTTGATAAATAATGCACATTAAAGCAATGTCGTAAGTGCAAAGAACAAAGAAAACAAAAATTCCAAATTGTAATTCTCACTCTCAATTTAGGAAAAATTGGAAAGGAAAGATTGCTTATCTCGAAATAGCTAGTCCATCACCATCATCTTTGTTTCCGCTTTAGTTATGTATAAGCAATGAAGTAGAATTGCATGAAGGATTCTCGGTCCGGATTGCAAAGAGCACATTATAATGATCACAAAACGCATGGATGCAACCTCACATTGCATATCATCTTTATCATCTCAGATATGTGGAAAAATCGGCACCAAAGTATCCACCACTTTAGTTAGACCAAACGCAATGTCTTGTGGATTCGATCATCCCTTCCTTGCAATCAGTCATAGGGCACTTATGCTTAGCATGTGACAGTCGCTTCTGCATCCATCTTCTCTTGGACCAAATCAATCTATTCATCAACAAAGGATCTTCACAAAAGCCCAACATTAGCAAACTGTTGGCTAAGGACCAAGGCGGCTAAGCTCAACAGGATAGAGAAGCAAAAAAGTAAAACAAGGCCGAAAACCTCTAAATCGAGAAAAAAAGACTCGATTCGAAAATGGGCAAAGATAACATAGATGGATCCCAACTAAAATAAAACAAAGCCACAAAACCTCTGAATCAGAAAAGGGCGAAGAAAACATTTATGAACCTCTGCACTGCTATTGGAAATTGATTGCCAAAATGGAAAATGATCTCTCAACTGAGTGGTAAGGGAATGGATGGAGGCAATGGGTAAGACATTTAAATCTTTGTCAATGCTCGGGCCGCAAATAAGGTGTGAGATGCTTCTCGATCCTCGGTTTGCTCTCAATATCTGCAAAAATATCTTCACCTCATTAAGGAAATCAAACAAACGGGTCGCTGCTTTCGAACTTAAGAGCCGGAGTCCCGGATTTCTTGCTTTTCCTCTCAATTTCTTGCTTGCAAGGTCGTAATCCTCGCATCCGGCTCACCCAAACGGTCATCCCTGTTGAAACCAACCGCTGCTCCATCCTCTTGGCCCAAGGCGGAGCACGAGAGACGCTTCTTCGGGGTCGGCAAAGGCATCCCGCAACATCTCGGAGGAACTGCTAAAGGGCGTTTCCCAGCCTAATGGCCTCCGCCTTGGGCGACTCCTTTGGCAATCTAGGCATAACTGCAGACTTACAAAGGGATATGATAACCAGTGTATGAATAGGAGATTGAACAAGCTATTGGACTGTGCTCTTGAATTGAAATGTAAGGCTTCATGCGCTTTGAGCTGAATATGAGAAAAATTACAGACCTCAAGAAGGCCACAAGAAAGCCCCAATTCCACGACAAGAAGAGACCCCTTACCGCTTAACAAATGCCGGGAAAAAATCCAACGAAAACTCTTACGATCCGGCCCGCTAGATTCAAGCTGAAAAACTCCAATAGAAACCGATTCCACAACCAAGCGGATGAAAAACCCTCAGGTAAACGAAAAGGGAAGAAATACCACAGGGCGGACCGCTTGAAAAATTTGGAAAATCCGAACCACTGAGTCCGGGTTGGCTGCTAAACACTTGGAAAATCGCAACCCGAATCTACCAAAGCAAATTGTTTCAACCGAAAACTCCTTCCTGTGGCAAAATCGAAAAGAACAAGATCGCCAGGTAAATCGAAAAGGGCAAATGCCGATATATGGGGCTTGAGCAAACGAATCAACAATGAAAAAATGGTCGCCCCCGAACTATAGGGTACGTAAACCGGCGAAAAGAACCAACTGCCGGGAAAAACTAGTAGTGCAGACAAACCAGCATCAACTCCGGCCGATTTGGGGCGGCCCAAAGAAAGAAATATGTAGAAAGGAAAGGGGAAACGACCAAGACAACCAAAAAGCCAGAAGATGTCGAACAGAAGATGTCGAACAGGACAACCAGGCAAGGATGTGGGTGCAATGGAAGGACGTTCTACCAAAAAAAACCAAGGGAGATGCAGATGAGCTGATGAAAAAAGAGGAGAAAAAGAAAGGTATAAATGTACGTCAGAAGGGCTGTAACTGCCAAAACTAACTCATGGGAATGGTTTTGACAATTACATTTAGCGTAAGAACGGTAAAAGTGCAAGGGCCAAAAGGTACATTGGGTTTCTCAGTTTATCACTGATCACCAATTGTATCCTTTTGCCCTGAGTAAGCTTTAACAAGAAAGATAGACGGAAATTATAACTTGAAAGTAATATAACATCTGTAACTATTATCAGACTTTAAGCAATATGTATTACATGTATAAGTATGCTAACAATGAACGTTGAAGTCTGCTTCAATAATTCATAGTGTTACCATGATACTAGCACGCCGCTATTGTACGTAAGTAAGAATGATCGAAGCATTGCTAATCGAGTCATTAGTGACGGTCTTGACTTGTGTAATCTTAACCAAGGACAATAAGGCTATAAAGAAAGTCTCAACAAACCTGGATTGAAGTTCTTGCTTCACAAATGCGGAGTAGAAAATAATGTTGTCATTTTGATAAGGCACATAGGCCAAAATATACCACGACGACTTGCAATGGCTGAACTGTAGCACACCTCTATTGAATAGCTAGAAATATATCAAAGAGGACTTCATATGCTTTTTGGATCATAAAAACATATCAGCAGCTTTGCAAATGGATCCCAAGACCATAAATGTTCAAGGAAATGTGTTGAAACAAAGCTTTAGATGAATAACAAAAGCCAGTATTGCAGCATCACCAAAACATGGAGCTTAATAAGCCTGATAAGTCAAAATCCTGAAATAGCAAAGGGAATAAGCCAAAGGCGTGCTGGAGTAGCCTATCATGCCTTGCCTCTGCCAAAGCATCGAGCTTTTTCTTCTCTCTTCATGGCTCGAGCTTTTTCCTCTCTGTTCATGGCCGAAAAGCTCTCTGTTCATGGCCGCTACCATACAGATGCTATTAGGGCTTCTAAAATATTTTATCTATTAGACTCTTACGCAAAAAGCCATCCAAGCATTTAGCATTATTAAACCTTTTCCATATTATTGCAAATTATATGCAACGTACCTTGGAAATATGGAGCTCACATTCCATTAGGCACATTGTTGGAAGCATAAACCATAATAAAAGTTGCATGCAAACTCCTTTGCATTAGGCAAGTTGCAAGGCAACGTACCTTAGAAATATGGAGCTCATTAGGTATATTGTTGGGAGCATAAACCATAGTAAAAGTTGCATGCAAAGCTCCTTTGCATGTTAACAACCACATGCCAAGCATGCATTAAAGGAAAATACATGCATATGTTCTAAGAGGTCTATAACCTTTATTTGTAATCTATACATCAAGTATGATGTTACCACTTGTAATCATGTGCTGAAGAGATCTCTGTATCATAATTGACTGTTCAAGCAAAATTGGTTAATTGAAGCAAAATAGCTTAATTAATAATAATAATAAAAAAAAAAAAAAAAAACCCCCAAATCTGTTTCCAGACTTTTATCCTTAATATTCCATTTGGAATACTAAGTCTACACTTGGCAGCCCTAGAAAACATACAGGATTTAATTCTCTAGGCCAGGAAAAGGTATCTCTTCTTATATTTATCTCAAATTAATAACCAAACATTTGATCATATATAAAACAATCTTATTACATCTTTTAATTTGTGTAATGAACATTATTCAAATGGGCATTCAGCCGTGTATTCTCGGTATCCCATTCACATTTGGAACAAGCTTACTTGAAATTCCACCAGCTATGAACGAAACATCAAAGCATAGAGCAGAAAACCTGGTTACCTGCAGTTAAACAGCCAAATATTAGCCTAAGAAGGGTAATTAAGGCAGAACTAGCAGGTAAGCAGTAGGTTTTCTGGGTTATCCCCTTCACTATGCCTATAATGAATCAAATAAAAATTTATTTAAGTTCATATGAGCTCTGCTACTTTTATCCAGCTCTGTACTGTCCAGCACTATGCTTTTGTATCAGCTTCTTTGCTTGTGATGATGTAATCTCCCTTACCTTGGAGATGTACTTCCATTTAAAACATCCTCTAAGAATGTCTTCTAAGTATGTAATATTCTGCATACTCACAGATCTAATAGTCTAGATAGTTTAGTTATCGATCATAGCTGCTGTCTTAAGTAATAAGCAAACATCTCATATAAGGACAAGGGTTCTTTTCCAGCTTTTTGTACAGCAAAACATCTTATTCATGGTATTTCAATTATTTCGTATCATAATCCTCTAATTACATGCACCATTTGTGCATTGAGTGTTAATCCCAAAAAAAGTAATTCTCAATTGTATTCCTGTTTATTTTAACCCTTATACATCGGCCTATCTAAGTTCTGTAAATCATAACTTCATAACATTACTGCTTCTCAATCCATCTTAATGCTTTATAAAGTATTATTCATTCCTAGATCTAGATCTAGTTTACATCTTCTTTCAAACACTGTCTCAAAGCACAGTTCCTATTTATATCAGACATCATTCTCTATTTTTCTGCTGTATTTTTCCACTCTGGGAAACCTGCATCAGTTTGTGTCTTATTTAAGTTTATTATACACTAGCAATCATATCTATTAATACTTGCAATCCGAAAAATCCATGCATCTTTTTAAATCAGGCCCTAAATCTAACTTAAGCCTTTCTTTATAGAGCTATTTCTATTCAAAATATATTGTAAAAGATCATCACAAAAGAGATAGTGTGACGCTCCCTGCTAAACGTACGGCGCCCGGCCGTACACTCGGCAGGCACTCTGAGGTGACTCTTAGTGCGGGAAGGGAACACGAAGGTGTCTTGCGCGCCCTTCCCCTATGGGCTCCTATAACAGCGGAAGCGATAACACGTCAGAACTAGCATCAACATATACAAATACTACCTCAAGGGTAGTGCATCACTCATAATCCAAGGCAAAGATGATAATCACGAACCATAAAACATGACAGCTCCTACCCCTTTCCGGACTCATAAGGAGGATGACTGACCGGCTAGGCCTCAAGATAGAGCAGACCGAGTCATGGCAATGGCGAGGGCTGGCATAGAACAATGGCTAGGGTTGACCACTCCATCCGCCCCTCCCGTGCATAATTTGCGGATGGGCTAGATCGCTCTCACAGGGACTCTAGCCTTCCTGATCTGAATCCCATGGCATCACCCATCGGGACTACTCCGTGTTGCATCTCCCCGGTCCGATGAGGCGGAAAGGGTTGCATCTCCCCTTCCCAGATCTAGAGGTGCCGCATGCCTAGAGAACCGTGGCGACACACGATTCGCACTGACCCGAACCCCCAAAACAAGAGCCAAGCCAACACTTGCAGCTCTCGAGAGGCGTGGCAACACCATTGCCCCGAGGAGGTGTTTCCGACCCATGCTCGCCCCACCAAGTGACCCAGACCATAAGCCTAGCCCACTATGGGATCCCCCGAAGCCCCCACTCGGCAGGGATCCTCCCTCCACTTTCCCTCTAGCCCCGTTATATGGTGCTGAGTCATATCATAGCCTCAATAGCCTGGTGGGCTCCTATGCACAGGCCGCAACTAATAGGAACTAAGGGATCTACTCTAGGAGCATACTACATATGGCTCTAGGTCTCTACCCCCCTTCCCAATACAAGAGGAGCAAACATGATCAACCATCATCACATAATCATCACATCATGAGAATAATCATAAGAAGAACATCTTAACCTAATCATACAAATCTAACTAATAGTTAGGGTTCCTTGATTAGGGTTCAAGATGTTGAATATGGGTTGGGTAAAAGCATGTTAGGGTGTACCACTTTTGGAACCTGCAAAAGTACATACACTAGGTACTTCAGAACTGGGTACTTTCTCATTTTTCTTTTCATTAAAACTAATACAAAAATCCAAAATAAAAGTCAAGGACATGGTAATATTCAAAGTTAAGATAAAGATAATGCTATCGGAGACCAATATATATATAAAAAGTTCTAAAACGTACCTTATATTGAGATATTATACAGGTACCCAGTACCCAGTCCTGGCTACCTTTTTAGGTACCTTTTTGGTCACTAAATAATACTTTTTAAGGGACACCCTAACATGCTTTTACCCGGTTCTAGGATGGCTCTACTCTAGATACAAGATACTAGCATATCTGGAACGCTAATTTCCAGATGAGCTATCACAACCACTATCCTACATACCTGCTCTTGAAGCTCTCCCTCCAGATCCGTGTGCCTCCATGGTCTCTGACTCACGAGATGCCGCTCCTACTCCAAGAACGAGTCTACCCTGCTGGGGCTTGCTGCACCAGTCTATGCCACAGCAAACGATGTTCGAAACGGGGTTTCGAACGAGTAGGTGAGTCTCTGGGTGCTAGGGCTGGAAAGAGGTCTAGGGTTAGGGTTTATGCCTATATAAGTTAGGTCCACCTAGGATGCCACGTGGCACCAATCGGTGAGTCACCGTGTGGCGGTGCCCCAATAGGTTAAGGCCACGTGGATAATGGCTTAACCTATGGTTGGCTAAGTTATGAGAATAACTTAGCCATGCCCCCTAGTGCCACAATCTATGGTATACAAGGCTATGAAGATAGACTTGTATGGTGACGGATCCAGGAATATAATGTTTTATGGCATATTCCCTGGACCGACCACATTCTCCCCTTAGGACAATGTCAGTCCCTCGACATTGCGCCTAAGGTGACGAACCTACCTTATGCCTGCACAAGCAACAACATGTCATAACCTTTAGTTTAGTTTAGCAATCAAGTTTTATTAGTTCAAGTCAAAAATTTAGGCTATATTTGTACTTATACAAAATTATATAGCCTTAACACGGTTATTTCTTACGATAATTCAAAACATTATTGTAAGAGTTATTAGGTTCATAATCTAAATTATGGCTCCCCTATCTTCTCTCGTAATGCGCTCCTCGTTGAAGTCCACCTTCTACTTGCACGCAAAAGGAGCACATTACGTTAGTTTAGTTAATAATTTGTGGTTTTAGGGGACCACCCCCTTACCTCCTTGAGCCGAACTCATGACTCAAGGTTGTCCTACTACCTTGCCCAAGATCATGGCCCTTTCGGTTTTGAGCTTAAGGATCATTTAAGATGCTCCCATCATCAGCCCATGATCGAGTGCTACCTTGTACTTTCTGTTACCCTAAGTGCGAGTACCCCTAGTGCATCATGCCCCACGGGTTTGAAGCTTAGGAACGCCTCCGCGATCCCATCATCGCCAAGATGATCACTTTTAACCTTCACCATGACCCTCCTACGGCCCGGTAATGCGTACCCGCGATCGGGCATAGAGATCATCCGATCGATGTCCCATCATCGCCCACCATGCCTCATTCCTCACTTGCATGACCCTAATGGTCATGCGCACCTCTGGTGCGTGTGGCCTGAGAATGCCCTAAAGGTGTATCCCATCATCAGCCCACGATCCAAGGTTAAAGCACATGCACCCTAGTAACTAGAATGCATGCGCCGGGCTTAAAACTAACTAACAACATACTAGCTAACCACACCAAGTCGGGTCGACCAAAGCCCAGAGGCGACTTCGCCCATCAAACTCCTTCATAAACTCTGGGTATTGCTTCTCCAAGTCTTGCTTCAATACCCATGTCGCATCTTCCACGGGTAAGTGCTTCCACTTAACCAAATACTGGAGGAATTGAGACCTCCTAGTCTTCTTGAATGACTTATCAAGAAGCAATTCAGGCACTATTTCTACTTGCTCCTCCGTCATTTCCAACAAGGTTGGAGTATCCAAAACCTCCTCAGGGTTAGGATTGTGCCTTTTTAATAAACTTACGTGGAAGACCTTGTGAACCTTGAGATGGGCTGGAAGATCCAACTTGTAGGCTTGAGAGCCCACTCTCTCCAAAATCTTGAACGGACCAGCCCACCTAGGGGCAAGCTTCTTGCAGCTCCCAATCCGCAGCTTGGCTTGCTTCACCTTTATCTTCAACCAGACGCTATCGTCTACCTTGAATTCTCTTACGGTCCTGTGCTTGTCGGCTACACTCTTCTGCCGACTTCTTGCTGCCAATAAATAACCCCTTACTTCTTCCACTAGCTGCTTCATATCCCCTAACATCTGCTGGGATACTTCTACCTTGGACACAGGATTGTGCCAGGTATCCGGGGTTAAGCACTGGTACCCGTAATTTACCATGAAAGGAGACATCTGAGATGACTCCTGCTTGGCAATCGTTTGTGAGGCGAATTCCACCAAGTGGATATACTTTCCCACTTGGATTTTGCTTGTTCCACACATAGCTTTGAAGCATGTCTTCAATGATCTGATTCGTCCTCTCCCGCCCGCCCATCCGTTTTGGGGTGATATGCCGTGCTCATGGAGAGCTTAAATCGAATGGTCTTTGAAGAGGTCCTGCCGTAAGGCACTCATAAACTTGGAATCCCTATCGATATTATCTCCCCGGGCATGCCATGGAGTCTAAAAATCTCCCTTACAAATAACTTGGCGGTATCTAATGCGGTGTCGGTAGTCTTGCAAGGCACAAAATGTGCCATCTTAGATAACTTATCTCACGACAACCATCAATGCATCCTTGCCTCAAGAGTTCTAGGAGACACTGTGATGAAATCCATGCTTATGACCTCCCACTTTGCATTTGGCACCCCAATGGCTCAAGAGCACCTGGAATCGAAGTTGCTCCGCTTTGGTTCTGTGACATAACCGGCAATCCAATATATGCAGCTATCTCCTCTTCATTCCCGGCGGCGAAGTAGCTACATGAATCTTGAAATAGGTCTTCATGAAGCCCGGCATGCCCTGCTATTGGGCTGTTATGTGTGTCATGAAGAATTAGCTTTCTTACCCCTGATGATTCGGGCACACACAACTTATGCTTGTGATACAACAGGTTGCCTTCCTTCTTATAATGCTTGAAGGCTTCCCGCTCCTTATCTGTTCTGGCTTCCTTGGAAAGGCTTTCCCATACCTCCTTGAAGTCCACATCTGTTGGCAAGGACTCCTCAATCTTCTTGCCAAACTCACTCGAAAGAGTGGAAATCGCATTACAATCGTCCTTGTCTAAATGGTCTCACGAGAGGGCATGCTGCTACAACATTAAGCTTACGGGGCTTATATATAATATCAAAATCATACTCCTCAAGGAATTCCATCCACCTCCTTTGCCTTAAGTTGAGGAGTGGCTGGGTGAAAAGATACTTGAAGGCTCGGTGATCGTTATCTAACCTGGAACTTCCTTCCCAATGAGATAATGCCTCCATATCCTCAATGCCCCGACAATGGCTAGCAGCTCCTGATCATGGGTTGGGTAATTGTTGCTTCGGCGTCGTTCATCTTCTTCGAAGTCGTGAGGCTTACTACCCTTCCTTCTTGCATCAAGACTGCCCTGTTGCTATCTTGCTTGCATCTGTTGCTACCAACTTATCTTTACTGGATCCGGGAAGAACAAGCACCGGTGCTTGTTGTTAAAACCTCTTTAAGCTTCTCAAAAGAAGCTTGGACTTTCTAACCAATGGCTAGTCAATCCTTAATCTTCTTGGCCTTAGTGAGGTCCGCCAGGAGGGGACCCCACTTAGCAAAGTCCTTCCACGAACTTTACTGTAATATCCCACCAATCAGAAAGCTTCTTACTTCTGCCACATTCCTTGGAGCTGGCCAATCCACTATTGCCTCAATCTTAGATGGATCTGTGGAGATTCCCTCCTGATGTTACTACATGCCCCAAGTACTCCACTCGGCTGTTGCAAAGTGGCACTTAGAGAGCTTCCCATACAACCGATGACGTCTCAACTTCTCCAACACTTTCCCGAGATCTTGACAATGCTCTTCAAGGGACTTGCTTGTAGATTAGGATGTCGTCGAAGAAAACAATAACAAACTCATCCAAGAAGTCTCTGAAGATGTCGTTCATGAAGCATAAATGTTCTTTGGCGCGATTCGATAGTCCAAAGGGCATTAACGTAAACTCAAAATGACCATACCACGTTAAAGTCTTATGGATATCCTCTTCTTTTATTCTTATCACGATGGTATCCTGACCTCAAATCAATTTTAGAGAATAACTGGTCCATTAGATCATCTGCCCTTGGCAATGCATACTTGTTCTTTATCGTCTGCTTATTAAGCTGGCGATAGTCTATGCACATTCTTAAGCTCCCATCTTTCTTCTTCACAAAGAGTATAGGTGCTCCGAAAGGAGACACACTTGCTCTTATAAATCCAAGCTCGAGCAATTCCTGAAAGGTCAAGCTTGAGCTCAATCAATTCTGGGTGCTCATTCTATATGGCGCCTTCTTGCGGTAGGCTTCGCATCCGGAGCCAATGTGATCTCATTCCACACCCCTATAAGGTGGCAGCTGCGGTTTCATCAGGGGGCCATCCTTGAACTCTGAAATAAGCCTTGCTATCTGCCTGGGCAACTGATTTCCCTTTGGGTCACTTCCATCCTGCTTGCCTGGCTCAACTGATTCCATCCTCAAGATGTAATCCACCTTATTCCTTTCTATACTCCTCCTTAGCTGCTTCAAAGAAATACCTTTGCATAGGAGAATCTAGCTTCTTACCTTTCACCATCAACTTGCCGTCCGTGCCGTCATGGTGACTTCATTCGGTCGCAATCAATCATGGCTTTGGCTGGCTTCAAAAATTCCATCCCCACTATCGGATCATATCTTCCGGATGTCCATGACTTACGCTCCCCATCGGCCACTTAGCCCCACTAAAGGTCTATGTCAAAGGTGATCCTCCTCCCCTTAGTGTCTTAGAATGGCCGGGTTTGCCATAGCCACCGGCCTTGGCGGACTTCAATACCTTGTTCTTCATTAGAGCAGCCAATCTAGGAGATGCAAAATTATGAGAGCTACACGTATCTATGAGGACTACATAAGGATTACTATCTATGATGATCCCGTCGCGGCGATGATGATTGACCCCGATTCTCTATATCACACTGTCTCAATGTTTGCACATATGTGGCGCACTCACCATCTATGAAGTCCTGGCCCTCTGCCGGTCGCCGCCCTCGTCCGCAACATTGGGGAGTCCCAATCCAAGAGTTACGCCAAAGGCCGAATGCGCGATGACGAATGGACAATCATGTGTTCGGCAGGCCACGGCTGGAAGCACACGAAACATAGCTTTTTTCTCAATGCATTCTGTCTCTTTTCCTTGTTGTAGACCGTCTAGGAGACGTTTAAGGCGCTTCCCCCTCGATGCGATTACGTGGCTACGGTCCCAAAAGCTTTGCTCGACCCTTACCTTCTTCGACTCCACGATGGTGTAGCTGGCGATTGCTTACCACTGATATTGTCCACGATCACACGCTGAACTCTTTACCCCTTTGGTTGATTGCTTCTGCTGGAGTTCTTTGGTGCCTCCTCCAAACTTATAGCTTTATCTTGGCTGCAAGAAGCCCGACCTTGGGTTGATTGCTCTAACAAGCCTCTTGATATTGTTGTTCAACCCCTCAATATAAGTATCCACCTGCTTGCCTCTCACGAGACTCCGGGAACATGCGGCTGAGCCTCATAAATTCTTGATATACTTAGCCAGCGATAAGCTACCCCGATTCAACTGTAAAAATGAATCATGTCTACTAGTATGAGACCTTGGCACATAGTGCTTGCTTGGAAAGCCTTGTTTGAAGGTCTTAAACCTGCAATTGTTCCTCTTCAATTTGGTTGGATTTAGCATATCCCTTCCACGGATCCTTGCCGTCCAATAAGGTTAGCTGTAGCAACTTTCCCTATGTCCTTGTCTTTCATACCGTATGAGTTGCCAAATTCTTCCATTTCATCAAGCCATGCTTCACCTCCATGCCTGATCTGTCTTTCCACGAACCGGCCGAAGCTTCCTTGTCTTCCATACATTGCTCATAGCACTATCCACCTTTTTCTCGATAGTCACTGTCTTTCTTGCTCTTTTCCTTGCTTTAGGTGTGCCCGGTATCAGTTGTCGAGGCGGTAGCCCTCAACGGAAGAGCTATCGATGAGCTGGAGCTAGATGATGATGGACTCCCCAGTTCTCCTCTTCCTTCTCCTATCCCCAGCGTTCCCTGGTTGCCCTCCCCTTCCTGGCGAGGGACTTACGTCACCACCCAGGAAAACAAGGTGGAGGTGGAGGACCATCTTCCCGTGCATTCATGAGAGGTGTCGCCCGGTTGATGAGGTGTTGCATCGGTTCCTCATCGCACCAACCTTGCGTTGGCTGCCTCTGGTGACATATCCCCGCTCAAAGTCTTCTGTTCTCACGCCAAACAAGTTCCTTGGTACCCAATTCGCGTGGTCGGTGCTGATCTTGAGATCCCGCGCTTGAGTTCCTTCTTTGCAAGGATTGATCATCAATACATTTTATTTGGGTTAGATGTTGATCAATTTTACTTGCAATTGAATTATCTTTAGTTATAAGAAATCATACAAAGCCTTACATTGACAAAACAGTTAATAGTCATTAATACATAAGGATTACATGATAAGGTAGATATATCTTAGCATAATGGGTACAAGAAACATTTAGCGCCAAAACTTAAGAAAATTTCACAATTATTCAAAGGCCTCCCCGAAAGCACTGAAGAAGTTCTTGACATCCCCGAACCGGAGGCCTTTGCCGAGGTTGCGCCAAGATGTTCCTCGTCGATCTTCCTTCAAGTGCTTTCGCCATCTCCGGTTCGAGTTCTCGTGTCTTTATGCTGCTACCGAAAGTGTTGCATCCCTAAGGTGCCCTCTTGCAAAGTCGAGGCAATGGGCGCCGACCGCCCCGTTGAAAAGAATGATGTGATCGGCATGGGCGTATATTTTCGAAAAGTCTTGCCCGGCCGAAAGTGCTATGAGAAGTGCCACGCATTCTTCCCCTTGGGCTGAACTCCTTGTGGAAGACTATCATTTGCCCTTGGCTGAGGGCTGGAAGATAGTAGCGGCGTCGCGTGCCCTTCCCTCGCCTCGCCGATCGAGTGCCCTTCCTTTGAGCTGCCCGCCACAGTCCACATCCCATAAAGGTCTTCATGATCCCTCCACATCTTTGGTTGCGTTGTCCAAGTTGATCTTTCTTGGACCCTTCCCTCATGCTCCTGGCTCGAACCGGGTGGCTTGAGCTTGGGCCCTTCCCTAGTTTGTAGAGTGTGCTCTGCGTATGTCTGCTGGAACTCCTCCTCTGAGATGATAGGTTCCTGCTTTGTCGATAGATCTCCCTTATCTGGCGGTAGGCTGCTATATCCGACATTGTCTCCCCAAAGATAAGAGTGTCTCTCCTTGCTCCTTGGGATCTCCTGGTATGAGTAATCGATGAGGTCTGCGCTCTTCCCCGTGTGCTATCATGCCCAAGAGCTAAATCGATTCGAAGACCACATTCACAAATAGGACAAGTTGAGGATGTCATTTGCAAAATGTACTCCTCCCGTCGATGACTATCGGTGACAAAGGCGTGATGCCGGCCGGGTGGGTGTTAGTCTGTTCTCACGTCGTCGTCATGCCTCAACGCGCATACCTCCCTCGCATTCTTGTTGCCTCCACCGCTCTCCCATTCTCGGTTCCCCTCCCCTAGCTGCTTTCGTAGTCTTCATGGATCTGTAGAGATGGTGCCCCGACGCGTACCATAATATTAAATGGCGAGGATTCTATATTCGGATTTGATCCCTGGGCTCTCTGGGTATCAAGTGGCGCTAAGTCTAAGGGCTGAACAGAGGTTCCCCTACTTTGTTGATTGACTTATAGTGCATGAAGGGGGCAAAGGGCTATGCGAGCTGAAAGGTACCTATGCCTATTATGTCTGCGGGTCATGTAATCGGGCATGGTCCTAGTCCTATCCCATAGGCGCTTCTTGCCTTTGGATCCCGGCCAACTCTCGACCTAAGGCTTGGGTAAGTGTCTCAAAGAAACCCAATTCCCTCCCTAGGGAGGCGATCTAACTTCCCAAAGGCGGGACACGCTGGTCATATTGGCACATAATATGCAGTGTAGTAGGGTGTTCTAGTCAAAGTTAGCGTGAAGATCAAACAAGTGATCAAACCACCGAGAGAAGGCTTGATCTCTTTGGAAGGCGATGGATATGGCTGGCGGCATTGTACCATCTCTCAAAGTTCTTTGGCGCCATTGAGCGAGGAAAGGGTGTAGAAAATGGCTTGCAAAGATCGGTGGAGGATCGAAAAATCGCCTAAAGGCCGGGGAGCGTTTAGGAGGAAGAAAAATGGCAAATGGGGCCTATTTTTATAGACTATGGGTGACCTCGGGGTTCGTGCAAAAAGGTACCTACCTAAGACGACCTTGGTTCTATGGCTCTGGGTGTCCAAATGAACTACCATGAAGTGCAAACTTAAGCAAAACAAAGCAAGAAACACTACATGGCAATTTGTTGGATCAAATTTGGCTAATTTGGGCCAAAAATGGGCTGACCGCAGTGAATCAGCCGGATGGCCTCAGCGTCGTCAGCGGACGCAGACAGCGTTTGGCCTTTGTCTCACCCGGTTGGCTGTTTTTTAGCCAATTTTGGTCAATTTAGGGAATTGGAAGATGCTAATGTGGCTAATTGGGTCAATTCTAACCTAACTAGCAACTTATTTTGAGCAAAACCCGACATCTAAAAGCATGATTTTGGGCCCGATCCCGGGTGAATCCGATGAAAACGCTTTAAATCCGAAAACGAGAGGCCCTAAGGCTTGGTCTCACCCGGTTGGTCCGATTTTCAACATTTTTGATGATTTTTTGCCAAAATTTTGTTGTAGTCATGATTTCTAGGGTGTTTCTAGACATGCTATGAAGAATTCTACCACAATTGGGTTCTATTTCCTATATTTCAAGCATACAACATTTTTTTTTTTCTAATTATAGAGGGAAAATAACTTTTATATTAATAAGAAACATAGTTACATGAAAATTTAGCTTTCCTAACAAAATTTACAAAATTTGAGGCCTAAGGCCTCTCTCTGCGGAATCCTCCGTGCTAAGTGAATATCCTTGGGCATAAGGGTAACTCTCTTAGCATGGATAGCCTTGAAGGTTCCCTTCCTAGAAATTTGGACCAGCTCTGCTTGAACCTCTTCTTGAGCGGGTCATTAGAGGGGGTAACCCTATAATCGGTCGAATTCTTTATAAACCTCTCTAAGGAGGCGGCTCGAAGCGCTTCCTTATCGAGGGAGATTAGATGCACATCACGGAAGTGCCGGAATCTCCCTAAACTTACAGTATGTGCTATTAGGCCGTGGTGAACCCTCTTAGGTTTTTCAGGTCTGGGGTGGGGGTGGCTTGGGCTGGTTCTTCTTGACCTGCAGCCCACCCGCGGCTTGTATTTACACCTCCTGGCTGGCAATACCACTCATTGTACCTCGTCAACGGCGAAGGTACTCCTTGTATCACCACCATCTTCCGCTTAAGCTTCGCGGTCTATTTGGGCCTTGAATACCTTCCCCTACCTTTTGCTTCTTCACCACCTTAGGTGGTTCGGCCCTGGGGTAGGGTGGCCTCGCTATCGGGGTTTGAAGCTTCTCAGAGGCGACTTGGTGTCCCCCTTCCTCTTCTTCTTCTTCCACCTCCTCATGTTGGTCTTTGGGGGAGGCTCCTCTATATTGGCGGTCCCTCTGAGGCCCGTCGTTCCTTCTCTTCAGTCGCCTTTCCTGCTCCCTCGGCTCCCTCTCCTCCCGCTTCTTCCGGCGGCCCTCTCCTCTGGCCACTCAGATTACCTTTTCCTTACCCTTCTTTTTGGGCCTTTGAAGGGCCGGCTTCTTGATCTGGTGGTGCTGCTCCTCCACATTCTTGAGCTGCTCTTCCACCTCGGTGTCCAGATGCCCAGTGGCGAGACTCATCCCATTCTCTGTGTGCCTCCCGATGTGAAGCTGCTGCTTTGGGGCTCTCCTCGGCATCATGATATGTATCGCCGCGGCTGCTGTGGCTTTGGGAAGCTCCTCTTCCCCTTTCTTGGAGTCGGAGGTGCTCAGGGATCTTCTTCACATAAGCCCCTACTGCGCCATGGAGAGGGTAAGTCTTGGTCCGAGGCTTCACAGTAGGTTTTGCTTGGTGCGTGCCATATCTTGTGGTTCAGGGAAATGGGTGGCGTAAAGGGTGAGCAAGAGAGAGGTGAAGGTGAAGGGTTGGAGAGAGAATGAGGTGTCGGATATTTAAAAAGGGAGGGTCCCCCGGGAATATTCTCCTACCATAATTACCCCTATTTATTAGCCCCCCTTATTAATTACAAGATATTTAGTAATTACTTAATTATTAATGTATATGTTAAATCTATATTAATAGATATTATACTTAAATTTTCGAATTTTTCTAATGGTTCGAAGTGCAATTTATGAATTTAAGCCATTTTTCACACAGGTCTCCGATTGGCATGATTCTTCGACCCATTTCAGGTGAAATTTGATGCAGATGCATAATTTTCACTCCAAATTTACTAGAAGATGAATTTGACTCACTCAACTTTCGTCTAACACTTAACCTAAGTCCTGACCCACTACCTAGGAGAAAAAATTTTCCCCCATTTTCGCGGTTCGATGGTGGAAATGTTTATTTCACACCCCTATAGGCCTGTTAGACTACTTCATGGTTATGGTCAGTGCTAGTTCTTGGTCAACCAAGAACATCGCTCTGATACCATTGTGACGCCTCAAACGCTTTTAAGCGTCGCGGCCGCGTTACCACGGCAGGAAATCCCCCATCCGGCTCAACAACCGCATGGGCCCTTCGTCTACCCCGCACTCTGAGGTGACTCTTAGTGCGGGAAGGGAACACGAAGGTGTCTTGCGCGCCCTTCCCCTATGGGCTCCTATAACAGCGGAAGCGATAACACGTCAGAACTAGCATCAACATATACAAATACTACCTCGAAGGGTAGTGCATCACTCATAATCCAAGGCAAAGATGATAATCACGAACCATAAAACATGACAGCTCCTACCCCGGCTCAGACTCATAAGGAGGATGACCGACCGGCTAGGCCTCAAGATAGAAGCGGACCGAGTCATGGCAATGGCGAGGGGCTGGCATAGAACAATGGCTAGGGTTGACCACTCCATCCGCCCCTCCGTGCATACTTTGCGGATGGGCTAGATCAAACTCGGACGGGACTCTAGCCTTCCTGATCACGCAATCCCATGGCATCACCCATCGGGACTACTCCGAGTTGCATCTCCACGGTCCGATGAGGCGGGGAAGGGTTGCATCTCCCTTCCCAGATCTAGAGGTGCGGTGGCGGCTAGAGAACCGTGGCGACACCGCGATTACACTGCCCGTGAACCCCCAAAGCGAGCCAAGCCAACACTTGCGGCTCTCGAGGCGGGCAACACCATTGCCCGGGAGGTGTCGGACCCATGCTCGGCCCACACCGTGACCGACCATAAGCCTAGCCCACTATGGGATCCCCGAAGCCCCCCACTCGGCGGGGATCCTCCCTCCACTTTCCCTCTAGCCCGTTATATGGTGCTGAGTCATATCATAGCCTCAATAGCCCGGTGGGCTCCTATGCCTGAGGCCGCAACTAATAGGAACTAAAGGGATCTACTCTAGGAGCATACTACATATGGCTCTAGGTCTCTACCCCCTTCCCAATACAAGAGGAGCAAACATGATCAACCATCATCACATAATCATCACATCATGAGAATAATCATAAGAAGAACATCTTAACCTAATCATACAAATCTAACTAATAGTTAGGGTTCCTTGATTAGGGTTCAAGATGTTGAATATGGGTTCTAGGATGGCTCTACTCTAGATACAAGATACTAGCATATCTGGGCGCTAATTTCGGATGAGCTATCACAACCACTATCCTACATACACGCTCCTGAAGCTCTCCCTCCAGATCCGTGTGCCTCCATGGTCTCGACTCACGAGATGCCGCTCCTACTCCAAGAACGGTCTACCTGGGGGGCTTGCACACCGGTCTATGCCACGACAAGCGATGTTGAAACCGGGGGGTTTGACAGTAGGTGAGTCTCTCGGGTGCTAGGGGGGCTGGAAAGAGGTCTAGGGTTAGGGTTTATGCCTATATAAGTTAGGTCCACCTAGGATGCCCCGTGGGCACCAATCGGGTGAGTCTGTGTGGCGGTGCCCCAATAGGTTAAGGCCACGTGGATAATGGCTTAACCTATGGTTGGCTAAGTTATGAGAATAACAGCCATGCCCCCCTAGTGCCACAATCTATGGTATACAAGGCTATGAAGATAGACTTGTATGGTGGCAGGATCGAGGAATATCTCGTATTTATGGCGTATATTCCCCTGGACCGTCACAGATAGAACCTGATAGTTCGCTCCAGGAAGAATTTCCATGTGGGGTTTCATTGTTGTCACGTTTCCATCCCTCAATTTGGGTTCGGCATCTTTGTTTGGTTGGATCCCCGGTGATTACTTGTTCTTGCTCATTTGAGCATCCATAGCTGCATTCTTACATCCATCGCATTCTTCCCAAAGATTCACCTCTATGCTCTTATCTTTTTCTACTTCCTTCCTCTCCATCTACAGATGTTGCTACAGCAGCCCTTCTAAATTCGAAGATCTTCTTCCTTTTGGAAGCCATGCTGCTCTCAAATTCTAGTCTCTTCCTCGTGGCCATGTTCAGGTCCCCCTTTTTCCTGCCCATGCTCATACCATAGAGAAAGAACTGAGAAAATATTTGGGTGGGGCTTCTATCCCGGCCGGATTTTTGCCTCATTCATGTTCATTCTTCACTTATATACGTTGATGGCGGTCCTTAGCATAGGGCTATTCACATTGGTGTGTCCTTAAATTTCCCTTGTAACCACTTCACGGGTGCGTCTTACAGCTATTCTTGACGAGTGCGGAATGTCGCCATCATCTAACGCTCATGCCATTCCGGTTCCATAAAGCGGAACCCTAACGCTATCCGGAACCCTAATTTCTTATTGTTTTACCATAAATCTAATGCCTTGCACTCCTTTTTATTTTTTAATTTTTAAACATCATTCCTCTTTCATCCAAAGGATTTGTATTAATCCCTTTTCAATGTTCCCATGTTCAACTTCTTTTCTATGCACACTTTCTTATCTATTCATTCTTGTGTGCTTATTGCCAGATGCTCTGTCTTCCCATTGTCTTATGGGTACTCATCAATCCTTCATTTGGTTGCACCTTTGTTACGCTTTACGTTTGTCTGTGTATTTTATGCATCATCATTCCATATGCTTGAGCACTTGATCTACATCATTCATGATGTTTTGATGTCATGCATATTAATAAAAAAATCCTACCTCCAACCGTTGTTTGGGGGGCTACTGCAGGTTTTTGATAATGATTGACTGCAATGCATCTGACAAGGAGTCTGGGGGGCCTTCTTTGTAGTGCCAAGGCCCTGCCCTCACAATGTTTTATTCTTTTTTTCTCTTTTTCCTCCTGCACTCTTACTTATTTACCCTTTTCCAGCTTTACATCATTTTTTTCAAGGCTTGTATCATATCCCCCAGATTATACAACAGTCCAGGAAATTGTTCCTTATGTAGATATCTAAGAACCGTCTTGTGTATATGCGTAAGGCAAGATCTGTGATATTATGACCTTGAGCGCTTGCCAATACGGTCTGCAACTATCAGCCTTAATGAATTTGTAAACTTCAAAGGGTAGATTATTTCTTTTGTCATATCTGCTAATTGAATATAATCCTCTATTGTTGTCCTCAACCTGTATTGTGATATTGAGGAAATTACATTTGTATCCATATCTGTGCTGTCCCAAAGTTGCATATTCTGTTTCATCCTTAATACCCAAGTGCTGCATATTGTATATTGTGATTTCATTCTCCCTAGTGAAGAATTCTCCAATGTCATTTCCATTTATTATGTTAAGGTCATCAATGTACCTGGCAGCATTTTCAAACTTCCTAATGTCATTGAATCTTCCCATATGTGCCAGTTTTAGCATGAATCTCAGCTCATACCATGCCAGGTACAAGTTGCACCAGGCTGGGCTGCACGAGAATCCCATGGGGATGCCTTTTTTCTGCCTCCATGTCTGATTTCCCAATTGTAGGTAGCAGTGTGACAAAAGCCAGCTATTGGCACTTTTGAACTCCTCCTTCTTTATAACCTTCCAACAAGTTTTGTCAATGTCTTTTTTGATGTGCCTTTCCCATTTTACTTCAAATTTTCCAGCTTTTTCTTTGATCAACAAATGCAATAGATGTTGATCTTTCCTCATGTATTCCCACACAATTTCAGTGACTTCATCCATGATTTCAATGATCCCCTCTTCCCCATATATTGGGATATTCTCATAGCATTTTGTTATATCAGCTGAGAATACATCACTGATCTTGTATGGTAGGTTAAGTACCACATCATATGTTGAATTTACTAGCCATGATGCATTAATCCTTTGTTTATTGAACAGCCTAAAAGGGGCAGTCTGCCATAGACACAATTTGGGCCATATCTCAAGAATATTGTTCAGCACTGTAGTAATCCATTGTGCCATATTTGAGAAGATGGAGTCAAAGGCATTTGTAAGCCATCTATATTCTGACTTATGCGCTTTAAAACTTGCCATAAGATATGGTAATTTGCCATTTTTGTCTTGCTCTATTTCCAGAATATTTTGAATGTATTCATTACACTCATCCTTTATCTGCTCAGGAGTGCAACCTGTTTTTTCAAAGTCTGGTCCATCAAGCCTTGTTCTAGCCATATCTGCTATATGTTTCTGGCATATAAATGCTGGGTTATTGTTCGCCTTATCCAAGCCTGAGATATACAGGTTATGGACTAGCCAATCAATATTTTTGATGACCTCTGGGTCATCCCATAAGAATCTTTTCTTGGGTATGTCATTTCTGATCCGTATGATTTCCTTTTGAGCATATCTTAACAACATCATGGTAATGTTCTTAGTGTCTTCTTCTGTTAGGTCAGGTGTATCAAATTTATGCACCTCCCAGAATTGTAGGCACATTGTAAGAAAGTGGTGCCCAAAGTCTTGTACATTAAAACTGCAATCAGGGATATGGTTTAATCCCTTGGCAAATGCCTTCCTTAATTTCATAGAATGGACAATTCCCAGTTTTGTTGTTCTCACGTGACCAATGCTTGAGTCTATGTATCTGGCCAAATTTGGATTGGAGCAGGGGCACTTGATTTTATGTCCTTCAGCAAAAATAGCATATGGTTTATACACTTTGTCTTTGATCTGATCCAAGTATTTCCATGCAAATGTGGTATTTTCCACAAGATCTTTCCCTTTTTCCTGTAATGCTTCTTCAAGAACTAAGCTGAAGATTTTTCTAATCTCAAGTTTTTCCATAGCTTTAGACAGAAAGGTGAGATGTACTATTTTTCTGTCATCTGTCTCCTTATTATTCTTCAAGTGTCTTTTTTTATTGGCGTCTTTAGTGATGATCCTTGTTTGGGTATTTTGTACCTACATATAAAAACAGTTAGCACATTACACAGTATATTACAGATTTATGCTAGCTTTGAATTTCATAGTAGGAACCAAAAAAGCTTTTGTATTAAGCAGCAAATGCTTGCATTGTTTATGGCAAATGCCTTTTATTACATTGAAATGGATTTACTCCTGAGATTCCACCACTATTTCAATGTCTGCCGGGGTCTTCTCATCGAGTGATATGGTTTTGTTTCCTTCTTTGTCCAGGCCACTGTTGGCTGGTATTGCCTCATTGTTGCTTTTGAAGAGTGATGGATCAACAGTAACTCTTGGGGCCATCTTTGGTGTAAACTTAGGTGCATTTTTCACATTTTTTGCTTTGGACATATTTGACCTCCTGGAGGCATACATTTTGCTGTTCTGTATCCCATGCTCCAGTAAGAAAGATATGGGTTTTATGGTCTTCTCAATGATATCAGTCATCCGATTATTGCCGTATAACCCTTTCAAATTGGTCTCCTGATTTTCAGCATAGCTCATGGTCATGTCAATCATAATCTTTCTTACTTCCAAGTAGGAAATATACCCAATAACAGCAGGCTTCAGTTCATTGTTGAGCAGTTTAGAAATTGCAACCATTTTCATAATTGGTGTAGAATTCTCAAATGCTGCATCAAGATGATTTAACACGTACCAGATGCCCTGATCCAGCCATATAATCCCACACTTGAATGTGGACTTCTTGTTTTTAAAGCATTTACACTTGAAGTAGGGGCAGTGTGTGCGCCAGATCCGTTTAAGATAATAATCATTCCTTTCTTCAGTTGGAAAGGCCATGTGTCCTTTCTGGCAGAGTTGAATTGTTGGATCCCTATTGCAGACCTCATCAAAAAAAGTCATATCAAAGGTCAGTTCAGGATTAATAAAAGTGAAAGTCTTTTCCAACCTCAGGGCCATAGCTTTAGCTTGTATAATCTCATCCTTAGTTATGCCCGCCAGGGCTATCCACGTTTCCAAATTGATTGGTGCTAATGCTCCAAAATTCTGACTTTTCCATATCTTGTGATCATAGGCGTGACCAATCCTTCTTTGATTGCTCAATAATGATGGGGAAACATGAAGAGTTGCCCAAAGGTCAGATTAGGGACATTATCCCGGTCCTCATTACGATTGTTTTCCATGCCATATGCCTTTCGGCGGGTGTTATGCGCACAAGTGGTATATCTTCCAGTAGTCTTTTTTTTTTAAAATAGGCATTCTTCTTCTCTGTTTGGTAATTCTCTTTTGCATTATCAAAAGATGGATATATTTCATTAGCTTCTTCCAAAGGCGAGGGCCAATCATAAATTTTTTGCAGTATCATCCTCCTGGCATGTTCTCTTATATAGAATGGTGTTCATGTCATTGTAAGTCTCCAGAATGGTGCCCTTGCACTTATTATACTCGAAATTATTTTTCTTCATGAAATACAACATTTTAAACCATCCATTAAATCCTAGAAAAGTAACAGGTGACCTTGTCTTATCCACCAGGTTTGTTTCTTTGAACACGATGTACTCGTGGATTTCCTTGCTCCTGATGCATGCAATTATAGTTTGTACAGCATTGTTGGGGCTGTCAATCCCACATTCATGGTACTTAAGAGTCCTCAACTCTTTAATCCATTGGCAGTCCTCTTCACTCTTGGTATCATCCTATAATTTCCACAGCAAATGCATTAGTAAACAATCTTCCTGTAATAAATTCCACCTTTTCCTGGATTCTAGTATAACTAGAAAGCTGAGTTTAGACTAAAAAAACCCCCAAATCTGTTTCCAGACTTTTATCCTTAATATTCCATTTGGAATACTAAGTCTACACTTGGCAGCCCTAGAAAACATACAGGATTTAATTCTCTAGGCCAGGAAAAGGTATCTCTTCTTATATTTATCTCAAATTAATAACCAAACATTTGATCATATATAAAACAATCTTATTACATCTTTTAATTTGTGTAATGAACATTATTCAAATGGGCATTCAGCCGTGTATTCTCGGTATCCCATTCACATTTGGAACAAGCTTACTTGAAATTCCACCAGCTATGAACGAAACATCAAAGCATAGAGCAGAAAACCTGGTTACCTGCAGTTAAACAGCCAAATATTAGCCTAAGAAGGGTAATTAAGGCAGAACTAGCAGGTAAGCAGTAGGTTTTCTGGGTTATCCCCTTCACTATGCCTATAATGAATCAAATAAAAATTTATTTAAGTTCATATGAGCTCTGCTACTTTTATCCAGCTCTGTACTGTCCAGCACTATGCTTTTGTATCAGCTTCTTTGCTTGTGATGATGTAATCTCCCTTACCTTGGAGATGTACTTCCATTTAAAACATCCTCTAAGAATGTCTTCTAAGTATGTAATATTCTGCATACTCACAGATCTAATAGTCTAGATAGTTTAGTTATCGATCATAGCTGCTGTCTTAAGTAATAAGCAAACATCTCATATAAGGACAAGGGTTCTTTTCCAGCTTTTTGTACAGCAAAACATCTTATTCATGGTATTTCAATTATTTCGTATCATAATCCTCTAATTACATGCACCATTTGTGCATTGAGTGTTAATCCCAAAAAAAGTAATTCTCAATTGTATTCCTGTTTATTTTAACCCTTATACATCGGCCTATCTAAGTTCTGTAAATCATAACTTCATAACATTACTGCTTCTCAATCCATCTTAATGCTTTATAAAGTATTATTCATTCCTAGATCTAGATCTAGTTTACATCTTCTTTCAAACACTGTCTCAAAGCACAGTTCCTATTTATATCAGACATCATTCTCTATTTTTCTGCTGTATTTTTCCACTCTGGAAAACCTGCATCAGTTTGTGTCTTATTTAAGTTTATTATACACTAGCAATCATATCTATTAATACTTGCAATCCGAAAAATCCATGCATCTTTTTAAATCAGGCCCTAAATCTAACTTAAGCCTTTTTTTATAGAGCTATTTCTATTCAAAATATATTGTAAAAGATCATCACAAAAGAGATAGAACCTGATAGTTCGCTCCAGGAAGAATTTCCATGTGGGGTTTCATTGTTGTCACGTTTCCATCCCTCAATTTGGGTTCAGCATCTTTGTTTGGTTGGATCCCGCCAGTGCCACTGTTCTTGCTCATTTGAGCATCCATAGCTGCATTCTTACATCCATCTGCATTCTTCCCAGCATTCACCTCTATGCTCTTATCTTTTTTTCTACTTCCTTCCTCTCCATCTACAGATGTTGCTACAGCAGCCCTTCTAAATTCGAAGATCTTCTTCCTTTTGGAAGCCATGCTGCTCTCAAATTCTAGTCTCTTCCTCGTGGCCATGTTCAGGTCCCCCTTTTTCCTGCCCATGCTCATACCATAGAGAAAGAACTGCAGAAAATATTTGGCTGGGGCTTCTATCCTGGCCCGGATTTTTGCCTCATTCATGTTCATTCTTCAGCTTATATACAGTTGATGGCAGTCCTTAGCATAGGGCTATTCACATTGGTCGTGTCCTTAAATTTCCCTTGTAACCACTTCACCAGGTCTGTCTTACAGCTATTCTTGACGGAGTGCCAGAATGTCGCCATCATCTAACGCTCATGCCATTCCGGTTCCATAAGCGGAACCCTAACGCTATCCGGAACCCTAATTTCTTATTGTTTTACCATAAATCTAATGCCTTGCACTCCTTTTTATTTTTTAATTTTTAAACATCATTCCTCTTTCATCCAAAGGATTTGTATTAATCCCTTTTCAATGTTCCCATGTTCAACGTCTTTTCTATGCACACTTTCTTATCTATTCATTCTTGTGTGCTTATTGCCAGATGCTCTGTCTTCCCATTGTCTTATGGGTACTCATCAATCCTTCATTTGGTTAGCACCTTGTTCTGCTTTCTGTTAATCTGTGTATTTTGTCTGTCATCATTCCATATGCTTGAGCACTTGATCTACATCATTCATGATGTTTTGATGTCATGCATATTAATAAAAAAAAAAAAACTAGGTACTCCTAGAATTGCATCTGCTTCGGTCAATCCCTAGGCAGTCTTATCAATCCAGGACTAGCCATTGGCTTTGCCAGTCTGGTACCTATTGTCTTTGATTTGTGTTTACAATAATTTATGTACTGCCTATTAGGCTGGACTACCCCATTAATACTATAACATTTCCTTTATCCACCTATGGTCCTATTGTATCTAGATAACCTGTTTCAAACCATCTTCTGGAATACAACCACCCAATTTACTGGTACATAAGCCACCCAATTTACTGGTACATAAGCTTTTCATTCATGTCTAGCCCTATATCTTAATACCATAAGACCCAAATGTGTTCCTATTGTCTTTTAAATAATATCCCTTACGAGTCAGTGCACACATTAATCATGCTGATACACTTTGGAGTGCAACTATTGAAAGCCTATTTTAAGTTTTAATAATATCATCCCTGTCTCGTTACGTTTGTATAGTCCTTATGTTGTATTCACTTAATAACAAAGACTTAAGTTATTCTTAGAATTACACTAAGACTTAACTTGTTTTTCAGAATTTCAGCATCATAACAAAGAACCTGTTTAACATCCTATCTCAAAGGCACAATACCTTCTGTATTATCAAACCAGCATGTTATTTTTATTAAGTGTACGATCTGCTTGTCATACATAACGTAAACTGCTCCTTTACTTTATAGAAAACCTTAAGAAAATAGTACCTCTTATAGTTTTGCTTTAAGCAGCAACAAAAACTAAATTGCGTTCATACCATTGAAGTCTCAGAATAGACATAGTTATGATCCATATGTTACCAAAAAACCAGTATGATTAGATATGTTCTTCTAGCCAAGCTAGCCACGATTTTTGCTCACTGTTTTTCTCTTTCCGCCATCCAATCCGACATTAAACTAAGAAGAGCAATAAGAAGAGAGACGTTCGTACCTGCAGCCAACCAAGAACTTGTTAGCATGAAAATGGTAACAAATCCAGGGCCAGAAGGTACATAGAGTCTCTCGGTTTATCACCGGTCACTCATTGCACCTTCTTAGCCTATGTTAGAAAAGAATGACGGATTTTGTCTCAGTTTAGCAGCATATAAAGATCAATATCACATTAGAAAAGTAAGTGTTAGTTCACATTCAATTAGTCTGATTATGTTTAAATATCTTTCCATCTGCAGATCTTGGCAAACATTAATTCTGTTTATGCTGCTGCATCAGCAAGTACTATACCTTATTTCTCTTAGATGCTGCCGAGATTATCCATATGATAAATGATTAACTTTCTCAATCTTCTTGCCAAAATCAAAGGAACTAATGAACACTCATCTATTTACCTGAAAATCGTCATGGTCAGAGTTGTATTCTTCCTCAGGTTGGGTTTCAGGAACCGAGGAGTTGTGGTCTATTGCTGATTCCCCATCTCTACCAGATTCACTCTTGTATCCTTTCTTGTTGCTCTTGCTTGCAAAACTATCACTTGCCCCACGTTTTGGATTAACCATGTCTCCTTGCTCATGTAGGCGCTCACTAATGGACTCCTTGATATTCAAATAGCTCTGTATTTCCTTCTCAAGAATACATTCATTTAAAGCCTCCTCGTCTGAACTGACTGATCTACCATCAGAGTCATATTCCCTTTCCATTTTTGGGGAAACCAGTCCAACCTTATTGAAGACGTTAAATTTGTCTTTTACGCTATCAAAATTGATTAACCCGTAGTAGGCTCTGCCGGATTCCTGGTATTGCTATGCTAAACTTAGTAGTCCTTTGTCTCTTACATGGGTTTCTCTTTAAGAGGATTAGGTAAGAAGTGTGTAACCTTGCATGAGATCCGTGTCAAGTTACTGCTACTTCCTGCATTCATCATCATGCGCCGTTCGACGCGATTCTAAAGGATCTCGAGCATGCAAGTTATTGCTAATGCCGCTTTCGATGCCCTAATAAGTCTTTGCCTTAGCTGTACAAGCCCTAATGTCTTTATAACAACTAAAAAATAGACCATTAACTTTGTATTTATACTTTTGCCTAATCTGCCTCTAACATTGAGCCAACATTTGGTTATAAGACCCACTTACAACAATAGTAAATTAGACATGTGTTTGTCAAGCATTAAAAAAAAAAAAAGGGATTTGGGGAATATGAATATAGAAAACACGACAGACTACTCAAAATGAACTAGATTGTACTTGTAAGAATGAACGGTGTATAGGACATATTTTACGCAAAAATGGCATATGTGGCATATTTTACATGAAAATATTGTATACGACGTATTTTATGCGCGCATAGGCAAAAATAAAAAAATAAAAAATAAAAAAATTGACAATGCCTCAAATGCATAATGCCTCTCTGCCATTGCTACCAAATAATAAATCTATGTTTTCATAAGCTGCAATGAGCTATTATCAAAGCCTATGCAAATTCACTCTCATCACAGCCTAGACCAATTGTTTCCTGTTGGGAAATAATTGACCACTAGAGGAGCAAAAGATGTACAAGTCTTTTTAGGAAGAGGATGTACAAGTTTTTTTAGATAGAGACGTTATGTGGAGCAGCAACAATTCGCAGATTCCTGCTCTGGACTAGTGGCCAGCTCCCATTCCAAAGCAAGAACTCTGGAATGGGTGGCCACCGGCATGCTGGTGGCCAGCTCCCATTCCAGAGCGGGAATCTGCGAATTGTTGTTGCTGCTCCATGACGTCAAGGTAAGCAATCTCAATCAAGCAGGGTTTTCAGGAAGTTAACCGGCTGTTTCAGGTTCGTCAAGAATGATGTACCCATTTGTCATTCTGATTGGTATTGTCGCCACATGGCGAGCTCTCATTGGATATTAAACATGAATGAAGACTAATAACCTGGGTTTTGATGCTATTTTCTGGCCTGATACCTTCTTGAAAGGACTAAAGAGCTTCAGATTAAGCATTTTACCTGGGAAAGACTTGCGCATTTTGGTGGTGATCCCATATATATGTGAAGAAATCAAGGAAATGGATGCCCGTTTGCCGACATAGGCCAAAATAAGTTGAAGGCGACTGTGCAGATAAGTTTATGAAATACATTTGAATTACAGAGGGACTGCAGCGTGCTGAGGAAGCAAAGAATTAGGTTGTGAATGTTGTGTAAGACAGCATATCATTCCTTTTTCTTTTTGAAAATAAGAATCAGTGCAGCTAAACTGCTCATTTGTTGACTGCCAAGACTTTGGAATATAAACAGGTTAAACCCTTTTGACTAGAATTTTATTTGGGTATTTGCAACGTATGCATTTTGGTTAAAATGGTTTGTGTGGATTTGTTCATCTGCTTCTGTAGATTATGTGGGCTCCATCAGTTATTTTGCAATAATTATTGGTGTGTTTATCTCTCATAGAATAGTTGCTTTTTGTGGACATTAAAGTTTGTATTCGATTCTACTATTTGAGAAGCAAATTCTCATAACTAAAACCCGCCTGTGTAGAAGCGTGGAAAACTTCTGTAAACATGGTCAGGCTTAAATAAGAAATAATTCAATTGACACAGGGACTTCAAGAGGTTGAAAACAACGCGTGAAGGGTGGACCCTTTATTCAATGTTAATAACAGCAGAATTTATCACTAATGTGGGCCACTGGATTAAGATGATTTCATGTATGTATGTAAAGGTTTGGCAAAAAATTCGTTCAAATTCCTACCTCTGCCATTAATGGACTAGAATGAAAATAGAGGAGATTGTATGTTTGCTCTTCAATAATGAACACTTCCATGACTTTACAAAAGTATAGATAGAAAGGGCAATGCAGCTATACTACTTTTGTTTTGACTGTGATAACTTTCAAATATATAACGTTTTTCTACTAGAAATTGGTCGATCGGGTTACTTGTAACATTGAAATAGTATTTCAAATTGCTTATTTTGATTTATGTATGCTTCGTAGATTGAATGGGCATCTAGGAAAATCCCATAAAGCCTATCAATCTATCTCAAATCAAATACAGATTTTTGTATCCTCAAGCTTCTAAGTCAGTCTCGAGAAAAGCCTTCAGTGCCAAGTGTAAGAAACTAATCTTCTGACATTGCTTCCGTTTTGAGCACTCATAAAAGGCATAAAATCTTTTGAGGATAAAAGGCATGGTTATTCAAAAGTTTGTAATGTTGATACTAATCCGATCAGTCTGTTTAATTTTTGAAAGTAACGTCCTTAAGATCACTATAAGAGAATGAGCAGGAGTTTATTATTCGAGATGGTGTAACAAACAAGTAAGAATCATAAGCAAACCCCATTTTACTGTAAGTAGACTAAGTAGAATGGAGTTTTTCACCACTCCTTATAAATCCTCAGATCCCTTAGACTTCCTTCAAAATGGCACAAAAATAAAAAGGGGGATACATCATTTTGATGGCTTCAGTGCTCTTGAAAATATGATGAGCATCTGTTGTGATGGAACATTTGATTTGCACAAAGAAATAAAATATAGATTATTACTAATATTGAATCATTTTACATATGTCCAGGTATAAATATATCCATCGCATCCATGAACAAATTACCTTTAATCTGTGCTGGTAATTTGTTGGAGGTAATTTGTTGAATTCCTGCTATGTTCTAGAGCTCTTTTACAGAACAAATAGCGCAGAGATCTTGAATCTGCCATTTTTGAGCTCTAGAACAAGATAGAATTAAGCATGTTGGAGGGCCCCATAGTGAAGCCCAGTTTCTTGAGCATTGGAATCATTTGATATGCCAATTGCACTGCATTGTCTGATCAAAGCCTTGACAAATAGTTCCCTGCTGGGAAATAATTGACCACCAAAGGCGCAGTAGATTTCTGAATCTTTCTAGAGGGGAGCTTCGATTTGGCAGCTATTTTCTGGTCTGAAACCTTGTTTGAAAAACAGAAGAAGAGTTTCTGAAACAACCTCTTAATTGAAGAAGGTTTGCGCATTTTTCGACCCATGGCTGAGCAATTGAAGAAATCAATGCGAGCTTTTTGCAAGACCAATTTCAGGAAAAGCACCATTTTATAGCAATGGATGGCTTGAGCCTCAAGAATTCGTGTGTGTGGAAGAAGTCTGTAGCTTGAATTGCAAGTAAGAGAGACACTGTAACGAGTCACGTAATGATGTGGGCCATTCTGTTGTGGATTATGGCATGCCTAACACGAGTTTGATATATTTTGCACTGTTATGGAAAGACCATGGCCTTTTTCCTTTTGTTTTCGATAGGAATATTCAGGAATCTTTTACAAATGCTATTCATAGAGTCTAAGTTGTTTAGGTGTTGCACAAGGCAAGTCGCTTGAAATTGAACACCAAGACCACAAGCGCTATCATAATGTTGCAATTAGAAAGACCATTTCCTTTAACTAGTGTAATAAGGATACAGACAATGCCAAATTCTTGTTGGCCCTAGGCAGAGTCACTTTGACCCTTACAATGCTGTTAAGAATGAACCTTTATGCCAACATTTTAGTCCCTCAAAAGCCATAAGATCATGATTTTGTCTATCCATTTGTATTTGTATTTGTTTGTTAGTTTGCAGGTCGCTTTCTACTGGGACAAATATTTTCTGAACCATCTACAAATTCTTTTTCCACGAGAAAGAAAAGGACACTTTGCAAGCATCCTCTTGCTACATTTAACCAAAATATAAGGTAAGGTTATCGGTGTGGCCGAGGAATATAATTAAAAATGCATACCGAGTTTATACGTTCGAGGCGAGATGTTTGGCACGCAAGGTCGAGGCCCATTAGGGCCGAGGGCGGACCGGCGAACCCGCGGTCTTACGTGCCAAATACGTAGGGGCGTCTAACCGAAACCCGCGTATTTTTGGTTATCGATCGAGGCAAGACCGAAAACACCTTTTTGGTCTTATATGGAACGATAACTAGTTATCGATTACTCCTCGATCTTGATAACTAGTTATCGGCGCACAAAAAGAAAGAATAACAAAAAAACAAGGACTCTCCCTTTACACTAAAGATTCCGATAAAACAAAATGACATTGACCATTAAGTCTGCTTTTTCCTAAGCCTTTATGCTACATTATTCACGTTTAGCAACAATGTATAACAATGGCCTTATGTTTGCCCAATTTCCACTTCGGAGTGTTGGCCACTGTTATGTGGCAACGCCAAAACTGTATTTCGGAACATATCATTGGTTGTACATTCTTACCTTATGCTTCATGCAAGTATAGGTCAGACCATTCCATTTAAATGTTCTAAAATGTTGTTTTGACTTGGTTATTTCCAATTTATTAGTGCAAAAAGTCATGACTTTGTTCAACTGCTTCGAATTAACATAAATTTGTAATTACCCACAACACCGGCACCTATATGATCGTGGCGTTCGGCGATTATCACGGTCCCGGGGCGTATCTTTATCTTTGCCTGCCACGCGTTACCGCCACTCCGACCAACGCGTACGCCGATGTGTAGCCAGGTGGGTAGCCTCTAGGGGGCAACTTGCTAGGTAGGTGCATTTATTATTAATGTGCACATTTACCAATGTGCACATTAATGTGGGCACACCTTTCCATGTGGGCACATTTTGCCACCTAGCCATTAAAGGCAAGTGGCCCATTCCAATTATCCCACATGCCTAAAAGGATAATTGGAAACCCTAGCCCTAAACCCTTGTCTATTTAGGTTAGGAAAACCCTAACTTGCTATTTTCGTCCATAGGGTTTTAGAGCTCTGTTTTTGGCTGCCCCGTGAGCCAAAACCGCCTCCCGCTTCTGTCTAAGCGGTTGCACCATTAGTTTCCCTTGATTCGAAAGCGATTCGGGATGGTCGAACTTCAGTCGGGAGGAGCAACCCAAGGATTAGGTATTTAGTCAATTTAATAGCTTAAACCGTCTTCCACATAGAATCGATGAGGTTTAGCCTATTAAATTGCCCATAGCAGCTACCTAGATCTCTAGATCCCAAACACTAACTAAAGAACCTAACTCTATGATATAGGTTAGATCTAGTTCTTTAGTTCTTCTATGATGTATATGGATGATGTATCTCTCTGTGAACTCCTTGTATTGGGAAGGGGGGGTAGAGGCCCTAAAGCTTGGTAGTTGATGCTCCTAGAAGTAGCCTCTCTAGCACACTGTAAATTCGGCCTGTGTACAAGAACCACACCGGGTTGTGGGTGAAGGGGCCAGACTGGCCAAGAAGGAGGTTCATGTTCTGACTCTTGAACGATCCCTCTGGTGTGTAAGGCCTACCAGGGATCATTGTGACTAGGCCCAATAGCTTACCACTGAGTGCGGGTAAGATATGGGCTCGACACCCGTGAAGTGGTGTTCACTTTCCAGTGGGTTCAGTCGAATACGGGCAGTGGCCCTCTAGTCACCTTGAGTCAGCATGTAGATCTCTGGAGGGAATGATCCCTACCTGCCCCTTCGGAACTGGGAGATGAAACCCAGGAATAGCCCTTTTGGCTACGATCCGTGAATTCTGATCGAGTCCCAACACTTTTCAGCCCACTCTGCAAAGTGTGCACAGGAGGGGCGGATGGAGTGGACAACCCTATGCCATGTTCTTATGCCAGCCAAATCCATTGCCATGAATTCTGTCTGCAATGAACTCTGGAGACCCAAGCCGTCAGTCATCCCTTCGAGTCTGAGCCTTGGGAAGGTTTTCCCCTATGTATGATGATGATCATTGTTTATGCAGATGTTGATGCGCCACCCTTCGAGGTGGATATGTGATTATATTGTACTAGAAAAAGTGCCCAGCGTTGCTGGGCTTCTCGTCGAGATTAAATTCAAAAGTTAATAAGAATATGATTTATAAATTCAAGGGGTGCAAATTCATATACATTGTCGTTGCCATTGTTTTATAACATGGTTATTTTTATATTTCTCATCTATGTCACAAATTTGTAGACCAAGAGCTATGTTTTCAAAAGCTTTGCAAAAAAAGGAAAAGAAAGCTTTGGAATATCTGTGAATGACATTTTGGCTTATTAGACCTGCTATACTTATTAGTGATGCATTTTGGTTTTTGGTGATGATGTACTCGAAATGAGATGTTGCATCCATCACATTTCTCTAAGAATATGAGGGACAAAGGTCCAAATATAAATGACTCCACTGGCTATTCAGGGCAGAATCTTTGGTTTCTTGGATTACAGTATGATTTCTAGAATTTCATTTCATTTGGCAAATCGCAACATCGAAACATTTGAAGAAAGATAGCAAATGCTCCAAAACCTATTCCAGTAGGGTTCCACGTGCACAAATAATTGAAGCGAAGGTTTCCAATGGAAAGGCATTCCTCATTATTGAAAGCAAAGGTTTTTATGGAAAATTTGGAGCATTGCAAGAAGCTAGAATGTTTTTGAGAAACTGATCACCGTAATTTATTTTCTTGGAGCATCATGGCCAGACCATATGTGTATGCGAAAGATGGGGAGATAGTCAAAACTTTCTGTTAAAGAAATAAGACCTAAAATAAGTTCAAAATCTTACTTTTTGCAGACAATGAAGGTTGTTTGAACAAATAAATAGAATAGAATAGTATATGCACAAATCGAGAGCTTTAGCTCTACAATATGCATTACACCAATATTACCGTGTTGCAAAAACAGCGACATAACATCCACATCTTGCTACATGGAGTGAAACATCAATTTGTGCGTGAACTTTTGCAAATTATAGATCTACTCGTCATCATTTTGCTTACCTTAATCTTTATTAATGCATGTCCTCCAACACAATTATCCTAAATAGATCAAGCTCATGGCAGCAAAAAAACAAAGCCAGTTAGGACAAAGCTTATAATGAGCTTTAGAGAACTTGCCTTTGTTAATCAAGCACAACATTTGGAGGTTGAGCATGCCTGTTTTATCTGTAGCTATTATTAATTTTCCCATCGCATTCTTATCAGTTACTTCTTAGGTCTTATCACACAATCAAGAAAGTTTCATACCAAAATTCGGATGCAGGCATGCCGATAAGGAATACAACACATACAATGCCTTTAGGATATGCTTAGCAAATATATCCCAACTGCAGATATTTATCTATGGCATATTTTGGCTATATCTATGATAATATGGAATGTATATTTGTTAGGTGAAAAGTAACATCAAGTGGGGCGAAATAAAATTGCAATTTGATGCATATGTCAGAACTACGGAGAACTCTAAAAGCCGAAGTAAAATAGCTGAGACAGACACTTCTGTTATTATGTATCCTTAGAAACCATTTCGTCTCGTTCGGACCTGGCTCACCCTAACGGGCTCGCCCCTTACCAGGTGAAATGGCATGCGCTTGGCCTTTACCTATTACATTGGAGAACAATAATAAAGTGCAAAAAAAAACCATTGATAGCTGGAATGCTAAGGGGACGAATTTAGATTTATTTACATGTAGAAAAAGAAAATAACTGGGCAAATTATCCGGACCACAGATTGGCCCTGTCCCAACGGTAAGATGTGCACTATTATTTACGTTTAGAATCGAGTCCGATACTGGTAGCTAGCTATGCCGGAAACAATCTTCTCCTCCGGTAACAAGACGTTTGGTACGATAAACTTTTTGTTCTGTTATTTCGCTTCTTTACGCACATTTTAATCGTTGAACAAAAAAATGCCACAGATGATGACCTCGGAGACAATTTCCTTACCTTGGCAAAATTGTAATTTCTCCTGTACTTTTGAATTGCAGATTACTGAAATGCAGGAGAATTTCTCGTAGTGATCAAATTCTTGCAGGGATATGGACCTTGATTTCGATGGAGGATTTAGCAAATTAGCATCGTTTGACATAGATCTATCAGGCCTTATTCTCCAAAGCAGGGGAATTCCCCAAAGAAAGGAGTCGCAAAATCTCAAAAGAAAGGGGCAAAGTCTCCAGGAAAATCTGAAAATAGGAAGCCGAACCTTGAGAACATGGATATTGATTTCGATTTCAACGGACTCTCGAGGTATGTATGCTTCTTTCATATGAAACCCAATCTACCAATATTTTACATTTTGCGTCGCCAGGTTCGGCACATTTGAATTGGATGAACCAGAAATCTTCAACAAAGACCGAGTTGAGATTCCTAAAAAGCCATTAGACAAAAAAGAGTTTAGCTGTTCTGGATTAAGCGGCAAAACATTTCTTAGCGACAAGAATAAGTTTTCTATGAAAACTTCTCACATTCTAGATAAAAGCGATCCATCTGGGCCAAAGTCAAAAACCAGAGAGGAGTGTTCTATCTCTGGATTTTCGGAAAAGATGCATACACTTTCTGCCAGGGTCTTGTCTCAGAAATCTGAAAATGCTAACACAGATTTAAAACTGAGATGCATAGATGAAGCAGAATCCTCATTTAGAGCAGAGCCTGCTGAGAAAGAAGACCATCATGTGGAAGATTCAAAAGCCAAAGAGAATAGTTGCCTTGATAATCGCTTGGTCCCGAAAGAGAAGATCTTAAATCCACACCTACCTTAGTGGAAGAAACAACAAATGATCAGCTCCGCACGTAAAGGTATGCGTTCGTAAACAAGAGTAGAACAAGGGGATGAACTTCATGAAGATGTTGCAGAGCCAACAG
Source organism: Isoetes taiwanensis (assembly GCA_021234155.1). Taxonomy (NCBI): domain Eukaryota; kingdom Viridiplantae; phylum Streptophyta; class Lycopodiopsida; order Isoetales; family Isoetaceae; genus Isoetes; species Isoetes taiwanensis. The sequence goes on along the minus strand of JAJEKV010000213.1, from coordinate 340,253 downwards.
AGAGCAAGGTAAACAGAGGTTTGGATGAGGACATTGCTCTTAACCAAAACCTAGGCAATGGTGAGAAAATTATTGTTGAGTTCCGAGATGAAGAGAGAGGCGAAGCTCAAGACCGCACCACCCATAGTGGTGGACAGGAATTGGACAAAAGCTCGGTGGCTTTCAGCCGAGTGCCTTACACCAAGATAGTCCCGTGATGTGGTGAGAACATTGCCCGTGATTTACTGAATGGATTAGGAACAAGGTATCATGTTGCTAGGTGACAAACCTTCTGCTGTCCTTACTTTTATTATGTTGTGTTTGTAAGGTTCTTATATTGCCATGATAGGGATGAAAGAGGCGATTTGCTTTTAACTCTCATCCCGAGCTTCCAATGTCGCCTTTGTTAGCAACCTCACAACCATCGACTTATATGGTCGGTTTTTCTCTCGATTTATCTATGGCTTCTATTACCATTAGGACTTAAATGTTGGATAGCAGGGAAGTTTTTCAATAAATTCTTGCAGTTCATCCAAAAGTTCCCAAAGCTTACTAAAACGACCCTCCAAACCCTCTCTCTCTACAAAATCAAGTCACAGGAACAAGCAGCATTCTGGAGAAAATATTTTGTCACCAAAGCTTGCTCAGACTAAAGCAGTTACACCATATTCAAACGCCCAAATTAATATACTTCGATCACCCCTTCAGGTGATCAAGACAAATATCAATCAGCAGGTCAATGTGAAATCTGTCAATGTTACTCGGTAAGAACTGATATGCCTAGCATCTTTTGAAATTTACCTTGCATGGATTTCAATATCACATTCAGGCTTTCCATGAAGAAGGATGAATTACAGCCAACTTTGAAGCAAACCAGCCAAGGAATGTTAGGTGCATCTATGGCTGCGAATATAAAACATGCTAGTGCTGGAAAAAAAGTGCAAGTAGTTTCTAGTCTCAGAAGTGCTAATCCAGCAACTCGCACACCATCTCACAAAAGGAAGCCATCAGAGGTTGTAATTAATCTGTTGTCATATGACAACAAAACTCTCATGAATTCATTTCACCTTTTGGCTGAACTTATTTGAATTCTTTTGCAAGCTTCTTCATATGAACAACAATTTAACCCCAAGTAAAAAGATAAGGGGAGCGATGGGAATGAATGTTCTAAAATCACGACAGAGACTGCACTCAGGTAGCTGCATGTAATATGCGAATACCCCATGAAGTAAACTTTTTGATTATGAAGCTTCACAGGGTAGAAAGCAGACAAGCTTTCGAATTTGAGAGTGCAGGACAATCTCCTGGAGAAAGGATTCAACTTGGGCAGGGATCAGCTTTGATGCGAGACTCGAAGAATCCACAACCTAGTGCAACTATATTCTGAGGTAAATAGATACTTCCTATAGTCTGTGAAATACACAATGTATTGAATGGTTTGCATATTCTTTCAGTTTGCCAAACCTTATTCACCCTCACTGTTGATGGAAAGAAGGCCGAGCAACCTAGATGACATAATTAAGAACAATGAAATAATTGAGAAGGCAGACAAAGATAGCAAAGATCTGGAGGAAGTAATATCACAATCTCACAGCTTTTGTATATTGTAACTTCTCTGATAGTTTGGCATATGTCTGCATTGACACAGATGTGCAAAATGCTCAAGAAAAAGCAAGAGGAGGCCAAAGACCTGTTTGTAAAGGCATTGGTCAGTAACAATACGCTGCTGATGTTAAACAACCCGATGGAAGAAGATAAGATATCCTTAAATGCTTGCTGCTGGTTTATTCCATTTACTGCTGTAAAATTTTCAGATGTCCTAAACAATACGCACATCCAGAGCTTGAAATTGTCAGTACAAAATATAGTACAAAATATTATTGACAAGTACTGCATAACGATGGACGAGTAAACTACGTGACATCATGCCTTAACTTTAAAGGGAGCTGTGCATTCCACTCAGCCATAAGATCATAAACCACCATGATTGTTATTTACATTTCTGTATGAGATATACAAAGTTCCTCCATTCCACAAGATGTACATTTTTGCAAATTGAGGCATAAATATCTGTCTCGTAATCATGAAGAAGCAAACGATCGCCTTCAGCCAAAGCATGTAGGCAAGATTCTATTCTATACATAACTGTGTCATTATTAATATTCATAAGCTACAACTATTTGCTTCTAAGACTTCCTTATAATGGATACTATATATAGATACTCAAGAGGATGTTGCAATGTAAAAGAAAATATATGTTTAAGCTTCATAAGACTTAGAATTAGATTCTGTGCGTTTCACAATACGGTCTATTGCAGCATTGGCTGAAGAAAAGGCACCATGAAAACTTTCGTTAAATGAAAAGGTCTCCAAACGGAAAAGGAATTGCTTCTAAATGCAAGATAAAACACACCAACAGACATAATTACCAGGCCCAAGCTTAGCCATTTTGCAGACTTTTCTGATTTAAAAAGCCCTTTCTGATTAATATACTACAAAATGTAGATAGTACTAAGAATGTTATGCATGCCAGCTGTTGCTCTTCCCAATATCCAACAAAACTTATGGCTCAGGTTCAAGACCAAGATTCTAGCCTACTTAAGCATTTCGAAATGCACAGCTATGTTCAGAAGCGTCATACCTTGGAATTTTTCCTCCATAGAAACGATATTGTTCTCTCCCGCTTTGTGGCATAAAACTGCCCAAATTTTTGCAATCTGTGAAACCTGTTCGGAAACAAACTGTCTGGACTGCACCAAAACCTGACTGATGCTAGACATAGAGTTCCCTGGAAATTTCGCAATTTCGCAGACCAAGATACTCAACCAAAAGCTGAATGATGCTAGACGTAGAGGGTCCCTGGTAATTTCGCAAGCCAAGATATTCAAATAAAACACTTCCACGCCTCTGTGCTACAGCCGATTTGTAGAAATGGAAGACCTCCCCATCATCATTGCCGGAGGAAACATCGCCATAATCAGCTTCGCAACTGGTCCTAGCCAGGTCGATTTAGATAGCCTTCATTCAAAGTGCAAGTCCGACTAATATAAGAAATGAACAGTGCAGTATAAGGATCAAGGATGAAGCTGCTTGATCGTTCGTGGCAAGAGGAAGAAGATGATCATTGCCCGAGGAGGAAAAAAACGGTTTCTCTTCTAACGTGCAGATAATCAACGACTAAAAAAACCCTAAAAAAATTCAACGCGCAAGATTGCGCACAGACTATCACAAAACGCCTTTATTATTATATATAGATATAGATATAGATACTGACATGTATGTTACGCTTCCGCAGCTAGGTAGGCCCTGAGGGAGACAGGGTAAAATGACCCCTTCACTCATCCCACTGGGACTCGTTACGGGTGCAGTGATGTGTGGAGGGCCGTGTATCAGTGTGGAGCTGGTATGGGGGATGAACTCCTGTTTGTATACGGTGAGAGCACCGTATACGAGTAGGGGACGTCACAGTGGTATCAGAGCAATGTTCTTGGAGACCAAGAGCAAAGCACTGACCATGCTCCCAGTAGTACTAACTTGATAGGATCCTCAAGCCTCGAAAAGTGGGAAAATGTTTTCTCATTTTTGTAGTTTATGCTAAGCTAGTAACAATTAAGTGAACTGGAACTTAAAAAGACTAAAAAGAATGAGCCAAAAACTCCCCAGGCAAAGTGGTCTCACAGCTCGCGCCTGGTCAAAGAACTGCACTTTAGTTTTTGAACGAGGCGCTACCTGTGAGACATCGAGCCAAGAATACATTAAACTTAATGAATTTGAGAAAAGTAATATGGTAAAGCTAGTTCTAAGATAGGGATTAGTTGGAATAGCATGTTTAAATTACATAGAATACATAAAAATGTATAAGATCTCACAGCTCGCGCCTGGTCTAAAAACTAAACTTTAGTTTTTGAACGAGGCGCTACCTGTGAGACCAATAATTAAAAATCTCTGAAATAAGTGTATGTTTTAAGTAAATAGGTGCCTTGGCACGTTAAATAGAGCAACTTAGATTTTGACCTAAAATTTCCCCAAGCTATAAATAGATGTAGACCCCACCCATTTGCACGTTCCCACCCTAGAAATCCGCTCTCCCTCACTTAGGCGATCTTTGGGCGCTGATATCCGATCGACGAACCGTCAAACATGGCACGGACCAAGCAGACTGCCAGGAGACAAGGGAAGTCTACGAGGAGATAGAGCGGGAGATTCAAGAGCAGGAGGGGAAAGAGGGTCACTCTGATGCAAAGAACAGAGATCCTCGAAGACTCAAGAGCAAAATGCCCAAGGCTCATCTAAAAGCGAAGAAAAAGACCTTGCGGCATGGATTGCAAAGCACGAGAAGAAACAACGGCGCCGGGAAAGCAGGAAGAGGAAGAGAGAAGAAGAGGCGAAAGCGGCCGAGAGGAAGAAGAAGGCAAAGGGGAAATTCGTGGAGGGCCCAAGGAAGTCAAGGACGCTCCACCAAGAAGGGAAGCCCAACCCCCAAGGTCGCTATCAACGAAGCGTCTGGCCGCCTCAGCCCCCAACCCCTCCGACGACTCTTTTCGGACGAGGACTTCAACCCCAATACTGGAGGTGGAAGCTCTTCTAAAACCCCAGCGACGAAAGCCGTGTAGTACCTGAAAGCGCATAAATACCGAAAGGGACCAGCAGGGATCGGTGCGTAAACCCCTAAGTACTCGACTTGGGACAGGAAGAAACAGCCAAGGCCTGCACGAGAAGCCTATGTCACGGACCGGGTCAAGATCTATGAGCGAAAGATGAGGGAGCATGAGGCGTACATGAAGAAGTGGGAGGCTTACAACAAGTACTATGAAGAGAACAAGGTCAGGTTTATCGAGGGAGGACGTCCAACGAAGCAGCAAACCTTAAGGCCACCACCACCAAAGCCCAAGGCCCCCAAGAAGCCATCCAAGAAGAAAGTCGACAGGAAGGAGGTGGAGAGAAGAGCACTGAGGGAGATTAGGCATTTCCAGCGCAGCTACGGCCTCCTAATTCCCCGTGCCCCCTTTGCTCGGCTAGTTCGAGAAGTGATGCAGGACTTCAGGACGGACTTCAGGGTCACGGATGAGATGCTGCTGGCGCTGCAGGAAGCGGCTGAGCAGAGGATAGTGCAACATTTCGAAGACTCGACGGCATGTACTGTTCACGCTAAGCGAGTAACCCTCATGAGACAAGATATGCTCCTTGCCAATTAAGGGAGAACGCCCTTAAGCCTTTTGTAAATAATCGAAATTTTTTGTAATATAGAACAATTTTAAGTTAGCAGGTTTTAGTTTTTATTTTAGTAAAATAGGACATTTACAGACCGAAAGGCATCATGTCTCACAGCTCGCGCCTGGTCTAGAAACTAAACTTTAGTTTTTGAGCGAGGCGCTAGCTGTGAGACCTTGCCCAAACTTGCCCAAAACAGCTCCAAATTGACCAAGTAAGGGGTCAATTCTGCCTAATTTGATGAGTCTGTCATCCTTACATCCTTGTTTCACCCAAATTGGACATATTTTGATCAAAATGGGACTGATGTCTCACACGTCGCGCCTGGTCAAGAAACTAAACTTTAGTATTTGGGCGAGGCGCTAGCTGTGAGACCTCCTGCCATTTCCTCACCAGAACTTGTCCAAGTGATCTTCAACCTGTTGTAGTAGCATCTTAAGGTAATCCTTAAATTAGTCTTCAAACTCCCATTTTGACCTCAGTATAGACTAGAATTGCCCAACCCCAGGAATTTTCCAAGTCACTCAAAAATTAGGGTTTCCCTTTTTCTATAAATAGGTCCCTCATTTCTTACGTAGCACCCTACGAATTTGCTCCTGCTCCCTTAGCCGATTTCTCAGCTCCCTAGGCGCTCTTGCATCCGTTTGTTAGTCTCTTCCTCATTAAACTCATGGCAACCTCTGATTTCGGAAGATGGTACAGCGCCAGCGCTCATGCTGCCGAGGCTGACATCGATGAGATTTTCCGTGTCTTCCGGAAGGAGATAGATATCCAAGTAACCTTGCACGCAACCCCAGCCTATAGCAGAGTCCTGTCTGAATTTCAAGCTAGGGTAGAGCCATCATTAGTGCAGCTTCCACCTTGCGTAGGCTACTTTGTTCCTAGGCAATCCCTTCAAGCAGCCTTAGGCGATGTTCCAAACATTGCCAAGTATCTCACAAACAAGGCCCAGCGCACGCCCGAGCCAATGGTCCTGACTGTTAACAGGACCAAGTACTTCTCTTTCAACACTGCCTTAGCCATTTTCCTCACCCATCGTGCCGAGAACCCCATGGGGAAAACTTCCATTCCACCCATGGACGTGGACCCATTAGCCACAGCAGCAGCACAACAGCTCCTTACGCAGTACGAACAGGAGCAAGAAGGAAAAGAAGCAGACGAGGAGTCAGAAGAAGAGGATGAAGACTACATCGAGCTCGACCCAGCGGAAGAGCAGCGACAAGCAGATCAAGAGTGGCAAGACTTCGAAAGAAGCCGGCAAACTCTTAGGATCGCGCCACCCCTTGGGCTAGGCATCACAAGCCTAGCCCCCATCATTGTCGAGGGCGAAGAATTTTTGCTCCTAAGCGACATCCAAAACCTCTCGGAGTGCAGGGAACGGGAGTATTGACCGGACGAATTGCTGCACTAACTCCGGAGAACGGACCTGAACGACTTCATCGTCCGAGGAACCTCTGACTTCCCACTCCAAGTAAGGGAAGCCGACACTTACACGGGAGAGTCGACCCCCGATATCCAAGCCTACGGCAACATCAGGCAGATTATGCAGGCAGACAAGGCCGCAGACAAACTACCGACGGAGGAAGAGTTCCTTGCTCTACAGGAACAGATGGGGATCCGCCACGCGACCTCGAACATCTTAACAGCAAGCTCTTCGGCAACACCTCCCCGGGAGAGAAGAGGGCGAAGTTCGACCTCGAGGAGACTCAGCAGCGGTCCAGACTACGGGAGCTCACCACGGTGGAGGTTGATGACTATCGCGGGCATTACTGGCTGGAGGCCGAAAGGCGAGGACCACACGCAACGACAAGTCGTTGCGGTATTACCTTCCCCTGCTGATGGATGGAAGAATAGCGGTAATTCACCGCAAATTCACCCCCAGGGGCGAGGAAGGAGTATCGATGCTAATTGCACTCTCAGGCTTTGGCCGGCATGCTCGGCTAGCTCCAAACACCGAGTATGCCATCCTGGTGAAGAGAGCGGTAGCACTCGATGTTTTTGATTTCGCCATACCTTCTGACGCATCGGCGGGGAAGACTGGCAAGGACCGCATGACCCTATACCTCCGGCCTTGAGATAGAAGATTTGGTGAGAGCTTTGCAGGGGGGATCTTCAATCAACGTCCTTAGGAACTTGGGTCATTCAATGGGAACAACCCAAGTGAAGAAGTTCCTAGAGGATAACCCATCATACTGGCGATTCCAAGAATAGTTAGACTCTTGATCCCGGTGATTTTTGTACTAAAATATTATATAATATAAATATAATTTCTTTTGCACTTTAAATGTTTTGTTGACGTATTTTGTCCCCCAACTATACCAACAAACATAAATAATGCAAGAGAACAAGTAAAACTAACTATATAGCCATGAATTACTTGTGTATGCAGCTAGAGGCCTAGGCTCAGGGGAACGACAACGCCGAGACCATATGGAAGAACAGGGGCGCTGTGCCACCCCCGCAAGGAACCCGCTTTGAGGAATTTGGACCCGCGGACCCCGCAAGAGGAAATATCACGATGAGGACGCATCTTGAACAGATAAAGGCCTTGCTGGCCACACAAGCAGGAGCGGGTTCGGTGGGCAACGCTCAGTTTCCGCAAGCATCAGCTCGGAAAACAGGAAGAGACAAGAAGAGGAGCAAGAGAAGGAGGTCCCCCAGCTCGGAATCCTCCGACTCAAGCTCAGATTTGGACTTCGATTCCGAGGAAGAGGAAGAGCAGGCCCAAGATCGAATAGAAGGAAGGCAAAGGGTCACTGCAGATGCAAGGCAGAGGGACACCATAGAGGGACGGCAAAGGGACACTAGAGCCTCGGACTACCAGAAGAAGGTAGATTCTGCACTGGGCAACGTATGGAAGGCCCGGAAACTCGAACAATTCTCAGGGGAGAACAGATCAGGATTAGAAGCAGAGGCATGGCTGGACGAAATGAGTGAGTACGGCAATGCATATGGCATGAAGGATAAGGACAAAGGTAGAGTGGCAACAGCCAACTTGAAAGGAGCCGCACGGATTTGGTGGAAGGGTTATGCAAAGGCCCATGGGTTGAGCAGGGATGCTTGCAAGTTCAGAAAGTTTGCTAAAGCCTTCAAGCGCCATTACGTCCCAAGAGAGCACAAGTCCAGCATGATGCAGCAGTTCTACAGGTTGCAGCAAGGCAACAAATCAGTCCAGAAATATACAGAGGAATTCATGAGGTTAAGGCTTTATGTGCCAAGGTTGGGCGAAAAGCATGCAGTGGAGAGCTACATTGAGGGGCTGAATGAAGAGATCCGCAAGCTTGTAAGGGCAATAAACCCTAAGACAAGATCGGCGTAATCCAAGGCAATAAGCTTGCAAGGGACAGACCTCAAAATAACGGAAAGCAGAGCAGCAAAGATTACGGGGATAAAGGCAAGGCAACAGGGAGTTATAGCCCTAGGGGGCAACCACCCAGTCCAAATAGAGCCCCATATGGTGGCAATCGGGGAAGCAGCTAGGAGAAAAAGCGTGTGTCCTTCAAGGACAAGGGGAGGGGTCAAACTACTCCAAAGCAAAGGCGATCCTTTTGGTACTGCCCAAGGAAAAGAGACAGAGTGCATAGAAAAGCGGCTTTGCTTCAGGTGCTTCCAGCCGGGCCATGGGACAACGAACCGCCTTTACATCATGAGTGCAAATGCCTGAGTTGGGAGATTGGGACACTCTGTCTAACGACGACGGCGAAGAAGCCCGCGACTACATTTAGGGTGAGTGTCATATCTTTGCCGCAATAGATACAGAGCAAGCAGAGAGCCAGTATAAAGTAATTTCCACAGTAGGGAAGGCCAAGACCAAGTCCTTCATAGTCCCGATAGACTCCGTGAAGTAGCCATAACTTTGCATCCCCCGTAATGGTTCAAATGTTGAAGTTGAAACCACTAAAGTCAAAGCCAAGGCCCGCTTGTCTTAGCAAGTGGAGCAAAGAAGGCGCGGAATGGGCAGCAAGAGAATTAACTTCGACATCGACTTGCCAGGGATTAATCCAGATGGGAGCTGAAGTAATGGGCGTTGGCAAGTATGACTTGATCATAGGTATGGAGTATCTTGGACCAGCAGGAGCCATCATTGATTGTGGAAAGCGGAAGGTGACCTTCCCAACACCCGACGGCAAGATCATTGAGATCACAGGTAAAGAAGTTGTCCCCATCATGCAGTGTATGTCTTCTAAACGACCGTTCAAGTGCATCAAGAGCGAGCAGGTGGCATACATCTTCAAGCTTGAGATTGAAGAGCCGGAGTTAGAAGAAAGTGAAGAAGATAAAGTGCTCAACAAGTTGCCCAAGCAGATAACTAAGTTGATCACGGAATTCCACGATCTCTTTCCGGATGAGATCAAGCAGCTCCCTCCTTACAGGGGAGTCGAGTGTGAGATAGCACTCGAACCGGGAATGAAGCCGACAAGCAAGGCCCCATACAGAATGACGACGCAGGAGTTGACCGAGCTAAAGAAGCAATTGCAGGAGTTGCTCGACCTAGGCTTCATTAGACCTAGCGTCTCGCCATTTGGAGCACCCATTCTCTTTGTAAAGAAGAAGGATGGCAGTTTAAGGATGTGCATAGACTATAGGCAGTTGAACAAGCACACCATTAAGAACAAGTATCGCCCCCGATCGTGATGACTTGATGGATCAACTCCAAGGTGCAAAGGTCTTCTCCAAAATCGACTTAAGGTCGGGATATCACCAGATTCGGATAAAGGAAGAAGATATTCATAAAACCGCTTTCAGAACGCGGTATGGGCACTATGAATTCACGGTAATGCCTTTTGGCTTATCAAACGCCCCAGCAACGTTCATGAGGCTCATGAACGATATCTTCAGGGAGTTCCTAGACACCTTTGTGATAGTTTTCTTTGATGACATTTTGGTGTATAGCAGATCCCTTGAAGAGCACGTGCAACACTTAAGAAGAGTCTTTGGAGAAGTTAAAAGGCACCGGGCCATGCCAAGTTGTCAAAGTGCCACCGCCGCGGAGAAGGTGGAATACCTTGGTCATGTGATCTCGCCAGAAGGAATCTCGACGGATCCCGCCAAGATTGAGGCAAGAATTCAAAGGGCCTACCAAAAAATGTGCATGAGGTCGGCTTTCTGCCTAGCGGTGGTACTCACAGAAAGTTCGTGAAGAACTTTATGAAGATAGCGCCCCGCTAACAGACCTGACAAGGGCGGAGAAGGTAAAAGATTGGGCAGAGCATTGGCACAAGAAAGCCCAAGCAGGGTTTGAATTGTTGAAGGAAGCTTTAACAACCGCCCCTGTCTTAACCTTGCCGGACCCAGAGAAAGATAAGCTTGTAGCCACAGATGCGAGTAAGATAGCTACAGGTGCAGTGCTTATGCAAGAAGAGCGTGTGATAGCGTATGACTCCAGGAAGATGAAGACGCCGAAACGCGCTACCCCACCCATGATCGAAATTGCTTGCGGTTGTCGTATGCTAAGAATTTGAAGGCACTATCTCTTGGGAAGGAAGTTCCAATTGGATACGCACCATCGTGAGCCTCCAGTATGTATTCACGCAACCACACCTCAACCTGAGGCAGAGAAGGTGGATGGAGTTCCTTGAGGAATATGACTTTGATATAGTCTATAAGCCAGGGAAGCTCAATGTGGTGGCGGATGCGCTTTCAAGGCATCCCCTGACAACTAGAGTGCATTGCAATGCAATTTCGACGCTCTCCAAATGACTCGGTAAGAAGATTGAAGAGTCCTTGCCAACGGATGTGGATTTCAAGGAAGTATGGGCAAGCCTCTCTAGGGAGGCAAGAACGTATAAAAGAGCGAAGCCTTTAAACATTATAAGAAGGAAGGCAACCTGTTATACCATAAGAACAAGTTGTGCGTGCCGAATCATCGTGTAAGGAAATTGATCCTCCATGACACGCGCTAACAGTCCAATAGCCGGCCATGCGGGATTCATGAAAACATATTTCAAAGTACGCAGCAGCTATTATTGGCCAGAATGAAGAAGCGTGTAGCTCGCTACATCGTGGAATGTCGGCTATGCCCGCCAGACAAAGGCGAGCAACTTCTCAATTCCAGGGGCATTAGAGCCATTAGCGGTGCCAAACGCTAAGTGGGAGGTAATCAACATGGATTTCATCACGGGGCTTCCAAGGACGAAGAAGAGGGAAAGATGCCTTGATGGTAGTGGTCGACAAGTTGTCGAAGATGGCATATTTTGTGCCTTGCGGACCACGATACTGACTATGGATCTGTGAAATAAGCTCTTCACCAAAGAGATCTTCGTGCTTCATGGCATGCCAAGGGAGATTATATCCCATGTGGATCCGGTTTATGAGTGCCTTTTTGGCAAGACCTCTTTACTGACGATTCAGACCAAGCTATCCATGAGCACGAGGCGTATCATCCCCGACGGATGGCCAAACGGAGCGGACCAACAGATTTTAGAAGACATGCTACTTAAACTATGTGCGGAATAAGCAAGGTATGTGGGAAGAATTTATTCACTTGGTGGAGTTTGCTTACAATAGCACCAGCGGGGAATCATCCCAAATGTCGCCGCTTTGATTAATTACGGCTATCAATGCCTAACTCCAGACACTTGGCACAACCCCGTGTCAAAAGTAGAAGTTTCGCAGCAGATGTTGTCCGACATGCAGCAGCTCGTGGAAGAAGTTCGAGGGTACCTCCTGGCAGCAAGGAGTCGACAAAAGAGCATCGTCGACAAACATCGGACGGTTAGAGAGTTCCAAGTTGGCGACGATGTATGGCTCAAGATCAAAGTGAAGCAGACGAAGCTCCGCATCGGAAATTGCAAGAAGCTTGCTCCAAGGTGGGCCGGACCGTTCAGAATAGTCAAGAGAGTAGGTAATCAATCCTACAAGTTAGATTTGCCAGCACACCTAAAGATTCATAAGGTCTTCCACGTAAGTTTATTGAAGAAGCATACTCCAAATCCAGACGAAGTCTTGGACACTCCAACGTTGTTGGAAATGACGGAGGAGCAGCTGGAAATAGTTCCAGAATTGATTCTTGATAAAGCCTTCAAGAAAACGAGGAATTCCTCCAGTATTTGGTCAAGTGGAAACACTTGCCAGTGGAAGACGCGACATGGGTACTTAAGAAAGATTTAGTAAAGCAGTACCCACAGTTTATGGAGCAATGGGACGGCAAGGTCATCTCCGAAGAAATCAGCTCAGGCATGTCGATTTGTGTAGGTTAATTCTTGTGTAGTTAAGATTAATCTACGCATGCCACCTATGCTAGGTATGGGTCGCATGCGTTGTTACCGATGATGAGACCACTACGGTGATCTCTAGGGCGTGGTGTAATGTCAATGTAGGCATGACCGCGTTTCCGCTTGGACGAGTGGAAGGTAGATTAGAAAGTCTACTTCTGTCCCACGGAAGTAGACGACCTCGAGAGAAAGGAGGTCATTAAGGAATGCATTGATAGGAAAGGCACCTCCCCATATATGCTTTGATAGGAGGAATCTATCCTTCACGCCCCATATACGGGAAGGATATCCTCCACGCTGGGCAACTAGAGGTGTAGGCATGAGCGGCATATAGGCGCTGTCTCCACGGCCACGATGGAAGATTCACCCTCTTCCTATGCCGGGAGATTAGCCATGCATCCATGTAGATAGGTGGGGCGGTCACCATATAACCAAAAATTTATTAAATAATTAAAATGGTACTAACGTAGTCGACCTGCAGGCCAATAGAGCGCTCCGGAGGGCAAGGAGGTCGAGCTACGAAGACTTGCAACACAAATTTTGTTGGAATGTGTTGCAAGGAATGAAGAGTACCTCGAACAATAATTATAGATATGAAATGTTGAAATGTTGTCAAACTTAATGTCGTAATAACTAAACTAATGAATAACTTGTTTAATGATGTTATGAATTGATAAGTATTCCATAGTATAATGGCATAATAATGTTCTAAAAATATTACCTTAGGGTAATCTTATATTGTATGCATCACGTTGATTGCAGATTAGGAAGACTCCAAGGTGGGGAGACCCACGATGCTGCGGACAGCATCATTTCAAGGTGGGGAGAATGTGACGTTCCAGCACAGTATACGGTCCCAGGATGTATACTGTACTGCTTCGTCACGCGTACACGCCACTCCGACCAACGCGTACGCCGATGTGTAGCCAGGTGGGTAGCCCCTAGGGGGCAACTTGCTAGGTAGGTGCATTTATTATTAATGTGCACATTTACCAATGTGCACTTTAATGTGGGCACACCTTTCCATGTGGGCACATTTTGCCACCTAGCCATTAAAGGCAAGTGGGCCCATTTCCAATTATCCCACATGCCTAAAAGGATAATTGGAAACCCTAGCCCTAAACCCTTGTCTATTTAGGTTAGGAAAACCCTAACTTGCTATTTTCGTCCATAGGGTTTTAGAGCTCTGTTTTGGCTGCCCCAAGAGCCAAAACCGCCTCCCAGATCTGTCTAAGTGAATTGCACCATTAGTTTCCCTTGATTCGAGCAGTTCAGCAGGATGGTCGAACTCAGGTCAGGAGGAGCAACCCAAGGATCAGGTATTTAGTCAATTTAATAGCTTAAACCGTCTTCTAGTCATAGAATCAGTAGGTTTAGCCTATTAAATTGCCCATAGCAGCTACCTAGATCTCTAGATCCCAAACACTAACTAAAGAACCTAACTCTATGATATAGGTTAGATCTAGTTCTTTAGTTCTTCTATGATGTATATGGATGATGTATCTCTGTGAACTCCTTGTATTGGGAAGGGGGGGTAGAGGCCCTAAAGCTTGGTAATTGATGCTCCTAGAAGTAGCCTCTCTAGCACACTGTAAATTCGGCCTGTGTACAAGAACCACACCGGGTTGTGGGTGAAGGGGCGGACCGCCAAAAGAAGGAGGTTCATGTTCGACTCTTGAACGATCCCTCTGGTGTGTAAGGCCTACCAGGGATCATTGTGACTAGGGCAATAGCTTACCACCGAAAAGCGGGTAAGATATGGGCTCGACACCGCGTGAAGTGGTGTTCACTTTCCGGTGGGTTCAAATAAATCTGACGCGGGGCCCTCTAGTCACCTTGAGTCGGATGTAGATCTCTCGAGGGAGTGATCCCTACCGCCTTCCGAACTCGGGAGATGAAACCCGTGAGTAGCCCTTTGGCTACGCATCCGGGCGGGCTACTGATCAGTCCCAACACTTTTCAGCCCACTCGCAAAGTGTGCACGGGGGGGGCGGATGGAGTGGACAACCCTATGCCATGTTCTTATGCCGCCCAAATCCATTGCCATGAATTCATGCGCAATGAACTCGGAGACCTGCCGCCGGGCATCCCTTCGAACCGAGCCTTGGGAAGGTTTTCCCTTATGTATGATGCTGATCATTGTTTATGCAGATGTTGATGCGCCACCCTTCGAGGTGGATATGTGATTATATTGTATACTGACATGTATGTTACGCTTCCGCAGCTAGGTAGGCCCTGAGGGAGACAGGGTAAAATGACCCCTTCACTCTTCCCACTGGGACTCGTTACGGGTGCAGTGATGTGTGGAGGGCCCTGTATCAGTGTGGAGCTGGTATGGGGGATGAACTCCTGTTTGTATACGGTGAGAGCACCGTATACGAGTAGGGGAACGTCACAATGACTAGTTATGAATATGTTAGGACTTTTAAAGAATTACCTCGTGTGATAGATGGTCCTCAATAACAAGATCGTCTTGAATAACAAACAAACAAACATGATGCAATACAAATGTACAGACAATCAAATGTTGGCATAAAGGGTTATTCTTGATAGTGTCCTATGGGCTTATTTGGAGCCCTTCGTAAGGCGCCAAGGGCCTTTCTACTTGAAATGAAGGCTGGCTTGTGAGGAGCATTTGAAGGCATTTTTCTATTATTTGGTTTACATTTGGATCCAATTATAGCATTTGAAGCTTTGTTTTTATTCCTTAGATATCCTACTGAACATGTGTTTGTGGCATTGAGTGCCTAGGGAGATGGCGTGGAAGAAGCAGTGCTATTATTCTAGGTCTAGGAATTTTTCTAGTTTCGATTTGCTTCATTTTCTAGTTTGATATTATGCTTGTTCTTTCAATCTTTCTTGTTTTCTACACTGACTGGGCAGTAGGCAAGACCTTCAGCATGGAGGATGCCCTAAGCCAGCTTGCAAATACTCTAACAAAAATGCTCTGTTTTCAAGCGTAATGCCATGTTTTAAGTGAAATGCTATGTCTTTTAAGCGAAATGTTTCCTAAGCTAAATGCTCAACTTTAGTTTAAGGAAAAAAATGATCTATTTTTTTGTCAAGTTGAAGCTCTGTGCTGAAGGAAAACATATGCTCTGTTTTTTGGTCAAGTTGAAGCTCTGCTTTGCATGTTGTATGTTGTATGACTCATTTTGTTTTACCGTTTTGAACCCGTTTTAATATATGTTGTCGAAGCTTTTGAGCAGATGAAAACAACAGTGACAGAATTTGTTAATGACGATGATTTTGAATATAATAGTGCCAGCATTTGTTCTAATATAATGGTCCGTTGTGTTTGTATTGTTTATGTATAACAAAGAAACAAAAAACATGAACACAAACAGAGATGACTGGTTAAACCTTCATTGCAGAATTACGATACCAAGTTTCCATTTCGCCACGTAAGCAATGCCACGTGGTAGCAAAATCCCAACCAAAAGAATGTGCCTTGTTTCTATATTGTAAGGGACGTATATGCATGTAACGGGCCCATGGTAGACCGCTCGAGGATTCGAACCTTGAATGTGCCTGTGGGGCATTCCCGAGACACCGGCATAAATGGGTAGAAGCGACTACTCATAAACGTCTAGACGGTTTTGCCCAGTTGGTTAAGGGCATGTCGGTTAGGAACGTCCGGCACATTCAAGGTTCGAATACTCGAGCGGTCTACCATGGGCCCGTTACAATGCATCAATTTGGTCCTTATTCCAGTTGTCAAAAGGAAACGTCCAGGCTATTTCAGCATTTGTTTATTACGTGCGCTTCTCCTCAGAGTTCAATTTCAATTGCAATTGCAGACAAAGTCTAAATGCCTAGCCAATAGTATTTGCAACACCTAAACAACTTAGACTCTTTCCACCCAATTGCATCTGTGGAATATTCCTATCTACATAAACATAACTAGCGATAGTGCAGGCTTGGGGAAGAGAAGGAAAAAGAATAGTGAGTAAATGCAAGGAAGGATTTTTTTATTTATGGTCATTTCATTTATGGACATAGATAAGGATGTTCTTGGTGGGCTTTAGGTGCTTTTCTACTAGCTATATTTAAAACATAAGGTCCAAAATGGCTAAGAACGACACCCTTTTATCAAAAAAACCTTTAAAAAAGTCGTCATTTCATTTGTTCTAGAAGGAGTAATGTTCTTGTGCGAAAAAATTTTGAGATGAAATTTTTGGCGGCTGGCAACTGACCTGAGAGTCCGCGAGGGGCGGAGCAGGGGAGAGCGAAGTTGACAAGCGATCGACTGATGTTTTTGCGATTGAAAGAATGAGTCGAGTGTATGTTCATGCTCAGGTTTTGGTAATTTTCTACTAGCTATATTCAAAAATGTGGTTCAAATTTTAAAATATTTGAATTGGATTGACTTGTTGCTTTATTAGCTAAGAACAAGCGACCCATTACCCCTAGACAAATCCAATAACTAATAAGATAGCCTCCAAATGGCAAGATAGCCTCCAAATGGCTCAAATTTTGTTAGCTTCAAGGAAGAAGGATGTAAATGTATTTTTGTAAGTGTAGTTTTGCACTCCCAAAATTTAACTATTGTTTATAACTTAAAATTAGTTTGAGCAATCCTAAAATTGGACCAAAGAGCAATAGATACAACGGTTTTTATTTTGTTGACTCTGCTAAAATGCGGCCACGAGCATATGCCTCCATTCGAGCACAATGGCTATGTAGGGTGCAACTGTGACATTTCTCTCTTACTAAAGGAGGGTCTATAATAAAGTAACCTTTAATTTCCAATACATTTGACATTGTTTCCAAGACCATTCGTTTAAAGTCTACTAAATCTTTGCAACAAAATGATATTAGTTTACAGAATTTCCCTCTTATATGTACAACAATAGCCCACTCTACCACATCATTAGTGTCAGAAACAGAATGACGTTTTCTACAATGGCACCATATCAAAGGAGGAAAAACTGATGAATTATGCTTACCCTCTATTTGTTGCATTAGCCACATTATGAAATGGTAACTGCAACACTATGAAGCTGTAGTCTCGCGTCAATGCAATTTCAAACTTTTCTAGGATTTTTATAACCTGCCAAAAATCTAGAGGTTTATCAGGATTAGATGACCAACAATGCTGCGTCAATTGCTGTAACACTGCAGGGCAATTGGCGGGCACCTCAGGGCCTTTCTTGCTGTAACAACAAAGAAAGAAAGAGACAATAAACTTTAGAAACAACTTGTTAGTTCTTTTCATGTGAAGAATGTGCAATAGATGGTGAAAATGTTTGGGAGACATGCACTACAAACAAAAGCGCATTAGGGGCAAAGAACATCATAAAGATAACCTACCTTGCAATGTAATGGTTATGGGAAAGACAAAAACAACACTCAATATTATGTTTTGAGAAACTGACAGGTTTAAGACAACAATGGACTACCAAGAAATACATTCAGAGTTTAAAAGCATGGCATGCAGAATTTCCATAATTCTCAAATTGTATCTCGCATATACAATAAACAGTATTTGCAGCCTGAGATAGTTGTCTTTCACTAATGGTTGTGATTTAAAAATGGATACACAAAAAGAAGGATAACAAAACAAGAAATAATGATATGCATAAGACTTGATCAATGACACTAGGGGTTGTTATATTGCTGCGGATTCAGATCAGCTGCTTAGGAAGAGCCATTATTGGCCTCTCTTCCATTCTCTAGTTAGCAACAAAAAGCCAAATTTGTGACTGCCTCATCTATCAGAAATACCCTACAGTTGCTTCAAAAGTGCAAGTAAACTGGAAAATTGACAACAATTGGAGTTTGGAATCAGTCTTTTGAGGTTAGCATGCTTCTTTGGATTGTTGAAGAGGAGAGTCCACATCCACAACCATGTGAAAGCATTTGCAAAGAGATCTCAATTTTCACAAAAGACTTATGCTGTGAAGAAACAAATTTTTGCATACCTGGGATGTTCGATGTCCAGGCTGCCCAACAATGTTGTTCAAGTCATCTGCATAATGTAGAAGTGACGATGGAAAGATGTGTACCTTTGATAACTTACCCCTTTAGGAAAACTAGATTGCTTATATAAAGTTCAAGAGTATAGGAGACTCGAGAGCGGAATTGCATGGCTATAGACTGTCGTATTGTTTTATGCATATAAGAAAATGACATGGGTAAATTAAGATGGGCATTATACTAAATGATGGGATGTTCTGCTCTACACACAAAAGAATAGCTTCTACAGAAGAACAACAGTATTTCAAGGAGGGAATCAAGACAACAATGCTTAACGACCAAAACAAAGTTTATAGTAATTTTGTACTTGGCCAAGTAAAGGCAATGATAAGATGGATATCTTTTGCTATATGATAGATGCAAAGCATCTCCCACCATCTGTTGTGATTTGCTACACAATGCATGTGTTCTCTTTATGTCCTCCAAGCTATTTTACACTTCAAACTCTTAAAGCATTCCCATGCACATAGATGAGATAATGAATTCAAGCTGAATTAAAGCTGAATAAAGGCCGAGTACAAGGTCACCAAGACTAGATGAGAACCCAATGGCACCCCGTACATAGGCAAAGTTTTACATTTATCTGCCCCATAGTGCATGAGCTGATCCTAGCAGATAGGATCTTATGACGTAGTGCACAAAATTTATCCAAAACATAGATTAATAATCATTGTTCATCTGACAGAACGGTCAGGACCAACAACATTTTAAAATCCACTAGAAACGTGTGCCCGGCGATGCCGGGCATTAGTCCTGGACTTGTGAATGGGTAGATGAGAGTTTGTAAGTTGAACGGAATATTATAGATTTGATCCTACCTTACATGGAATGGAGTGTTAAGATGTGAATAGTACTTTGCCATATTTATGCCAATATGATCCATCCATATAAAGGTCCATTAGAGGTAAAGGAATGTAACAGCAAAACATTGCATCAAAATGTATCGAGGCCACCCCTCCTTAACAATGCCCTACAATGATAGCATGTGTTGCTCATTGTGCCCTCATCGTCCAGTATTTTGAAGAAGAATCACTCCAAGCTACTTTCAATAATCCAACCCTTCTTCTTCTTATCATTTTTGGTGGAGGCGGATCTCCACCTTCAATCCTTCTTATATAATGCTAATGCTCAGGCCTACTTCCAAAGGGTTGTTGTCCACTTGTGCTTAATGTCGATCACTTTTATTAAGACCCTTCTTCTCTCACTAAACCCTAAACCCTAAATGCCAAACTCGTGAATCCTAGTTTCTAACCAATGCTTGTGTGTTCATTCACTACATTCTTAAATATTTCGTTAGTGTGCTCTGTGATACCATCTATGTTCAATCAAAATGTGTGAGACTTGATTTACCCTTGAATTGTGGAACTGCAGGATTAATAAGGGCATGTCAAAGTCATTGACGCAATTAGTTGGAAAAGTTGGACATCAAGCTTGTATATGTATTTCGCATATTTGCATGTTCTATAATAATTTGAGATGTGTGAAAATCATAAGCTCCTCATTTAGCAATAAATATTTGTAAGGACATAAGAATTGCTCCTTATATTGAGGCACACACTTCTTAATTCGGCATATAGTATTGGCATTGTAAAATAACCACTACTATGGTAGAACCATATAAAAATGTGGTTCATTTACAAACATAGCAAGAATGCAAATAGGCCTGCATTAAATAAATGATGGGAAGAATATGAAGTCTAACTTTTATGCAATAATTTCCATGCGTATCGTATAGAATATCTATAGGATTTCAAATGACGTTCTACCTGGGGTCAGTGATAGCATAGACAGCTCTGCTACATACATGTCGATACATCACTAATTTTGAAACTTGGCCAAGAATGGAATGGGAGATGGCTTATCCTTTATAGATTTGTACTTGCTACCATGATGTCATTCTTTTGTGTTCAAGACTATTGCACATGTGTTCTTTAATGTTGACAATGTGCAATGATATTCATGTGATCAAAACATCCATCCAATTGCACCCTATGATCGTTAATATTGGCAATTTGGAATGATCATCATGGAACCGAAATGTCCATGCACTTTGTGCCATAGAGAAACAATTGGATATGCTTTGAACAATCATGTGCTGTGTGACATCATAGTAGTATTGGCATCAAGTGTGTAAGGCATTCTATTTATAATTCTAGGAGATAAGGGACCACATGTGCATAGTAGGATTTAATCTTGTGAAGTTAAATATCTTGTTGGTTGTTGACTCAATACACTCTCATTCTACTATTTTGATAGAAAAGTTACAAAGTTGCATGCTAGTAACCACTATAGCCACTAAAAAGTGGTTCTAACATCCACGTCTAATGTGAGGACTTTTTACTTTGTTCAGAGCTTTGGAGATCATCATTCATGTTAAAGTCATCTATACGAACAATATAATACAAAGGACCAAATACAATTCTATGTTTGCTCTTATAGATTATAAGCCCAGTAAAATATCCACCCAGTTCTAGTGAAATTGCAGACATTCATGGAGTCGGGATTGTATGTTCTCAAAATTACTCATATCTTCCCAAGCCGCTATAGTTGGAAATTACTAAGAAATGCAAGAAAATTTCCAATTTCCTTCTCGAGTTAATTTCAAAGTTAGTATTTAAATCCATATAAAGTTAAGATGTTTACTCTGACGCACTTTACAATGACAATATAATCTTTACAACGATCTAAAGAATAACAATCATCGATATCATTTATGTTATGCCAATTATAAGATTTCACAAACCTGAACCATTTCTGACATAGTATTAATCAGAACTCCATTTTGCATATTTAGTTCAGTTCCCTCAGAAAGGCACTTATTGTCATTCAGTACACTGGCATATGCCCCTGCCTATATGGATTTGCAATTCCCTCCCCTCTCTTTGCCATGTACTTCTGCTTCTGCCTCTCTTCCTCCTCCCTCCACCTCTGCTCCAACTCCGTTTTCTCTTGCTCTCCCATCCTCTTCAGCCCTCTTACCGTTTCCTCCTCTTCCCTCTGCTCCTTGGTCTGCCTCTAATACTGTTGCTCGAGTATCACAAACGCCGCCTTCAATGATTGGATTAAGCGAGACATGACTTCGTGTGCATTCTCGCTTTCGTGTTGTCATTGGGCGGTGTTCTTATGATGGAGAATAACAAAAGAGAGGTGTCTCAATATATGAAAGAGCTGCGGGGTCTTGAAGATAGAATGGATGTTCAACCGCCTCCTCGATAACGTGTTCTATGAAGCGAGGGTGTGTTCTAGTGCCTTAACTCAGCTGGTGTCTCGGTTGTGGAGATAGATCATAGTGTCCACTTGCAAAGTCTGAACAATCTAATGTCCCATGCGGTGGTATGTCATTTCAATCGGGTCGGTTCCTTGATCTCAAGAGGATGGGATTTTTGGTTGAAACAACATCCGCAAAAGTTGGGATTGCCTCCCGCATGAGTCCTTGAAAGTTTTGGATAGGCAAAACAATTATTTCTTAGTGATGTTGGTCAAGCCTATTGTCGTTGATAAACTAATGGAGCGTGGAGGGATCCTTTGTGGGGACATTATCTCTTGTATCGTATACACCCCGGATTTCTTCCTAATAAGTCCGGTGCACGCCGTATGCCCCGCTGGGTTTGCATTGGAGGACTTCCCAATTGAGTTGCGTGTTCCAGACTTCTTGATCTCCATTGCCAATGGATTAGGGTTGCACCTTGCTCATTCGGGACACCAATGGTCCTCGTATTTGTATTTCCTTCCCTCACGAGGCTTCCTCCCCAAGTCTGTGGTCGTTAGAAGTGGTCCACTCTTTTTTAAATATAAATTATCTTTGCTTAACGGCCTAGAGCTTGCCAATATGTTTCCTGATGTTGAGGCCTTCTCTGCTTATCGTGTGCGCAGACCCTCCATTCCCATCCCTCCTCCTACTGCTGTCTCCCCTACTTCTACTTCCCCGCTGCCATCCCTACTCCAGCCCGCCTCCTCGCACTTGTCCTTGCCATCACCCCTTCTTCGCCTTCTACCCTAGCCATTGGCACACTCTCCGCAGCCCATAATTGTCTTCCTTCCGACCAGCAAGAGAGGCTGGACATGATTGCACACAAGCAAGAGCGCATTGAAGAAGAATGGTCCATTGCCCGCATGAAAAAAGTCGCTCGGAGGAGGAATAGCTTCGCTCCACAGCCTTCTGCATCTGCTTCCCCTAACCTTGTTGAGCCAACTCTCCTCACCACTGTCACCGCGCGTCCAATAGCATCGCAGCCAAATTGGGCTGATCAAGTGGAGAATGAGTCTCATATACAAGTTGATATGGACTTAGAACATCTCCACGTCCACCGATCAATGAAGTTAATCTCCGGAATGTGCGGGGGTCGCCCCTCCCTACTAAAAGGAGCAGGTTGTCCATGGCCCTGACTAGGTGGGACTCAGATTTTATTTGTTTGCAAGAGCATAAATGCAAGAAAGAGGATGCCTACAAAGTTGCTGCAGCAATCAATTGGCAGTACAATGTTCTGGTGGCGGTCGCAGACTCGGCAAAGGCTGGTGTCCTTACAGCATGGAGGAGGACGATTCCAGTGTCTTTTTACTCAAAGTTGATGATTTGGCCGGTGGATCATAGTCAAGTGGTTTGATAAAGGGCAAGAGGGGGATTGGTTAATGTGTATGCGCATAATCGACCACGTCAGAGAGGTGCATTGTGGGCTTCTTTGTGTTCCAAATTACTGAGGTTAGGCTCCCCTGTTGCATGGATCATGGTGGGTGATTTTAACATGGTTGAGCTTGAGCAAGACAGATGTGGCGAGAGGGGCGTAGATAGTCTGGGGGGCTTTGAGCGGGGCAGTGGCAACCGCTTAATGCAAGGTTGTGGCTTCATAGAAGTTGAGGGTCCCTCAAGTTTTACTTGGTGTAATGGCTGGTTGGGTGGTGATAGAGCATATGCAAGACATGATAGAGGCTACTATAATGCTTTGGTAGCAACCCCATTTTGCTGTTGCTTTCATCGTGAGAACCTCTTGAATCTTGCAATTTCTGACCATAATCCACAGTATTTCTCTTGCTCTCATACGGTGGTGCATGCTGCCTCTAAGACATATTTCAAGCTGAATACATTTTTCTTGAAGGATGATGATTTTGTGGCAGGTCAGGCACAAAGGTTTCACTTCTTTCTCTCGACCCAGGGGCATGGCAGGTATTGTTGATGCTCTCGCTGCTGTGAAGTCTTTTGCTAAAGGTTGGGGTCGTGGAACGGGGTCCGCTCACCGGCCTTCCTGGCGGCTCTTTTATCGACAACTTGAGGCATGCGGTCCATTGCCCATCGGATGGTCATGTGGAGAAGCAAATTTTGTGTAGCATTAGGCGGATGGAATCAAGCAGTGCACTTTGCTCGCATTAAAACTGGGTTGCAATGGTTCAAGGAGGGAGACCGGTGCACAGGTTTTTTCTTCAGAGCGGCCAAAACAAGAAAGCAGCTGCATCTCTTCAGTCTCTGCAGACTCAGGATGGGCGTGTTGTTTCAGATCCAGCTGAGCTTAGAGGCTTTTTGCATAATCACTTTTCAGCTTTCTTCACTGCTCTGCGTCTTCCCTTTCAGTCAGATTTTCAAGCGGCCTTGCTTGCTAAGGTTCATCCTATAGTCACCAATGAGCAAAGGGCCACTTTAGAGGCTGAGATCAGCTAGAATGATTTAGCTGAGGCCACATTTTCTCTCAAGAGGGGCAAGTGTCCGGGTCTTGATGGTATTCCAGTGGAGTTTTTCCAGGAGTATTGGGATTGGCTTGGTGCAGATGTGTATGATGCTTTTCAGGATTTTAAAAGACAGAGGACCTGGACAAAATCCTCAACTCTGGTTGCATCTCCCTTATTCCAAAATGTAAGGATCCCTCTTCCATTTCAGATTGGCACCCCATTACTTTGTTGTCCTCGGTGTACAAGATCTTTGCTAAAGCTTTTGCTCAGAAGCTTTGTGGCGTGTTTACTACAGTCCATCTCCTCCACGTTGCAATCCCGGTTTCTTGCCTCGCCGGTGTATCTTGAATAATGTGGCAGCAGCATATGAGGGTCTCTATTGGGCTAGAATGCATGGTTACCCCATTGTATACTTGAAGCTGGATTTTGCAAAAGCATATGACACCGTTGACCTGAGTTTCTGAAGCAATGCCTTTACGCCTTGGTTTTGGTGCCCAGTTCGCAAATGATGTTATGAAACTTCATTATTCTCGCTTTCGTTCTTGATTCTTTTTCAAGGAGAACCATCAACATTTTTCGTGGGGCGTGGCATTCGCCGTATCGTCCTTTAACACCGTTGCTTTTTACAATTGTGGCGTAGATTCTTTCTCGGTATTCTCTCTTGCGCGGTCGCGGGAAGGCATCCCGCATGGTCTTCCTATGAATAATGGTTCACAAGAGATCTGAATCGCGATGCGGATGACACTTTCTTGTTCTTAATGGTGATGAGCAGAATTTGCAGAATGCCATTTCCTTGTTGGACAGTTTCTCTTTGGCTTCTGGTATCTTTGTGGGGTGGCAAAAGTGTACTGCCCTGTGGGCCCTAGACTCTCCAGTGCCGTCTTCTGTGGTTGCATTTCCATGGAAGGTTCTTCCTCATGGGAAGGCAACTAAGCTTCTAGGCATTCCAGTTGGTATACACCTCTCATCTGGTGATGCGTGGGATGTCATTATTAAGGGGTTGGAAAGGCATTTGTTCTGGTGGTCCACGGCTAAGTTATCCATGGCTGGTCGGTAATAGCGTGGCAAAGTCGGTTGAAAGTGGTACACATGTCTACATGGCATCTATCTTTGGCACCGCTTGATCAAAGATGCAAAAAATTGTTCGTGACCGCCGGAACTTCATCCGGGGTGGCAATCAAGAAGGAGCTGATGTTAAAGTTAGTTGGGCCGGTGCATTATGCCTAAACTTTGTGGAGGGCTGGGGATGATTCACTTTCTTCTCCGTGAGCAAGGTGCTGATCTCTAAGTTCATGTGGCGGATTCTCAATAATGCCGATAATTCTCTAGGGTCTCAAGGTCTCATTCACCGCCTTTTTACAGAGGTGCATTTCCTTTGGCTCTCCATCCATTAAGCCTCTCCTCCCATGGGCATTATTCTATCCACTTTCTCCATATCCTAATGCATCTCCTTTCCTCAAGGGGTTGCTAACGCTTGGGAGACTGCGGCGCGACTTTGTTTCGGGTCCATCCAATGGCCCACACCGCATCCTCTGACCCGTTGTTGGTGGATCCCTTTGGGTGACAGTCATGCAGATTGTCCCCCGGTCTCTTACATCCATCCATTGACCTAAGCGTGGGTGGCGAGCATCGTGGTGTGCTCCACGGTATCCGCATGGTATAATGAGACAAGATTGTTGGCGTGGAATGAGTTCAAATTGAAGTTCCTTCTCCTTCGTTGGGACCGCAGCATTTGGGAAAAATCGTAGCTGCTACACTTCCTCCACACCCACAAGACGTGGCTCCCCAAAATACGGGTGGTTCATGGCGAGAAAGTTAAGGAGGAGCACCGGTGCACTCGATGTATGTGGTCCCCGCTTCATCCCCGAGGTGTTGCCTCCATCGCCAAAGTGGCCTTTAGTTATACCCGAGCCTCATCGTAAAGCAGATGCGGGCGATGGGTATGGGATAAATTGCTTCATCCTAAGCTATCCATTTTATGGTGGCGGATCACTCATAGATGCGTCGGGTAAACACCATTTGTTCATCGATTTCATCCGAAGTCGGCGTGATCTCCCTCTTTGCACGCAGAGGGATGAGACAATTGAGCAATCGCTTTTCTTGTGTCACCATGTTCGACCTGCTTGGCAGTGGCTTCTGAGTCTTTTCCATTGTGACTTGAATAGTCAGCAGGTCCTTTTGTCAGTCTATCCTAGTTCTTGGGACAAGTTGGCAAAGAGGGCTTTCCACTTAGCATGCTTGGATCATCTGGTCCATCTGGAAGAGACGAAATCTCCTCATCTTCAAGGGACAGCTCTTTTCAGATACGCCCAACGGATTAGCGATGCCCGTAGTCGCATTGTGAAGGCGTACAAATGTTCTTCCTTGAAGGATGACATCAAAAGTGTCATTTGGGAACAATATCTTCAGATTCACACCTACTCATAGCAAACAGTTGTGCTCATGGTGATCTGTATTCTCTACTTTTCTATGTTATGTATGTGGTGGGTAGTGTTGCTCTAGTGGATATCTTCTCCACTGGGTTTTGAGTCCCCCATGTACTCTTTGTATTCTTTTGAGTAATAAAGGTCCACGTTCATCAAAAAAAAAAACTTATTGTCATTCAGTAATCTGATGGCTCTATATGCATTAAATCTAATGAACTCAAAGGGCTTCAGTATCCTTACTGGTAGAGCTTGTTCCACTGGTGCCACTTACACCACCCTTGGGATGCACCCTTGGGATGCTTCCACTTGCAAGATAAATATATCAAGACAATAAAAGTTATTTCATAATAGCCAACAAATCAGCAATAATAGGGACATGGAAGGTTAAGATGGCTAAGCAATTACTTAGTAAAAAAAGCTTCATGATCACATTTACAGCTACATGAACAGTTATAACACTCAAGTAAAATCTTCCAAATCATAATCTTCATTTATCTTCGTGCTACAACAGATTAATCTTAATAAGTGCACCGATTTGCTTCCCTGCTTCTACACATGCACATGCAAAATTACAAATTCTATTCTTTTCTTATCAGCTCACCTGGTGGTCCTCACCATCTAAGATGCATGCAGTGTCTCCTCTAGGATTTCCTGGTAGCGAAATAATCTACATGCACGCAAGATGTTTCCATCTCCCTATCTGCTATGAAATTCAGAGTCATGGTTTTAGCTTTGTAGCATTTCCCAAGTCCTGCAATGTGAAGCAATTTGCACATGAATTTGCATATATTCAATCTACTTAAATATGGCTAGACCTAAGTTGAATATGACTACACTGCCATATTGAATTGCAAGTTTCTAGCAATGCTTTTGTGATCTACCACGCCAAATTCTAAAAAACGCAGACTCAAAAAATCAAAACGGAAAAAAGAGACCTCCATTGAAGTTAGCAAGCCTTTATAAAAACACCTAAGTATTATGAATAAGAATCTACAGCTGACTTACAGGGAATAAATTACTAATCGCATATTTCTTATTAGCTAGAATGACTTTAGCTAAACTTGCTCGATATTAATCCCAAAACTTTCTGTGGTTTAGCTAAACTTTACATATTTTTCCTCTCATACTTTCTAGCGTTTAACTAAACTACCCCAAATATCATGCCAAAAATTTTTATGGTGTGGCCAATGAAAAATACTAAGGCAAACTACTATACTTTTTTTCGATTGTTTCCACTTATTTTAGTCATTTTCTTTGTGAAAACATTCTAAAATAATGCTAATTAGCAAAATCTATGACTCAAATTAATTTATAATGCTAGAAACTAAACTACTAATCATATATTTCTTAGAAATTAGAATAATATTAGCTAACCTAGCCCGAAATTCATTCTAAAAATTTCTATGGTTTAGCTAAACAATATAAAATTTTACTCTCTTACTTTCTAGCCTTTGGCTAAAGAGCTACAGGGTTGGTGCAGTCCCGAAAAAAGTTAAGCTAAAATTATTATTTTTTTCCCAATTTTTTCCATTTACTTTAGCCAATTTTTTTCGAAAATGTGCTAAAAAAATCGCCAAATAGCTAAGTTTAGCCCTTAAATTATTCCATGCTGACTTATAGAAAACTTAAACTTACCTAAAGCAAGACAACTGTGGCCATTTCAAAAAACTAAAATAAAAAAGGAGCAAAAACTTCTTGCTTCATCTGCGGAATGAGAATACACCTTCGATCACAGATTAGAGCTCTTTTCCAGTGCATAAACTGGTAAATGCACAAATTAATAATCTGCTTCATCTTTAAACACATCAAAAACCTACTCATTTACCTACAATTTATTGCCATGATATCAACCGAGTCAAGTATGACATCCTGTAGCAGGAATAAAAAGATACGGATGCATCCATTCATAAGACACATAGGAGCAGAAAAAGAGATCCAACCTGCATTAACATTTGCTGCAGTCTGATACAAAGGACTCACTTCACCATTCTTGGTAAATCTGCAAGACAAATAATTGGTTGTGTAATGCTAAACAGATAAATCAGATGAAAACCTAGAAGCTTGCTTTAAACCCCAAAAATCCCAGCCAAATTAATACTCCAAAAATTGGAAATGAGCGAGCTATTGCTGACAACCAAAAAAATGGATTGAAGTTACATAGCAGTGTACAATCACATATACAACTACAAATCAGGTTACAACCACATGCTGAGTTTGATGACCCAGCACGGTTTGATGGCCATAGAAATAGCAAAACGAATTCGTCAACCACTCTCGGAAAATTTTTCCTCATAAGCAGAAATAGTCTGGAAAGTAATAGAGAGTGAGATATAACAGGAACTGGCAACCACAAAGAGCAAACAGGTTTGATGAATATACCATAAATGTTGCAGTGATCATTTTTCCTGCAAACCATCGAACATGTAGGGCTTGCTGTGCTTTAGTGGCTGCAATTGCTGAATCAAAACGAAGATATACATGTCCTTCACTATTTCTGCAATGTGCTTATGTCAGTGACTCAAATAGTTGTAAGTAAACAATATTCAAAAGTAACTTACTTGTCAACAAATATGTGCTTAATGAGTCCAAATTTTAAACACTCTTCCTGAACATCATCCTTGATGTCAAGATCAAAATTCGGCTCCGTCTGGCATGCAACTAAATTGTGAAAAAAAAGATCATAGGAAGCAAAAAGTGCAGCTTACGAAAATACCTCAGTTTTGGGATCAAAAATCAAAGTAGCAACGCAGTTTTAAATCATTTCATGATAATGTACGTCTCCTCCCCAAAACTTGCAAAATATTAATAGAAGTATCTCTCCAAAAACTACAAAATATTTATCAAAAGTGAGAAATCCAGTTTAACCTCCAACTTAAATAAAAGCATAAGGGCATCAAAGTGAAGAATCACCATGAAGAAGAAACAATGTAATTCCAACTGAAATGGTCGCAACTTTGCCCTACAAATGTTACATCAGATAACATAAGAGAACAAAAAATGTCACCTCAATGAAGCACAATATAGAGAAATTGAGCCCTTCAGACCTGCTCCACCTGTTCCCAAAGCCAAAGAGCTGAAAGAAGTAGGAAAAAACGTTTCAAGGGCAGATCTCTTTGCAACGAAATGGCTAAAGAATAACTCTGATGAGGAAATAGCTTGAGAAAGAAACTACTGGCCCCTGGCTCCAAGACGAGAAGTGCTCACCCAAGAAACAAATGGCATTTTTGGAGAAGCAAAAACCTGGCCGAAGATGAATGAGAGCTCCACACTTGCGCTTGGAGCAAGCACTGGCGGAGGCAGATCCATCGCTATCGCCAAACTTGTTGTGGAAGTAACCGAAAGCCAAAGAAAGAAATCTAGTGGAATTTGAATTTCCTATTCAAAGCGCGAACTAAAGAAAATTATCCGGAAAGAAATAGAGAACGCCATCATTGCCCTGTGCCGCTCTCTTCCCGCTCAAAGTTTCAACAGGTAAGAGAGACGAAAGACGCAGACGACCAAAATAGTTCCGCAGGGGCATTCCGGCACAGAAACCAACACTCTCCCATTTTAATAAAGAAGATATTTGATTATTGCAACAGTAATGGTTCTAAATGAGAGTTAAATGGAACCTATACCTATGAAAGGTGAATGGTTATTTTATGTTACAAATTTCATAAGCCATCAGCTCTATTCAATTGTCGATTCTATTTTGGCGCTTCAGTGCAACATCAACCACCTATGAAAGGTAGAAAACCTCTCTTGGAAGGGGTTTCCTCAATTAAGACTGCTTTCATGTTGTCATGTTCTACTAACCTCCATGCCGCCTGCTCTAGTGCTAATCCTGCCAGAGTTGGAGGCTTTTTCAATACCAATGGAAACTCTTCATAACTTCAGAATCTTCTGGTATCACACCTAGCAAAGGAAGCTCAAGCATCTCCTGTATATCTAAAATAGAAGTCATGTCTTCTCCTCTTATCATGTCACTTCCGACCCTGTTTACTACCATCTTAATGTCCTATGCCATCACACTCAAGAAGGCCAGTCACTCTATCTGCATCTCTCAAACTAGTGATGTCAGGAGTCGTAACAAAAACAACCTCTTTGCTGGTGTTATTGCAGTAATGAAACCAGCATCAATTCCTGCAGGGCAATCTATCAGAATAAATGCACAAAGATGGCTTACAAAATCTGATCTCGATCTAGTTTACTAGCAAGCTCTTCATTATCATCTGGAAATCTCATTATTTTCATTGCAACAGGCAAGCCATGGTAGATTTCTTCATAAAATAGGCTACCATAAAATAGGCTATGTATATACCCTGCAAATTTCAAGCCTAAAATAGTTCTTTCATGTCTATCGTCTAATCGTCAGCCTCTCCCATTGCTTCTTCATCAACGGAGGGCTCCAGATACCTAGACCAGGAAATACGCTTCAAATCCTTCCCTTTCTTTATCATTTTGCCAATGTAGGACCTTGGAGGCAAAATAGTAAGCTAAGATTATGCATGACCAAACAGTTACCGAGGTAAAGAAGAACCGAGCAGTCGCATTTTGATCGTTGGCTCATACCGGGCTCTGTGGTAAAATTCAAGAATCGTCAAGAATTACTGGTAGATTTAAAGACTCGTCACAATTGTTAGCAGAACAGAGGAGTCTTCCAAATCCTTCGCTTTGCAAAAGAACCCTCATCTTTGTCAAAAAATACAAGAAAAGAAAGACAATTAAGCATGCGTCAAGGATCTGGCCAAGGATCTGGACAGTTAACAGCGGCGACTACTTGCGCCAGAAATTACTCCGGCAGAGAATTACTTGGGTTTTCTAATTTCCCTGGCCCTAGGATTCGAAATTAGAGAATCGGACGGCTCAAAATGATTTCAGGTGACATGCAGGACACGTGGCATAGCTAGAATTTCAGAAAAGTGTGCAGCTCGGGTTAGGCAACCCTGCTAAAAATAGAAACTAGTCAAAAGCACGTTTGATTACTTTGTATAGCAAATTATAGGATATAGTGTAGGTGGTGTTTTGTAATATAAAATTGAACTAGTAAACGTGTGCCCGGTATTGCCGGGCAAGTGTTGCCCCACATCAATTTGGTCCCATTGCTTGAATAATATTGCCTCTTCATAGTAAACCCGCATTAACATGTAGCTACATAATTAAATGTAAGATAGTTGCCACTTTGCATAAGACCAACCAATGGCAATAATAGGTCCCATGTTGCATGACAATGAGAGGTATCATATGCGGATTCAGAAGGGCATGTGAGAAGGAAGTGCAAGTTTTACATCTTTAAAGAGGAGGGCATATCATTTGATAGTTTGCTAATGGTGTGTCAAATTGAAATGTATTGTAATAGACTAGATTTTCTTCTATAAATTACTAGAGAAATATCAAACGCAAGGCAAGTATACCACGTTCTCCACAAACCCTATAAATGCCCATCTATCTTTACATTCAACACGGTTAATTACATGCCTGTTTGGGCTACTTTAACCCATTCTTCAAACAGCATCACTAAAAAGGTAGGTAAAATAGAATGGCCTTTCCAAAGCTTTAACCTATAGAACGTGCAAAACCATTATTTGAATAAATCCTTTACATCCTAGTATGCATCTTATTGTACATGAGAAACTAACAAGTAAGCGAGCAGGTATTTATAGCTGGACATCTCTAGGTTGTCATTCAATCTCGATCCCACTTTGCCCTCATGAAAGTGACATTTATTTTAGTTTAATAACTAACATGTAAGTGCGCACTTCTAAAGTTTGCAAATTGATTTTGGTCCGCGATATAATTTTTGAAAAATGCAGGCCATTAATGTGGTTGCAATGAATGCACAAACATTGCGCCAACACTAGCCAGTAATATGAACAGCACACATTAATATGAAGAGCAGTGACACTAGCCAGTATGACAGAGCCATGCTGCATTAATAAAACAGTGATCTTATTGTATTAGTAGAAAAAACATTGAGACCTGGTTTCATGGAATTGCGTGATAACAACACATGTCCAACTTACCAATCGCAAAATGCTACTTTTGCACTTTAGACATATGATGCAAGCTGGTATAAAACACACCAGACAGTGTTACATTGACTTAAAGCAATATTCCGATCTGTAATACTCTCTACTCTGGCATTTCTACTCTCTAAACAACATGAAATGATTGATTTGCTTCCATAACATTTCTACAAGAGGCAAAGACTTGAACAATTATAAAATGCAAGGTAGTCAACATCCTATGAGCTCTATCTGCGGTGGAATCCTAAGCCATTTTTAGCTTAAAAAAATGCACTATTTTGCAGAAGGCTACAAAAAAATAGCCTAGTGTTGATGGATGAGCTATGCAAGGGCACAAAAGTGCAAAAGAGAATATCAATTGTTGCAACTGTCCTTGAAGCTCCGGATGAAATTGAATGCATTTGTATTTTGTCTAGTCACCTTGACGGACTTCTTGATATGAAATTGAACACAAAGAATATGATCTTGAAAGCAATAGCCATAGAGGATGAAAATGGAAAGCTCAGCCTATTTGAAAACTTCTAGATGGAGTTTGTAGGGAAAGTCTAGCTTTTGAGGTTGCATTCAAAGAAGAGATTCCATACTCTCTAATTGAAAGAGCGAATGGTATTTACAAGGCAAATTACTTAAAGTATGGATTAGATGCAGTGTCAAATCCTATTGGCATACATGATGATGAAAGTAGTATCCAGAACTTGAAAAGCAACATTGCTAATTCTTCCAATCTAGAAGATATAAATTGTGTTGCAGTAAATGAGAAGAAACAGCGGCATCAAGATGGCAGTCAAAACAAGACCCACAATCCTAGGTTACCGCAAACCATAAGCAAGGAAGATAATGGTATGATTTATGCATATGTCTTCCTGTTTTAAAATGCAGGGACTCTTTTATTACAAATAAACCAGAAGAAGCTTGATGAGATTATTTGCCAGATGCCATCATCATCAAATGTGTCTGCCACAGACATGTTTATGTCCGGATTTATTGATAAGTGTCAACGACCACCTCCACTTTTAACAAATAAGTCTTGTGTCTATATGCTACATCGGCCTGATAGGAAGTTCTATGTTGGTCAAACATTAACTTACATTGTCACCATCCATACCGAAGTTATCTTATCTTCTTAATGAACTGCTTTCCTATTTTCTTATACAGACAGAAAACTTGAAAGGTCGAATTACATTACCTGGCATGCACGATTTTCCATTCGTCTATATTGTGGCAGAAAACAAGAACATTGCTTCTTTGTTGGAGACTCTGCTTATCAATGAGCTCTGTAATCATGGCCTAGAACCAGAATCACCAACACTTTGGCAACGTCTTCTTAGTAAATGCATCACCGTTTTAACAAAAATGGTTCCCATTTCATATCATTGATTTGGAAACATGATCTTATAGGCACTGTTATTGACAAGCAAAACTTAATAGAGTATAAACCTCATATATGTTTCAAACCTTATATCAGTAACCTAGAATTAAAAAAAAACAAACCCTTCTAATGCTCATCTATGCTTTTGTCTTTGAAATGCCAGAGAAAGGCTTGAGGATCAAGATCAGGTAAGGAGCATTTCCATGGTTGCCATCGCCACCTAACATGCACCTGCATAACCTTCTGCCACTGGATTGCAGAAAAGAGCTTTGTAGAATAAGAACACGCCCCCCATAACCAATGGTTCAAAATGGTCGGAATGGCAAAACGAAGGGCAAAATAGCAAAAACCTTTTGTGAGAGGGAAAAATAAGATGTGTTTCAGATTGAGATTGCAAAAAGCCATAGACGCTTACCTCTAGGAAGAAGGCCTAATGAAGATACTGATTTACCTGGAAAATATTATGCACCCATGTAGCAACAGGCTGATGAGTCCCGTTTGCACTGCCATTCATGGAACCATTGCACAGTTTCTCTTGGGACACCTGAATTCCCCGTTTGTCACCTCAGCGCCTCCTTCTCCAATATCTCAACCAACTCATTTAACAAATAATTTAAGAATTCATGTGCGCCCTACACAAATACAAGGTTTAGCACGTAATCGTCGTGTTTAAGAGACAATTAAATGACAATCGTTTTGATGCATGTAGCTAAAAATTGACTCATTCTTTCTTTTTTACTCTTTGGACAAACCTCTTTGGTGCTATTACACCAGTCTTCTTCTTTTGAGAGTTTATCCGTGGAAAAAACAAACATTAAAAGCCTTCACTAACAGATGAATGTCAAGACCGCCAACTCCTAGGTAAAGGCACGTAAGATGTGTTTAGACTTTGATTTTTATCAAAAGATGGTAACTGACTTCTTAGTTTCAAACCTTCCAAAACATGAATCCTGTACATAAACAAGCGTGAGAAGTAAATATCTCACAGAAACAGCTACGCCAAACATGTCGGAAGTTCTCTTCCTCGTTCTCCTAATGCCTTGCTACCCCCTGTAATATTCTAAAAGTTGTTCCCTAAATGGTACACGGAAATATAAAGCACCGCAAACAAAGAAATCGACGGTTGGAATATGCCAGCTTAGGACATGTTCATGTACACCATTTTCAAAGTCTTCCAAATAAACCGTAATGCTAAGCAAGAAAGTCCCGCCTTCACTCAAATGCCTTTTAAATCAATAGAAAGATTTGTCACGTTACGAAGGCACAAAAGCGGAGTTAAAATGGATCCGTGTGAGAATAACCGTGGTATAGCTATCTCGCTTTATTAAGCCATTTGTCGTAAAATGAAATCGAAATCATTTGGCCTAAACTTCGGGAATTCTCGGTCGTTTTGCCATGAAATTCAAATCAACAGGGAAGATCCACCAATTAAACAGAAGAATGGAGACTAACCTGAAGGACACTATTGCAATAGCATGTGTTGCCGAAATTCTCCAATCCAAAATACCGTTCACCTTCTGGGAACTGATCTAGCGCCTTCTCTAACTTTGAGCCAGAGGCTCCCATGAGGAACGCCGTATATCTCAAGCGGGATGTGGTTAATGTGGCCGCCTGTATCAGCCATGAAGAACAGCGCGGTTTGAAGCCCAAAAACCAACTATTTTTGGCATTTTTTGGTGTTTTTTTGTCGATCCGGCTCCTTTTTGCTTCAAATCTCTTCCTCTCTTCACTGATCTAGCATAAAAGAGGTAGATGAAGCGATTGGCATGGTTTTTAAATCGAATCAAACTGCCCATAGAGCAGAAAGAACCAGTCGATTGAAATTTTTGCCCCGACCGCGCAGTTTGAAGCCTGGTTTTTTGGCCACATTAACCACTTTTTTGGCCACATTCACCACCTGGCTGATATCGGATGGCCACATTAACCAGTGGTTAATGTGGCCTGACCACATTAACCCAAAAGTTTTTGGCCACATTAACCACATCCCGCTTGAGATATACGGAGTTCCCTCCCATGACCATATGTCACCACGTAGTTTAAACGGGACCCTAAACAGGAGAGCCAATTCGGGTGAAACCCTAGAACATAATAGAGTACCAAAAAGCGAATTGAGCTATTTGGGTTATGGCCGATCAATCTAATTTAAGGGCCAGAGCCCTAACTTGTTATGGAATATGAAGCTGATTGCGCAGAATAAGAGTAAAGGATCCGATTGCCAATACAAATTGTATTGGCAAGAACAAGCCAATACAAATTCTCGTTCTCTCTAACGCCAGCATAACTTCCAACGCCCCTGAACACCTGGAATTTTCATGTATTTTCTTCACCGTAGATGAAATCAGACGGTTAAAATAGCTTCCACTTGCACAAAAATCCCACTTGGCGGCAAACGTGGACACTCTAAAATTGCTTCAAAGTGTCAACTTGTGTTTGTGCAAACGTGCGAATAAAAATTAAAAATATAATCGTTCCAAGACCAAGTCATTCCATGGCACATCCTTCATTACCCAAATGCCATGCAGTCAAGGATTTTATTTTTTCAGAGCTGGACATATGATTTAACATATATTGTGCAAAATGATTCAATATTAGTAATTTCAATACCTTGGACTTTTTTTTTTGTACATATCAATTTTATGTATATTCCTTACAGTAAAATGGGGTTATGATTCTTACTTGTGTTTTACCCCTCCTGCTCATTCTGTCTGTTCATGTTGATCTCCCAATTTCAAAATTAAATGGACTGATGGATTAGTGTTAGCATTACAATTTCTTTCAAAATCTGATTATTTGGTTTGAGGGAGATGCATAGGCTTTCAGGGAATTTGCCTAGATGCCCATTGAATTTACAGAAGCATAGGATTTAAAAAAACAAAAAACATGTCGATGTTGCAAGTGCCCAATCAATTTCAAAGGTTTACATTTGCAAGGTTTACATTTGAAAGTCGTCACATGCAACACAAAACTAATTTGGCTACATTGCAAGTGAATTCATCCAAATGTGACTATAAAGTATATAGAAATTATGTTTTGAGCCTCTTGAAGCCCTTTTTACAATTGAATTCTTTAGCATTTCGGCTTGGTCATGTTTACAAAATTCTAAGTTTTATTCTATATTATTTTATTCTAATCTATTCGATTCTAGTTTATTCTATTCTATTTGAGAAGCAAATTCCTATAAGTTAAAGCCTATGCACTTTGAAGAATGTAGAAGCGTGAAATGGCACAATAAAAATTTTAATGTCCACGAGAAGCAATGAATAAATGCGAATCAACCATTTGAAATGAAATGCACACGTTGCTACAGTTCCACTATAGTCCAATTTTAACATAATTTCTTCTCTATCTTCAACTACGCACTATTCCATGTTATAAGACTCGCTCCTGCCACTAATTATTTATCTCACATTCGCCTTCCATTTTATTTCTATAAAAGGGCATCCACATTCTTGATTCCTTTAGCCATGGAGGGCATTAGCAAAACGCACAAGTGTTTTCCAATTAAAATACTTATTCTGATGCTCTTTTTTTCTTCCAAGAAGGTATCAAGCCAGGAAATAACAGCTCCTCTGGTGGTCAACTATTTTCCAGCAGGGAACAAATTGTCTAGGCTGTGATGGGAGTGATCAAGTGGCAATAGCCTATTGCAGCTTATGAAAACTTAGATTTGTTATTCGTAGCAATAGCAGCTTGTGCATTTGGAGATATATCATCTTTAGACTCTAGCTTGTGTTAGAGCTTAAAAATACCATGTTCAAAAAATGCTCTCTCTGTGGATTTGTCCTTCATATGATCTACTGTAATAAGCAAGGATATGTTTGTTGCAATGTAATGCATGGCTTATCACAAATGCAGCTTCACAAATAATTGTGTTCTTGACTGTTTCCACTTAATTAAGATATTATTATTTACTGATATGCAAATGTGTGAATGAAATCGAATCTGAAAAGAACTTCAGTTGCATGCACGATGCCCTATGAACATGGAGGTGGTCCTTAAGTCCTTATTGCATATCAAGTGTCTCATTTAGATACTGCAATACCAAGAAGAATTCTATGTAAAATCAGATATAGAGCAATTAATAACAAAGCGCGGTTATTGATCATGGTCCAAAGGATTTTCATATTTCTAAAGGCATGTTAATATTAGGACCATAATCCAAATCTTGAGTAGCTGCTATACGATATACATGGAAGATGCCTAATGCACAAGAATCGACCTCTTTGTGCTAATATATCTTGATTCCAATTCTCAGATTGAGACATATAAGCTTACTAATGGTTGACGAAAAATCTAATGCAACACTTAATCCATCTCATCCAACATGCATGTGCTCTACTATTTGATAATAATAATAATCCAAGCGCTTATATTAGGTGTCATTGGTCATTATTTCAGGACATACCAAACAAGTAGCTTCTAGCTGAGAGAACTTGTTGTGATTAAGGAATCTTTACTTCACTAGATGTTTCACTCATATTTTGGGTGTTGTATTCCTTGCACCCACAATATAGCACTTGGAAGCCCACAATATAATACTTGGGACAACCCCCCTCCCCCTTTTGTCTTCCTATCCGCTTTTCTTTAAAGGAATATCGACTTTCAATGATGGCAAACAAGGCCAAAGTAATGATGGAACAGATTAAACAGAATGAAGACAACATCTTTGTAAATCACCTTGTAAATCCAGATAGCCTAACTCTTGACATAGATCTTCGGAGACTTCAATATGACAAATGCATTGTAGGTTTTGCAGGCAGATATGAAAGCAAAGATTGTGGAACTGGTGACCTAAAGGCCATGCCACAAACACAGCAACCTAAATCCCTGTCAACTGTTATTACCCAATTTCCAGTAGATGGCCTAATGATTGTAGTGTTCACAAATTTATCTTTCAATGAAGTCATGTTGGCAATCTTAGAATCTATTTCCTGTTCTACAGTCCTAATAGAAGCAAGTCTTTCATTGATAACACATACCTCTTCATTAAGCATTTCACTATTATCTGATGCTCTCTTCTGTTTCAAAAGATTCAGCAATGTTAGCCATTGAACTGTTTCTCGATCAGCTAATTGTTGCAAAGCAACTGTTTCATTGGGACTTATTTCCTTTAATGCTATAATATCATTTTTAGTCTCTTGTATGTCAGCTGAAACTGAGACAAGCAATTTATCAAGGCCTTCGAGCAGACCATTCAATCCAACAAGAGCTTTCTCCTTTGCCTTCAACTCCTGTTCCAAATTCCGCACTTCAACTTTAATGCACTTCTGCTCATCTTCCATTAATGTGATACTTCTTGCAATGCTAGTCACAACAGTCTCTTCTCTACTCATTCTTTTCCTTGTGTTTCTTTTAGAGGTTTGCAGAGTCTGCCATCCGAAAAGGGCCCAGTTAAGCTTATGCTTGGCAGGGTTAGCTAAAGCACGTCTAGTATTCTGGTAGGCAAAGGCTCTGGCAAAAATAGTTCTGGCTTCTTTGTTTTTTAAGCCAAACTGGTAAACCTTATAAACCAAATCATCTAGGTCATCAGCAAATTCAGGCCTAACTTGGTGCAGTTTGATCTTAGCACCCTTCAAATCTGTGGACCAGACACTTAAAAAATCGTCAATGCTGCAATCATCCCAGCTTAAAGATTTTGGATCCCTTCCTTCATTTGGCAGTCTCCTGTATTCATGAAACTCCTGAACTGTTGTAGCGAACCTCATCTCTTAAGCAAGACAAAGCGCCCTTTAGATCTAGATAGAAAGGGGGAGGAAAATAAGGCAAAAAAAGACTTACTGATTGTTTCTCTTCCGGATAGTGCCAGCATGAAGGATCCTCATCATATGATTCCATGTAACTCATTCTTGAAAGGATGGCTCCAGAATTATCTACTCCAAAATTATTTGCTTCAAAATGATGGTCTGATGCACTCTGATCATCCTTTCACAAAAAATGGACGCAGCTAGGGCGCCATCTTCGAACCTCGGGCGCGGGAGAACGGTGAAGTGCGAAGAAATTAAATTGACGGGCAAAAGATTCCATAAAACTTCATTAAAAAAAAGTCATGGTGCTATGCTGATGGGGTGCTTGGATTTCGTGAAAATGCCCCCCACCTAAGTGCGTTTACCCTAAGTTCTTCTAATGACTCTTAGTCTTGTAGAATATAAAGCGTTCTCCATTGCATACTTTGTCCTATTGTATTAAAATGGCTATTAGGGTTGGGTTCACATGTGACATATCACAGTCATGATGGTTGGGTGTTCACATGCAATAAAAAGTTGGACATCGTAATGGTGGGCAATGATCCATTATCCTATCTGGCATGGCATGAGTCCTATGTGGCGTAGAAGGATCTGCCATTTTACATGATGGTATCATGACCTTCATAACTACCACGTCTGCATGTGACCCGTAATCTCAGGTGTGTGACCTGTAATTTTAAGAAATAAATCCGGTAATCTAGACTACGAAATGTGGAGCGCCTTTGCCATTTGAAGCGATGTCTGATGAATCCAGGTTTCAACAACTTCATCTTCCTTTTCTGTCATTTTGAATGTTGTTATTTTGAATACAAGCCATCTCCAGAGGTTAAAAATATATAATGCTAGGACTTGATTATCTTTAAATATGTAAAGATCGTCTAATCCTCAAATAGCAAACGATGGATTTGAAAAAGAACACGTTGCGTTATACCAAATGTGGCTCAGCACTAGAGGCTTGCAAATATTTTACAAGGTGGGATTGCAAAGGATCTATCCACTGGAAATACCATCTGCTGCTATCCTCAGACCTAGTTATAGTAGGAAAAGAAAATGTTGATTGTCTATATAGCAGGCTGTTGTACCCCAAAATTATGTGGGTTTTCCTACCATCACATCATCACTTTCAGAATGACATGCTTAATAATATAAAAACATTATAATGCATATGATTTGGTTTTGTACAGCATGCCACCAACTGCCCATCGAACAGCATTAAGGCTGCCTTCTTCCTCTGCAATTCAAGTTGAACAATGGAGAGAAATGGGCAGTGTAGTTGGGGGTCCAAGCTCTGGAACTTGGACATTGGACGAACTTTTAATTCTTAACAATGCTAAGAAACAAGATTGGATGATTCAGAGGCATGGAACACCTCTCCAAAGAAGCCACAACAACAATCAACGATGGGAAGCAGTAGCAGGATAAGAATTAGAACTTTAAAATTTTATTATTAATTTGTTTGTTACACATTTTCTTGAATGATTTTTCTTCATTGTTGCATAGGTACTGTCGTCATGTAGGTTCCCCCACGTCCATCCAATGCAGATCATGTTGGGAAAGATATCATAAAAACTGTAAGAAGATCAATGCCTACGAGAATAACATACCATCAGGGCATTCTTCATATTGGACATGACTGAAGCACAGTGTAGGGAGAAGGACTTGCCAAGAACATTTAATAAACAATTGTTTGATGCAATGCAGAGCTAGCTAGGAGGTAGAGAAGCTTACAATCCCCAAAATATCTTGACCGAGAACATGCCAACATCTACACCACGAAGTCAGCCTATTTATAGCTTCCCTCTAGGTTCATATTACACTCAACCATAAACCAATCAGCCAGAGGATGAGACTCAAAGCAATCAGCCAGAAAATGAGACTCAAAACGATCAGCCAGAAAATGAGACTCAAAGTAATCATGATCAGCATTAGTCTTTTGCAATTCGTGGTATATACTTTTCGCTTGTTTACATGTTTTACATTTCATTTTCAACCAGTTAGTAAGGAGAACACTCAGGACAGACAATCTAGTGGAAGAAAACGCAAGAGGAGAAGAGTAGATGCATTAGATGCAAGAGGAGAAGAGTAGATGCATTAGATGACATGTGTGCAGTGAGCTCGTCGTCCCAGACTGTGGCTACAGCCATTTCAGAATCTTAAAAATTCATCTCGGTATCTCAAGTTGAAGCATTGAAACAAATTTCAGAAAGCGAGATGGAAGCAACGAGAAAAATGCACGATGCTAGTTTCCAAGTAGAGATCCAAGTCACGAAAATACTTGCTGAAGCCATCAACTCGTTGAAGAAATTGGCACAAATGGCATTGTTCATTATCTGAATTTGTTCAGATTGACACAAATTGGCATTGTATATGCAACACAAATGATTTCAGAAACTGGCATTGTATATGCAACAAAAACTGACATTGTGTAATTTTCTTTACTTGTAATTTTCTTTACTTCAAAAATGGAACTCTGGTTCTGTCCTTATTGGAGCTAGATAAATCTATAGTAGATTTTGTGTTTAAGGTTACAACGAAATTATTCTTAAATTTCATATTTAGGAATAGCAGAAGGAAGTGCAAATTACTTTTATAATACAAGATACTAACTTAGGAAGCTTTTATTTGAATGTGTTCCTTCTATTCATACACTTCAGGGTATAACTTATGCCCAGACTTTTCATGATTACCACTGCAATATATCCCTCATCATCCAACACAAGTGAACACACATCACTTGCAGAGTAATCTCCCAGCATTGTCACCCCTCCCCATTTTTGAATAAGCTCAGGAGTTTGAATGTTTGCCTCTGCCAGATAACATTGCATTCCTGCAGTACACATTGTTTGGTGACTTTAGGAACATGTCCACCTGTGGAAAAGCATTTACCTATCACTGATCATTACAGATGAAAAATAGTTATTACAGGGCAGATGAATTGTACAAGCATTGTAAAGTCTGCAGATGGTTGTATTGTTATATTGAATTAAAATGTGCCAAGAGTTTAACTGATTTGCTCACCCTTATGTCACATTGTATATTGTGAGTAACATAAAATAGTCCTATCACACATATACACTTGCCTAATTGTTCACTAACCTGTATTTCCAACCCTGATGACATCAGTTATAGATGAAAAATAGCTATGTTATGGTGTGGGACATTTAGGTGTGCAAAAGCATTTGGTGTCATGGATGCAAAAACAGAATATATTGCTCCATGAACTAACACACTTAAGTGACACAGTAACGCTCCTAAGAGGAAGCTGGTCGTACCCTTGCTGACTACAACATTCAGAAGGAATCTACCTCCACCTTGTGCTGTGACTTCGTGATGGATTTTAGATTTTAATGTCTTCATGGTCGAGTATGTAGCTCGTGAATGAATTCTGTATGAATTTGTAAATGTTCAAAAATAGATGAGTACTTTTTTAATAATCTTGTGTACTTAATAGAGAATAGAGTTTCTGAGGAACCTCTTGTTACAAAAGTTAAATTTGTCTTTGATGTTCTTGTGTACTTAATATTCTAATCTCTTTAGCAAGTTATGTATAACTCAGGTGATAACTTAGTCCTGTTCCAATTTGTGGGTTACATTTGAAGCTAAGTCTTGTACAAGTCGGATGTTTGGGCAGTAAAACAAAGAGGGAGGATACAATTAGATCACAATGGCTCTGATCTAGATGAAATCAGTGTGAACATAACATTGACCTTATAGAACTGCATTGCATTCTTAGAAAATGTGCAATCCAGACAATTCTGGTTCAGTGCAATCCAGACAATTTGAATGCAGAAAGTATCAAATCAGCTCAGTGTCTATGAGGCGAAGTGATTGTCAATATTATGAAATATGAATCACATATATAATGCAAGAACAAAGAGAAAGAAAGCATCAAATATATTCATGATTGAACAGAATACATATCTGTTTGATGATGATCTCCCCCTTGTTCTGTGCTACTCTTGAAATCGAATTGAGTGAAGAAAGAATGGAAGGGATGAAATAGGCTGCGGTTTTGGGCTGAACTGTCACGCCTTAATTAGGGTTACGTTTGATACAAAGAGGTGTATGAACAGGCAGATGGAATGACGGATCGATGATATGGCAGATGAC
This sequence comes from Isoetes taiwanensis, assembly GCA_021234155.1. Classification (NCBI taxonomy): domain Eukaryota; kingdom Viridiplantae; phylum Streptophyta; class Lycopodiopsida; order Isoetales; family Isoetaceae; genus Isoetes; species Isoetes taiwanensis. The sequence continues at coordinate 296,558 of JAJEKV010000213.1, read as the reverse complement.
AGGTGCATGGTTGTGATAGGTGGATGGCTACATTCGCGACACTCCCCTTTAGCCTACACCTTCTTGACCAGGCGATTTTCTACAGAATTCAAATTTAGCTCATGATAGAGCTGTAGTAAGAAAAGCTGCCACCATATCTTCCGTGGGACAATACTTCAATTCAATAACACCAGTGGTCAGCTTTTCTCGCACAAAATGATATTGAATTTCCACATGCTTGCTACGTGCTCGAAATCTTGGAGTCTTGGCCATGACAATACAACTTTCGCTATCAGTTTTGAGTATTACTGGACATTCAGTTGAAATGTTGATATCTTGAAGGAGTCTTCGTAACCAGACTGCTTCTTTTGTAGCATGACAAGTAGCAATGTATTCTGCTTCAGCACTGGAGGGAGAAATAGTTTCTTGTTTCTTACTAGTCTAGGATATAGTGCTGCTTCCAAGCTGAAAACAATAACCTGTCAGTTTGACATTACTCCCTCTTAGTGTGAGGCCGTAATCAGTTGTTCGTCATAGATAACGAAGAACTCGTTTGACTGCAAACTAATGATAGGGCTCTGGATTAGTAAGAAATTGACTCAATCTGCTCACAGCATGAGATATATCTGGGAGGGTACAAATGGCAGCATACATGAGACTGCCAATAGCGCTTTGATAAGGAACTCGAGACATGGCAGCCTTATCTTTAGGAGTTTGAGGGCATTGGTCCTTGGACAAATGAGTATTGATATCCAATGGAGTGCTGATGGGCTTGCAATCAGCCATATCAAACTTCTTAAGAATGTCTTCAATATATTTATTTTGACTCAAGTGAATGGTCTTGTTAGGCCTATTTTGGATCACTTGGAGACCCAAACAGTAAGAGATCTCACCATGATCTGTCATATGATATGCAGCAGCCAATTGAAACTTGCATTCTTGAAGTAAGGTAAGATCATTACTTACGATGATGGCATCGTCAACATATAAAGCTATAAAGACAAGAGAATGGTGTTGGCGTTTGACATAAATGTTTGAATCTGCGCCTCCGGACCCATAACCATTTGATCTGAAAAATGCATCAATGTGTTGATACCATACACGGGGAGATTGTTTGAGGCCGTACAAAGACTTGTGCAGCTTGGAAACTAGTTGATCTTGCCCTGGCTGGATATATCCCTCTGGTTGATGCATATAGGTGTCTTCTTCTAATTGCCCATGGAGAAAGGCAGTTTTGACGTCCATTTGATGGACATGCATATTTTCAGCTGCAACAAGCGTTAATAAAGCTCAAATAGAGGTCATCTTCACAACTGGACTAAATCTATCTATATAGTCAATGTCTTCTATTTGAGAGTAGCCTTTGGCTACTAATCGAGCTTTGTAGTGCTCAATGGAGCCATCGGCTTTTAACTTGCGTTTGAAAATCCATTTACAACCAATGGCCTTGCGACCTGGAGGAAGGGACTGTAAGGACCATGTCTGGTTATTCATAAGAGGATTGTATTCGGAATCCATAGCAGCCCGCCAGAGTTGTGCTTCGCTGCCTTGTAAAGCATCCTTGGATGTAAGGGGTTCAGCAAGTACCGACATGGCAAAATAGTTTTGCATAGACTTCGTGGTGCTGTCCATAGTCTTGAAAGAGGGGGTCTGTCTACGTCCAAAGCGACCGGTGCTCTGGGAGGCAGGGTGTATAACTGGCTCAGGTTGTGAATGATCATGATCTTCGGAGTCGGAGTCTTCTGATACATGTTGTTGATCAGGGTTGTCAAGGGTAGCACTTGAAGAAGGATCTTCAAAGATCTCTGCAGAAATGTCGGGAGGAGATACAAGTGGAGCAACTTGAGTTGGTATAGGTAGCTCATCTTGAGTGTCTTCATGGTCATCAGAAAATGGAAGATACTTGATCTCCTACAGTGTTGGGTCATTGCAATACTTAAAGCTGGAAATGTGGCTTCGTCAAAGAGAACATCTTTAGAAATAATCACCTTCTTTCGCTTAGGATGATAAAGTCGATAGGCTTTAGCAGTGGGACTGTAGCCTATAAAGATGCATTTATCGCTCTTATCATCGCATTTCTTGCGTTGAGCCTTGGGAACATGGATATATCCTGCACAAGCAAAGATACGTAAATGTGTTAAATTGAATTTCTTGTTGTACCATACTTTATATGGAGATTTTCCATGTAAAGGTTAGATAGAAAGGCGATTTTGAGTGTATATTGCTGTAGCAAGAGCTTCTACCCAAAAAGAGTTGGACAGGCCACTAATTTTCAGCATGCTTCTTGTACTGTCTGCTAGTGTCCGATTCTTATGCTCTACAACACCGTTATATTGTGGTGCAGTCAACTGCATTCCAATACCATTTGCAGTACAAAAAGTAATGAATATTCGGGAATTGTACTCGCCTCCATTATCAGATCTAAGATTTTTAATGGTGCGGCCTGTTTGATTCTCAACATAAACTTTATACTGTTGAAATGCTTCAAATGCAGCAGATCTCTTCTTAAGGAAATACACCGAAGTAAACCGTGAGAAATCGTCAATAAAAGTGATAAAATACTTAGCTCCAGTGTCGGAATAGTCTGGTGATTCGCCAATATCAGAATGAATTGATTCCAAGATTTGTGTGGAGCTTGTATCACTTGCTTTTGGGAAAGGAAGACGATGTTGCTTGCCAGAGACACAACCTTCGCATATGGGCAGCATATTGCAATCTAAGTCATTGCTTGGGACCAATTGTTATGCCTTGATTTGCGGAGTACATGCTTGCTAGCATGTCCAAGGCGGAGATGCCACTTCAAGGTTTCAACCTGCTTTGTATGGGCTGTTAAAGCCACTTGAGAAGCTGGTCCATTAGTGTCAAGTCTATAGAGACTACCTTCACTGGTGCTCAAGACCGTCCCTTGCATATTAAGCCTGAAGTTTGGGACAAATTTATTGAGAACAAAGGAAGAAATCATGATCAACAAATAAGAGTTGTTGTTGCAATAAATGGGACACATGGCTTGGGACGACGGGGGCATGCTGGCATGAAAGCGGACTATGTAAGAATCTATACGCAATTTTAATGCATAAGAAATTTACTTGACTAACTTATGATTATTTAGTATCGAGATTGGAGCATTATCCTTCTGCAAAAGCTGTTCGACTAATTGTGGAGAAAGGGTCATACAAAGTTTATCGAGAAACTTTAATTGCCCAAGGAAAAGTTCTCGGAAATGTAGGTTTGAACGTTCAAAATTCTTTATTAATATGGTTAATTTTAGTAAGATAACTATTTCTTTTGTAGTACAAGGCAATAGATCATATTGGAAAGAAGGGGGCGAGAAAGAATAAGGAGGGAAAATGGCAAGGAAAGGTAATTCATCTTTGTCTTGAGCATTAGAATTTGGATATTGTTTGAATATTTAGGAAATTGGAGCTGAATACAAAAGATAAACATCTTTTACATGAACATGTTAAATTTTCTACATTAAAGCTATATTATTATTCTTTTTAACTTGTGTGCATCTCTTTTTTTTCATTTTTTAGGAGGCAAACAAAGATGTGCACAAAGATTGAAGGAAAGAAGAAATAATGGAAGATTTAAGAGATGAGGTCCATGGCGAGGAGGAGAGAGGCAACAATGACATTGAAATTGATGGAGGTGAAGAAGACGTGGATGGAGTGGAAGATGAAGAATGTGATAGGAATGAGCTTTACGGTGGAGGGGCAGCCATGATGGAAGGTAATGTGAGATTGATGCTGACAAAGATAACATGGAAGGTAACATTGACATGGAGGGTGCGCATGAGGGTACATCCAATTGGGCTCGTGATATGTTGGTGGAGAAGGGGATAGAGGATGCAAGGAGGGGGAAAGAGAAATATTGCGTTATATTGCTTTTATTTGATTCTCTTGACCGCAATATCTATATGGTTTTGCAACAATCTAATTCCTCTTTTGAATGATATAAATTCTATCTATTTATCTATCTTATAGTGACTATAATCCTGACAAACGGCCTGACGATTTACCTGATGCTTATTCTGACAACTAATGTGACGATTATTTTGATGCTTAACCTGACAATTAATCTGACGCGTAATCTGACTATACATCTAATGTTTTACCAGATGCAAAATCTGACAATTAATCTGACTGTCTATCTGATGCTTAATATGACAACTAATCTGACGATTCAACTGACAATTTTCCTGATGTGTGCTCTGTTGATTACCAGATGCTTATCCTGACAATTGTTCTGATGCTTAGTCTGACACCTATGCATCAGAAAATATACATCAGTTTAATCATCATATCAGAGAGCATGTGTAGTCTTTGAGGTATGCACATAGTATGGGAGCAAGAAGTAGTCTTTGAGGCATGCACATAATATGGGAGCAGGAATTAGTCTTTGAGGTATGTACATAGTATGCGAGCAGGACATTCAATGCATAAAGAAGAAACAAAGCGACCTTTTACATATTTGCATGAACTGCCCAGTTATATCCTCAAATTTAGTCAATAAGAATGTTGCTTAAACAAAATGAATATGCCCCTTTTATTAAAGCAAAATATTAGTTCAATATCAAGATATCGAACATTATTTTTCCACATGTCCAAAACACTACTTTTGGACATCCATGATTCATGTAATTGGAAAATAAGCACTTTAGTTATTGCTATGTCAGCCACTCCTCAGAAATCATCTTCAGGAATCCATTACCTATTCAAAAAATCATCTTAGGGAGATGCAAGGTCTGGGAAGCAAAGGAGAGAGAATGCAGAACCATAAACTCGGGTGCCTTATTACCAGAAAAGAAAACTTGATGCCCCAGAAAATAACTAGATTGAGCTACATTTACTAAAAACACACACCATTACTTATGTGCAGCAATGTCGGGCACACATTTACCTCTTCATCCAACTCACATTGGTGGCATTGTGGAAGAAACATTGTGTGCAGTTATTGAAGGTTTGCATTTGAACAAGGTTTAAAATGAAACGCACTTATTTAAGAAGTGCGTTTGAAAGATTCCTTTTGAAAATTTATAAAATTCTAAAATCCCTCTAAAAAGGGCCCTTTTATTACCATTAGTCCAAAGATTTATAAAATTGCTCGTGAAAACAGACATTTTAAGAAGACTTAGTATTAAGGAAAAACACAAAACAAAAAAAATCCCATTTTAGAGGGGGAAAGAACTACAATGAAATTCAAAGATTTACTATGGGGCAAATTCGTATGAAGAAATTAGATGCTTTTGTACCTTGTCCCTGAAAACTTTTATATTAGCTGTTTTAGAAGACAAGAAATTTGTTATTTCACAACCATTTTTGCTAAACATCCTAATGGACCTTAAAACACATTGGGAGGCAGTTGAACAAACTTCTTGAATGACAAACCATTGTTTTTGCATCACATAGTATTATAAATGCCAATACATCCACGATATCTTGTAGCTAAGCTGAAGTTTTAGTTGATGATGCAAATAAATTTATACCGAGGGATACACAAGTTGAAGTAATGAAGCCCCATGATTACATGCCCTCCTTTTTTTTTATTCTCGGAGATGTATTTTTGAACGCACATGTCTTTCTACAACATGGTGATGCTCAGAAGATAGTCAATCTCTTTAGTAATGTTGAGCATATTCATCACAATTACGTCATCTGTAGCAGTGGGCACCATGCACATTTCTCTGGCAGTGAAGTATTCGTCTGCCTTACCCTTTCCTATATATTTGCAAATAAATAGGTAAACTTCTGAGGGGTTTCTACTCCTCGCACCCCTCTGGATAAACCATGTAGTTTCCTTTTAAGTCAAATACACCTGTCACCATAACATTTTGGAGTTCTTTGCCTTTAGTAGCAATTTTTGAGCTACCTGAAGTGAAGTTCGCATGTATATAGAGAAAAAAAAGTAGAAATAACAACATGATTCGACTACTTTATGCTCTAACATTGCATTACAAGCTTAGAAAATTTAGAACAGTTTTAGAACTTTTTAGACTAAAAAACCAAGAAAAGTGTGTAAAATTATCCCTTATGTGTGTTACTTTAGTAGTTTTCAGTTGCCAAACCCTTTGGCGAGCAAGAAAGACCCCAAAAGATTTTACACGATATATATTTTGCCTCTGGACTGCATATATATATACATATATATATAAAAGTCTTATATATATATATGCAATTGGGTATAAATTTATACCGCTTTCTCCAGATAGATTTATACCGCAAGAGTTCTCTTTTCTTGTCGGATATATATATGTAAGTATGTGTATATATTATATATATATACACATATATGTATATAAATTGGTTGTCTGAAGGTTGTCTGCGGTATAAATTTATACCGAGAGAGCTCTCACAGATAAATTTATACCGAGAGAGCTCTCATGTATAATAACGAGGGAGCTCTCCGGTATAAATTTATACCGCGGAGAGCTCGCATGATGAATCGAGAGAGCTCTCTCAGATAAATTTATACCGTGAGAGTCCTCTCAGCGATATAAATTTATACCGCAGTCCACTTCTATGTATAAATTTATACCATGCTAACTCTCGGCATGTTATATCCACACAACACTATCTATTGTAGTATAAATTTATACCATCTAGAAATTTATTTTGAAGACGTTATGTCCACGCATTGTCATCGCCCGGTATACATCGATCTATAGCAAGACGGATGAGCAAATAAAAGCAAGTATATAAGATGAAGAGCGGCGTCTTGACTCAACTTGCACTTCAAAGTGTAAGTTTGTTCAATGAGGCATACTTTCATGTGAATATGTAGCATAATAACATGGGGTTTTCTTTGTGTTTTTATGCGCGCTTTTCACTAAGGTTTTCCTATGATTTCGTGATGTATTCAAATGGATGTACTAATCATTATATCTAGAGTGCACCATTTAGAGCCATTGATTTTAGCCTTTTTTTTTCCAATGGTCAACAACCAATGGCTCACAACAAAAGCCCCTTTTTTGTGCGTGTGGTGCATAATGGTCAACAACGAATGGCTCACAACAAAAGCCCTATTTTTGTGCGTGTGGTGCATAATGGTCAACAACCAATGGCTCACAACAAAAGCCCTCTTTTTGTGTGTGTGGTGCATAATGGGCACATGAAGGCCTTGAAGGGCGCATGTAGTGCAGTTTCCCAGCCGGCAACACATTTCTTATCATAACTTTTGATCCAGAGCTCTGTTTGAGATGATTTTTATTGCGTTGGAAAGCTCTCTCCGAGATCTTTTTGATAGTGTATGATATGGATTTGTTTGGTTAAGTTATCTATGCTAAAACAGCAATTTTTTGGCCGGGTTTGGTAGGCTTTCACATCCTACCAGCTGATCAATACAGGATTGCGCTATTGGATATTGTTTTATGGCTCATTCCGAATGAAGGTTGCAAAAACTTACCATGCATTTTTAGATTTTAGATTTTGAGGCAGTTATTAAGCAAATTCCAAGGCTTCTAGATCCTTGTGCTAACAAGCAGAAAAGTTTCCCACTTTGGTTTCTCACCACAAGAATCCATGGAGGCCAAAGGCTGCTGTTAAATTCCAGTTGAAAAATGTTTGTGTATGGGTGTTCTATTTGTTTTATTGTGATGAAATTCAAAAGCTACAGGTGATGAAAGCCTCAAATGAATTTTAGTTTTTTTCTGGTTTGAATTCTAAAATTTTTGTCACACCGGGGGGGCGTCCCTAAGGCCCCGAAGGGGCCAAAATTTTTTTTTTGCAACACAAACCATTAATATCCAACATATAAAAATTAAATCCCCCAACACATAACAACCATTGATATTAACAACCAACACATAACTACCATTGACATTAATTAACACAACCATTGGGTCCAACACATTTAAATTAAATCCCCCTTAAACCCCCTTTGGTTTGGGTGCATATTCACACGGGGGGTGACGTAGGGCAGCGAGAGCCCTCATAATTGTATTTTGCACGTACAAAATCAACACCATATAGTATTCCGCTTGAAATCTTATAGTATTTTGCGAATCTTGTTATACAGTATAGCAAATATTGTACTTGCATACCCCACAAATGAGGAACTTTACGTACGGTGTAGATTAAGGAATAAGGGGTGAATATGCCTATCCAACAGCTCTCGTTGCCCGGAGTCAACCCCCGTGTGAAAATGTTTGCTTCGATGAGGCAATGTCAAAATGTCCTATATTTTTGACAATTTTCTTCATAATTTTGTACAATTTTCACAACCTTGAATATATCACTTCTTTGTCACTCTACTACCCTTGCTATTTTTTTTATTGCCCCTTTTTTGCTACACTTTATAAAAGTAACTATTTTTTATTCTAGTTTAGGAGGATGAAAATTGCTATTTAGAATTTTTGCATGAAAGTTATGTTCAATCAACCCCTCAAAAATGGTACCTAAATTACTTAAATTGTCACACCTGTCACAAAAAAATCTTAAAAATGGACTTTTTTAAGGGAATTTTAGGGAATCTTTCAAAGATTCCTTTTGAAGTGCGTTTGCAGCAAATAAGTGCGTTTCATTTTAAACTTTGTTTTTGATGAGAGGTTCCTTTGCTTCATATCTAGATTTTTCAAAGCTGCACATGGCATGTTTGAAGGCATCTAGATGTTTCACTTTGGGTTACCTGCACCTAACAATTCTCTCAAAGCAAATGCAAGAGTCCATTTATGCTTTTTCCAAGTATTATGGGTTTTTTATTCAACGTTGATTGGGGGCCATTGATTGGCAGCATATTCCTAGTATTGTGCCAGATCCATGGCTATTAACAATTTCCCAAAAATTCACCATGCCATTCCCTATGGTCTCGATTGAAAATAGCATTAGCATAATAAACCATAGAATTAACAATTTCTACAAAACCATGGTCTCTCTGCTAAACCAGACTGCCTGTGCTAAACCAAACTGCCCCAATTGACCCTACACTGCTCCCCCAATTAATCCTGCAGTCAATCCAAAATTTCGAACTGCTTGAATGAATCCTGCTGCCAAATCAATCTTGCGCAATCTCGGAATCAATCATCTTCAACGTACAGACGTTGCTGTTTACACCAGGGCTGGAGGATTTGAACCTCCAGGCCATGTCGGCCTCACCAGAACCCTTCTAATGCCATCTTACCTATCCTGCATAAATGCATAAATGCTACAAACAAGCAGCAGCAAAGCAAGGCATTCAGATGCGTAAATGCTACAACCAAACAGCAGCAAAGCCGACATGCTACAAATTAGCGTTGCCACTAGGAAATATGCCACCATCCGCCATAGCCGATGGCTTCATCCGCCATAGCATCTATGGGCTTCATCCACCATACCATCTCTGGGCTTCAAGCCATCCTCTCTACTCTCTGCTCTCTACCTCTCTGCTCAAGCCGCCTCCTCTGCTCTCCACCTCTGCTCCGCTACCCCAGCCAAAAAAAGAAGGGAGCATCCATTCCTGTCCACGCCCCAAAAAAACGGCCTCCAAAAAAATTTTATTCTTTTTAACCTTGCAAAATAAAAGCCATATAAAAACCCAAAAAAGCAACATGACCTCTAAATAACATTAAGCTCCTCAAACATGGCAAGATATACGATTTTTTATACAATACGCCACAAAAATCTTAGTCCAACCAAACCCTTTCACAAGTACCAAACTCAAACGTTGGAAGTTATCTCTCAAAGCAAATCTAGTAAATGTCCCAACTCTATAGCGTCAGCCATATATAGAAGGCCCATAATATTAGACACACTCTGTCCGGCAAGGCCGGGCACACGTTTAGTAGTGTTGTTCTAGAATAGAATGGGCCGCATTTACAGTCGACAGTTTCCGCTGTTACACATTGCACGAAAGATCCACGCATTCCATGCTGTTTCCGATCCGCTGTCGATTGAATTGTTCTGAATTTAAGCTTGACCATGTTTACATAGAGTTTCTCCCACCCTTCTTCAAGTGCAAACAATTCCGATTCTATAAAATGCTGCCTTTCCTCTTTGTTCAGCATTTCCATCACTTTCTTCAACGCCTTTCTTCCTTCTGAAATTGGTCTTGCAATATTTTTACAGTCATTTCTTCAATTGCTCAGCCATGGGAAAGATTAAGTCAATGCGCAAGGGTTCTTCAATCAAGAGGTTGTTTCAGAAGCTTTTTCACCCTTCAAACAAGGTATCAGACCAGACGATAGCAGCTAAATCCAGGGCCTCTTCTAAAAAAATTCATAAATCTGTTGCACGTTTGGTTGTCAATTATTTCCCAACAGGGAACTATCTCTCAAGATTGTGATCAAAATATGGAGTTTTTTTTTGAGCTTGAATGCTGAGAAACAGGGCATGGGCATTGCAACCTGCCACTTTGGGCCCTTAAAGAGCTAACATCTTTAGATGCAGGCTCATGCTTAAGTGTTGCAGGCAATTTGTCCATGGACGTGATGGATATTGGACATATAATTTACATCTAATGTGCAACATTCTACGGATATAGTTAAATGAAGTAAGGTCAATGTTCTATGGAACATTTTGCTTTTTACTTTGTGCAGATCAAATACATCTACTTAGTTATGCACATGCTGATGGAGATTTTTAATTTAAGAGCCATCAGAAGCCAAAGCAAGCAAGTATTTAGTTTTGTTTGTAAGTTTTGAACAAAGAAGGATGTCTTTTTTCCCTTCCATAATGTAAAGGATCTACTTAAATGAGGCAGATTGCTAAGTTTGAGCATTCTCATGTTCCCATGCCATGCTGGAGTATTACGTTGACAGGCATATGTAGTTTTAGTGTTTATTTCATTTGGCATTCTGATGACAGGCCTAGAAGCTTGTGGATACCAAAATCTGAGTATCTGGTTCAAGATAGATGATTACTTTACTGGAATTAACTTCAAATCAAGTCTGGATCATGTCCCAAACATACACAGATGGATTATCCTAGAAATAGAATGCCTCTGTAATATAAAAGATATCATAACCACATACGCCAGCATAAATCTTCAACCACATACGCAGCATAAATATTTTGTAAAACCACTTTTTCTCACATCCTTTGTGCAGATCAAATGTTTATGAGACACTTGGAGCTAGCTGTATCACTTCTCTTAAGAAATCAAAATTGACCGCAGTCTAGCCAAAGGATAAATAGTTGTACTCTAATTAATGGTGTAGAAGCACTGAGTTAGTGGTGGATATTCTGATTTAATTGTTGCTAAGAAAAACATATGCTTACTTGTATTTCACGCCATCTTAAAATGCTATAATATCTTTAGTCAGAGGTCTAGGCAGATAGTGAAGAGAATCTTCTTCCTTGCTATATCCAAAACTGTTTACATCACAGTCAAAAAATCAGCATAGAGAATTCAAACTTGAGCCTAAGATACAGAATTTCCTTCTTTCTTCCAAGAACTCTCGTCGCACCTACGAACAACTCCAATGCTATAAAAAGCTTCCCTTCCTCTTATTCCTCATCAACAACTCGGCTGCATCTTCCTCAAATTTTTTCTTTGCCAATTTGCATTCATTTGCTTGATTATGGAAGCCAGCAACAAAATGAGCAAAAAAGCTTCAGTAAGCGGTTGCTTCAGAAGCTCTTCAGCCCTTCAAACAAGGTTTCAGACCAGAATATGGTTGCCGAAGTATTTTGGATTTCGTCGATTAAATACTATTTGGCCTGATGTATGAGCACTAAGGAAAACGTGAATATTCTCACGTTTCCTATGATGGCTATTGAATGGTCCGAAAAAAGTAGAAACAGTGATTTTTAATGCAAAAATAGTGGCGTAAATCATATGATGCTTACTTCCATTGCACCCCATTTCTCAAATTAACTATCTGAACTTGGTTATGGAGATGGGCGAAATGACCAAGACGTTTTTCTGTACAGAATGGCTCCAGAAGATCTTCAAATCCTTCAGTTCGTCAAATAAAGTGGCCGATGAAAGTTCAACACACAAAAAAAGGCCCCATTTAACTGGAAAAGTTCGTGATCACAAAGAGAGGCATAGTTTTGGAATGTTTAATGGGCCTGCAGTTCCAAGCAGAAAACTGTACGTTTCTTATGGCCTCAACATCAATGGACATAAAGATTGAAGTGTAAATTATGAGTGGCAGCTGCAGAAAATTCTTGTAGCTATATTGTTATGTGCATTGAATAGATCTCAGATTGTCCTTTGATACATTAAATGTCCAGTACCGATATTTATGTGGCTTCTTTTGGTGAAGAAAATTGTATGGCCCTGCTGTTTCTGTTAAACCATTTTTGTCCTGCATTATGTGAAACTTAGATAGTATTAAGAAATCTTCTGCCTGCAAATCTGCATCTGAGAATTTATTCATAGCCTACCTTGTGTTTCGTAAGGCAAGTAGGTAGATTGGCCATGGATACCATGTAAAAATAATCGTTGGTTTGTTGTGCCATGGGTTTGGCCTGTTTGATATGCTTTAAAATTTCACTCTTCTAACTGAAACACTAGAAAAACAGAGCCTCTTTCTGGAATATGTAAAGAATTAGCACTTTTTTAATGTGAAAATGATTGTAAACTTCATAATGAAGAATGGGATTCATCCTTTCCATGCTGTTATCTTGCATATCAAGAGTCCTCATGTCGTATGCATTCTTCAAGTGCAAGCAATTCCATTGCTCTAAAGTGTTAGTATTCATTTGTATTTGCCAACTGTTCCACCATGGAGGTAAAGAGGTTGTTTCTGAAGTTCCTTTGTCCTTCCAACATGGTTTCAGATCAAAATGTGGCTACCAAGAATAAGTTTTTTTCCACTAAGATTCATAAACCCAAAATCCGTGCACAATTGACGATCCAGCAGAAAGCCGTTAACTGTCACGATTGTGATCACAATATGATCCACTGCATATCAACTTGTTTTACCGAATTTTCAATTGTGAGTCTGCATTATTATACAAGAAATTTATCGCGCCGGCCACCTTGCGTTGTACATAAGATATTCGATGCAAAAGTTTCGCACCCTTGGAGGAGAATATGCACCTTTTTCATGGTTGGAGACTCTTTCTACATTTGTGGGAAGTGCATATTCAAACACTTTGCTAGGGAGTTGATATTGCCTATTGTGTTCCTAACAGCTCAAGCCAAGTTGGATTTAATTTCTATTGTGTTCGTCACAACTCAAGTCATATTGATTTAATTATATGCATCAATATAGTAGGAAATTGTGGTTGTGAATTTTCCTCCTTTTCTTCTAGCTGGGTCGTGTGAAGAATGCTTCTGTTTATAGTAATCGCTAATTTATTGGATAGCAAATTTGATGATTGGGTAAAACAATTGTGATGATATCTAATCTTCTTTTTTAAAATGAGAGGCCTTTGAAATTTGTGCCGGGAACGCCGTTGTGCAGACGCATGCGGCGTTCCCTTTTAGTTTGCGGCTCCTCTTGCGGTTCGCAAGTTGCTAGCTTTGAATGCAAAATTTGAATGAAATTATCACAACCTCGATCAAGATGTTCCTGGCGTTTCTATGATTCTTCCCTCCATCAGATCGTTTTTTCCTTGGCGCCTCACTCCTCCTCACACAGCTACGATTTTTTCCCTTGATCTGAGTCGAGTTCATGATTGACAGGAGTAAGTGGTTATTTCCGAAATCCTGATAATGCTATATTCTTAGGATTGTTATTTTTTGCAGGATTGCAGTATTCCACGGTAGCTTGCTTAGTAAAATCGTTGCAAAGGGAGAAGATCCGGTAGCTTGCTTAGTAAAATCGTTGCAAAGGGAGAAGATCCGGTAGCTTGCTTAGTAAAATCGTTGCAAAAGGGAGAAGATCCGGCAGCTTGCTGTGCAGCCCATCATTCAGGCCATCATATTCATTGTGTGTGTTCCTCCTATTATTTGCATCGTGTTTCCTCCTACTATCATTTTGAAACTGCTAATCGTTTCTTCCTCTTTAAATTTGATGTAGGAACAGGAAGAAGAGGCAGCTTAGTCATCAACCTATCTTCCTAGAGGTTAGTGTCGTTGCTGCTTTACAAAATCTGTTCTTTCATTTTAATTTAACAAGGCGAGACTGGCAGAGAGTTAATTTGAGTTTAGGGTTCTCATTTTTCTCAGTTTGAGCTTCATCTTCAGTTAAGAGTTTGCCACGTCAAGTCAAAATTAGATTAAACCATAAAGTTGAAATGAAGGTCTTCATATCTTCGGATGAATTAGTTTGCAACGATGGTTGTCTGTCTGTGATGGCTATAATTAGGCTCTTCAGATCCGGCAGGAAGGAGATCCGACAATTCAAATCGTTGCAAAGGAACAGGGAGAAGATCCAGCAGCTTGCAGAAAAGAAGGTTATCTGAATGTGGCTGTTTCTAAAATGCCTAGCCAGTGTAATAGTACTTTGGATGTTGTTAACCAGACTCTGATATGTCTCCCAAAAACCAGACTCTGATATGCCAAGGTCAGCTACAGCATCTACAAAATCTTTATGAAGCTGTGGTGTCCAGACCATTACATGAGCAAAGCTGGTCTATTGCAAGCATTAAGCGGCTTGAAGTTTTTTTGTTGTAAACTCTGGCTTTTTGTTGATATAGCTGATCCATAGTATTTGCTTTTTGTTCCAGCCAATACTCACGGTATTATCTTTCTCCAGTCCAATTTGTGCTATTTTACTTTCGAAAAAGTTGGAGATCCATTACATGAGCAAAGCTGGGATACTCTTTTATCATAATTTTGTGGTCTATTGCAAGCATTAAGCGGCTTGAAGCTTTTTTGTTGTAAACTCTGGCTTTTTGTTGATGTAGATGATCTATAGTATTTGCTTTTTGTTCCAGCCAATACTCATGGTATTATCTTTCTTATTAAAATGGGATCTATCAGGGCTTCTAGAAACGCCTCTTCATCCTCCAGATTTCCTGCTGATATAGTGCGTGCTCTTATATTCTTCATCAATCTTCTTGGTTAAGGATCAGAATACAGGGGGAAACAGCTGCATCCTGATTGGAATGATTTCCTGTCCTCCAAAGGTATCTTATCCTTTTCTTATAGGAGTCATGTCCAGAACATAATAGTTGTTTGCACTTGCTTCTCAATCTCTTGCAGGATCAGCTCATAAGTGCCCTCTCATGCTGAAATGTTTTTGGCTTAGATCTGCATTTTAGACAGTACCTCAGGTAAATCTCCAAGGACATTCTAATATTCTAGATGTTTGCATGGTATTTTGTGCACCTATAAGGTCAAAGGTAGTGAGATCTGCGTGTTTAATTTATTCAAGGCTGGTTTCCAAGTATGATATAACTGTTCCTAATTTGGATTCCATTTGTTATCTTTATTTTGCTTTTGCTTTGTTGAGAATGGATGTATGATTTTATCAATATTTGTATTTGCAGTTCAAGTTCTTATAGGAGCTCATTGTCATCTCACTTTTGCGAAAGATTTCTTGAAATTCAGGTGAATAAATGCAATTTCTAATTTATGAATTAGGATTGTTAATTTAGGTTGAAATACAGATATAACCAATAGATTGCACAAAGCGTTTTTTTTTTTATGACGAGATTTTGCTGTGTATTTTGTTTTGTACTTTGGTTTTCACAAAGTCTCCTTTCAACTATTTGGAAGTGATGCTTAACAAGGCAGATTGTGAACAATTGCAACACTCAAGAGGACCTACATGCACATATAAAGGATTTACAGATATTTATGGTTTAGAATTGTCTTCCAGTTGCCTTCCTTATAAATCTTTTATATGTTAATACTAAAAGGATCATTGCCTTTGTAATCTGAGTATGTGAATAGAAGTGGCAGATAACCTACCTCTTTGTTAAGTTTATGAAGCTATAAGTCAGGTTGAAACATAACATATGAAGTCAAGGATATTCTGAAAGACTAGAGAATGGTCGTCTTCAGTAACAATGAACTAGAGGAGTGTTAGCCCTGTGCCTGGCAGACACACAGGTCTATACTTGCTGCATGAGGGCGAGGCCCCACTGGCCACGGTGTCCAAGAAGAGGGATCCACAAGGCGCCACGGCGGGTCAAAGCTCCTCCAAGAAGCAGAAGACCCAAAGGTAGGACCCACGGCGGGCCACTACTTGTCTGTTAGCACGGCCGCGGACAGCTCAGATTCCTGTTCGAGTGCCCAAGTAGTGGAGCACGCGTTGTCATGATGAGGATCAGATTCAGGCCCGTAGGCCACTCCGTGTTCCTATATATTGTAGCATTTTTGCTCCTTCAAAAAGGGTTCAGAGTGTTCTTTTGTGTCACTACAGAGCAGACATGCTGGTCGCCTGTTGTGCGCTCTTTTGAGCCTTCATTGTACACTTGTTTTGATCAATGGATTGCCGTGTTCTCCACAAGTGTCTTGTGTGTTTCATTGTGTATTGCCATTGCTGTTTTATCTGAGTTTTTCTTGTTCTTTCCTCTGTTAGCAAAAATCCCGCGTGACAAGAGTGTCTCAGGATTTGCCCTGCCGGACTTCACGGATCTCACAGAGATCTGTCCCTCAGGCGATCCCGAGCCCGGACCCCAAACAAGGAGGACTATATGCTATGCTGAAAGTACTTAATCTCCTTCCAATAGCGCATTCATACATTTGACTGCCCATTACGATAACACAATCACTTGGCTAGAATTACATTTACAAGCTACAAGAAATTTATCGCGGCGGCCAAGGCCGCCACGAACATTTCTCTTTTTCAAAACTGTGCAGTTGGACCCCAGTTAACGTCCAACATTCTCTTCTGCAATGGCCAAGTGATTCTAGATTGATGTGAAGCAACTTTGTAAGATCTTACATTCTAACTCTAATTTAGAAATTACAAAGTACAATATTTAGTTTAGTCTTTTAAAAAGTTGGTCAATACTTTTTGTTATTGAAGGTTCATGTGTTCACAAACATCAAACATCAAGTAGAATTATCAATTTGCAGAACTGAAGATGCCTCATCATCACTAGAATGATATTTTTGCGAATAATATAAATTACGAAATAAATCCAAAAGGAACTCCAATACATCATCTCTCTAAACACAAAGGGGTGAGTTACCAAAGGCTCATCCACCATCCATAAAAGTCATCTAGATTTAGCTCAATAATGTAGTTTTTTTCATCCGCCATCTCTCGCAAATCAAAATATAATTGCAAATCAACTCAAACGTTCGCTACAATTTCACACAACGATAGAATCCACATACGCATTACGCCAAGATTAAGGATGAAAGAAAAATGCTAGTTTCATATTAAACAATCCAAGCTTTAGCAATGTAACAAAATGGGAGAATATTTACCTTGCATGCAATTAGTGAAGCAGAAGAGAAGCGCTCACAATAGCTCTTTAAGTGCTCTCAATGCGTCGAGATAATAAGAAGGCTTTCTATTTATAAGATGGAGTTTTGTTGGATGATCGACACACATGACTAATCTAGGGCTATATTTATGCCAAGTGTCTACATTACAACTTGCATGTAATTATTAATATCATTCGATATATATTTCATATCCATAATTATCCTAAAATGGATATCATTAAGATTCTATATATATTGGGATTGATATCTTCTAACAAATTTGCCAATTATATGAGTCATAAATGCAAGATCTCATATATATACTTCTTATATTTCATTATCCTTAGGTGTAATTTCAATATCTTGGGATTGACATCATGTAACAAATCTCGCAATAATTTTGATTCATAAATGCAATTAGAGCATGTGCGAATTTAACATCTATATCTCAATATCACATGTCTAAGTTCTAGAAAGAGTATTTAATATGGATATGGCAATAATTTTGATTCATAAATGCAATTAGAACATGTGCAAACGTATATGAAAACACAAGGCTTAACATCTATATCTCAATATCACATGTCAAGTTCTAGAACGAGTATTTAATATGGATATGGCAATAATTTTGATTCATAAATGCAATTATATTTATATCTCAATATCACATGTCAAGTTCTAGAAGGTGTATTTCATGTGGATATGCCACGTACAAATCATGTCAAATTGAGAACACATAATATTGCAAACATATATGAAACTATAAAGGGAAATACAGCCATACTATATAATGTACAATTTCCATGAGTTAAGTGCCTCAACACGTTCTCATGCATTGGTCACAGGTGAACACAAACCAGCATTGCAGATATTGCACCTCTTTCCTGGCTCTGTAAACCAAATAAAAAAATGATGAATTCCTTTCATACACGAGCTTTGAATATAATAGTTGATACCTGATTATTGAAACTTGCATCAATGCCAGAGTTCATCCAAAACTTACATGCATTCAACTTGATTCTCAGCGCGCAAATAGTGTGCAATTTTCAAGCATTACCCTCAGGACCATCTGAGGCTCTGGCGGATTCCCCTATATATAAGTCCTAAAGACCTCCCAATAAGGGTCATGAGGAGAAAAGATATAGCTTCTCCTGCTTTGGCTAGAAATATTTGAAGTAATGGTCTAATAACATCAGCAAATTCCAGGTATAGACTGTAACACAACTTCCTGAAGTGAACCATAATTTGTGAATTAGACCATCTTAGGGAACTTAAAATAACATAATGCACAACATGGAAAAAAAATGTTTGAACCGTACCAGCCTCTCAAGGTTTTCAACTCCCTAAGCCGTTTCAATGGCAAATTTATTTGTACCAGACTCTTTTCTTTTGCAAAATCTTTCTGCTATTCCTTCTATGTTGCCTCTTGTCTTTCTGAACTGTGTCCTCGCGTAAAGTCCAAAGTTCCAACCGGTCTTCATAGATGGCCACAACGGACTTGAAATTCTCGGAAATCCAATTTTTTAAATAAACTATTGGCAAAATTAAGATGGAAAAATGAGCACCTTCCATTTAACCTAAAACAGAAAAGCATACACGGAAAAGTGACAAACATAATTCATGTCAATGAAATATACCTCATTGCGGAACCTGTCAAGCACGCGCGTAGAAGCAACAGAAGAACCATCAGTAAATAAAAATACTTTCAAGCATCTGGAATATTAAAAAACCCAATATGCTTACCAGTGTGGCAGATGATAACAATCTGAAGTTCTGCTTTCAGCATTAGAGGATCGAGGTTAATGATTGGAGTTCTGAGGATTTTCTGATGGGGACTTTCATCTTAAAGCTGCAATATTTGAGAAAGAATAAGCATGTAGAATTTAAAGAAAATAAACCTAACTCAGAACTAAGTATGAAATGCTAATAAGCTTAAGACAAATTAATGACGAACCATAAAATGGTGAAGGACTTACCAACAAAAGATGATGCAGAAGCAGCAGGAGGACGGATTCCAAACAAAGACTGATCAACATTATCTTCAAGAAAGACCTTCGTAATTCTTCTCAACACTGTTACAGATTGAGATCTGGAGACTGCAACCCACAATGACTGCAGCTATCAGAATGCAAAACTGCCAGATAATCATAAACCATCCTTTCCATTATGCAGATTTCTCTGCCATTGCAAGCAAGAAGAGCATTTGGGAAATCCTTGGCCCTGCAAGAAATAAGAAATTCCGAGCATGTTGGCAAATTCCTGGCCCTGCAAGAAATTCTTAGCCACAAGCTATGGGGGCAAAAAAAAAAAACCTGGATGGAAGAGAAATCTAGGCAAGGCCACAAGAAACTTATGGCTGAGCCTTGCAAAAGAAGACCACGTTGGCCATTCCTGACCAGTAGCTCTGGCAGCGAAGAACGCAGCCAATCTGCCAAATCCGTCCATCACACACAATCATTACCTACACACATATTCCACCTCCCATTCCACACACAACTAATATCTAACTATCCACTACAATCCCATTGCAATTGTGTTGACTATACATTGAAGCTATGTTCTTCAATAAAACTTTAAAGTCTTACAAATGAGCCTAAACTTTATGCATCCATTATGTCTATCCATTCTATCCGCACTCTGCATTCTATGATTCCTAACCATTCTACGCGCCTAAAGCTTACAAACACGACTACATGTACACCTTTTTATTCCACTGCATCTATCGATTGCCACATTCACGGCTAATGCCCGGCATCGCCGGGCACATGTTTCTAGTCCTTTTTACATAGATATACCTTCTAATATTGTTGGTCTATCTGTCACAATTCATTTTGTCGACTTGTTTAGGAATTAGGATGGAATAAGTGACGTCCTTGTCAAAATGTGCATGGCCTCCACTAGCAGCTAGTGAGGTAGACAAAGGTCCTAGATTTTGAATGATGTCCTAGACAAAGGTCCAAGGGACAGAGAAATCGCATCTACGCCATCGCCAAGAGCTTGATCCACCACTGCAAGCCCAACAAACTTTGTACACAGCGATTCGGGCCAAAGGGACCATACCCTACGCTAATCCGACGGCCAATCCAAAAAAAACTTGCATTCAAATTTACCTGCCGCGATCGAAGCAGTGTGCGTTCTATGGCTCTACGAATCCCTTCGTCCCTGAAGCCTAGCTCTCCGGCCATATCCCTGTGTCTATCACTCCAACTATACTGTCGCTGCCATATTTCGACTCCGGCCATATCCCCTTGGCCGGATTTAAGCCCAAAAACTGTGGGCTTCTTGTCGTGTGCAGAGATTGCTGCACCTAGATTGTTGCAGAGAACCACGAAAAGAAAAAAAATAAATGAAGCATACGTGTCGGCCTCGCCGGAGGCAGAACCCAGAAATATTAGCTATAAAAAAATAAAAATTTGAAAGAAAATTCTATTTGCAAGGAAAAGTGTCACTTTAGAAAAGTCATTTCTATCATTGCATAAAAAAATTAATCATTAGGGGGAGGGCGTCAAAATACAATTTCATGCACTCTTTTTTTTTAATAACCTCTTTACCCACCTTTTATTAAAAAATAAGGGAATTTTTAAGGAATATTTTGTTTGCTCTCGTTTCGATGATTCACTCCTGTTTAATACGCAATCTTGTTTATAATTGTGAGCCTTCAGCCTTAACGTCGTTAGGCAGAGGCACTGTTGACATACCAGAATTTTAAGCCCCGAGATGTATCATACAATGTGAAATCAAGAGTACAACAATTCACGGGGTGAAATCAGTTAGAATGTGATGACCTCACAAAAGTTCAACTTTGCTAAAAAGTAAAACGGACACATGGTGAGGTGTGGTTGGCAGACATGACTGAATGTGGAATGCAACAAGGCAGTGCATTCTGGCCTTGACAGGGGTAGATGGCTACCGCTAGCAGCAAGGAGTGCCATGTAGGCGCGACCTACTGCTCCTGCCATGGCCGGAATGCACGACCTGCATTCCACGGCATCAAGGAAAGCAAGGATTTTGGGATTTTGGCTATATGGATGCTAAATCATCAAGAGAAGCGGGATTTAGGTTTCAGCCAGAGTTCCAGAGTTTGAAACGGTTTTCACATTTCAGCCAGTTCCGGATTTTGAAGAGGGATTCTGGTTTGAGAGTTCAACTCGAGTTCAGCCGGAATTTCAGGGAGCTTGGCTATGAAGTCTTGCCGGAGTTGCTTCAGCTGTTTGAAGCTTCATGCAGGGTAAAGCTATGAATTCTTGACGTACCTGTCTTTTGAAACTTCATGCATGTTCTTCTTGATTGCGTAGTAACTGGCTGTAATAGGTCAGACTAGAATACGATATCGATTTCCCATTCTCGAAATAGAATATGGTCACCACGTAGCGGCATAACATTGGATGAGAAACAAGAGTTGATACCAACATTCCTTGACGTATGTGTAAATACATCTAATAATTTTCTTCTTTCCTAGTCACATTTGGACAAAGTCTTTTAGGTAATCTTTTCTTTCTTTCAATGGTATAATTATGTTTGCCCAATTCATTTGGTATTGGGGGAAGGTATTTTGGCAATGGTGGGGGTTATGATTTGGGTATGGTATTGTATAGAAAAGGGTATATTTAGGCCATTTTGAGGAGCTTAATTGGCTTAAGGGAATTGTTCTAATTTTGGATGGGTTTTTAAGAGAATTTTTCGGTCTGTTTTCAAAGGTCCAAAATTGGAATGCATGTGAAGGCGGCTGGGCAGCAGACAGGTGAGGACCTCCTGGGCGTGGGCATGCCGGACGAAGCTGGTAGCGGGCCAAAGTTTCTGGCATATGAATCTGCTCTGTGCGACAAATGGAGCCGAGTTGGAGTCGTTATTGGCTCCAATGCTTTGATTTGGAGCTGAGGAATGCCCGGAAGAATACCCTGAAGCCACTAAAGGCGATTTTCCTTGAGGCCACGTTGCCCTGAGGCTGATTTGCCCTGAAGCCACTGAGGCCGATTTGCACTGATGCAGATTTGCCATGAAGCTCTGAAGCTGATTTGCCTTGAAGCAGTGGCGATGCATGACAGGCCTGGCCGATGGGGTCAAGCTCAGCTATTAGCCCTTGTCAGTATTCATTCCCGCAGTCCATAGCCGACTTCAATGATTCTTTTTATTTTTTGTGGCACGAACCATTGGTCTGTTTTGCACCATTGAAATTTTCGTGGGGTACCTGTGCAAAAAATTAAGGGCCCTTGATCTGAGAATATTCCCCAGATCAATGGTCTAGAAAACAAGATATAAACATCCCACTAGTAACAAATGAGATGATAATGTGGGAATCAAAATGATTTTTTTTTTGGCCGAACCTTTATATTCATGTTGTTCTAGAATAGAATGACCCGCATTTACAGTCGACGATTTCGGATTCACGCATTCCATGCTGTTTCCAATCCGCTGTCGATTGAATTGTTCCGAATTTAAGATTGACCATGTTTACATAGAGTTTCTCCCACCCTTCTTCACAGGCGTATTCTTCAAGTGCAAACAATTCCGATTCTATAAAATGCTGCCTTTCCTCTTTATTCCGCATTTCCATCACTTTCTTCAACGCCTGCTTCTTCCTTCTGAAATTGGTCTTGCAATATTTTTACAGTCATTTCTTCAATTGCTTAGCCATGGGAAAGATTAAGTCAATGCGCAAGGGTTCTTCAATCAAGAGGTTGTTTCAGAAGCTTTTTCACCCTTCAAACAAGGTATCAGACCAGACAATAGCAGCTAAATCCAGGGCCTCTTCTAAAAAGATTCATAAATCTGCTGCGCCTTTGGTTGTCAATTATTTCCCAACAGGGAACTATCTCTCAAGATTGTGATCATAATATGGAGTTTTTTTAAGCTTGAATGCTCAGAAACAGGGCATGGGCTGCCACTTTTGGTCCTTAAAGAGCCAACAGCTTTAGATGCTGGCTCATCCTTAAGTGTTGCAGGCAATTTGTCCATGGATGTGATGGATATAATGTTGCACATTAGATGTAAATTATATGTCCAATATGATATTGGACATATAATTTACATCTAATGTGCAACATTCTACTGATATAATTAAATTAAATAAGGTCAATGTTCTGTGAAACATTAATACATCTAGTTATGCACATGCTGAAGGAGATTTTTAATATAAGAGCCATCAGAAGCCAAAGCAAGCAAGTATTTAGTTTTGTTTTTAAGTTTTGAATGAAGAAGGATGTTTTTTTCCCTTCCATTCTGACCGAATGTAAAGGATCTACTTAAATGAGGCAGATTGCTAAGTTTGAGCTTTCTCATGTTCCCATGCCATGCTACGTTGAGAAAAACAGGCATGTGTGGTTTTAGTGTTTATTTCATTTGGCATTCTGATGACAGGCCTAGAAGCTTGTGGATACCAAAATCTGAGTATCTGGTTCAAGATAGATGATTACTTTACTGGAATTTGCTTCAAATCAAGTCTGGATCATGTCCCAAACATACACAGATGGATTATCCTAGAAATAGAATGGCTCTGTAATATAAAAGATATCATAACCACATACGCCAGCAAAAATCTTCAACCACATACGACAGCATAAATCTTTTGTAAAACCACTTTTGTGCAGATCAAATGTTTATGAGACACTTGGAGCTAGCTGTATCACTTCTCTTAAGAAATCAAAATTGACCGCAGTCCAACCAAAGGATAAATAGTTGTACTCTAATTAATGGTGTAGAAGCACTGAGTTAGTGGTGGATATTCTGATTTAATTGTTGTTGCTATGAAAAACATATGCTTACTTGTATTTCACGCCATCTTAAAATGCTATTATATCTTTAGTCAGAGGTTTAGGCAGATAGTGAAGAGATTCTTCTTCCTTGCTATATCCAAAACTGTTTACATCACAGTCAAAAAATCAGCATAGAGAATTCAAACTTGAGCCTAAGATACAGAATTTCCTTCTTTCTTCCAAGAACTCTCGTCTCACCTACGAACAACTCCAATGCTATAAAAAGCTTCCCTTCCTCTTATTCCTCATCAACAACTCGGCTGCATCTTCCTCAAATTTTTTTCTTTGCCAATTTGCAATCATTTGCTTGATTATGGAAGGCAGCAACAAAATGAGCAAAAAATCTCCAGTAAAGCGGTTGCTTCAGAAGCTCTTCAGCCCTTCAAACAAGGTTTCAGACCAGAATGTGGCTGCCAAAGCCAAGGCCACTGCTCAAAAGATAAAGAAACCCAAGGTTTCTGCGCCTCTGGTGGTTAATTATTTCCCAGCATGCCAATATTTGTCAAGCTTGTGATCACGCTATGCTACTGATTTTCTGAAGATAAGCCTATTCTTAGATGGTCATAGATTATATGATTCTTTAGAGATAACTAAGAAACAGACTTCAGGCTTTGAAGCTACGATAAGAAGCCCAAGTATTTTGGATTTCGTCCATTGTGAGGAATCCAAAGGATTAAATATTATTTGGCTTGATGTATGAGCACTAAGGAAAATGTGAATATTCTCACGTTTCCTATGATGGCTATTGAATGGTCCGAAAAAAGTAGAAACAGTGATTTTCTATGCCAAAATAGTGGCTTAAATCATATGACGCTTACTTTCGTTGAACCCCATTTCTCAAATTAACTATCTGGACTTGGTTATGGAGATGGGCAAAATGACCAAGACGTTTTTCTTTACAGAGTGGCTCCAGAAGATCTTCAAATCCTTCTGTTCGTCAAACAAAGTGGCCGATGAAAGTTCAGCACACAAAAAAAGGTCCCATTCAACTGGAAAAGTTCGTGATCACAAAGAGAGGCATAGTTTTGGAATGTTTAATGGGCCTGCATTTCCAAGCAGAAAACTGTACGTTTCCTATGGCTTCAACATCAATGAACAGAAAGATTGAAGTGTAAATTATGAGTGGCAGCTGCAGAAAATTCTTGTAGCTATATTGTTATGTGTAAGGGAGCTTCTATTATCATAATCCTACTGTACATTGAATAGATCTCAGATTGTCCTTTGATACATTAAATGTCCAGTAACGATATTTATGTGGCTTCTTTTGATTTTAGGAAATTGTATTGCCCTGCTGTTTCTGTTAAACCATTTTTGGCCTGCATTTTGTAAAGCTTAGATAGTATTAAGCAATCTTCTCCCTGCAAATCTGCGTCTGAGAATTTATTCATAGCCTACCTTGTGTTTCGTAAGGCAGGTAGGTAGATTGACCATGGATACCATGTAAAAATAATCGTTGGTTTGCTGTGCTATGGATTTGGCCTGTTTGATATGCTTTAAAATTTCACTCTTCTAGAAAAACAGAGCCTCTTTCTGGTATATGTAAAGAATTAGCACTTTCTTAATGTCAAAATGATTGTAAACTTCATAATGAAAAATGGGATTCACCCTTTCCATGCTGTTATCTTGTAGAGGAAGAGGTATTTTTAGCAGAATTAATAGGGAAGGCAAGCTTAAAATCTCAGTACATCCATCGCTATAAAGTGTTAGTATTCATATATATTTGCCAACTGTTCCACCATGGAGGTAAAGAGGTTGTTTCTGAAGTTATCATAAATCTCAAACATGACGAGTAAAATAATATGGTTTTGGTGGTCCAATTTGGCTGACGAGTAAAGTTTTTTGGTTTTGCTGTTAAGTAGACATGATATATAATGTGGGACAGACGAAATTGTCTCACTTCAAAATAAAGGAGTTCAGCTTTTTTCCAACAAAGGTGCTGCCCACAAAATTTAGGAATTGTTGGCATTGAGTTTGATTTTTGACTAAGTAGTGCCATGAGATCTGCACTGAAACTACTCTCAGAACCTAGGAATACCTTTCCACGTAACTGCACTGAAACTGAGATCCTTTCCACGTTGGTTCTGAGTGGCTACAGTCCCTGCTTAGAGAATTCTTTCTTTCTTCACCTGCAAGTTATCCCAATGCTATAAGAATTTATCCATCTCTTCATTCCTCATCAACTAAGCTGCATCTTACACTTTGCATTCATTGACTCAAACTTTCAGCTATGGAGGTGAATACCAAAATGCGCAAGCGTTCTAAAGTAAAGAGGTTGTTTCAGAAGCTCTTTCGCTCTTCTAACAAAGTATCAGACCAGAACATGGCTCCCAAATCCAAGGCCCCTTCCAAGA
Source organism: Isoetes taiwanensis (assembly GCA_021234155.1). Classification (NCBI taxonomy): domain Eukaryota; kingdom Viridiplantae; phylum Streptophyta; class Lycopodiopsida; order Isoetales; family Isoetaceae; genus Isoetes; species Isoetes taiwanensis. The sequence goes on along the minus strand of JAJEKV010000213.1, from coordinate 270,283 downwards.
AGATGCGCAAACCCAGAGTTTCTGCCCCTTTGGTGGTGAATTATTTTCCAGCAGGCAACTATTTATCAAGGTTGTAGTCAGGATATATGCATATCATTTGAAAATACCATATTTCAATTCTCACAAACTTCATAGGATGATCTGATGGCAGAAAACCTGCTTTCTGCAACTTAGTAGCCTGGTTCCTGATCCCATGGAAAATCGGCTTAACTTACATCATATTTCAATTAAGTAGCAGAGGATGATCTGATGCCAGATTTATCAAATAGTCCTTGGCATTCCGGCAATTGAGAATTTGGCAAGTTTTGCATTAACTGCTTTCTATACGATCCTTTAGAGATTGACTTATAAAGCAAAGTTCAGACTATTCTGTAATTATAAACAGAGTTTTCAGATTAAAATCTAGTACAATTTCAGAGTCGCTAAAAGCCAGGTACTAGTACAATTTCAGAGCTGCTAAAAGCCAAGTACTGTGGATTTTGTCTATTATGATAAAAGTCCAATCCAAAAGGATCTAAAAGATGTATATTTGCTTGAATAGACACATTGCTCATGTGAATATTCTCACCTTTTCCATGATGGAATATATTTAAAGTTTGGAAAGCAGCAAGTATGACTTTTATATTAAAACATTGGTAAAGATGCTTACTTTCATTGCACGCAATCTAAATTGAATTCGATAATCGAGAAGAACTTGAGGATGATTTAAAAAAATGGCTTCGAAACTCTAATGGCTTTAGAAGCTCTTAAACGAAGTCTACGGTTCTTCAAATAAAGTGGCTGATGAAATAAAACCGCCGGTGATATGGTGCCTGGGAACGCATCAAAATAGTCCTCTTCCATTGTTTCTCAGCATACCTATCAACTCAAAAATTTTGCCTACGTTTTAAGCTGGACGGAATTTTAGTTTCAAAGATTCTAGTATTTTATGGACGACTACAATTTTTTCAAGCAAAATTTTATGAAGTTTACATATTTGAAATGGCAATCTATGTTAAATATTACAAGAAACTTATCGCGGCGGCCAAGGCCGCCAAGGCCGCCGCAAACGTTTCTCTTTCTCAGCCCATAACAAATGGCCTAATATGCAACATCCCGCTATTCTACCAAAGTGAATAAGTTACAATTTTTCTTTGAAATCGCAATGGCTTAAAAGCAATGGTTAGGTTCTTTTCACCAATCAAATTTGCTGAATATCTTCAATCATTCTTGCAGCAAGTCCAATCAAAAGATAATACATACGCATCTTTTTGAGGAAAAATTTAACCAGCTTGATGGGCTAAAAATTTAACCATCAATATTATGAAATTGGTCAGAAAGAGGCACACTTAGAAATTACGGCCATTACCATAAAAATACCTAGCAAGAACATAAATCTAAAGCAAGGGAACTCCGTATTCAATGGTCTCTGCTTATAACACCACCATTATATACTACGACATGGTTCTACGGTTTAAGCTACCAAGGCTTGCTAAGGTAAGGTTCTATTACTAATATGTAGGGGTCAATAACTTAAGCCAATATGTATTCAAACGTGGCTTCAAGTTCTGTTTCTAAGCAGGCATGCAAAAACTAGGTCTCTAAAAGATGGACTCTGTGGTCCTAATAGAGTATAGTCTATATGTGAAAAGGTGAAGGCATGCTATAGTATCATCGAATCGTATATATAACTAATATAAATGCATGGGGTTATGGTTCGAAACCTTAGACACTAAATATATTGATATGCATGGGGGATACCGGGACCTGGGTAGCCCCTTAAAAAGCAGCAGTATCAGAAGAAGCGATGGCGGCCAGAACACAGAACAGGTCGGCTGGGTTCCAAGGTTCTACTTCGGCAATCCTTCCAGAACTCTATCAAGGCTAATTTCCAGCAAAGAAGAGTTGGCTTTTTAGACCCAAATCCAAATTCTCCGCAGAAACTCAAGCATAGAGCAAGCAAAAGGGATCGACTGGCAGAAGGAAGTTCTTCCCAAACACTGAATAAGCCTTGGTTTACAGGGATTGATGACCGGATTCTACAGTAGGGGACCGGATTGAGGCCCAATCAATTATTCATGGCAGGCCTACAATGGAATGCCCCAATTGAATGTCTGTGGCCATATTCAGTGTCTTTATTTTCATATACGTTTTCTATCTAATTTCTTAAACTAGTTTCCAGCTAAAGCAGCGTGAATCTATTTGCTTGCAGTGCCAGCGGCCTTGTTCCAGTGATTGGCAATTCTCCCGACAAAGGATTTTTGGCGATTCAGCACTACAAATTCGTGTTTCCCAGCGGGAATCAAATCGAGACTCCTTCTTGAGCTTGTTATTTGCAGACAGAACTGGTTTTCTGAGGAAAACTGACAGGGTTTTTAATAGTAGAGAATAGCAGACATACATATAGTAGACAATAGCAGAAATGCATGATGTTATGTGGAATGGGAAGGAGTGGATTCTGGTGTGAGTAGGATAAGAAACCTAGCACAGTTTCTTCGTCAAGCTCAAGGAATCACAGCAAACCCAAACTGGTGTTGAATTATCAATTATAGATGCGGAGAGTCAGGTCAAAACTTGAAGACAGGCCGATTTCATCAATTCAGGAAGAATTACAGAGCTCGGTTGAGAAATTCCAGACGGTTTTTTTATGAACATCGGTTACAATCAGTAGCCCAACCAGGCCTCGCGAACACGGATCAACTACCCAACCAAGAAGCCAGTTACTCACAAATCTAATTAAGGTCAGGGATCATCACATAGCAGAATCCATCAGCATAAGAAAAATGAATTTCTATTGGAAAAATGAGAGCAAGTTTTGGATATGCATGTGTTCAAATGCATATGAGTTAGAGATTGAATTGTTCCACCAATAGCAATATAATGTTTGCTAGTTGAGATGAAGGTATAATTATAACTTATGATTTCGTAAGGTTAATGAGGCGTATTCAGATGAAAAGATGTATATTAGTGATGTGACACAGGCAGTTTGACCTGGGCGCTTTAGGAAGGTTTTTGTAATGCTTATCCTAAAGGCATGGCAATTTCGACCAAATTATGCTCTGAGCTAAGATCTTTTCATCTGTTTGCTTTGATTCATATTCTTTGCTACTTGAGTTATTAGGAGGGAGGCTAGAAGAAAAGGCAACTACTTATATAGCAAATGTACTTGACAAACGGGCAAAAGTATGCTGGTGGGTAGCAAATAAACGCGAGCTCAGCACCAGCACCAGCACCCAAAATACATTTTTTTCCACCCTTCATACATTTTTTTCCCACCCTTCACCTATATAGTACCACCTATTTTCTGCCCGTCTCTTCCCCACCTATTTTCTGCCCGTCTCTGCCCGTACCCGTTTATACAATCATTACCTGTTTGCCGCCCGCGGTAATGAATGCGACCCGCTGCAATGTAGAACTAGTAGACAAACTAACTTTCGAATTTGTGTTTTCCAAATCTCTCTTTCCCAACTTTCTCTACTCCGGCCAAGCAACCCGCGAATTTGTGCTCTCGGATTTCCACATTAAACAAACAGATCAACCATGGTAAAGAAGGTGATTGATCATCCGCCAGCTCAAGCAGTAATTCCAACGGAGGCCATGCGCCGGGTAAGCAAAAAGCAACTAAACAAAATTTCTATGGGTGGTCCCCTGTTAATTCGATTTTCTTGCATTCTTCCAGGCCAGAAGAAACGTTCCCTTAAGACCGGACCTGGCTGATTGCGGAAACGGGTCTGCCAAATGAGGGCGTTCATCCCTCTCAATTTCGAACAGATCTCATATTTGCAGCAGAGTACAATGAAATTTGGGATACCAACGGGGTCATTCCTGGCAAAACTTCTATTGATAAGGTAAGGCCAGAGCACGAAGAAGCTCTAATTGAACTTCTGAGCAAAATATACCCGGACGGATTGAAGAACAGAGAAGTTAGAAAGACAGTATCATACCTATTTGCATACAACGGCAAGGTTAAAAGTGAACCCACCAGCAGTGCTCCAGCGAGCAGAGCAGAGACCAGCAAATCTCAGCAAACCACAGCACCTGAAAGCATAGCAGAAAGGCAAGTGACCATAGACTACACAACTAATACAATTGAAAGGATTATTATAAAAAACAAGGTGCTGCGCACGAGGAATTACCCTTCGGTGGTCCGAGATAGAATATATGATTTCATTTTCTTAGTTCGAGCTAAGAAATCTTCCTTCGTTGTTGTTTGTTCCTTGTTTTTAAAGTGTCTCCCGTGTTAGATTATATGCAAGTACATATATTCTATCTACACTTGATCTTTGAAATGGTTGGTAGGCTCGCCTATCCTGAATCTATTTCTTAGGTCCCATTTATACAAGAGTTGTCGTGAAATGATAATCGTTTATTTAGAATAAACATAATGGTTTAAAAAGTTTGAGAAACAGATAAAACTGCAAAAAGTAGAACACAAAAGATAACAGAAGGAACTCTCCATTTTCATTAATACAACAGAATGTCCCATATTGCAAGGATTAAATACTCCCACACTCACGCCCTTTAGGTCACAGAAAAATAGCATTTCATGGGTACAATCCTGCCCCTACCATGCAATCCTGCAAGCAACAATGCCACAACCTATTTGTTCCGCAAATTCTAACGGCAACAATGCAACTGATTGAGACATGGAACCCTCGACCAACAAAAGAATGTCAACCTGCCCTCGCAATATCAAATTTGAGCAATCCTACTTTCATGTCCTACCAATCCTGCCAAGACAATACAAACTTCAAATGGCCCAAGTTCACCAGTCACAGACCCAACAAGGCAATCCTGCCTTCAACAACAGAAGCCTTCCTCCGATCATGCAATCCTGCATGAAAACAGAGATTCGACCAAGGCTGCCAAGATCAAAACCTCGATAGAAGCAATCCCCCCTCCTCGTCCTAGTGAAGGCAATCCTGCCAATTCCAATGACACGTTCATGCCCTTCGCAAAACACTTGATCATCAGAAGTGGTCCAAGTTAGACAGATGACCCCTTTTGTCCTTTTTGGCAATGGTATATTGCTGAGAAGGAAAATCCTCTCCGCTTAAATGATCAAGGCATTGTATAGTTGTAGGGGACATCACAATGGTACCAGAGCTTTGATTTCAAGTAGAGGCGGATCAAGCATTAGCCAAAATCCCTGCAAAATGAGAGCCTAGATGAACCTAAGAAAGAATAATAAAACATCTAAGAAGATATTCTAACCAAGTGCCAATCCACACTCTTGATCATCCTAGGAAGGCTCTGATACCATGATGAAGATCGTGAAGAACTAAGCATGCAAGAACTGAGATTCATTTCTATGGAAAGATGAGATATTTATACATGAATTCTAACGTCTCTATGCTAACAAACTAACAACTTCTTGGACTTTTATCACTCATTTGTCCATATGTAGCGTACTTGTCGCCAATCTACAACGATTAACTTTAGCTTACATATTCTAATGCTAAATTGGCTGTAAATTCTGATGGTGAACATCATGACCTCATGTTGTACACCATGTTGTACAGACAGTCGGTTGGATCACTAAGTTATCTCACAATCCACTATGACAGGGCTGATAATACATCAGAAGATAAGCAGCCATCAGTAAATGCTACTTGGCAGAAAATGTCTATAATAGAATATCATTTACAGGATACGTGTCATTCTTTGGTAAAAATGTAATTACACAGGCATGCAAAAGCAAGTTATTGTTAGCCTTGCACTCACGACTTTGTGCATATGAAACAGAAGAAATGATTTGGTGCTGCATTTGTACCAGGATCTTTAAGTTCATCACTTTATATGTTTACGGCTCAGGTGACATTTAACTAACAAAGTAGAACAACTGGCATCTGACTATCAAGCACTTTGAATATTCAGATCTTTCTCATGAAATCCCTTCTCTCCCACTTCAACACCATTACACTGCAGACCAGCTACAAAATAACTTGCTGGCACTCAATTCCACACATGAAGCGTCTCTTGAGCATTGTTGTTTAAAGCTCAAAGGAGACACCATCTATGCAAATACATCTGCAATGTAAACTTATAAAAACTACAATGTTTCTGTAGTAATATGGAAACCACAATGCATGCATCCTACAATCATTTTTTATGCAAATCCAAATGGGCATCCGTGATTTCTGTCAGGCTAATTAGCTAGTGACTAACTTTTCTTTTTGCCATAACCTGACCTTTGGACTTTGAAGAAAACTGGTGATTATATTGATCTGTAACTCCAAATGTTGTTGGGCCAACCTAGACCAAATACATGTTACTTCCACATTAGAAAAAATATTAAGAGAAACTAGGACCAATAATTTTCGACAAGCAAAGAGCAACCAGGTAACGTGTTCCTCAGACCATATGGTGGTTCCAATGCCTGGCTGCTTGTGCATGTTTTATGACAATCAATAAATGCTTAGCATACATGCCTACTGGTTTATAACTTGTTGTATTATGCGTTAGAGGAAAAAAGAAGATCAATGATATCCATTACACATTTTAGTCAGCCTCCAGCATATAATCATGCATGCACTCCTCCATTGTGATAACTACTAACCTTCAACTCTCCAGAAACAGCATCCCCCGTATCACTGCCACTGCCAACCAACTGCAACCCCAGTATGTGGGCCAAGCTGTAATTGAACTTGGAAGAAGCAGTAAATGTAATGACTTTTCTCATTGCAGAAATGTAAACCAGATATTTACTTGCTTTGATCCTAATGGCAAGTTCTCTGACTAGACAAGTTTTCAGAAAATGCATCTATCCAGGAAGGATGATTTGTGAAGATCTAGTTCGGCTTGCATCAAACCTAGAAGCTTGATCTTACGGCATCAAACTTCATGCCAGTTAGGCGGTTATAACAGCCCCCACCAGCAACAAGGATGACCGCCAGTTTACTGGCAACAGCCAGTTTGGAGCAATTTTTGGCATATTCCAGGCATATATGCCTGGAATATACCAAAAACCCATATGAGCAAGGGTTTGCCCCCTTAGGGGCAACACAAAAATAGCATTAATCACCTGGGTTCTCTGTGGGTCATTTAGATATTTGCTTTATTTTGTAAAAATATTTCTTTTGATCAGTTTGTTGCCTGAAAAAATTGCATAATTTTTACATATTCTTTTAGTTTTATACTTGTTACCATCATTTTTATAAATATGACTCCTTTGGCTGCTTGAGAATGAGAAATTTTAGTTGGGCTGAAATATTGTCACTACAAAAACTTTATTAGCAACCACACAAATGATTACTAGCAAGGTTTATTGGATTAGGATCATGTTACTCTTCGCATAACATTAGCTATTCCCTTGATCGAGGAAGCAAAGAGAAAATACTCCTAGATCAGAATAATAAAGCAGATCTATCAATAGAAGTCCTCCACTTCAGTAAGGCATTGCTCAAAAATTGTCTTGCATCCTTGAATTTAAAGGATTGCTCCTAGTATCATATTTAGTATGACAAATATGTCAGGCAAGTAAAAGATAAAAATTGGATTGAATTTATAAAATTACATTCTAAGTTAACTTACTTTTGATCATTGCTCAAGACAGCCTCCATTTACATGTGAGTAGTATTTCAGTATTTGTATAACATCGTGAAGGAAATTTCCATTCAGATCTGCCTTCTCAAATAGCACATCTGGCACAATAACACATCTTCAGGTGTATGATAGGCAATTACAAGAGACAGACGTGAATGAACATAGCCCAAATGGTAAACGTCTGATATCACATTCAATAAGCAGCAAACTGTTAGGAAAAAAAATCTTTTCGCGGTGTCACTGCAGCATGTGCATGGCGCACATTCTCTGAAATCACCTAGACGCCTCCTATTCTGATTGAGCAACTGGTGGTGAACTTCAGTAATTGGAAATCCATCTAATGATCTGTTGATAGATACAAAATTTAACTTCAAACCCTTCAGTGATGTACAACAGACCTATAAGATGGAACATCAAATTAGATCTAGCCAAGCCTTCACTGCAGAAAAAAGGCTCACCAGTCATGAGTATTCATAGGTTCTGCTTTTCTCCCAACTAGAATTCATACTTTATCTGCACCAAATCTTTTATTTATGTTGATCATCCATAAGTCACTTTCAATTAAAATAGATTGAATTCATTGTTCAGATCCCATTTTCCAATAAAAAAGGGACAAGAATTGCCCATGTTACATTCAGAGATAATACATCGAGAGCATATGCATCCAATGAGGTTTCAGATTCCTTGTTGTGCAGATAAGAAATATTAATTAGAAAGGTGACTGGAAGAAGAGCGCCTTTGAAGAATTTCCATTCATCGGTACTGAATTTTCCATGCCTGCAGGTCGTATTTTCAGACCTCAAAAGAATAAATAGAATAGAATAGAATAGAATAGGTTTTTAGCGTCCACGGAGACCAATTGGCCTATGGGACCCAAACAAAAAAGAGAGCAGCAAGCATATTACTGACAGGATTAAAAAACCCCCGCCCCGAAGGGTTTTCGAGGGAAAAACCTTAGCAGTAATAAGCCTGCTGGCACACTGTACAATTGCATAGGACAGTTCAATACCGTCCCGTAGGACACAAACGAGTCCGTGCATCCATAACCTCCTGGAGGTATGACCCCAACAAACCCACTGACGCCGTAGCCAATAACTGATGCAACGGCTGGCGGGCACTAGTAATCGAACATATCGGCTCGGATATGGGCAAAATCTTGGGCAGTGTCGGAGGGCATGACATTCATCCTCAATCGCGCCCTGGTGGCAACACTGGCAAAGCCTTTGCTCCCGTGCTTCACGAGCCCAACGCCCTGTTTCAATGCGGAGGCGATGTGCCCCCGTGCGAATGGAAGCTATAAGCCTGCGTTTCTTCATGGGTAGCTGGGTGTACAAATCTTTGGTGTGGGCCTCTTGTGAGCCTAGGATTGACTTCTTTGGCGATAGTGTGCCAGCTTAACATGTGTCAGAGCCTCTGCATCCCACAGCCTGCGAAGGAAAGTAGCATCAAGGTATAGTTTAAGTGCCTCGCGATCTTTCTTTGTCCTGACCTGGACACATCTGTTTGCCTGCACACCCCAGCGTGAGAACCACTGAGCCTGCTTGTCTTTCCAGCAGGATTTCAGGCGTTGGGGACCCATTGCCGTGGCCAAAGCAAGGCGGGGCAAGCGTGTATCAGCCATAGCGACCACCTTTTGGAAGTAAACGATATGGCGTTCCAATGCAGCCCGTTGAAGGGGTAGAAATCCTGTCTCCTGGAGTAGGATCTGGTACGGAACTGTGGACTTCACCCCCAGGGCCCGTGCCAAGAAGGCCTTCTGCACCTGCTCGAGGTCATTCCAGGTGTTGAGGGATATCACTGGACCCCAAACTTCTGCCCCATACAAAAGGGCCGGCTCAACCAAGGCCCGAAACAAATGTGACTGGTGACCCCAGGCATACAACTCTGCCTTGTGGCTGTTGTTCTGCATGGCATATAGTGCTTTCCAACCCGCAGGTGACCCGCGGCAACCCGATAGCCGCATCCCAATGGGTGGTAGTTGAGAACTCAATCCCCAAGTACTTGTAGGTCGGAGCCACCTCTACCTCTTGCCCCGTAAGTGAATGTGGGAAGCCTTGGGCGGCGGGATGATGCAACTAGCGGCACACCTAGTTTTGGCCAAGTTAACTTGCATGCCGTGAATTGGCAAAAGTGTCAAGAGCATCCGGTGGCGTTGCATGTCCTCTGGAGTATAGGCCATGAGGTTGACATCGTCAGCATATATGAGTTGCCGGATTGTGTGATGCATGATATGTGCGCCCGCACCTCCATGCTCAGAGAGCCAATCTTCCAACTGATCAATGTACAGGCCAAAGAGTGTGGGGGAGAGGGGGCAACCCTGACGCACTCCAATGCTACTGGTCACCGGCTGTGCTGCTGATGTGATACGGCCTGAGCATGCCTCGTACAGCCTATATACTGCATTCTGCAAGTCCAGGGGGGTCCCCAGCTGCCGCAATCTGTCCCATAGCTTATTGCGGGGTACTGTGTCGAATGCCTTTGCAAAATCCACGAAACAACAGTACAGGTTCTGCCGGCGATTCCTGCTATCTTCAATCAATGTGCGCAGAGTGAAGATATGATCAATGGTGGAATGTCTGGGCCGAAAACCTGCCTGTGTAAGAGCTCGCACCTCCGTTTCCTCTGCCCATATTGTCAGCCGCTGCTCAAGGATGCCAGCCAACAGTTTTGCAAAGAGAGAGCTGACCATAATAGTGCGGTAGTTGGCCGGACATTGAGGGTCCCCTGCTTTGTATATGGGCACTACTCTACTAGTGGTCCATTGCGTAGGGAAGCCTTCTCGCAATGCTTTATTGAACAATGCCGTGAGAACAGGCACCAGTGGAGGCCCAGCCCATTTCAGAAGCTCTGCATGCATGCCATCTAAATCTGCTGCCTTCCCATTAGCTAGGCGCTGTAGGCCCATGATGACATCCCCTCTCGCGATAACCGTAGCCATGCCTATCTGTGGAGGGACTGATGCCCGCCCCCGAAATGGTCATACAAATTGCTGCAAATCTTGTACCCATTGCTCCGCAGGTGATGTTCCCCGGGGTGTGCGGCAGTTTGCTCAAGACCCTTCTCCGTATGTCTGGGGTGCGGGTCGGGAGACCAAACATCTGCTCTTTTGCTCTGCGAGGTATCTGGCCTTCTTGTTCTTGAAAAGAACGGTATTGATTTGGCGGCCGGCGGGCTTGGAGATGGGATCGATGACTTGCTTGGGAGTGTCGTTTGAGCTCCCGACACTCATCATCAAACCATCGGGTTGCGGGGAAGGTGGTGGTGCACGAGGCTTGCGCGTGGCGCGGCCTCTCCCAAAGCATCTTTCTGCAGCCGTCGAAGGCGTGAGTCACCGAGCAGGTGTTCTTGAAGTGTGGGGAGTTGCGGCCCGCCCCCGCCAGATCATGCTCAAGCAACCGGGCATAGGTCCCTGCAAAGGCTGGGGCACCCGGGTGTGTTGAGGCGGGGGTGCACGGGGAGCTTCCCACCGGAGATGCATGAGCAGGGGCGGTGGTGAGTCTACTTCCTGCGTCGAAAGTGTCCGTCCCGATGGAAAAATGAGTAACCCAGTGCGCACTCCAGTTCCTCAACCAGCCAGATAATCCACCCACCGAGCCGCCCCTTGGTTCTCCTGTCTACAAGTGCAGCAGCTGGAAGACGGCCATTGCACCAACCCATTACAGATAACCAGGTCAAAGATACTACCCAGCAACAGCAACTGCCTGCCATAGCGCGAAATATGGCTGTCATCTGATATCCTTGACCAAGCCACCTCTGCGGGGTTCAGCTGCAAGACGTCCTCTGCCAGGGGCTCAAATTTTGGAACCTGCTCGGCTCCTGTGCGTGCATTAAAGTCGCCAAGCAACATAACCCTGCCCAACTGTTTGTGCTGCTGTATGTCATCATATAGATCGACATAAGGCTCCAATCGATCCACATCTGAATGAGTGTTATAAAAGTTGCTCTCGGCATGTGGAAAGTAGCATGCTGCTATGAGGAGAGTGTCGCCATTTGTCATCTTTGCCGCAGCGCACCCACAAGTAGCGATTGTTATTGCGTCTGTTTTGTGCAACGAGACCCGAGTGCCTCAAGGTTGCACCTGGTAGTAGCGAGGGGCAACCCCGCCATGCCCTCGCTTGCCTGTGCACTCATTGAACACCGAGAAATCACGATAGCCCGGAGGTCTGGCGGTCACAGGTTCTGCATGCTCCCATGTTTCCATGAGGAAAATGAGATCCATATCCGGTGCAATAGAGTTGAGACTCTCGCCTTTCTGCCAGGGGAAGCCCCGACAGTTCCAAGACACCATCAACCAGAATAAACATTACCTGCAGATGTTTGAATCAAAAGTAGAGACAGAGACAGTAAAACCACTTGGCAACTCCCGTTGACATCATAGGGCTGGTGTCACAAAAATAAAAAATTTCACATATAAGTTAATGCAGTTTCCAATTTTTCGTTTCTGTTTTTTCACGTCTAATTTTTTCGCACCACAATCTATGTGTCTATTTGCTTGCCACATTTTCGTCTTGCAAATTTAATCCGTCAATTTGCATATATCCAGAGCAACTAGCATTTTTATAGATAAGCCCATTCTCTAGTATGTGAAATTTTTTTGGCCTTGGACAATGATTTGCATGATAAATTATAGTCGCAGTGGTAACCTAGCTACTTATCTGACAAATGTACTTGACAAACATGAGATGTGGTTTTTGTTACGAATGCTCTAATCTTTCTGCAAATTCATCAACTAATTAGAAAGCAAAATACCACAGGGTACTCGTTTTACCACCCAACCGGACCAACTAGAAGAGATATCACCAAGTCAAGCTACTCCGCAAGACTGTATAAGAACAAACTCTTTCTAGCCACCAACCACTGGTGTTACATGAACTCCTTCTAATGATATGATCAAGCAAGGAACAAGAGAAGATACTAGAAGGTAAGGCTAGGCTCATCATCAACATAGGAAGAAGCAGATCTAGCTGTGCAGTCAACTCAGACCCCTATGCACCTTTCTGGGCATAACTTTCAAACCGTAAAGAATCTATGGACAACCAAGCCCAATCTGGAAACTAGACTTCAAGAGCTTTCCAACAAGGTAAGGATCGCCGATTTCTGAGTTGTGGTTGCGGAGATATCACATCTCAAAGTTGTCCTTCTATTTATAGGCAACAATACCTTTTTTTGCCTTTTTGCCTCTAAATAAAGGTCAAGGTTTATTTTTAGCTCTCTCTTTGATAATAGCAAGGCTTAGACATACTGGATGACTTTCTTACTTGATCATATCAATAAATATTGTTCCATGCAAGGCCACTCCCCCGAGCACCATTATTAGTTATTAACCTTAAACCATATCAATTCCTCCCCTTCTTAGGATTGATCGTCCTCGATCAAGAAATTATATGGGAAATTTGACACAACCAAGTCCATGGCTACAACCTGCATAATAAAAAGTTGTCAAGTCCAGCCCTTTAGGCTAAAAATTTCCAAGTCCAGTTAGGCTAAAAATTTTCGTAACCAAGTCCATGGTTACAACCCTGATTGAATCCACAATCAGAAAATAATTTACCACAACCAAGTCCATGGTTGCAACCCTAGTTGAATCCACAACTAGAAATATCTTATTCCTGCACAACTCAGAAATAGTTACGGATATTCTTGTACTTCCAAAGTACCGAATACCCCTCGTACCAGGTACAGATGTAACTTTGTCAAGCCAATTGTGTTGCAACCACAATTACTAGTCTTCAAAGTTTTACATCTTATGCTCTCTTTGTTCAAGCCTATTGTGCTTTGGAGACACAATTACTGATCTACCAAGAGGCATTCACATCAAGTATACCATGTTCAAGCCGGCTACGTTGCAATCGTAGTCACTAATCTACCATGGGTATACACATAAAAGTATCTATTCCTTATTCCAAATAAAGAAAATCAACTTAATTTGTCTCAAAATGTTTACTAACCTCCACCAGAAGCACCAACTTCTGATCAATCTCCATTCCAGTTTGCAATCTCCAAAGACCCGGAAGACTGCGATCATCGGGAATAACAAACATTCTATTCACATGGACATGAGCACCAACTCATTCCAATCTCTTGGACATGGCATCCGCTCATTCCAATCACTTGGTCAAGAGCACCAACTCTTTCCAAACTTGAGGCACCAACCTCAGCCATAAGGATGCAATAAGAAATATCTAAAGATTCTAATCACAATCCCTAAACATCAAGTTCATACCAGACAAGAGGTAACCTATTTCCTTAAGATATCTTGAGTGCCGCTAAGCCACTCAAATTTCCAACTCTTCTATCACCCACAGCTCCGCTGGTAAAGACCGGAACTGAGCTCTGATACCAATTGTTACGAATGCTCTAATCTTTCTGCAAATTCATCAACTAATTAGAAAGCAAAATACCACAGGGTACTCGTTTTACCACCCAACCGGACCAACTAGAAGAGATATCACCAAGTCAAGCTACTCCGCAAGACTGTATAAGAACAAACTCTTTCTAATGATATGATCAAGCAAGGAACAAGAGAAGATACTAGAAGGTAAGGCTAGGCTCATCATCAACATAGGAAGAAGCAGATCTAGCTGTGCAGTCAACTCAGACCCCTATGCACCTTTCTGGGCTTAACTTTCAAACCGTAAGGAATCTATGGACAACCAAGCCCAATCTGGAAACTAGACTTCAAGAGCTTTCCAACAAGGTAAGGATCGCCGATTTCTGAGTTGTGGTTGCGGAGATATCACATCTCAAAGTTGTCCTTCTATTTATAGGCAACAATACCTTTTTTTGCCTTTTTGCCTCTAAATAAAGGTCAAGGTTTATTTTTAGCTCTCTCTTTGATAATAGCAAGGCTTAGACATACTGGATGACTTTCTTACTTGATCATATCAATAAATATTGTTCCATGCAAGGCCACTCCCCCGAGCACCATTATTAGTTATTAACCTTAAACCATATCAGTTTTTGTATTGTCGATGACATAATTCTGGAGGTAAAAAAAGATTTTAGAAATATATTCAGGGAAATATTACACAATGTTCTTCATCATGCTGCTTTGATTTTGGCAGGGGAAAAAAAACATGACTTTGTGATTAGATGAAACCTTTGTGCTCTTGTGGTATTGAGACAGTGGAAGAAAACCTGAATGTTCTTTTTGTGTGCTAAACAAGGTGCACCCTGGACTACCACAGTCATCGGATTCGTCGATCCTACGACCTAGGTTGTATGTTGGGGCCTGTGGGCACCTCTCATTTCGTTTATAGTTATTTATGGTTGGAGGTGCCTATGATTTTGAAACATGAAATACGTTTGCCTAAGATTTTAGAATTTGAAATATGAGAGTTCGAACCTCTACCAAAATAATTCAATGTCCTAACTAAGTCTACTTTAACCAATATACCTAGTGAGCTAATATGATTATTTTTTATTTTGAATCTTTGTTTTTTTTTATAACAACTTATTCGATTGTTTTAGGGATATATGGTCTATGGTTTCAGGAATTGTTATTTTTATATCCATACCAAATCCCCCTGGAACCCCCTGTTATTTTGCAACATATTCTAAACGAGGTGCACCCTGGACTACCACAAAGCAAGAATTCATTATTTTGAGAAATTTGGATTTCTCGTTAAGCTTGAAATAGGTTGCAGTGGCCATACAAATCGCAAAAATACATTCACGAGTACCTCATTGGTGACCCAAAAACAGGCAAAAAAGGTTGGACAAATCGCGATCGCGATCATTTTGCACATGGAAGACCAATATTTTACGGCTTATTTATAATATATAGCATTGTTTTTTTTTTTTTTGAGTGAATGGGGTTTTTTTCATTAATTATAGAAAAAGGTACAGCATAGTGAGTGAACCTTTATAGATAGGCTACTCATAATAATAAAAACTATCAAATGAACACAAGTGAAATAGGTGCTGTTGTAAGCACATAATAATAGTAATGTAATGTGCAGAATAGTAACAAAAACAGTAGTGAACTGAAATAGAAGATGAGAAATATGATGTGCTGCCTCTAAGTGTGTAAGCAGCATAATTGAACAATTCCTGCAGAGAAAAAGTAAATGTTAATAAAAATTTTGTAGAAGTTATATGCAAGTCCGTTTCAAGCCGTGGGTCTTTGATCCACCGATTTGGAAGGGTAGGGTGGTTTGTGTGAAAGTGATATGTGTGTAGGAAGTCATAGTGAGCTCGAAAGTTTGGTTGAAGTATAAGGGTTCTGCCATTTCCCCAGTTTAGCTCAGTGATCAGCCTGTCAGCATTGGTAGTTGACATCAGAATTATTAGAGTGCCATATGCATCTGCCAGTCCCCTATGATGGTAGTAGCATTCCCTGTAATACTCAAACTGCTGATTTGTCATTCTTCTACTGTTACTCTCCATAAACCACCAGATCTCGTGCATAAGGTATGTGCTTCTGCAGAACTCCATAGCCCAATCTAATTCTTCATCAGGTATGCTAATTATGTCTATATTTGTGACGCCTCTAACTGTGCCTGTCCACATATCATATGTGTATTGTATGTCATGTACCAGCCTCTGCCCTGGAAAAAGTCTGTATTCTGCAGGCTCCACTGAAGTGCCAAAGTCTCTGCTAAGGCTCCCCATGTAATCTAGGAGAAGTACAATGAGTGTCAGTAAGTAAATCATGACAATTTAGTTTGAACAGTCTATGAGCTCCTATGAATTGACCTATATTTAACCATTTTGTATCCAAGTCATCTTTGTGCAAGTGTTTTTGACTGGTGGCAACCATCTCAATGTCATATATGACTTGTGATTTGATCCAGAACATAGATATTTGTTTTCCTCCATACTGGCATCTGTTTCTATGCTTCCAAACATTCCATAATGCAATGCAACATAAAGTATTCTTATAAGCATCATCATTCATCAAAAATTCCAGTAAAGTAGCAGGACAATTTATATGAAAGGTTTCTTCAAACCATGCCCAAAAAGTAGTGAGCTTTACACAGCCAAATATGTGCTCCATAGATTCAACATATCTGCAACCAAGAGGGCAATAGGGATTAACTGAATTGGTTGCAGAATTGGAGTGCCTTGAGATAGTCTCCAGACATGGCACACTCTTATTTGCAATTAACCACGCAAAATAAGAAATTTTGGGGGGCAAGTAGGAAAGCCAAATATTTTTGAATAATCTTAATTCAGTGTCATCTGAAAGATCCCAATAGAGCTTAGACTTAGGCTTATTTAAACAAGTATAAACCTTGGATACCTTGTAATTGGATTTACCACACAGAGTCCATTGGGCAGTGATAGGATTGTGTTGGATATTGACATTGCCAACTCTTTGCATGATGAATCTGTACATAATTTTGTCTGAAGAACTGCCTCTGATTCGATTTTTCAGATTGGTCCATGATGTCCACCTTGTGTGATCCCAGAGATCACCGAGATGTAATATTCCATAGGACATCCACTTTTTATATATCTTTGGGTGGTTTATGGCCAAAGGAGTGGAATTATCCCTGGAGAAATTGGGATTCCAGAATAAACTTGTGTTAGAGTGACTGTTCTCAATAGCAGAATTATCAAAGGTTTTGTGAACCTTGTTCCAAGCCAGAATGAAACTTCTCATTAGAGGGGAAGTATTAGGGGCAGGTTTCAAAGTTGTGAAAGCTGAGGAAGGTAAACTATGGCTGATCGAAGGATGCCCTTTAGGGTGACTGCAAGATAACCAATATTTGATAAAAACCATAGCTGGGTTGTTATGATTGAATAATGATTTCCAAATGTATTTTCCTGCTAATGCAAAACCCTGAAGGGTCAAATTTTTGCAGCCAAGGCCACCATGTATCTTGCTTCTGGTGATAGTGTTCCAGTTAACCATGTGATGATTCTTCCAGATAAAATTTCTTACAATTCTCTCAATTTGTTGATAAATGCCTTTGGGAGCCAAGAGAGCTGAGGAGTAATAAATGTGAGAAGCAGCAATGACTGAATTAGCAATTATTGTTCTCCCTGCCAGAGAGAGACAATTGCCATAGTTGCCTAATTTCTTTCTAATTTTTGCAACTATAGGAGACCATAACTCTTTTAAACTGGGATTGAGTGACAGAGGCATACCTAAAAGGCTAGTTGTCTCAGTTGATCTAATGCATTTGATACCAGCAATGCTATCAGTGTTCATGTCTCCAATGATAGTACATTTATTTAGATTCAGCTGTATGCCAGAGGCAGCTCCAAAGATGTGAATGATGTGGAGAAAATTGGCAATGATGCTAGAATCATTTTTGAGAAAGCTGAACGAGTCATCTGCATATTGAAGAATAGACAGATTGGTTGTATTGTCTGGAAGATTAAGTCCAACAATATTCCCCATAGATTGATGGTAATTGATCACTCTAGTTAACATCTCTGCTACAGCCAGAAAGAGATAAGGTGCAAGGGGACATCCCTGTCTCACCCCTCGAGCAAGAGGGAAAAAATAGCCTTGGGAACCATTGACAAGGACAGTTGATTGAGATCTGGAATTTAGGCCCAAAATAAGCTTAATAATCTTTTCACTGAAGCCAAGCTTTTGAAGAGAAAATTCTAGAAAGTTCCACCTAACAGTGTCAAAAGCTTTGGAGAAATCTAGCTTGAGCAGAATGCAGTTTTGCTTAGTAAGATTATTCCAGTGCATTCCCTCCATGGCTGCAATGTAGTTATCCAGGATGAATCTGTTGGGGAGGAAGGCAGATTGATTCAAGCTAATAACATCTTGGAGATGAGATTTGATCCTGTTGGCTATGATTTTGGCACAAACCTTATAGGTGGAGTTTGTCAGAGAGATAGGCCTTTAGTCAGAGAAGGATTGAGGATTGTCAACCTTGGGAATTAGAGTAATAAGGCCAGATGAAAGAGAAGGATGAAGGTGGTTCGAGTTCCAGAAGCCTTTGATCATATGCACAAAGTCATCTTTAAGAATTTCCCAAAATCTAATAAAAAATTCTGGGGGTAACCCATCAGGACCTGGACTTTTACCTTTTGCAAGACTTTTTAGGGTGGAGAAAATCTCTTCAACATTTGGAATTGCCTCCATTGCAGGGGTCATGGCAATGTTACTTTGTAAACCATTAGTTTCAATGAAATCAGTGAAAGATTTAGCTTCTGCAGTCTGGACATGATTGTCTGAGTGTTGGGAAAAAATATTGGCATAGTTCGAGCAGAAGAAGTTGGAAATTTCTTTTTGATCTGTAATGGTGTTATCATTTCCATCCTTGACTGAGATAAGTTGACTTTTCATAAGCCTAGACTTAGCAACTCTGTAGAAGAACCTTGAGTTTCCATGATCCATGTTAGGTAGGTATTTTAGTTTACACCTGATAGATGCTCCTTTAGCTTCTAGCTCTTCAATGGTTTTAATTACCATTTCTAGACTTCCTTCTTTTCTATGAAGCTCAATATTGAAGGGGTCAGTTTGCAGATTGATTCTAACCTCCTTCATTTCCTGCAGACAAGATTTCTTTTTTGCCTGCTTGATCTCATGAAAATTCTTTGACCATTGTTTAATCCAGGCCTTTGAATTTTTAATATTGGCATAGAAGGTTCTCATAGAATTTGTAGATCTGACCTTGGGAAGAGTGGCATAGTATGCAATGTAATCTTTACAGAAGGCTTCAGAATCTAGGAGGCTGCAGTTTAATTTGAAAGGTGTATTACCATGCCTTTTGATGGAGAGCATAAGTTTGGTTGTAAAGAACTGAGGCTGGTGATCAGAAATTGAAGTACACTCATCACTGTAAACCAGACAATTATTCCATATCTCATTATAAGTGTTGTTAATGTAAAACCTGTCAAGTGCACAATATACTCTGTTACTCCCTTCTTGCTTATTAGACCATGTGTAGACTGAGGTGGAAGATGGGATGTGCTGAAGAAAATGGTTGTCTAGCATTTGATCCCATTGAGTTCTTTCAACAGAGGACATGTTGAGATTTTTCCCAATTTTCAAATCCCATGTAGGGGTGTTATTAAAGTCCCCTGCCATAATCCAGGTATCACAATCCTGAGATGCAATATAATTGTTTACATTGAGCCAAGTGTTAGCTCTAGATCTCGACTCAATAGAGGCATAAACATTTATCACACCAAATTTGGAGTCATTATGTTTAAAGATTACTGATTGCCAGGTTCTGCAAGGGCTAGTGTAGACAGAGATATGAGTTAGGTGTCTCCAAATAATGCAGAGCCCTCCTGAGGTTCCAGTTGCTTCAATCCATGTGGAGGAAAAACCTGGACCAATCCAATCTGAAAGATTGGAGCACTCAAAGCTGGGGAGCCTTAGCTCCTGAAACAGAATGATGTCTGCATCATAACTCCTAATTTGGGAAATGGCTCTTCTTCTTTTCAGAGGGCCCTTTATGCCTCTTAGATTCCAACTTAGAATCTTCATGGTTAAATTAGGCAAAGGCAACCTTGGGGGGAATCAATGGAGTCTGGCAGCGTTTTTGGATTTAAGCCGAGTATTAGCTGCAGGGGTATTGTAGAGCAGACCAGAATTATGTTTGCCCTTTTTCTTTTTGATCTTTTTAGCAATAGAGTGATCAACAGAAGTCTTATCCTGATGAGCATTCAGGTAGATATCATTGTCCCAGAGGCTATCAGTGTTTGATAAGTGGTGTGAGAGGGCATTCTCTTTGTCAGGGTCTAAATCTTCAGAGTCCATGTCTACAGACAATTTCTCATAGTGAGAGCATTGCCAGAATTTTGATTTGCAACAATCAGGTTGTGTAGTCTCTATAGAAGTATTGTTAATGGAGTCAGGTATAATATTATCTCTATTAGGATTATTGACCATCAAATTAGCTTCAGCATTTATAATGGAAAGATCTTGCCTGGGATTAACTTGTTGAAGGTGTGTTGAATCTGGAGATGCATGTTGAGTAGAGTCTGCTTGTTTCTCCTTGTCATGTTGGCATTGTACTCCTAATATCTCTGTTTGCTCTTGGGAATCTGCACACCATAAATTTTGTTCCCAAACATTTGATATATCCTTAGCCTTTTCATATCTGTCCTTCAAGTCAACTGACATATTTTCAGGGGATTAAACACCTTGTCTGCATCACCTTTTCCAACAATATGTACATCCACTATAAGCGACTCTAATTCCTCAGTAGGCTGCGAGCTATCTCGGGGAAATGGCTGAAGTTTTAGATGAGTGAGGAGTTGAGTGTGAGGTATCATCATAGTCAACATGCAGGAGGGGGGCTGCAGATTCTATTTCAGGTGAGAGTGTAGTGGTGGGGGGGATAGAGTGAATGATTGATGTGATAGGGGCCAGAGTGTGATGGGGAGATGGCAAGTTGAGACCTTTGCATATAACATCTGCATAATTATTAACATCTGGATCGTCTGATATATCTGCAAGAATGGCAAAAGAGTTTGACACTTCTATGTCACTGAGGTCACTGTCAATATCTGCAGCATGTTCATTGTCCTGGATATCCATATTGACATTTGCACTTGTGAAACCATGCTGTATGTCAGTATGTTCAATACCTTTTTCATTAATTAATGAAACTCCATTCAAACCTTCTGTCTCTGTTATGTTTTTTGATGTAGTTGAGACTGAGACCCTTTTGTTTCCAGTTGGAATATCCCGAGAAGTTTTGCTTGATAAATGTTGATGGCTGGTGTTGCTCTTAGAATCCTTTAGGATATTTGATAGGGTCCTGTGGAGATCAATTCTTGGAGGCAGAAGTGGTGCCTTGCCTTTGCCATTGAGCATGTTTCTGTTGTGCTCAATGTTTGCCTTGTTAATTTGTGAAGCACCTTGAGATGATACTTTTGCTGACTCAATTTGCTGCCTGGTTTTCAGAGTTGGCTTTTCCATATCTTCAGCTAGTCGATTTTCCTTGATGGAAATTCCTTTGTTTAGAACCTTAATTCCCATATGCTTGTCAGAAGTTGATGTTCTGAAGGGTATTTGGGAATTATTAGGGAGATCATGATTTTTCTGCTGTGCCAAGTTCCTGACTTCCCTATGTTTCTGAATTCTTCTAGCACTGCCATTTACTTTGCTCCATTCTTTTTGAGGAGGTGGAACATTTTGAACTGGTATGTTAATGCCTGTTTGTTTGGATTGCTCAGAGATAGCAATTCCTTTTTCCTGAAGATCATTATGATTTGTTTCCTTGTCAGGAAGGAAACATTCAATGCCAATCGTATGTCTAGAGTTACAACTCTGGCAATGATTTGGTAAACCTACCCATCTAAGTTGTAAGGTAGATGTCTTTCCAAAGAAGTCCAAGAATGATATGGCAGTAGGGATGACTTTGGTGATGTCTAGCTGTATGAAGCATTTGGGAGGTTTGAATGAGGAATATTCTGTGGTAAGGTAGGTGCCAATGGAGTTAAAAATGGAGGAAAAGCAATCCTCATTCCAGTAAATGGGACTTAATTCACTCATAGTGACAGAAGCAATATGATATTTTCTGAATTCGTTCAGAGGCAGGGTGGCATTCCATTTTAGGAAAGAAACTTGGAATGTATTACAGGTAGTGAAGCCAAGCTTCAGTAGATAATTTGAAGTCCTGGAGCAGCCACATTCCACCATAATGTAAGGGAAATTTAACCAGTAAATAGAGTTTATGACAATACCCTTGTGTAGCCTCAAGAGATGGTCCCAAAGCTTTTCTATTTTTAACCCAACAGAATCCACTTTGACAACAACAGCAACCTTGGATAAAGATTCAATTTTGGAAGCAATCAAAGGTGAGTTCAGGTGAATACCTCTGAATAGCTGGATATTTGTAGGGGCTCTTGATTGTTGGTATTCAAACTCGGAGGCAAGTTGTTCATCTGAGATGATTGGTTGTGCTGGTCGTGGAAATAAGGTAAAGGTACCCCATTTGCATCGAATCTTGGTAAAATTTGGGATCCCCTTTGGTCCGTGAGCTAGAGTGTCCCGTTGAACAAAATGGCTGAAATGATGCATTTCTTTTGTGAGAGGTTCTTGGTTAGCAAAATTTCCAAATTTAATAATTTTGATGGATCAAGGTGGAATGCACTTAACGAGAGAAGAAGCGTCCCTTTGAGCAAAAGTGAGGAAGGAGCATGAAATTATGAAGGATCGAAAGAGAATTTGAATTTAGGGCTGACGGGCCTTGAAAAAGTTTATTTTTTTGGGGGAAATTCGCCATAAATGCAAAAAAAAGGGGAAGTCTGTCCGAGGCTATGGAGGCTAAAGAAATGAGAGAGAGATCAAGGAAAAAAATTCTACCTAACAGCTTAAAGGGATAGAATTACCATAAAATTGCCAGAGGTACTCAGAAGCACGGATTGAATCAAACTGAATCATTCTGAGAAAATTTTAACCATAATTTTGTTCTCTGTCCATCCACAATGTACCTGAAAAGTTGCAGATGCTGAGATGTTCTTGTTGCCTGTAAATTCTAGCACCCAAGCTTCAATCATCTCGGCTTCAAATTCTTCTGAAGATGGTACAATTGAGTATTCCGGCTCAAACAGGTGATCTGGGAAGAATTGATTGAGAATAAGACTGTCCCAAAGCTCGGAAGATGATCCAATTAAAAAACCACAGGTGATTCTATGATCCTGCTTTAGAACAGTGAAAAATTTTGTATCCATGCATAGAGAAAAAGATGAGGAAATCAGATATAGCTGGGCCTCTACAAGGCCAGCAAATTGGGGAGGGCAAATTTGGATCAAACAGTGATTTCTCTGGTGAATCAAATCAAGAACGAGTTTGAATCACAAAAGACAAAGAATTCAAGAAAATTGGCGCTGATTGATGACGTGTCCATGATAAAGGCCAAGACCTCGGAGCAGAATATATAGCATTGTAATTGACGTAGATATCGCACATGATGGGCTCCGAAAGATCGCCATTGCGATCCTCTAGAACAAGAAATGGGTGCATATTAGACACCCAAAGACAAAATAACATTTTCATTTTATGCAATTTTGTTTACCCAATAATGAAAATGCTTAATAAAAAATACAATCTTAAGAAAATAAAACATTAAAAAACAATTTTTTTTTTTCTCAACAACATCGCCGTGGCGATTTGCTTGAACAGAAATATAGATGTGTTCCCCTGGGTTGTGCTCATCCAAATCGCCATTGCTATTTCATGGAGCATAAAGCTTCAATAAACTAGAGCTTGTAAGATTATGTACGGAGGGTAAGATTGCAATTAGATGGTAAGAATCACCTACAATTGCAATTAGATGGTAAATACCAAAAAAGACAGATGAATTCTCTAAACTTACCAGTAAGTGAGTAAGAAAATATTCTCTGATCTGTGGAATACCTTGGATGTGGAATTTTTATTGAGATTATAGAGTTGTGGAATACCTTGAGAGATCTGTGGAATACCCGCAGTGGTTAACCCATGGAGTGGCAAGCAGAGACAGACCCTAGGATTTGAAGGCCGTGTATCGCAGATTTGAAGGCTCTCTAAGATGGATTTGAGAGCTCTACCCTGCATATCACAAATAAGAATTGTTACAGGAAGCAAGGAAGGCAATCCATATAGAAAAGAAAAAACAAAAACATCTGTCGGCCTGAAGATCTGGAAGCCTAAGAAGAGAATGCCGTGGAAAAATACATAGATTTCTGCCCCTTTTCAGATTATTGCAGCGATTTGAGGGTCAAATTCTCAGGCCCAACATGTTTTCCCTTTTTAAATTTATGATCACGACCATTTTTGCTCATTTGAAGATCTTCTGATCGATTTTGTGGGCGCCCAATACAAAATGCTGCATTTTCCATATCTGTGCAACTAGAAAAACCCAATTCGAAATGAGGCGATTCTTTTTGTTGAAAGGATAGAATCAGAGCCCACTATGTTGCGCGGATTAGCTGCACTGAGAGATAAAAAAAAGGATAGAAGCCCAATGAGATCGAATCTAGCTCTGATATTCTTTGCAGAAAACCTTCTTGCAAAAAACCCTTCCACTAGCCTTAAAAATAACCATTCACAAAGTTTCCACTCCCGATTAGCTATAGCCGCTGTAAAAAATTCTAGAATCTGAAGCCCAATAACAAAAGCTCTGGCTATGGCCTTGAAATCCGCCCTTGGCTATGGCCGTTACAAAAATCTTGTAGATCCATAACCCCTGTATGAAAACCCTGGCTATGGTGATGAGGTTCGGCTTTGGCTATATGGTCGGAGAACCTAGCATGGTCGCTGCCTGCCACTCTAGTAAGACCACTCAAATTTAATATTTAATGTGGATGTACCTAATTCCTGCCCATGTTGGGCGGGACCAAATTTCAAATTAAAGTGAACCACATTTTGTTGATGGTGGACCCGAAGGGCTCTATCCAAAATTCTCAAAATCTCCCTATTTTATCTAATTAATGAATTCGTGCATCACAGTCGTCGTATTCATCGATTCTATGACCCAGGTTGTATGTCGAGGCCTGTGGGCACCTCTCGTTTTGCTTATAGTCATTTATGATTGGAGGCGCCTATGATCACTAATAGAATTTAGGGGGGTTTGATACGCTCTAATAGTAACGCTTTAAAACTTTGAAACGCAAAGTTAGTTGTAACGCGCAACAAATAAAAAAATTCATTTCTTGAAATGCGTTACAAAATTTAGCATTTGCAACGCGTTACAAATGTGTTTGAAATGCGTTACAATCGAATATCGTTTCAACACCAAAACGCGTTTCAAAGTAGAAATTTGAAATGCGTTACAACTCCTCTGAAATGTGTTACAATTTAAATGCGTTACAACTTTGAAACATGTTTCAAGTTAGATGTTGAAATGCGTTACAACTGACCCTTGCGTTACAAAGCTAACGTTTTAAAAATATTTGAATTATTCTATTTCTTTGTTTCTCAGCATCAGCGTCACCTTCCTCTGTTGAATCCGCGCGTTCTTTCTTCTTTGAATCAGCTCCAACATGCAAAGCGATCCCCTGGCTGGGTTATCTGCCTCTACGAGGAAGAGAATGGCTTGTGAGCTACGTAAACAAGGAATAGAACAACCAATTCTTCCAAGGGAGAGTTATGCTGGCCAATTCTCACCTTGTTGGTGTAGAGATTGTTGCGGTCGACATGAACGAATACCAATGATTATAGCAGATCATCTACAAAAAGTTGGTCCATCTTGGTGTGCTCCAGAGAGTTTTTGTAAAAGATAACCCTCCTCTTCTATCATTCCACTTCTAGACAGGTTAGTATATGGTTAAGTTTATTTGCTTTCATATTTTCTATTCCCTTTAAGTTCTATGTAATGGTGTTTGACATAACACATCACATCGCAGAGTGTAACTCAATTATGTTACATTAGTTTTTCAAAAGGAGTTTGGAGAAATATCCCTGAGGAAGATGATGAGGTGGACTCAGCACAATGTCAGTTTAGATGTCGTACTCGCATGCATACATTGTGTGCCTCATACATTTGATCGATTGTCTACTTCACAACCATGTGTCCTGGGATAACTCTAACCTTCCGGATGCAATCGTGCAATCGAGCTGTCATTTCGAGCCTTCTGGCATGCACAGTCGTACGATGTCCAAATATTCTGAGCCATCGTTCGCGGCAAGTTTGGAACTGGTGCATGGGCGGGTTTTTTCGTTCTCCCTCTTGAGGTCTTTCTTCAAACCCTCGAGGGAACCCTGCATGCAAGCTCTCAACAACTTCAGAGGCAGGGAAGACTGCCAAATCCTAAACCCTACAGATTTAATACGGTTTAATTATCGGGGAACCAAAACAGCTCCATCTGTTAATCCCACCGTTCAAATGGTAGCTTATGTCCCAAGAAATGACCCTGAAAGCCAAAATTGGCCATCCACCACATGGATGTGCCAATCCCCAAATTTTCCCTTTCTTGACATAAGGGCACGGCGGAAAAATGACTTGTTCCTCCAGTTCGGCCAAACTATCGAGCTCGGAATGGGGTTCTAACTCTGGGCATAAGTCCAAAGCATCCAACTTACTGTAGGAACCAGGTATTATGACCAACAAAGCCAAACTCAAATTGCTATAGGCAACTAGTCAACCTTTCGCTCAATGCACTCCTAGCCTAGTGCTATAGTGTAAAGATAGTATGTACTTGGTAATCTGGGTATTTGATCGATTGTCTATTTCGCAACCATGTGCCCTGGGATAACTCTGACCTTTCAGATGCAATCGTGCAATCGAAATCAAATGAATTGCGAGCCTTTTTGGCATGCACCACGATTCGTGATGTCCGACTTTTGTTACGAGCCATCGTTGAGGGGCAAGTTTGGAACCGGTGCATGGGGAGGGTTTTTTCGTTCTCCCTCTTGAGGTCTCTCTTCAAACCCTCGAGGGAACCCTGCAAGCAAGCTCTCAACAACTTCAGATGTAGGGAAGGCTGCCAAATCCTAAACCCTACAGATTTAATAGGGCTTAATTATTGCAGAACCAAAACAGCTCCATCTGTTAATCCCACCGTTCAAATGGTAGCTTATGTCCCAAGAAATGACCCTGAAAAAAAAAAACCCACCATCCACCACATGGATGTGCCAATCCCCAAATTTCCCCTTTCTTGACATAGGGGCACGGCGGAAAAATGACTTGTTCCTCCAGTTCGGCCAAACTATCGAGCTCGGAATGGGGTTCTGACTCTGGGCATAAGTCCAAAGCATTCAACTTACTGTAGGAAACAGGTATTAGCCAAACTCAAATTGCTATAGGCAACTAGTCAACCTTTCGTTCAATGCACTCCTAGCCTAGTGCTATAGTGTAAAGATAGTATGTACTTGGTAATCTGGGTATTTGATCGATTGTCTACTTCGCAACCATGTGCCCCGGATAACCCTCGACCTTCGAGATGCAATCGTGCAAATCGAAGCCGTCATTTCGAGCCTTCGGCATGCACAGCGCATGTCCGTCCAAATTGTTACGAGATATCATTGCGGGACAAGTTTGGAACCGGTGCATGGGGAGGGTTTTTTCGTTCTCCCTCTTGAGGTCTCTCTTCAAACCCTCGAGGGAACCCTGCATGCAAGCTCTCAACAACTTCAGAGGTAGGAAGGCTGCCAAATCCTAAACCCTACATATTTAATAGGGTTTAATTATCGGGGAACCAAAACAACTCCATCTGTTAATCCTACCGTTCAAATGGTAGCTTATGTCCCAAGAAATGATCCTGAAAAAAAAAAAATTGGCCATCCACCACATGGATGTGCCAATCCCCAAATTTCCCCTTTCTTGACATAGAGGCACGGGTGGAAAAATGACTTGTTCCTCCAGTTCGGCCAAACTATCGAGCTCAGAATGGGTTCTAACTCTGGGCATAAGTCCAAAGCATCCAACTTACTGTAGGAACCAGGTATTATGACCAACAAAGCCAAACTCAAATTGCTATAGGCAACTAGTCAACCTTTCGCTCAATGCCCTCCTAGCCTAGTGCTATATAGTGTGTAAAGATAGTATGTACTTGGTAATCTGGGTATTTGATCGATTGTCTACTTCGCAACCATGTGCCCTGGGATAACCCTGACCTTTCAGATGCAATCGTGCAATCGAGCTGTCATTTCGAGCCTGCTGGCATGCACAGGCGTATGATGTCCAGCTTGTTACGAGCCATCGTTGAGGGGCAAGTTTGGAACCGGTGCATGGGGAGGGTTTTTTTATTCTCCCTCTTGAGGTCTCTCTTCAAACCCTCGAGGGAACCCTGCATGCAAGCTCTCAACAACTTCAGAGGTAGGGAAGGCTGCCAAATCCTAAACCCTACAGATTTAATAGGGTTTAATTATCGGGGAACCAAAACAGCTCCATATGTTAATCCCACCGTTAAAATGGTAGCTTATGTCCCAAGAAATGACCTTGAAAAAAAAAATTGGCCATACCACATGGATGTGCCAATCCCCAAATTTCCCCTTTCTTGACATAGGGGCATGGCGAAAAAATGACTTGTTCCTCCACTTCGACCAAACTATCGAGCTCGGAATGGGGTTCTAACTCTGGGCATAAGTCCAAAGCATCCAACTTGGGAACCAGGTATTATGACCAACAAAGCCAAACTCAAAGTGCTGTAGGCAACTAGTCAACCTTTCGCTCAATGCACTCCTAGCCTAGTGCTATAGTGTAAATATAGTATGTACTTGGTAATCTGGGTATTTGATCGATTGTCTACTTAAACCATGTGCCCCGGATAACTCCTCGACCTTTCGGATGCAATCGTGCAATCGAGCTGTCATTTCGAGCCTTCTGGCATGCACAGTCGTACGATGTCCAGCTTGTTACGAGACATCGTTGTGGGACAAGTTTGGAACCGATGCATGGGGAGGGTTTTTTCATTCTCCCTCTTGAGGTATCTCTTCAAACCCTCGAGGGAACCCTGCATGCAAGCTCTCAACAACTTCAAAGGTAGGGAAGGTCGCCAAATCCTAAACCCTACAGATTTTAATAGGATTTAATTATCGGGGAACCAAAACAGCTCCATCTGTTAATCCCACCATTCAAATGGTAGCTTATGTCCCAAGAAATGACCCTGGAAAAAAAAATTGGTCATCCACCACATGGATGTGCCAATCCCCAAATTTGCCCTTTCTTGATATAGGGGCACGGCAGAAAAATGACTTGTTCCTCCAGTTCGGCCAAACTATCGAGCTCGGAATGGGGTTCTAACTTTGGGCATAAGTCCAAAGCATCCAACTTATTGTAGGAACCAGGTATTATGACCAACAAAGCCAAACTCAAATTGCTATAGGCAACTAGTCAATCTTTCGCTCAATGCACTCCTAGCCTAGTGCTATAGTGTAAAGATAGTATGTACTTGGTAATCTGGGTATTTGATCGATTGTCTACTTCGCAACCATGTGCCCTGGGATAACTCTGACCTTTTGGATGCAATCGTGCAATCGAGCTGTCATTTCAAGCCTTCTGGCATGCACAGTCGTACGATGTCCAACTTGTTACGAGCCATCGTTGAGGGGCATGTTTGGAACCGGTGCATGGGGAGGGTTTTCTCGTTCTCCCTCTTGAGGTCTCTCTTCAAACCCTCGAGGGAACCCTGCAAGCAAGCTCTCAACAACTTCAGATGTAGGGAAGGCTGCCAAATCCTAAACCCTACAGATTTAATAGGGTTTAATTATTGGAGAACCAAAACAGCTCCATCTGTTAATCCCACCGTTCAAATGGTAGCTTATGTCCCAAGAAATGACCCTGAAAAAAAAACCCACCATCCACCACATGGATGTGCCAATCCCCAAATTTCCCCTTTCTTGACATAAGGGCACGGCGGAAAAATGATTTGTTCCTCCAGTTCGGCCAAACTATCGAGCTCAGAATGGGGTTCTGACTCTGGGCATAAGTCCAAAGCATTCAACTTACTGTAGGAAACAGGTATTAGCCAAACTCAAATTGCTATAGGCAACTAGTCAACCTTTCGCTCAATGCACTCCTAGCCTAGTGCTATAGTGTAAAGATAGTATGTACTTGGTAATCTGGGTATTTGATCGATTGTCTACTTTGCAACCATGTGCCCTGGGATAACCCTGACCTTTCAGATGCAATCGTGCAATCGAGCTGTCATTTCGAGCCTTCTGGCATGCACAGGCGTACGATGTCCAGCTTGTTACGAGATATCATTGCGGGGCAAGTTTGGAACCGGTGCATGGGGAGGGTTTTTTCGTTCTCCCTCTTGAGGTCTCTCTTCAAACCCTCGAGGGAACCCTGCATGCAAGCTCTCAACAACTTCAGAGGTAGGAAGGCTGCCAAATCCTAAACCCTACATATTTAATAGGGTTTAATTATCGGGGAACCAAAACAACTCCATCTGTTAATCCCACCATTCAAATGGTAGCTTATGTCCCAAGAAATGATCCTGAAAAAAACAATTGGCCATCCACCACATGGATGTGCCAATCCCCAAATTTCCCCTTTCTTGACATAGAGGCACGGGTGGAAAAATGACTTGTTCCTCCAGTTCGGCCAAACTATCGAGCTCAGAATGGGTTTCTAACTCTGGGCATAAGTCCAAAGCATCCAACTTACTGTAGGAACCAGGTATTATGACCAACAAAGCCAAACTCAAATTGCTATAGGCAACTAGTCAACCTTTCGCTCAATGCACTCCTAGCCTAGTGCTATATAGTGTAAAGATAGTATGTACTTGGTAATCTGGGTATTTGATCGATTGTCTACTTCGCAACCATGTGCCCTGGGATAACCCTGACCTTTCAGATGCAATCGTGCAATCGAGCTGTCATTTCGAGCCTTCTGGCATGCACAGGCGTACGATGTCCAGCTTGTTACGAGATATCGTTGCGGGGCAAGTTTGGAACCGGTGCATGGGGAGGGTTTTTTCGTTCTCCCTCTTGAGGTCTCTCTTCAAACCCTCGAGGGAACCCTGTATGCAAGCTCTCAACAACTTCAGAGGTAGGGAAGGCTGCCAAATCCTAAACCCTACAGATTTAATAGGGTTTAATTATCGGGGAACCAAAACAGCTCCATCTGTTAATCCCACCGTTCAAATGGTAGCTTATGTCTCAAGAAATGACCCTGGAAAAAAAAATTGGTCATCCACCACATGGATGTGCCAATCCCCAAATTTGCCCTTTCTTGATATAGGGGCACGGCCAGGAAAAAATGACTTGTTCCTCCAGTTCGCCAAACTATCGAGCTTCGAATGGGGTTCTAACTTTGGGCATAAGTCCAAAGCATCCAACTTATCAGGGAACCGGTATTATGACCAACAAAGCCAAACTCAAATTGCTATAGGCAACTAGTCAATCTTTCGCTCAATGCACTCCTAGCCTAGTGCTATAGTGTAAAGATAGTATGTACTTGGTAATCTGGGTATTTGATCGATTGTCTACTTCGCAACCATGTGCCCCGGATAACTCGACCTTTTGGATGCAATCGTGCAATCGAAGCCGTCATTTCAAGCCTTCGCATGCACAATTAAATGCGATGTCCAACTTGTTACGAGCCATCGTTGAGGGGCAAGTTTGGAACCGGTGCATGGGGAGGGTTTTCTCGTTCTCCCTCTTGAGGTCTCTCTTCAAACCCTTGAGGAAACCCTGCATGCAAGCTCTCAACAACTTCAGAGGCAGGGAAGGCTGCCAAATCCTAAACCCTACAGATTTACTAGGGTTTAATTATCGGGGAACCAAAACAGCTCCATCTGTTAATCCCACCGTTCAAATGGTAGCTTATGTCCCAAGAAATGATCTTGAAAGCCAAAATTGGCCATCCACCACATGAATGTGCCAATCCCCAAATTTTCCCTTTCTTGACATAAGGGCACGGCAGAAAAATGACTTGTTCCTCCAGTTCGGCCAAACTATCGAGCTTGGAATGGGGTTCTAACCTTGGGCATAAGTCCAAAGTATCCAACTTCATCAGTAGGAACCGGTATTATGACCAACAAAGCCAAACTCAAATTGCTATAGGCAACTAGTCAACCTTTCGCTCAATGCACTCCTAGCCTAGTGCTATAGTGTAAAGATAGTATGTACTTGGTAATCTGGGTATTTGATCGATTGTCTACTTCGCAACCATGTGCCCTGGGATAACTCTGACCTTTCAGATGCAATCATGCAATCGAGCTGTCATTTCGAGCCTTCGGCATGCACAATCGCATTTATGTCCAAGTTGTTACGAACCATCGCTCTTGGGACAAGTTTGGAACCCCAAAGTGCATGGGGAGGGTTTTTTTCGTTCTCCCTCTTGAGGTCTCTTCTTCAAACCCTCGAGGGAACCCTGCATGCAAGCTCTCAACAACTTCAGAGGTAGGAAGGCTGCCAAATCCTAAACCCTACATATTTAATAGGGTTTAATTATCGGGGAACCAAAACAACTCCATCTGTTAATCCCACCGTTCAAATGGTAGCTTATGTCCCAAGAAATGATCCTGAAAAAAAAAATTGGCCATCCACCACATGGATGTGCCAATCCCCAAATTTCCCCTTTCTTGACATAGAGGCACGGGTGGAAAAATGACTTGTTCCTCCAGTTCGGCCAAACTATCGAGCTCAGAATGGGGTTCTAACTCTGGGCATAAGTCCAAAGCATCCAACTTACTGTAGGAACCAGGTATTATGACCAACAAAGCCAAACTCAAATTGCTATAGGCAACTAGTCAACCTTTCGCTCAATGCACTCCTAGCCTAGTGCTATATAGTGTAAAGATAGTATGTACTTGGTAATCTGGGTATTTGATCGATTGTCTACTTCGCAACCATGTGCCCTGGGATAACCCTGACCTTTCGGATGCAATCGTGCAATCGAGCTGTCATTTCGAGCCTTCTGGCATGCACAGCGCATTTATGTCCAAATTGTTCTTTAGATATCGTTGCGGGGCAAGTTTGGAACCGGTGCATGGGGAGGGTTTTTTCGTTCTCCCTCTTGAGGTCTCTCTTCAAACCCTCGAGGGAACCCTGTATGCAAGCTCTCAACAACTTCAGAGGTAGGGAAGGCTGCCAAATCCTAAACCCTACAGATTTAATAGGGTTTAATTATCGGGGAACCAAAACAGCTCCATCTGTTAATCCCACCGTTCAAATGGTAGCTTATGTCCCAAGAAATGACCCTGAATTGGCCATCCACCACATGGATGTGCCAATCCCCAAATTTCCCCTTTCTTGACATAGGGGCACGGCGGCAAAATGACTTGTTCCTCCACTTCGGCCAAACTATCGAGCTCGGAATGGGGTTCTAACTCTGGGCATAAGTCCAAAGCATCCAACTTACTGTAGGAACCAGGTATTATGACCAACAAAGCCAAACTCAAATTGCTATAGGCAACTAGTCAACCTTTCGCTCAATGCACTCCTAGCCTAGTGCTATAGTGTAAAGATAGTATGTACTTGGTAATCTGGGTATTTGATCGATTGTCTATTTCGCAACCATGTGCCCTGGGATAACTCTGACCTTTCGGATGCAATCGTGTGATCAAGCTGTCATTTTGAGCCTTCTGGCATGCACAGTCATACGATGTCCAGCTTGTTACGAGCCATCGTTGAGGGGCAAGTTTGGAACCGGTGCATGGGGAGGGTTTTTTCATTCTCCCTCTTGAGGTATCTCTTCAAACCCTCGAGGGAACCCTGCATGCAAGCTCTCAACAACTTCAAAGGTAGGGAAGGCTGCCAAATCCTAAACCCTACAGATTTAATAGGATTTAATTATCGGGGAACCAAAACAGCTCCATCTGTTAATCCCACCATTCAAATGGTAGCTTATGTCTCAAGAAATGACCCTGGAAAAAAAAATTGGTCATCCACCACATGGATGTGCCAATCCCCAAATTTGCCCTTTCTTGATATAGGGGCACGGCAGAAAAATGACTTGTTCCTCCAGTTCGGCCAAACTATCGAGCTCGGAATGGGGTTCTAACTTTGGGCATAAGTCCAAAGCATCCAACTTATTGTAGGAACCAGGTATTATGACCAACAAAGCCAAACTCAAATTGCTATAGGCAACTAGTCAATCTTTCGCTCAATGCACTCCTAGCCTAGTGCTATAGTGTAAAGATAGTATGTACTTGGTAATCTGGGTATTTGATCGATTGTCTATTTCGCAACCATGTGCCCTGGGATAACTCTGACCTTTCGGATGCAATCGTGTGATCAAGCTGTCATTTTGAGCCTTCTGGCATGCACAAACTACCATAATGATGTCCAAATTTTGTTACGAGCCATCGTTGAGGGGCAAGTTTGGAACCCTGCATGGGGAGGGTTTTTATTCTCCCTCTTGAGGTCTCTCTTCAAACCCTCGAGGGAACCCTCGCATGCAAGCTCTCAACAACTTCAAAGGTAGGGAAGGTCTGCCAAATCCTAAACCCTACAGATTTAATAGGATTTAATTATCGGGGGAACCAAAACAGCTCCATCTCATTAATCCCACCATTCAAATGGTAGCTTATGTCTCAAGAAATGACCCCGAAAAAAAATTGGTCATCCACCACATGGATGTGCCAATCCCCAAATTTGCCCTTTCTTGATATAGGGGCACGGCAGAAAAATGACTTGTTCCTCCAGTTCGGCCAAACTATCGAGCTCGGAATGGGGTTCTAACTTTGGGCATAAGTCCAAAGCATCCAACTTACTGTAGGAACCAGGTATTATGACCAACAAAGCCAAACTCAAATTGCTATAGGCAACTAGTCAATCTTTCGCTCAATGCACTCCTAGCCTAGTGCTATAGTGTAAAGATAGTATGTACTTGGTAATCTGGGTATTTGATCGATTGTCTACTTCGCAACCATGTGCCCTGGGATAACTCTGACCTTTTGGATGCAATCGTGCAATCGAAATCATTTCAAGCCTTCTCGGCATGCACAACAGACGATGTCCAACTTGTTACGAGCCATCGTTGAGGGGCATGTTTGGAACCGGTGCATGGGGAGGGTTTTCTCGTTCTCCCTCTTGAGGTCTCTCTTCAAACCCTCGAGGGAACCCTGCAAGCAAGCTCTCAACAACTTCAGATGTAGGGAAGGCTGCCAAATCCTAAACCCTACAGATTTAATAGGGTTTAATTATTGGAGAACCAAAACAGCTCCATCTGTTAATCCCACCGTTCAAATGGTAGCTTATGTCCCAAGAAATGACCCTGAATTGGCCATCCACCACATGGATGTGCCAATCCCCAAATTTCCCCTTTCTTGACATAGGGGCACGGCGGCAAAATGACTTGTTCCTCCACTTCGGCCAAACTATCGAGCTCGGAATGGGGTTCTAACTCTGGGCATAAGTCCAAAGCATCCAACTTACTGTAGGAACCAGGTATTATGACCAACAAAGCCAAACTCAAATTGCTATAGGCAACTAGTCAACCTTTCGCTCAATGCACTCCTAGCCTAGTGCTATAGTGTAAAGATAGTATGTACTTGGTAATCTGGGTATTTGATCGATTGTCTATTTCGCAACCATGTGCCCTGGGATAACTCTGACCTTTCGGATGCAATCGTGTGATCAAGCTGTCATTTTGAGCCTTCTGGCATGCACAGTCATACGATGTCCAGCTTGTTACGAGCCATCGTTGAGGGGCAAGTTTGGAACCGGTGCATGGGGAGGGTTTTTTTATTCTCCCTCTTGAGGTCTCTCTTCAAACCCTCGAGGGAACCCTGCATGCAAGCTCTCAACAACTTCAAAGGTAGGGAAGGCTGCCAAATCCTAAACCCTACAGATTTAATAGGATTTAATTATCGGGGAACCAAAACAGCTCCATCTGTTAATCCCACCATTCAAATGGTAGCTTATGTCCCAAGAAATGACCCTCGGAAAAAAATTGGTCATCCACCACATGGATGTGCCAATCCCCAAATTTGCCCTTTCTTGATATAGGGGGCACGGCGAGAAAATGACTTGTTCCTCCAACTTAGCCAAACTATCGAAAGCTCGAATGGGGTTCTAACTTTGGGCATAAGTCCAAAGCATCCAACTTATCAGGAACCGGTATTATGACCAACAAAGCCAAACTCAAATTGCTATAGGCAACTAGTCAATCTTTCGCTCAATGCACTCCTAGCCTAGTGCTATAGTGTAAAGATAGTATGTACTTGGTAATCTGGGTATTTGATCGATTGTCTACTTCGCAACCATGTGCCCCGGGATAACTTCGACCTTTTGGATGCAATCGTGCAATCGAAATCATTTCAAGCCTTCGGCATGCACATTACGTGACGATGTCCAACTTGTTACGAGCCATCGTTGAGGGGCAAGTTTGGAACCGATGCATGGGGAGGGTTTTCTCGTTCTCCCTCTTGAGGTCTCTCTTCAAACCCTCGAGGAAACCCTGCATGCAAGCTCTCAACAACTTCAGAGGCAGGGAAGGCTGCCAAATCCTAAACCCTACGGATTTAATAGGGTTTAATTATCGGGGAACCAAAACAGCTCCATCTGTTAATCCCACCGTTCAAATGGTAGCTTATGTCCCAAGAAATGATCTTGAAAGCCAAAATTGGCCATCCACCACATGAATGTGCCAATCCCCAAATTTCCCCTTTCTTGACATAAGGGCACGGCAGAAAAATGACTTGTTCCTCCAGTTCGGCCAAACTATCGAGCTTGGAATGGGGTTCTAACCTTGGGCATAAGTCCAAAGTATCCAACTTACTGTAGGAACCAGGTATTATGACCAACAAAGCCAAACTCAAATTGCTATAGGCAACTAGTCAACCTTTCGCTCAATGCACTCCTAGCCTAGTGCTATAGTGTAAAGATAGTATGTACTTGGTAATCTGGGTATTTGATCGATTGTCTACTTCGCAACCATGTGCCCTGGGATAACTCTGACCTTTCAGATGCAATCATGCAATCGAGCTGTCATTTCGAGCCTTCTGGCATGCACAATCGTACGATGTCCAAGTTGTTACGAACCATCGTTGCGGGACAAGTTTGGAACCGGTGCATGGGGAGGGTTTTTTCGTTCTCCCTCTTGAGGTCTCTCTTCAAACCCTCGAGGGAACCCTGCATGCAAGCTCTCAACAACTTCAGAGGTAGGAAGGTCGCCAAATCCTAAACCCTACATATTTAATAGGGTTTAATTATCGGGAACCAAAACAACTCCATCCGTTAATCCCACCGCTCAAATGGTAGCTTATGTCCCAAGAAATGATCCTGAAAAAAAAAATTGGCCATCCACCACATGGATGTGCCAATCCCCAAATTTCCCCTTTCTTGACATAGAGGCACGGGTGGAAAAATGACTTGTTCCTCCAGTTCGGCCAAACTATCGAGCTCAGAATGGGGTTCTAACTCTGGGCATAAGTCCAAAGCATCCAACTTCATCAGGGAACCAGGTATTATGACCAACAAAGCCAAACTCAAATTGCTATAGGCAACTAGTCAACCTTTTCGCCAATGCACTCCTAGCCTAGTGCTATATAGTGTAAAGATAGTATGTACTTGGTAACTGGGTATTTGATCGATTGTCTACTTCGCAACCATGTGCCCGGGATAACCGTGACCTTTCGGATGCAATCGTGCAATCGAAATACATTTCGAGCCTTCCGGCATGCACAAAGCGCATTTATGTCCAAATTGTTATGAGATATCGCTATGGGGGCAAGTTTGGAACCGGTGCATGGGGAGGGTTTTTTCGTTCTCCCTCTTGAGGTCTCTCTTCAAACCCTCGAGGGAACCCCGTATGCAAGCTCTCAACAACTTCGGAGGTAGGAAGGTCGCCAAATCCTAAACCCTACATTTAATAGGATTTAATTATCGAGGAACCAAAACAGCTCCATCTGTTAATCCCACCGCTTCAAATGGTAGCTTATGTCCCAAGAAATGACCCTGAATTGGCCATCCACCACATGGATGTGCCAATCCCCAAATTTCCCCTTTCTTGACATAGGGGCACGGCGGCAAAATGACTTGTTCCTCCACTTCGCCAAACTATCGAGCTCGAATGGGGTTCTAACTCCGGGCATAAGTCCAAAGCATCCAACTTCTTGTAGGAACCGGTATTATGACCAACAAAGCCAAACTCAAATTGCTATAGGCAACTAGTCAACCTTTAAACTCAATGCACTCCTAGCCTAGTGCTATAGTGTAAAGATAGTATGTACTTGGTAATCTGGGTATTTGATCGATTGTCTATTTCGCAACCATGTGCCCTGGGATAACTCTGACCTTTCGGATGCAATCGTGTGATCACGTTGTCATTTTGAGCCTTCTGGCATGCACAAATCACGATGTCCAAATTTTTTACGAGCCATCGTTGCAAGTTTGGAACCGGTGCATGGGGAGGGTTTTTTTATTCTCCCTCTTGAGGTCTCTCTTCAAACCCTCGAGGGAACCCTGCATGCAAGCTCTCAACAACTTCAGAGGTAGGGAAGGCTGCCAAATCCTAAACCCTACAGATTTATTTAATGGGGTTTAATTATCTGGGAACCAAAATGTACTCCATATGTTAATCCCACCGTTAAAATGGTAGCTTATGTCCCAAGAAATGACCTTGAAAAAAAAAATTGGCCATACCACATGGATGTGCCAATCCCCAAATTTCCCCTTTCTTGACATAGGGGCATGGCGAAAAAATGACTTGTTCCTCCACTTCGACCAAACTATCGAGCTCGGAATGGGGTTCTAACTCTGGGCATAAGTCCAAAGCATCCAACTTGGGAACCAGGTATTATGACCAACAAAGCCAAACTCAAAGTGCTATAGGCAACTAGTCAACCTTTCGCTCAATGCACTCCTAGCCTAGTGCTATAGTGTAAATATAGTATGTACTTGGTAATCTGGGTATTTGATCGATTGTCTACTTCGCAACCATGTGCCCTGGGATAACTCTGACCTTTCGGATGCAATCGTGCAATCGAGCTGTCATTTCGAGCCTTCTGGCATGCATGCACGTGCGATGTCCAAACATTACGACCATCGTTGAGGGGCAAGTTTGGAACCGGTGCATGGGGAGGGTTTTCTCGTTCTCCCTCTTGAGGTCTCTCTTCAAACCCTCGAGGGAACCCTGCATGCAAGCTCTCAACAACTTCAGAGGTAGGGAAGGCTGCCAAATCCTAAACCCTACAGATTTAATAGGGTTTAATTATCGGGAAACAAAACAACTCCATCCGTTAATCCCAATCGCTCAAATGGTAGCTTATGTCCCAAGAAATGACCCTGAAAAAAAAAATTGGCCATCCACCACATGGATGTGCCAATCCCCAAATTTTCCCTTTCTTGACATAGGGGCATGGCGGAAAACTGACTTGTTCCTCCAGTTCGGCCAACCTATCGAGCTCGGAATGGGTTTCTAACTCTGGGCATAAGTCCAAAGCATCCAACTTACTGTATGAACTAGGTATTATGACCAACAAAGCTATAGGCAACTAGTCAACATTTTTTGTGAGCTTTAATATTTCTACTATTATCTTCCCATTTTGTTGTCTAGTATGGATGTATGCGCTTTATGTTAGTTTCAAATGTTTGATTCTAATTGGCTTATTAGCCTAGTCCAGCACCAGTTGATTTGCTTGCACGTATGTTACGTTGCATTGGTCATGTTAGAAAGGGGGTATCCCTTGATAATGTTGGATAGAAATGTTTGCTTCAAATTAGTAGAGCAAGTTGGCAATCCTAGGTGCATGATGGATAATGAGTCTAGCCATGTAAGTCTAGCCAATTGAACTAGCCTTCCCATGTAAGCAGTGATTTTCTCTCTTTAAATTTACCATGACATAGGGACCTTTATTTTTATAATACTCATTTTGATTTTGGTCGTTTTGCCATTGTTGAGGGCCATGCTTGGGGGATTCTTGAGCGCATGTGGTGGGGCAAGACACATTATGATGTATGCAAATATTGAGTGCATCATGTGCCATTTAAAAGTCTCAATCTGTCTATCTTTAAAATGAATCACATATAAAAATAGATAGCGTCGCATTACGCAAGCAAACAAAATTATAGATGATAACATGGCTCCAATTGAAAGATAGTGATATCCTCGGACTTCATAGTCATTTGCTTCCGAGTTCTCGCATTTCTGTAAGAAGTTAGAGCATGGAAAAAATGTATGACGCGGAACTTAGTGGCATTGCCCTGCAGAAGGTTTTTTCCGTCTTACATAGAAGTTTACACCCGATGGTTTAAAATATTGAAACCATTATTATTTTATTAGCCTAGTCCAAGTTCAATTGGCTTGCTTGCACTGTAAGTTAGGTTGCATTGATCCCTTGTTAATTATTTTATGCATCTTGTGGGGGCATGGTGTTGTACCCCTTTTTTGTTAGCTTAATATTTCTACTATTATGTCACATTTTGTCATCCTAAGTGCAACATGTGCCATTTAAAAGTCTCAATGTATCTATATATAAAATGAATCACATATAAAAACATAGAGCATTGCATTACGCAAGCAAACAAAATTATAGATGTTAACATGGCTCGCATTTAATGATAGTGATACCCTCAAGGACTTCATCTGTCATTTGCTTCTGAGTTCTCCCACTTCTATATAAAGTTAGAGCATGGAAAAGATGTCTAGCGGGGAGCTTAACAAATACTGCCGCAGAACTTCGCAAAGGTTTTGTGCATTATAAAAGACATAGAAGGTTAAACCAAATTTATCTAATGGTTTAAAGTATTGAAACCATTGTTATTTTTCATGCATTACCAACCAAATACCATCGACCATTGAATTGCTTGATTCCTCAACAATTATTCATCTATCATTTGCCTAGTGGAAACTTAGTCATTGCGAACAAGGTTTAATTTTTCTAATGGTTTAAAATATTGAAATCATTGTTACTATTTCATGCATTACGGACTGAAGGACTTCATCCGTCATTTGCTTCCGCGTTCTTGCACTTCTATATGGAGTTAGAGCATGGGAACCCGTAACCCGAACCTGCGTCGCGACTTCATATGGAGTCGAGCATGGGAAAAATGGGAGTTAGTCAGCGTTGCCACGGACCCGCATCCCGGGTTTTGTGCCTTATAAAACACATACAAGTTTACACCTTTTTTCAAATGATTTAAAATATTGAAACCATTGTTCTCATGCAAATTACCAACCAAATACAAATGAACCATTGAACTACCATCGACCATTGAACTGGTTGATTCTAATCAAGAAAGAATTTTGTCTTCAATTCTTGGCTCCGGTCGTTGCCTTCAAATGGGCGGAAGAATAGCGCCGCAGCGGTGTGCTTGAGGCGAGGGCCGATATAGCGTGATATCTCGGGTAAATCAATCTTCAAAATCAATCGATCTTCTCCATTTTTCATTCAACGCTTCGATTTTTTGCTTTCTTCATTTTTGGTTTCCCCATCCCATTTCGTTTTACGCCAGAAGCGGCTGTCGCGCGAAACCCTTTTGCCTCGGCAAAATCGGCTTTGGCATATCCCCGGAAAACCGGATTTGAGATATAGCAATGGAAGATTAGGCATCAATTTCAACTAAGGTGCGTTTTCTCTTCAACGCTTCGATTTTTTTTTTTTTTTCATTTTTTGTTTCCCCATCCCATTTCGTTTTCTTCAACCGGTTTCTCAAACAAAAAGCCAACACAAGCATCATTGCGGCCGGGCCCAGTGCTTGAGGCGAGGCGGATATAGCGGGATATCTCGCTTAAATCGATCTTCAAAATCAATCGATCTTCTCCATAGAGGAACTAAGGTACGTTTTCATTCAACGCTGATTTTTTCTTTCTTCATTTTTGTTTTCCCATCCCATTTCGTTTTACGCCAGAACCGAGCTGTCAGCGAGAACCCTTTTGCCTGTGCAAAATCGGCTTTGGCATATCCCGAAAACCGGATTTGAGATATAGCAATGGAAGATTAGGCATCAATTTCAACTAAGGTACGTTTTCTCTTCAACGCTTCGATTTTTTTTCTTTCTTCATTTTTGTTTCCCCATCCCATTTGTTTTCTTCAACCGGATTTCTCAAACAAAAAGCCAACACAAAGACCGGGCCAATCAAGTATTCAAAACCTTCAAATTTGAGAACCCATGTTGAGAATCCTCAAGTCTATGGCTATGGAGGATCTAAAAAGATGCTCCACATTTGAAGCCATGGTGGCTCATTTCGAAGCTATATGTTTTGCATCGTGAGAACAAGCCCGGCAGAGGAGAGATCCTTGCTATTTTTGCGATGGAATTTCAAGCAAAAGTTTGGAACCAAAACTTCCAAGGGAATTCTCGGGCAATGGCATATGTGCGGTATGTGCAAGCATGAGCTATGGCGAATCCGGTGCTCGCCATGTCTACCATAGTTAAGGAGATCTGAGAGATTTGAATTCGCAAGTGATGAATCGTTAGGTCCCCGGGACGGATTGGTGACTCGGATCATATCTCTCGGAAAATTGTTCACCTAATGTCAAGTCATGATATCGTAGAGATTAGCGGCTCAACACAAGCTAGCCGCCAAGCCGCCTGATGGAACCGTGGCAAAGTACAAAGCTTTTTTTGCATAAGGCTCAACAGAAGCTCTCGCTTTTCTTATTTAGCCCCTTTGCATGCATGTCCATTGCTTGAGTCAGAATTGCTCTTGTTGCCATACATGAACCTGTAAGAAATCTCACGATATAGCGAGTGATTACAGGTTTTAGTTATTTTGTATATAGTCTAGGCAAATTATATTGAATAGACAAATTATGTTATGGCTTGTAAGGGTGTAATGGATTTGGATAGTTACCATTTATAGCAAATAACAGATTTTCAATTTGTAATAGTCTTTCTAATTACGTATTTGATTTAGAGAATATTAGCATTTAATATTTGGGGAGAACTTTGCGAAAACCGAATGCATTGGTCGCTTTTAAGCGGAGAAGCAGACACAACAAGAGAAAACCACATGGAACAGAGGTCTTGCATAAAGTTCTCATGTGCGCTTTGAGCGGTCATTCTTATACCATGGCCGGATGTATATTTCACCTTGGCACATATGTTTCCATTCAAATGTTTTTGCAAAGCGACTAAAGGTTAGTGCTCTATCTATGCTTTAAGGATTAACTGGTTTAGGAATGGAGTTGCTGGTCCATTATTGGATTCCAATCATCACATGCCTTGGAAGGAAGTATATTATATTTGGTACTACTACTTCAAGCTCTTGCAAAAAAGGGCGTTTGTACTCAAATGAGGATAGTCTCACCATGATATTATGATATTGTAGTATGCATGCTAGAAATGCATCACAAATATTTGTGGACTTAAATAGCTTAAGTTTTAGTTCTTGTTAAGTTTGTTAGAGTTCATATATATTAATTGTGTTCGTAAAAAATTCTTTATTCAGTTTATCCTATTGATTGTGTTTCATTCATAGGAAATAACATGGACGACGTCTTGGAGGATCCTGTCACTTATGCTTGCAGAAACAATATTGTATTTCTTTTGAATTAATAAAAATTTTATTTTTATTATGTTTTACTTTGTTATTATATATCTTATCTTATCTTATATTATAATGTTATTGTGTAAGTGTTGGACCCAGCCCTAATTTGGGCGGCCCAGATTTGATGAAATCAATGGAAGAGATGATGCCACGTAAGATTCTAGGTTTTTTTTTTTTTTTGCTAGGGTTCGCGAGTTCCGGCATTTAGAAGAAACAAGAAGCCGATTCCGGCTATGTGGGTATTTAGAAGAAGGAAGAAGCAGCTTCTGGCTATAGAAGAAGCAAGACGTTGCCGCAAAAGAGCGCCTCTTCTACCTGTCGCTTTCCTGCCATGATCAGAGCTTCGACAACTAATGGAGATGAAGCTGTTCAGAGCCACAGATCCATGTTAGGGCTCCTCGCCGTTGTTGTGGCTGTCGATTCTACTATTCAATCTTCATCTGCCAGTATATGGCGAAGTATA
This sequence comes from Isoetes taiwanensis, assembly GCA_021234155.1. Classification (NCBI taxonomy): domain Eukaryota; kingdom Viridiplantae; phylum Streptophyta; class Lycopodiopsida; order Isoetales; family Isoetaceae; genus Isoetes; species Isoetes taiwanensis. Next base: position 226,558 of record JAJEKV010000213.1, on the reverse strand, counting down.
TTCCCAAGACTTCCAAGGTTTTGATGGTGGGATGTGGCAATGCCGGTGAGTTTTGGGTATGGGACCTTCCTTTGAATTTGGGTTGATGAATGTGCAATCTGGGGATAGCAGGATGCATAGAGCATGGGCATGCGAAATTGGGTGTTTTGCAATGAATCAATGGTCGTTCAAGTAATCTTTTGCGTAAATAATTATACAATATGCAGATAAAGCTTGTGACTGTGGAGGTCTGAACCTTTGTAGGGCTATCATGCAAAATTGCTTAAAAGTTCAGTCTTGCGTTAGTCAGGGGACAATTGTTGTAATTCTGTGGCAAGTATTATGTTTGTTATCAGATGGGCAGGACACCCATGGCTGGCAAAATGGAACCGATTCTAAACATTCTGCAAATTCTTTCCAGCATGGTTTTGCCGGATTTATGGGACAAAGAAGAGACAAACACCCTATGCACACTTTTGGAATTGGAGCAGATCACAATCCTGCTATTATGCACTCCATAGCTGAGCAATCTGGCGGAACTTTTTCGTTTATTGAAGCCGCTACTATGGTGCAGGATGATTTTGCTAGATGCATCGGAGGACTGCTCAGTGTTTTGGCCCAAAATGTCAGGCTGGATTTTTCTTACAGAAGTACCATTTTTTATCATGGATAAAAGATAAGCTAAGCATAGCTTGGGCAATGCCATTCTTGTTGGATAATGAGCAGTGCATTATGGTGCTAAATTTCTACAAAACTTTAGGTTCTGGAGATGTAGATGGTGTAAGGGATCTTCTGGCCCAAGATTTGGAATGGTCCTTTCATGGTCCCCATTTCATTTTCCTTGCGAAATTACCTCAGGCTCCATTTATTGCATCTTCATTCACTCCAAAGGAGCAATTTGTGTACAGACTATGATGTTCCACTCTCGATCCTATACATACAGTGCTGCCCTTCTCATGGATTTATAAATTTACACAACTTAATTCCGTTTCCATAGTTCAAATGATCTTGCAGAGATCCTTTATTCTCAACTCTATATTCAGGCATCTATACTCCAGCCAAAGCTGAATGAGAAATGCAGAAAAGGATTACAAAAAATGGTAGCTCCCACTTTTAATACAGATCTATTAGGACATCAATACTGAACTTATTATATGGGAATCTGGCCACGAATAATAGAGTATTAGTGAAAGAATAAGATTTCTCTGCTCTTCTGTTATTGCAGTCTGCTTCTTTCTCTCTTGCTTATTGTAGAATATGCATTGTCACCATAAGTGGCATTTATCAAATGCATTACTAGGTGATCTATTTAAATTCTCCAAAAACATCTGACTCTAGATGTATCCTATCTATTTAGACTTCTCATTTGAAAGAGTTATTATGTAGCTTTCGGATTATAACTGGAGCTTCTGCTGCAAAGGGATACACCACTTGAGAAATTTCATTCAATAATTGGCCTCTACCTTTCAAAAAATGCTTGATTGCTTATTGCATTTTGTTGTTTCATTTTTTCTGTAATTGCATGGGTTTTGATCATTAACGGTTTTAGGCGTAAGGTTACAGGATCGCTTCATTTGGGTGCTTCATTGGGGTGCACTGATTGTCGGACGGCATGCAGGAAGCCTAAGGTTAAACCTACAAGACCTCCTTTGCTTCCCTGCTTGGCCGTCAGTGCATATCCGCCATCAACAAACTGGGTATGTCGATTCAGTACATCTCATGGCATTAAGTGCTACTGTGCTCACTAAACTGCGTTGCATGCAAATATTGATTGTACACGTTTGGTTGGAGCAATTATTGGGAGACACAAGACTGTTATGAAATACATGTTAGAGGTGAATCCCACTTAGTTGTCTACTTCCAACAAGTTCATGTGACTAAAACCCATGCTTTGTTTCTATGGAAAAAGAGCCAAGCTCCACGTATAGCTATAAAATTCTTCTCTTTTAGTTTTTATTGAACTTTTTAACATATCTGCAGATTGAGAAACATCATGTACATGTGCAATGATGTATTTGCAAAAGATTCTTCCTATTATTCTAGATGTAGGATGTCATTTTGTGATATCCCAGAAGGTAAAAACGTTTATATAGGCACAAGGTATGCTATTATTAAGCTCATGAAAAAGAAAGGAAAACATGAACACGACAAACAAAGTATTTTTAATGCTCTGGCTTGAGGAGAATGTAAGGCGACGAAGCCCGAACTCTGTGGTTCCAATAATAATATTATGTTTCATGTTTCACATGTATGATGGACATCATGCACTCGATTGGGTACCCAATTTATGTTATACCTAGGCACACATCTTAACACCTAAACGCATGTTTGCTAGATCGTTTCTCTTTCCTTTTCTCTTTCTTTTGCATGAGTAGAAGTTCCTTTTGGTCCCACATGGGTACCAATGATAATCTAGGTCCTTAGCCATATAAGAACGATGTTGAGCATGGACATAAACGTTGTCTACATTCCTATTCTTTACAGGATCAATGTAAAAGTATTACAAAGCTTCTACATTCCTATTCTTTACAGGATCAATGTAAAAGTATTACAAAGCTTTTTTAAGAAGAAATGCTTTTGCCAGGCTTAGATAATTTTAAGATTATGAGGAGCCGCTATAATTGAAGATGCTAGGCTATAAAACAAATTAACATTTTCAAGTTCTCAACTTACACTATCCCGGATTAATATGTACTCCAAATTAGGCCCAGCAACGCTCACTTCCCTATTGTTTTGATATTGTTTACATAGTCCATGGAAAACGTTGTTAAAGCTTTGAAAAAAAAAATTATTATAATAAGAAGTTACAAAAGTTGGCTTATTACTGCAAGCCCTTCTTATTGCGGCCAAAACATTTACAGGCCGAACTTATGCCCAGCAACGCTGGGCACCATTACTAGTATATTATAATGTTGTGTAATGGACCACGCCCTAATTTTGACGGCTCAGATCTTTCGAACCTAATCTAAAGGCCGAAATCTTTCACCTTTAGCGTTTTTTTTCCTAGGGTTCTTTTTCTTTCTGCAACTCTTCCTCTGTCTTCGGCTTCACCTTCTTCCGTTGGGTTCCGTCCAGCTGATCCATTACAAATTGAATCGACATGAAGCCGAAGAAGCAAAGGTCCTTCTTGACATCTGATGTCCTTGACATTTGGTTTTAGTATCTTTTTTCCTTATGTTCTCTTTTGTGCAGACTCTTGCAAGATTTCTCCATCAGGTTTAGGGCAATACATGGTGCAGCATCTCTTAGAGGTGTAGAGGCTACCTGAGGCTCTGCAACAAGTATTTTCTTAGTTGCTAAGCCGAGAATCTCTACGTCGCCAACATGGGTGTTTGAATGAACAGGCATTATAAAGCATGTATAAGGCTGGATGCTACGGATTTATGCCGCACAGGGTTTGGCTTGGTCGATGTACCATTGCTCACAGTTATGCCTCGCAGGATTTGCATTAAGGTGGATTCTACAGGGTGATATGAGCTATGACACAATATCCAGATCTTGCCTTGCCTTATCTCCTCCGGCATATACAGCTATGTCTTGGCAGACTTACGTTGGTGATCACTTGCTCGCAGCTCTGGGAAATGGTCTTCGCCTCTCCGCCGCTGCTATTATGGACCAAGACGAAAACATTTGGGCTCAAAGCTCTAAATGTTCCTTCGGTTAGTAATACAGTTTAGAATACATGCTTTTTTTCTGAATTGTTGTGGCGTAAGGCATAATTGCTTGATGTGTCAGATATGCTGAAAGCAGCTTTACCTTTGTTCGAGTGAATGAAACTAAGGTGAAAAATGACTTGCTTTAGAATATAGATTTGTTTGAGTTTTCAAATTTGAGATTTGAGTTCTATAGATTTGAGACTTAAGTTCTGAGCTTTGAAATGATGTTGGGCAGAACATGGAGCTCATGTTATAATCTTTCCATGCAGAAAAATCATTTGCACTTCCCATGCAGCCACAAAGACTTTAAACAGGGGTATAGCAAGATTCTGGTTATGACAGCAAATACTGAGCGATTGGAGGTTTTGTTGCATTTGGCGCTGCTTGCAGAAGATAAGGTATTAATCTTTTAGCTCAAGCTTCAAACTACAAGCAACTGCAGAAGGGAGCAAATGAAGATCTATATTTTGTTAACAGATAAGTGCAGTTTTTTTCTCATTCCTTTTGTTCTAATCATTGCACTTTACAGCAATGATGACGTTTATGGCAGCAGATACTGAGCCATTGGAGATTTTGTTGCATTTGCCGCTGCTTGCCGAAGATAAGGTATTAGTCTCTTATCCCAAGTTTCCAGTATGATTCACGTAGTTATTGAATATTTTAAAGCGTTTTCTGTTCCCTCTACTGCCTCAGTTAATCCTGAAATATGTTAAATGCTTGCAGAACATGCCTTATGTTTCTGTTCCCTCTAAGCAAGCTCTAGGGGCTTGTGTTTTCTTGCTCAATGACCACTAATGAAGGTAGTAGTTGAAGGTATGTAGTTTATCGACCTCACTGATGTTGCAAGCAGCGAAAATGAATTAACTTTTATTTTCCTCTTGCAGACTTCTTGCCTGAGATTGATATATATGTTGGTTGATTTGTTTCACCATGATGAAGAATTTTGGTGGTTCATGTTGATTGTCCTCCCTAGCACGATTGCCTAGGGCAAAATGCTTGAGGCCAAGATCAATGAAAATTCTATCCTTGGTTTTATCAACACATTCAAATATTTTCCAATGATGTCACAATTTCCGCAGTGTATTGATAAAGATAAAAAGATACTAGAGTGGTACCAAGAGAAACATTATGGCGTGCGCGAGTCTGTTTAAACAACTAACTCAAACTAAAATCCCCAGACGTAAAATGCTTTACACAAAAAAAAAGGCAAATAACAACATTATTTTTTTGCCTGTTCTATGGACAAGTAGGCTAGAAAAATTTCAAAGTAGAATGTTTTCGTGGCATGGTGCCTATCATGTCATCGTAGGATGTTATTTCTGACAACTATCATCCTCATGTAAACTGATTACATTGTTTTCAGGTTAATACAATTAGTAGCAGCACCATTCACGTATTAGAGTTACCAATTTTGGCTAATATATTCAATAGAATTAGACTGCCGAAATCAAATGTAGCCATGGTGTTGCATGGCCATGTTTCCCCTTCACATGTTTGCAAGTTTGAATACTGCCTAAGGTCAAATTTCACAACGAATATAATTTCTCAATGTCTATATTCTCCCGTTTGGGTGTCCATTAAAAGAAGATACATATACATTCTAAATCAATATCTTAAAGTGGGTGTATAAATGCAAAAATAGACAAACTTTAAAATCCTTCATACTAAGACCTCTTCCTCCAATATACACAAAAAAGTGCAAAATTAGTGACTGATATTTCTTCCTCCAATATACACAAAAAGTGCAAAATTAGTGATTATTATGCAAGAATCTCCGATTTTGCCCATGAATTTTCATGTTAGAACGAGGAAGCTCCGAAGTTTATAATATAATTCAAGTGAAGCTTATCCCAAGAATACAAAGTTAATTAGAACGAAACACTCCGAAGTTTTAATATATTACAAGTGAGGCGCATCTCATTATTACAAAGTCAGTTAGTCTATGTTTGGCTCTTTTCTTCTCTCGAATCATCTATATGTACCAAACATATGCCTAGCAACGCTGGGCATCACCACTATTACTTAAGAAAAACGTTGATCTCTTACAAGATGAACGAATTAACATTAGATGATAAGCTAACTTAGCCCAATGTTGATTAACGTCAGCTTATAATTTCATTAACAAATGATAATTTTCCTATGAGTTTGCCTCATTATGTTAGATTTATGACAAAGACTTTGAGCTAAACAAGTTATACTTTGAGCTGAGCAAGTTATCCTATAGGTTTTCAACTTATGCCCAGCAACGCTGGGCACCATTACTAGTAGAATAGAATAGAATAGTTTTTTTAACGTCCACGGAGACCAATAGGTCATGGGACCCATACAATGGGCTAGTACAATCATTACTACTAGGATTAAAAAACCCCTGCCTCGAAAGGTTTTCAAGGGAAAAACCTTTGCAGTAATGGTGATACTAGACAAGCTTAGATAATGACTACTGAGGGCTCAGTAATTGCAGACGTTTATCTAGAACCTCAAGTATGTATAATGCCAAGTCATGCACAGATGGTGCTACCGAGAAGTTGTGGAAGCGTGGAATGGAATGCTAGGGTCGAAAAATGATTCCTGACTATCTCAAAGGCGTGGCAACTCGTAAGAGTATGGCTTTCATCTTCAATAACCTCAGAATCGGCAACAGCACATAGTCTCGCTTCTCGCGGCAATTCGCGGCGCTCCCATCTACCCGCCTCAATCCGTGACTGTGGGACCCCGTATGCGAATTGATGCAATAGCTACAAGCTTGTTCCCCGACAATGAAGCAAGCAAATAAGCTTGGGGCCCCGGTGCCAAAGTGGGATTTATGTGTGCATGATAATGACCAGGCCACTTGGGCCAAAGTAATCTGCGTCCCATATCTTTTGAGAAAACGACCATTAAGATATTGTTGCAAAAGCTCGGGATCGAATCGGCAAGCATCGCAAAGGTTTCGCTGCACTTTGTTCAACAGCAAACCATGTAGTGCAATGCTCTTTCCAACATCGCTTCAAACGCCGAGGAGATTCACCATGGCAAGTGCAAGAACAAGATACCTAACATTATCCATGTGGTGCACCTTGCGTATATAGTGGAGATGGCGCTCATGGCGTAATGTTGAAGAGGCCAAAAACCTGTCTCTTGTAAAAGAATAGCATAGGGCACCGCTTGTTTTAACTCCAAGGTCGTAAGTGAGAAAGGACTTTTGCACCCGCCCCAAGCTCTCCCAAGCACTAGCACTAATGGCGTGCCCCCACACTACTTCGTAACCATACAAAAGAAAACAGGCTCTACCAAAGCCCAAACAAGTGGGCTTTCCGTGGCCAATCATGAATTTCTGGCACAAAACAATTGTTTTGCATTGCATAGAGTGCTCTCCATCCAAAGAGCCCACCCGCTTGGAAATACAATCGTTTCCCAAAGTGTGTTCTTACGTAATTCTACACCAAGATACTTTAGAAGCTATCTACAACTTCAACTTCAAGGCTATCATAGTGCATAGGGGAACATTGTGACGAGAAGATTGAACTACCAAAAGCTTGGTCTTTTGCGATTAACACGCTGAACTGTTTCTCACGTAAACCGCGGGCAGAGCATGTAAATGTTGCCGCATACTAGCAAATGTATGTGCCGAGGTGAAACATCATCAAAGATACATAAGTTGCCTAATGATATAGTGTGCCAAATGTGGACCTCCGCCATGATTATCAAGCCATTCTTCCAATTGATCAATGTACAAGCCAAAGAGTGTAGGAGATAAAGGGCAACCCCCGACGAACTCCAATATTGCTAGTGATTTGAGTACCGATCTTTGGAAATTTAGCAAAACCCTTTCATAGAGCCGATAAACCGCATTTTGAAGATCTTGTGGAACCCTGTGCCCGCAGAAGTTTGCCGCCAAAGAAGCTCGCGTGGTAATCGTGTATCAAAAGCGTAAAAAAATCCACAAAGCATATATAGAGGTCTTGTTTCAAACTTCGACTATGTTCAATAAGCATGCGAATGTGAAAATATGGTCTATTGTAGAATGGCATGGACGAAAAGATCGCCGTCCTACGAAAGACGTATACATCAAGATATGTTACGCCCATGATGTCAATCGCTTCTCGAAGACCGGCTAAGAGCTTTGAAAATATGGAACTTACCATGATCATGCGATAATTAGAAGGGTCATGCTTATCACCGCTTTGTAAATTGGTACGACCTTTACGACGGCCCAAGTTTCGCAAGCCTTCTTGCAAAGCTTGATTTAAAAGAGTAGTGATGATTGGAAGCAATAGCGACCCACCCATTTAAGCAATTTCGCTTTGCAAACCTTGAAGATCGAGGAGACTTGCCATTAGATAGATGCCGCAATCCTTCTTTGACTTCCTCCTCTCGTGAATTGAAGAATATCACCTACCAAAGGAGGCAATGTAATTAAGGACCCCGTGATGATCATATAAGTGGACCAATCGCCATCCCATTGCCGCATAGAAATATGTCCAAGGGTAGGAGGTGGTCGATATAATATTTTGCGCCGTAAGGTCCGAGGCTCAATGAAAGCGATAATTCAAACATTTGCTTCGGTGCTCGGCAACAAAGCGTGCCTTCTTCGCTTCAAAACAGACTTATAATTATGAATGGCATTATGTCGCTAGATCCGCCTCAACTATCATTCGCAATTGTTTTTAAGCCGCTGCGCCCATCAAACCAGGCATTTCTAGGAAAGGATTTCCTACCAAAGATGAGCAACACCGGCGTCGCGTGTACCAAAGCAAGAGACAAAGCTGTATAAGTAAGCAAAGTATCGCTAAAAATGCCGCATTACGCTCTTGAAGAGTTGGGTAATCCAAAATACCTTTGCAAGCGCCGGGAGCTAATGTCCGCTCATATTCAAAAGATCTAGAATAAGTCAAGCGAATCACGAGGGACAGGAGCCCGGATAGTAATGGGTTGAAGAGGTGGAAGCCGCCACTTTAATGACAAATAAAGTGGATAGTGATCGATTTTTATCTCCTCATCTCTATGCCTTGTGCCAATTCAAAATCTGAAATGAGATCCAAGGCTTGCACTTGGGAAATGAAGTAATCAACAACACTAGTACCACCACCCTGCCTATCCTGTCTACATGTAATACCTTTAGAGTGTGGCCATTGCTCTAAGCCATTACAAAGTACCATCTCAAAGACTTCACACAACTGGATGAGCTCCCTTCCAAATGTTGAGACGGGTTTATTAGCATCGAGGCGATGAACGTGGAAAGACTCAGATCATTAGCGTACATCCATAAAGGGTCACGAACATCCTCAAGTATGAGTTGAGCAGCTTGCATTTCAGCAGTGCGAGCATTGAAATCACCAAGAAGAATAACATGCCCCGACTGTTTGAATTGAGCAATGTCATCATAAAGATCACCATAAGGATCATCATCCAATGTCGGTTGTATCAAAGAAATGCAATTACTAACTTTTACTTTTGAGAAATGCTAAATGTGTGTAACAAGCAAACACTTATGAGCTTATTGCCTCTATTATCTCTTGACAATCACTCTCCCTAATGCTCAACCCTAATGCTCAACCCTAACCATTGCAACTTTACTTTTAAGTTCAAGCACATTTTAGAACATCTAATTTGGCCTAGGCAGATGCAGAGTAATTATGACTAAGCAAATTTAATGCTACGACCCACTACCCAAACGCAATTAAATGAATATGTATCTGCAATTTCCTATATATCTACCACTCCTCAATTAACAATATTGTCACAAATGCTTCTTTTAGCGATGGCCCATGTGGTTCCTATCTCATATGTCAAAGATATAATTGCATTAAAATTAGAATTGCACACCTTAGCAATGGAGGGTCCATGTGGTTTTGTATGATCGAGTGCTCAAGTCTTAAAATGTTGCTATGGCTCCTTATCATATAGGTTCTCCAAATTGCATAATCTTGCAAATCTTATGGTTAGCCCATAACAAAACAATCACGTAAAAAACTGCAATACTTAGACACCACTAGAAGACATATTTTATATAATACTATGCATAACAACTACTATTCTTAGAAAAAAAAATGGAGCTCATCACACTAAATATGAAGAATAAGAGTTTTATATCTTATAACTCTAACAGCTTATATTTGACACAAATTACACTTCCCCTTCAATGCCTATTTTAATAAGAATAGGTGCTTCATCTTCATGCTAAAGCCAGAGTGCTCATTATATCACTATATATTTGACACAACTTGCACTTGCTCTCCAAGGCCATTTTAGTTACAAAACGCTTTTCAGGTTGCGGCTAAAGCCGGCAACGCCGGGCATCCATAACTAGTTATATAAAGAGAATTTGAAAAAACATAAAAGTTCGTCCAAATTTTTTTTTTTGTAACGCTTTATTAACTTGCAACGCGTTGCAAGGATTTTATTTTTTTTATTTTAATATTGTTATTTGAAATGCGTTTCAATATTGAAACGCGTTTCTGTTTTAATTCTTTTGAAACGCATTGCAAGTTTTTCACGCGTTACAAATTTGTTATGCGTTACAAATCCGTTATGCGTTTCAATTGACCCCATCATTCGTGACGCGTATCAAATCAACATTGTAACGCCATTTTTTAATTATATTATAATATTATTTTAGTTCAAAAAAGCGTATCAAAAAGCGTTACAAGCATAGGGGTTTTCTTCTAGTGGATTTTGATACATCGTCTAAGGTTTTGAGGGAATATTGAACCTCTATACGACTTTGCCTAAGATTTTAAAATTTGAAATACGGGAGTTCGACTTTGCCTAAGATTTTAAAATTTGAAATACGGGAGTTCGAACCTCTGCCAAAATAATTCAATGTCCTAACTAAGTCTACTTTAACCAATATACCCAGTGAGCTAATGCGATTATTTTTTATTTTAAATCTTTGTTTTTTTTTTTTTTTTTTTTAATAACAACTTATTCGATTGTTTTAGGGATATATGGTCTATGGTTTCAGGAATTGTTACTTTTACATCCATATCAAATCCCCCTAAACCCCATGTTATTTTGCTACATATTTCTAAACGAGGTGCACCCTGAACTACCACAGTCGTCGGATTCGTCGATCCTACGACCCAGATTGTATGTTGGGGCCTGTGGTGGGCACCTCGTCATTTATGGTTGGAGGCGCCTATGATTTTGAAATATGAAATACGAATTCGCCTAAGGTTTTGAGGGTCTATACGACTTTGCCTAAGATTTTAGAATTTGAGATACGGGAGCTCGAACCTCTACCAAAATAATTCAATGTCCTAACTAAGACTACTTTAACCAATATACCCAGTGAGCTAATATGATTATTTTTTATCTTGAATCTATGTTTTTTTTTTTTCCTTAAAATGTTTAGACTGTGCATGATACAATCCCAGGGATTCTGCTTTCACGATAAGCCGATAGCAAATGGCTATTAAATTTTCTACTAGCTTTGCTCAAAAGTTTAAAACTCTATGACATGCTCTGCTTTACGTCAGATATATGCTGGGATTATGATCTGGAGCTCTCAGATGGCACTACAATACCAAGTTGTGGATGTATGATTTGGAGATCATTTATATGGCACTGCATTCCCAAGTTACATGCAAGTTACGCCGTTATATCTTCTAGATAATGCCTTGTCAAGCTATTGCCCTTGAACAAAACTTTGGGTAAAGGAAAATATTCACTTGGGCATCCGAAATTATATTCTTGACCATTAAGCAATGAAAAGTTCAAGTTTAGGGTTCCGAAACCCTAAACGTTTATCATTTTGGGCTATCGCCAGTGAGGCAGCAATCAGCAATCGACTGCTTAGACTTGCTCTATCTGTCCGCCACATTTTAAATCTGTTAGTGCTTTTACAAGTTTCTTCTTGAAGATGTGTTCTGAGTTATGGCCTTAAATCTATTTGAAAATGCCATGTACTTCAAAAATCATGCTCTGGAAAAAATATGAAGGCATTAAAGCCGTCTGGCTATGATTGAGCCGTCTGGCTTGGCAAAATCCTACCCGGATGCAAGATATTGTAGTTCTTCCTGCCACCAATTAGTTGAGTACTACCGGATCTGCTATAGTTAGCTCTGAAATAGAAGCTGTTGGTCAGAACCCTGAGTAAGTACTCTGATATGCAATCTAATATATGCATGCCATGGAGCAAGCTGGAAGTAGCACCAGAACTGAAGCCATGGAGAAAATTTTTCCATCTTCAACGAACTCTTAAGGTTTGAGATGCTGTTTTGCATTTTTGTAAATGAATATCTGTAGATCTGAAGAAGAATGTCTATAAGTTGTTCGTGGTAAATATCCTTTGAAAATTATTTGCTCTTATTACATATGGGTAGAAAAGATTGCAGAGCATATGATAACTATGAATATGATGTCAAACATTTATCTAGTCTGCTATGTGAGGGAATGCTAAATTATTTTATGCTTTGCATACAGTCTGGGCCTACTGTCACAATAAATGCTTAATATAAGGCAGCATATTGTTGATTATCTGTGAATACTGGGCTATTAGCTTACATATTAAGATTCAAATTCTACATGTATTAACACTGTCTATAGTAGATTTAGCATCATTCTTCTAGCTAGAACTAATGCAGGGCAAAAGGTTACAAGGTGTGAAAGGCTAAACGCCGAGAGACACCACATGTACCTTTTGGCCCTTTGCACTCTTACCCTTTTCAAAGCTAACAGGTATTGATTGGTCAAGTAGTACCGGTTCTCTCCTCTCCTTGTGGTCTTTTTGTCATTTGCTGTTTTTCTAGCAAGAAGAGTGATTCGTACAAATATTGGAGCCTTTTTGAAGATATGTACATGCCACAGGCTGAGATACAGGTTATGGAATACATGCTTGTTGGAAATTAATATGCTGCTTTAGAAAGCATACTTCAGATTTTATAGAGACAAGCTATTGTAACTTTTTTTTTTATCAAAGTATATGCATTCTGCAGTAAATTATTTGATCCTCTTTTTCGTGGTTGGAGGCGATTTTTGGCTTGTTGATGAAGTTCAAAAGGATGGACTGCTACAATAGAATGTGGACACTATGTGTTGAAGCTTAAGAACAAGGACTTTCACCACTGAATACAGGTTGCTTTTGTGAATGCTCTCTCGCTAAAAATGCTTCATGTTCTATATATAAGATACTTCTTCCCTTCTACTTGATTTTCTTTGGCAAAATGATACAAGACATGCAGACTTCTAGATATTTCCGGCAAAAAGACACAAGGCATGCAGACGTCTATCTCGTCTATCTGGAAAATGATATAAGCAGGACCATAAAGACATTGTAAATAATATCAGCGTATGCTTTTATTTTATTTTACTTGGTATGTGGCATGTTTCTGCCAGAATGGTACTTGTATAAGGTTTCTGTCTTATTTAAAGAACTATAGCCTTGTAAAAAAGGTTAAAGATTATGTTTCAAAGATTTTAAATTAAATAATGAAAGTTTCTCATGTAACCATGTCTTTGGCCTAAGTTCAAATGCACCTGGTTTACCTTAGGGCTGCTAATTGAATCATGACTTGTTCTTGCAAAGATCATGTCATGGTTAAAAGTTTTGAAGGTCTTAGGACCTGATTGACTTCAAAGGTTTTTTTTTTTTTTATAACAACTTATTCGATTGTTTTAGGGATATATGGTCTATGGTTTCAGGAATTATTATTTTTACATCCATATCAAATTCCTCTGGAACCCCTGTTATTTTGCTACATATGGGCGTACACGCAGGCTGGATTCGCATTTTGTGTAACAGGTTCAATTCCTCTGGCTTGTGCTCTCTGTTTCATTGTCTTTGCAACTACTTTGTCTTCATGCAGTTGAGAACAGAGGCATACATATATTAAACAACACTGTTAGATCAATTTGCCACTCTTGTCAAAAAGGCAGGCTGCCATTTTAGGTGTCGTTTTAGTTAGCTTCTACTTTGGACATTATGTCATTCAGATTTTCACTTACAGATAGGAGCTGGCTAAAGGTGCAGAATCTTGCTTTCTTCTTATTCATGCTTCATACATGATAATTTGGTGCGCTCTTTATATCCTATATTTAGAATGGCATGGTGGATAAGCAAGCCCATGTTTTCCGAAGACCATAAAAGGAAGTTGCTATTTCAAGTGAAATTGTCTAATAATAATTCAGACTTGTGTTTTAATTATGCCCAAAGGTTGGCAATCCCTAAATTATAGAACCACATAAGCGATTGACGTCAATTGCATATGTGTATAGTTGTAATGAAGTATGAGGCATATGGTAGGGAATATGCCATCATCTGACGGTTCTAATGCTATTATAAGATTCAGGAATGCAAACATTTGAGTCATATATTTTTTCAAGAAGAATGAAAATATGATAGGAGACTCGAACATTGTGCATCTTGTCTACACTATAAATTAATTTAAAAAATAAAAGGTGCTAGGGCACTAGAGATCATCCCAATGTCATGCATAAATACCTCAAGAATGTACAAATATGAATATAAAGTTGCTTAGATATACTAAACCAAGTTGCTTAGTTGCGACTAATGACTAAGTCCATGTATTCTAGTATAAGATAGAACATATGCACATGGTCTATAAAAACTCTTATTATAGACCATCTCTGTATCTATGAACCATCTCTGTGTCTATGTGGTATGACGTAAGAAATACTGTCTCTCTATATATTTAATAATTCTGGTCGCGTGAAATAGTGTGTAGTTGAAAAGAAGAAATAGGTTCAATAATTGAAATACAAAGGAACAACATCGTGCCTAGGAAGCAAGAATTAGGGAATGGGGAATTGTGTTTTCTGTTTAAATTAATGCAGTGAAACTGGTTAACAGGTTAAACTCTTTTTTTTTTTTTTTTTTTTTTTTTTTTTTTGAGGGTACGAATTTTTATATTTTATATTAAAAGATTAAAAAGTACAATGTTACACTGCTTGTAGAGAATTACTACAGGAGTAATCTCGACATCTTCATTCTCTACATGCAGGAACTTATTAATTGCTCTAGAAGCTGATACCCTTGAGAAGCTCATAAGACCTATCCGCATCGTAACCAGATTAAGCATGAGGATCTGTAGTTACCAAGAGGCACTTGGAAATAATTCGTCTCATCAAGGGCACTTACAAATAATCTGAACAGCCAAAATAAAAGGAAGATATATGCACCTTGCTTCACAAGGCCTAGGTATCAGAGCAGCCAAATAGAATGGAATTCAGGCATCAGTACCTGTACCTGATCTTAGCACATAGCTCAAACTTTGCAGTATTTGAGCAAACCATATCCGTAAGTGGATTGGTATCAAAGAAAAATTTGGCATCAGCATCAAATTATCTTCAAGCTTCAGTGCTTGAATAGCTTCATCAATCATAGCAGTAATTGAAAAAGCAAATAAAGTGCTAAGAAATTCCAAAGTATTTGTCAATAACCTGTTTTCCGAATCACTCCAGCATAAATCAGTGTCAGACCTTGTAATTCCTTTGACAGAAGAATCTTCCTGATACATCGAATGCAAAAACCCGGTTCTTCCTGCTAGCAAGAAAGAGCAGAAAAGGAAGGGCGATAGACTTACTTCTTTCCAAAAGAATGAATTTTGTTGTCCTCTGATGAAAAGACTCAAACAAACATCTTTTTCTAATCTTGCAGATCTGTTCTTCACCTTATGGGTCGGCATCCAAATGGATCTACCCTTTCGGCAGAAGTACCTCCTGTGCACAGCTTTGAAGCAGAATGTCTGCGTTTGCATCTGCTCAAGACCACCTATCTGTGACTTGTGACTGTACCTGCTGCAGCAATTGGGTTTTAGAGGCAGTACACGGTTCTGCCCATTTCTTTTGTCTCTGTCTCTGCCACTTGGGATTCTGCCCCTTTCTTTGCTTTTTGAGAGAAACAAGCAGTTACAGTGGGCATATGGCTGAAGGAAAAGGGTATGGGAACAACAGGGGACGCAGGGGACGGATTAGGGAAGAAAGTGGCTGAAGAAAAAGGGTACGTGAACAACAGGGGACGGATTAGGGAAGAAGATAGGGGCAAATCCGGAGGCTATGGTGGCTATGGGGGCGGATTTGCAAAGGAAACAACAGGCAAGTGGCTATGATGGTCGGAAAAGGCTTCAAATCTCTCAAAAACTTACAGATCTGGGCGGAATACCACAAGGCAATGTAAATTTTGTTCCCCTCGCTTTGCCGATTTGACAGGCAACGAACCACAAAAAGATGGCCGTGTGTTGAGGCTCGCCAAAGCAGACCCCTGTGTCAAAGAAAGACAGAGAAAGAACTTCTTAGATAGAACACATCCTCGTTAGAGGATATTGCTGCAAAATTGCCACCAAAAGGATGCAAGATGAATCACTCCATCAGATTTTTTTCCTCCATTCTCTTGGAGAACAAATCCATCAGGCCCTGCTAGCCACAAATTCCAGAAATCGTTCTTCAAGAGCAACCGCTGTGATGATCCGACAGAAGGGAGGGCGGCTGCTCCCTAGCCGGCCAAGAACAGCGCCCTGGGCGCCAACGGCATTTTCTAAAAACCGAGTCCAGGTTAAACTCTTGGCTAAAAACTTATTTGAGTATTTTCATTTTATACAAATGTTTGGTTTGGGTTTGTTCATATGCCTCTCTGCGTAGACTGAATAGGCAACAAAAGTTTTTACTTGTTTATAATGAATGCTTTCATGACTTTGTCCAAATGGGCTACAAAGTATACAAAAATTCTCCATCAGTCTACATCAGGAGAACAAGTAGCAATGACACTTTACATCAGGAAAAACAAGTAGCA
Organism: Isoetes taiwanensis; assembly: GCA_021234155.1. NCBI lineage: Eukaryota > Viridiplantae > Streptophyta > Lycopodiopsida > Isoetales > Isoetaceae > Isoetes > Isoetes taiwanensis. The sequence continues at coordinate 210,196 of JAJEKV010000213.1, read as the reverse complement.
ATGCAACCAAACTGGTTTCGTTTTGATATTCATCTACAAATTGGAAACAAATTTAATAGATACATCATTTTTATGGCTTCACGATCTTAAGAATATGATGAGCATGTATCTAACAAGATTGTGAAGGAATATTTGATCTGCATAAAGAAAAATGTTTTACAGAATATTTTTTTTATTGAAGGACGTCAATCTATGCATCATCACATCATGAGTACATTCTACATCACTTTATTCTACATATCAAATGGAAGCCAATCCACTACCTAGACGCGATATACTAGAAGCTGATGTGCATGTGATTATCGAGTATATATAGCAGGTTTACAGAATATGGTATTACTATTATTGAATCATTTTGCATATGTCCGGATACCAATCATATGTCAATCGCATCCATGAACAAATTATCGCTAGTCTATGCAAGTAATTTGTTGGAGGTATTCGTTGAATTTGTGCCATGTTCTAGAGTTCCTTTACAGAAAAAATAGCGCAAAATTTTTGAACTTGCCATTTTTGAACTCTAGACAAGCTAGAATCTTAGCATACTTTGGAGTCAGCCCATAGGTGCAGAATCTTGTTTCTTCTTATTCACGCTTCATACGTGATGATTTGGCGTGCTCTTTATATCCTATGTTTAGAATAGCATGGTGGACAAGCAAGCCTTTGTTTTCCACAGACCATAAAAGGAAGTTGCTATTTCAAGTCAGACTTGTATTTTAATTATGCCCAAAAGTTGTCAATCCCTAAATTATAGAACCGCGTAAGCAATTGATGTCAATTGCATATGTATATAGATGTAATGAAGTATGAAGGCACAACGGTAGAAAATATGCCATCATCTAACAGTTCTAATGCTATCATAAGCTTTAGGAACAAGAAGTAGCAACTATTAAGTTGTATAATTTTTCAAGGATGAAAATCTAAATAGGACACTCGAACATTCTATATCTCGTGTACGTGGTCTACGCTATGAATTAGTTTAAAAAAACAAGGTGCTAATGCACTAGAGATCGCCCCAATGTCATGCACAAATACCTCAAAAATATACAGGTATGAATATAAAGTTGCTTAGATAGATTAAATGCCAAGGCCATTTATTCTACTATATGATAGAGCATATACACATGGTTTATAATAATTCTCATTACAAACCATTTTTGTATCTATGTGGTAATAGATACTATCTTCGTGGACGATAAAAAATCTATTCTATTCCATTCTATTCTATCTATCTAATAATTCTTATTGGATGAAAGCGTGTAGTTGAAAAGAAGAAATATGTTCAATATTTGAAATACAAAGGAACTGCACCACGCCGAAGAAGCAAGAATTAGAGAAGGGGGGGTTTGAATTAATGCAGCTAAACTGGTCAAATAGGTTAAACTCTAAGCTAAAAATTTATTAAGTATTTGCATTTTATTACAAATGTTTGGTTTGGGTTTGTTCATATGCCATTCTTCATAGACTGAATAGGCATCTAAGGTTTTCACTTGTTATTTTTGCTATGTGCTCAAGAATAATGAATGCTTTTATGACTTTGTCCAAATGTGACTACAAAGTACGCAAAACTTCTCCATCAGTCTACATCAGAAGAACAAGTAGCAAGCACATTTTAGATCAGAAAAACAAGTAGCAATGCAGCTAAACTGGTTTTGTTTTAACTTTCATTCGCAAATTGCAAACAAATTTAATAGATACATCATTTTAATGGCTTCAGAATCTTAAGAGTATGATGAGCATGTATCTAACAAGGTTGTGATGGAACATTTGATTTGCACAAAGGAAAACATTTTACTAAATATAGTATTACTATTATAGAATCATTTTGCATATGTCCAGGTATCAATCATATGTCCATCGCATCCATGAACAAAGTACCTCTAATCTATGCAGGTAATTTCTTGGAGGTATTCGTTCACGTCCTTCCATGTTCTAGAGTTCTTTTACATAAAAAATAGCAAAGAATTTTTGAATCTGCCATTTTTAATCTCTAGACAAGCTAGAATCTAAGCATATATTAGAATCGACCCATAGGAGTCTAGCTTCTTGAGCATTGGAGTAGGCCAATTCTCAATTAATCATTTAATATATCAATTCCACTGCGTTGTCTGATCAAAGCCTTGACAAATTGTTGCCTGCTGGGAAATAATTGACTACCAAAGGCACGGTAGATTTACGAATCTTTCTAGAAGAGAGCTTGGATTTGATAGCTATTTTCTGGTCTGAAGTTTTGTTTGAAGGGCGGAAGAGCTTCTGAAACAACCTCTTAATTAAAGACGGTTTGCGCATTATTTGATTAACCTCCATGGCTGAACAATTGAAGAAATGAATGCAAAATTTTTACAAGATCAATTTAAGGAGAAAGATGAAGATAAGAAAATGACAAAAATAAGGCAGAAAAGCACCAATTTATAGCAATGGGATGACTTGTGCCTGAAGAAATGGTCTGTGTAAAGCATGAAAGAAGTCTGTATCTTGAATTCCAAGTAACATAAACTCTGAACAAGGCATTTTGTAGTGTGTGCCTTTTTGAACAAGTAAACGAGGCATTCTGTTTTGTGGGCATTTTGATGTGGGCCATATAAATGTTGATGAACACGAGTTTGATGAATTACATATATTAAAGAGCATGGTCTTTTTCGTTTTGTTTTAGATATGAAGATTCTAGAATATTCCACAATTGCTATTGGTAGTTGTAGAAAGAGTGTGAGTTGTTTAGGTGTTAGGTAGTTGTCGAAAGAGTGTGAGTTGTCTAGGAGTTCCTTTATGGATAATTGAACACCTAGATGACAAGGGCGTACATAATAGACGAATGTTGAAGTAGCCCAATCATTTCCTTTCTTCAAGGCTAAAATTTGCCAAATGGAAATTTTTTTAGACCTTTAGTCAAATTTCATGTCTCAAGTTCATAAAGGTCATTTTTTAAGAAAAAAATAATTTAGCCATTCCAAAAAGAGAAAAATTCTGGATGCCTAGGATGTAGTTCGAATTGGATGGCTAAAGCACTAGAAAGGTTGGGAGAGTGGCACAAGCGACCACAAAGGGAGAGGCTCAAAGATGGTTGATGAGGATGCAAGAGATGTATAAGGCCTTAATACTCTTAAGGAAAATCTTACTCTAAGAGGAACCTCTCAACACAGCCTCAAGAAGTGGATTTATCTGCTAATCTTGAAACGCAGATAAATCATACATATACTCAGTCGCCAGGCAGGTGGGATATTTTAGTATTTTTTTCTCATATATTTGGTTTTCGTAACATAAGAATGTAAATTAGAGGCAACGATATTTGACTAGGAAGAAAGAAATTAGGCTGGTTGACCACAGTGGTGGGAATGCAAATAACTGACAAAGATAACTGAATTTTTTTGGCCTTGGTATTAAAATAGAATATTGTCTATTAATAGTAAGGTAAAATATCGATGTTCCAACACAATAAGACAACCTAGTTAGGTATTAATGGAATGGGTCAAATTGGCCCTCACACATTCTATGACTAATGAAATAGGCTGTAAATGTTAATGGTTTTGGTAACTATATCAAATGAAGTAAAATGTCAAGGTTGTGGTAAACACAGTTGCATATTAAACGGGAGTGTTGCAGCACTCCCGTTCATTTAAAGATTCCCTTCTAAAAAACATATTCACCATTAGAAATGGCCCTTTTAAGGGTGAAGTTCAAAAAACCATGGTGATTACAATTTAATATGTGCTTTTTTATATTTTACCATATTGGATTTATAATAATAATAATGGATTTATAGTGAATGCATCCCAATCGAGTACATGATTCCTAATGTTGTGGTGACATTCGGCAGGTAAGACATGGGCTATACTTTGTGAATGGACCAATGCAAAATGATTTATTAGGGGTCACTACTTTAGAACCTTAAGGCACTAATTTATCCATCTAACGATGAAGATGATGTATTTCATCTTGACTGTTGCATTTCCCTTCTTTCGTATCCAGATCAAAGAAACTACGAAAGAAACTACGTAACACAATTGATTCAAACTACGTTTAAATGCACAAACAAAGAAACTACAAAGAAACTATATAAGTACATTCTGTAGAATCGCCCAATTGCATCTCTGAGACACTTAATATGGACGAGCATCTCTAAGACACCTAATATGGATGAGAAGCTCTAAGACAACTAATATGGCTATAGCTTTTGTAAATTCTCCTGATTGCTTCTCATCATTCAAGAAATGGATGAGCATCCCAAAATATAAGACACCTAATATGGCTTTGGCTTTTCCATCTCTTAAGAAGACTGGACCTTGTGGCTTGAGTCTAGAATGCCTTTTCCATAGAACGCCTGAGGAGGATTTTTCCAATTAATTTTCTCTCTGATCTACTGTGATAAAACACCAAATGTTACTTAGCCATTCTAGCTCTAAATCATGTGGATAAACTCATAGGTAGCATGCATGGATCAAGCTATAAAACTCAAAGCAATATATTCAAAAAAGCAAGGATCTAGATACATGAGACTAATGGCTAATGACTGTTTCTTACTTGATTACATGCAGATGCATGAGTTTCGTTCAATATTGCACAAAAGTATACTTGATGCATGGGAACACTTTTACAGGTCAACTAATCCAAACATAAAGGCTGATTTTGTGGCCACAAATGCATGATTTTACCATTGAACTGCAAATCAACGGCAATATTATCTCTTTTAATATGGCCAGATAAACCACACTTTCAACAACAGCAAGTTGTTCTCAAATATGCAGTCTTCTCTTTTGCTTAATAGCTCCTTTCAAGGTAAAAAGGTCCTCTAACCTTATTTCTTCTTTCTATTTGCAACATACCGGAAACACTGAATCAATTCGTTGAACAAGAGATGAATGCGTTTGTAGAGCACACATCTATTAAACATCTGCAAACATGGATTAAGATAAAACATGCACAGGAAGACCAATAAGGCGAACACTGAACTGCTTGCATTCGATAAATGGAGTACATGCTGATGCATATATTAGCAAGCCCGAAATCAAGGGGCACCGCTATATGCATCCTTCACCTCAGGAGCTCAGAATAGAACTCCCTCAGTTTTAGCCCTAAAGTAAGGCACGCCAAATATAACAATTACAGAATTATGTTTTGTCATGTTTAGTCACAATTGTTGACAATTTGATAATGTCAACACTCCCCCTCAAAATATACCATTCTGTAATTGCTGTTTATATCTGATCTGCAGCTTGTGTCACAAACTTGAATGTAGAACTGACTACTTAACTGAACTGAACTATTTAGTGGACTTCAACAAAAAAAACTCAACATGAATGGAAAGAATACCCCATAATTCAGACCTGCACCATGCCTAACTCAAGGACACATTCCTGAAATCTTTTCTTTGCCAATGGTTTGGTAAAGATGTCTGCAGTCATGTGTTCAGTCCCCAAGTGCTGGATCATAATCTGATTTTCTGCAACCTTTTCCCTTGTAAAGTGAAATTGTACCTCAATGTATTTGGCTTTGGTGAAGTTGGTAGGGTTTTTGGCTAGAGATACTGCAGCACTGTTGTCATTGTAGATAACTGTAGGTTTGACTTGCATGCTGCCAAGTTCTTTCATTAGTCTCCTCAGCCAAATACACTCCTTAGATGCACTGCAGAGGGCCATGTACTCAGATTCACAGGTTGAAGCTGCAGTAGCCTTCTGTTTTCTGCTGCACCATGATACTACTCCCCCTTGCAGAAGGAAACAGAAGCCTGTCCTAGACTTTCTGTCAGTGAGATCTCCTGCATAGTCTGCATCTGCAAATCCTTGAATGATCAGTTTGGAGTCTTGTGGTAGCAGATGCCCATGGTGGAGGTGGCATGTAAATATCGTAGAAGGCGTTTGAGAGCAAGCCAATGTTCCGGGAGGGGGTTTTCAAGGTATTGGCTCAGAGTGATAGTGGCTTGAGCAATATCAGGACGTGTGCATACCATGAAGTGCATAAGCGAGCCAACAATGCTTCTGTACTTGAGTCCGCCAAGATCAGTAGAGTCATGAGGTTTGGTAGGCATGCTGGTTGAGTGGATGGCAGGGGTGAAGACACCTTTGCTGGCTTGCATGTGGCAGGCATTTAGGAGGTTTTGGATGGACTTGGTCTGATGGATGGTGATGGTGTGCAGCATAGTATCATAGTAGACTTGGATTCCAAGGAAATAGTGCAATGGGCCTAAGTCAGTCATGTGGAAACGTTTGGTGAGGGCTGCTTTTGTGTCTTGCATCAGAGTAGGACTGTCACTGCCAAGTATAAGGTCATCTACATACAAGACAATAATAATGATGCAATCATGATACCTTTTGACGTAGATGTTCCAGTCTGCCTGGCTCCTTGTAAAACCTTGAGAAGTGAAGAACTCATTTATGGTGGAGTACCATTGGCGTGGGGATTGTTTGAGGCCATAGAGAGCCTTCTTCAACCTGTAGACTTTGTGGGCAGCTTCTGATGAGATGAACCCGGGGGCTTGTCTCATATATACTTCTTCATCCAGCTTCCCATGTAGGAAAGCCGTTTTTACATCCATTTGTTCCAATTGGAGTCCCTTTTCTGCTGCAAGTGCCAACACCGTTCGGACTGATGTGAGTCTGGCCACTGGTGCAAACGTCTCAGTGTAGTCAATACCAGGGACCTGAGAGTACCCTTTTGCAACTAACCGAGCTTTAAACTTGCTCACTTCATTGTGCTCATTGTATTTGATCTTATATAGCCATTTACAGTTTACCACTTTTCTGTTCTTGGGCAGATCTGCAAGTACCCATGTGTCATTATCAATCAAGGATTGATATTCCTCTTGCATGGCAGTCAGCCATTTGTCCCTGTTGGGGCTTTGCATGGCCATGGCATAATGTATGGGCTCGTCAGGGACGAGAGTAGCATTGAAGGCAATGAACCCTGAGTTTTTATGCCTTTTGGAGTCAAGATACTCCTTCATCCGGGCAGTGGTCTGCCTTACCCTGCTGGACCTTCTAGGGGCAACAGATTCAAGAGGGGCAGCCACCAAATCATCTGTTTCAATGTCACTCTCTTCAGGTTCAGAGGGAAGATCCATCTCATCTTATATTATAATGTTTTAGTGCAAGTAATGGACCACGCCCTAATTTGAAGGGCTAAGATCGTCCGAGCTAATCTAAAGGTCGAGATCTTGAAAGGGGTGTGTCCATTGTGCATCATGCCCTAAATCTGGTGGTTCACATCATCCGTCGTAGATCCGTAGCTTGCCCTAAAAATATTGAGGCGTTTGTGAACTTGGGCAGCTATGGCGGACCAGCAAGCCCGGAATAGTGCAGACAGGTCGAGCTTTGACATCATAGTTACCAAAGGCTATGAAATAAAAAAGAGCCAAACAAATAATTTTTGAGAAGGATTTTTTCCTCGATACAGTTCCGTAGATTGGCCATTCATGTTCTAAAGCTGGTAGTGGATCGATTTTCAAATCGTCAATATTGGAGCTACTACCGGATCTGTGACTCCTCATCATACATCATTTTTTATTTGTTCAATTGGTAAGCAACTTAGGTTTTCATAAGTTCCGTTCTAACCCTTTCCAATTCCTAAACTGGGCCTCCTTTTTTATGACTCAGGGTTTGTTTTGAATAACAAATTGAAGGGAAGATGGCGTTCAGTACATACGCCCTTGGAAGTCAGGTAGGACTTATATTTCCTTTGCGTTGATTGTTTTTTAAACTCCCAACTTACTCTACTCTCTTTTTTGAAGATAATCTTTGCTGATAAGAATTGCTGAAAGCTTTTTAGACTACAGTTCTTAATGTTGGGGCGTCTTTACAATGAAGGAATTATAACAGAATGATAGTCTGTTGCATTCTTATTGTTGGTTTATTCTATGGTCTCAGGTGGGACTTCGGCTTCTGCTTTCTCCTGTTGGTACTAACGTGGTCGTTCGATCTGCATGGTAAAAACATGGACTGGAAATGCCCCATATAACAGTTTAGGAACGTTTCCTAGATATTTGAATTTGGAAAAAAATTTAGTTCACAAATCCGCCTTCAGAACATTGTTTGGTTTATAGTGCTGCTGTTGGGATTGGGTTCCCTGTCTATTCGACCTTTATGGCTTTAGAGAAGAAGGATGCAGCAGAACAATAGCAGTGGCTTACATACTGGGCACGAATGTAGGACAACACGTTTGAAACTATTTCACAAAAATGGTATTTGCAAACAGAGAGACCTTTGAAATGCGGCTGATGTTGTTATTCATGGCAGTCATTTTGTTCCCTGGTAACACGTAGATGATTTCTAAGATAAGATTGTTTGAGTTGTGCTTTCCATTTGCTTAAGGAAGACGAAATACAGAATATTGTATTTATGTCATAAGCCAGCGAGATAAATTTGCATTGTGCTCTAATAGAGGTATGGCCTTGCTTATTCATCGTGGCAACATAACGCAGAGGGCTTTATGCTTTATTCTTCTTCTAAGAAGAGAAGAAGATACTCTTTCAAAGCTGGAAGAATAAGCCGTGGCACAAGATGGAGCTCAGACTAATGACGTTCTCCTAATCAGTTAGATGTCATGGAGCATAATATTTGAGATTAGCCACGGTTTCTTGAAGTGGGTAAACATCAAAATATGAAACAGTTTCTAAGTTTATGATCTATTCAACATTCATGTAAATTGCGGAAGTGTGATTGGTGCAGGTCAGCTGTTTGGCAACATGTGCAACATAGATTTCTTTACGCGGACTACAATGGTTGCAGGTTATAATCCGAATAGAGATGGGAAAGAAGCAATCAAACTTTTCTACGAGATGGATTTAAGCCAGACATGGTCACTTATATTAGATATATAGGTCTCCTATCTGCAGCTGCCCATGTAAATCATTAGGGTGGAAAAGTATATACAATGCTGATTTTAGAATCGCCATCAAGACAGATATGTGATGGCTTGAAGTTCCTGGGCATGAATACCAGGTCTGGAGACATGAATTATGCTTATCAAGCCTTTGATTAGCAACGAGTCTATCATACTCTTTCAGATCATGCAGTCCAACATCTTTAACCCAGATAGTGACGTATATGTCAGTGCGGTGAGTGCCTGCAGTGTAGCAAAAAGCCTGGAATTGGAAAAATACATTCATGCTGTGTTATTAGATTAGGATTTGGTTCTGACATTTTTATTGGCAGCACCATTCTTACCCTGTGTATCGGAGGCACTCGAAATGCCAGATCAGGTCATATATACAAGTTTTCTACATGCATGTATATTGTAGAATTTTTGGCATGGGGCAAATACTGCCTCTTATACAAAAGAAATAAACTGTATGAACTAACTCTAGACAAAAGTTATATTTTCTCTTTATTCCTTTTAATGATACATGCATATGCAAGTTATAAATCATGGACAAGAGCAGAGGTTTTGTCAACAATGTTGCGGTTTTGTCAACAATGCAGCAACTCAGAACTTTAATTGGACTTAGTAGCATTTTGTACCCTGATTGAGAATAGTACTGTTAATATTGTGCATCAAATGTCTCAGCTTTCTGAAAGATGGAATTCCAAGCTAGCCCTGTTTGTCAGGTTGTTTTCCAAGAAACATTTGACAGGACATAAATGAATGTGGGAGGCATCATATAGCATTGGAAATTGTAGATTTCAAGAGGGAAACTATTGGAGGTGTTACATAATGATGATACATGTGGAAAGTAGTATTCTTAAGTAAAGAACACTATCTTACATACTCCAACACTTTCTCAAACAAATATTGGGTTATCTGACTTCTCCCTCTATATTTCCTACTTATTTCCAAAATTCATCAAAAGAATTATTGCATTGTGATTTTAAAACATTTTACATCACAACAATATGGAACAATCAACACAAATTTCCCTAATAACATTTTTCAACTTCATTTATTTTGCATGTATTGCTTTAGATTGGAATTTAATATCAGTCTAATAATAGTCTTGATGCAAAACAAAGATATATAAAAAGAGTGATGCTTATCTCCATCTCAAACATCACTGAAACAGAACGATTGATCAGAATGTGCTTTGGTAAGTAAGATCATATACAAAAAGAGAGGTCTGTAGGAATTTCCATCCATTGATGTCAAGTATCGACTTATGAAAGTTCTAGCAACCGTCTTTGATCGAGTTCCATATGATTAATCATGTTGGGTTATGCAAGTCCATCACGTTATACAATGATGAATGCATATCCTGCAAAGTGGAGATATTTTGATTCAGTGAGACCATCTTAGTCCAAGGGCAATTTTGGAGGATGTTGCTTGAGGATGGTGGATTTAAGACAGAGATGTAGTGGAACATATAACAAGTTTATGGCATGCAATAATAGAACATGGTATTCATTCTTTTATAAGAAAATGAAGTTCACAACTATAAGCTTACTTTTGCATTTTTCTTTTTAAAGGTAAAACAATCTTAATCCCACGCCTTATACAGCAAGCAAAATAAGTATGATAAACTTGGAATATCATGAAAAGAGAAGGTATGATAACAACAAAACGAAAAGGACCATTTTATATTTGAAAGAGCTTTCTTGCGTTGTTACGTTGTTCACATGCGATTGAGAAATTTACCACATGATTACACATGTTCGCACTTGAGAAATTTAGTACCACCTGTTCAACAGCAGTAGAGTGCTTGATTCTCTAACAAATGTTCCCTCCCATTCTAATATTCACTATTTCATTTCATAAAATAATAGGTGGAGACTTGCAAATAAATGCATCATTCCTACTACGCGCACAACAATTACAAAAGTAAGAATTACTGAGCGAGCATATTTTGGGCATGCCTTCTCATTGCGGCCCAAACATTTTTTGGCTCTCAACTTATGCCCAGCAACGCTGGGCACCATTACTATATGTATGAACATCTTCAGGTATGGTTGCCCTTTCGTCTACATCTGAGTCTTCATCAGTGTCACTTTCAGATTCAATGGTCATGTTCACAAACTTGCACCCCTTGCCTTTTCCAAAGTCAAAATTCATCTCATCAAACGTAGCACTCCTTCGAATGATGATTTTCTTTGTGGCCGGGATGTATAGTCTGTAGCCTTTAGTGTCATCAGAGTAGCCAACAAACATGCAGGGGATGGCTTTGTTGGTTAGCTTGTCCTTCTTGACATGGGCAAAAGCATTGCATCCAAAGACTTTTACCTCAGTGATGTCTGGTTTTCGCCACCTCAGCAGCCAGTACAAAGATTAGGGGCGCTTTGGTGGGAACCCCGCTCAAATAGAAAACATGTCAGATGGGACAAATTCCCCCAAAATGATGGGTCAATTCCATTTCCAAAGAGCATTGCTCTTGCACATTCCAAGAGGGTTCTGTTTTTTCGCTCTACAACACCATTTTGTTGATGTTCATGTGAAACAGATTTCTCATGATGAATGCCATGTTCTTGGGTGAAAGCAAGGAACTTCTTATTTATAAATTCTCCCCTTGGTCGGGCTTCGACTGCTTGATTTTGAGATCACTCTGGTTTTCTACCAACTTTTTCCATACGACAAACTTGTCAAAAACTTCAGACTTGTATTTCAAAAAATGCACCCACATCTTTCTACTATAGTCATCAACAATTAGAAGGAAATACCTGGATCCCCCAATCGATGTGATCTTGGCTCTTCCCCAAACATCCATGTGGACCAGCTCTAGACATTTTGATGCCCTGTGTGCCTTGCCTTTTGAATTTCCTTCCTCGCGCATCTTGCCAAGCATGCACCCCTCACATAGTTTTCAAGGAGAATGTATTGGTGGCAGACCAACCAATAACTTCTGTTTCGACATCTCCTTCAGAAGGGGAAAATTTGGGTGTCCCAACCTTTCATGCCATAGCTGGCTTTGATCAGAGGTGGTGGCTGTGAGCGCAGCAGTTTTTGACCAGCTTAGCTTGTAAAGGTTTCCATCCCCGCCTCCTTTTACCCAACAGATTTTTTATCCTTGTCTTTGATAAGACATTTTCCTCCCCAAAATACACATGCATCCCAAAGATCATCAAGCTTTGAGATAGAGAGCAAATTCGCCTCCAATTCAGAACATGCAGGGTTTGTTTGAGTTGAACCTCCAAAGAGGCGCATCCGCACAAATGGTGCCTTTTCCAAAGAATATCTAGCCTTCCTTTTCCTATTTTTACCGATCTCTTGCTTACTTCTCGATACTCTTGAAAAGGCCTTTGTTAGCAAATATATGATCCGTTGTTCCCCTAATCCGTGTACCAAACTCCTTGTGGTATCTGTGCAATAAAGCATTTTGCATGATGGCTTAACTCAGCTTCGATGCTCCATTCTTGTATCCATAGCCCAATGATCCTTAGCCCTTCTTTGCAAATTTTCCACACGAGAGCCATCAATGCATACATTATGAACATCAGTTCTTTCAAATTCTGAGACATTTGGCTGCCAACAACCCTCCCTCTTTCTTTTACACAAACAAATGCTTTGCCTCCAGATACAAATGAATCACTGCTTTCAGATTCATTTTCTGTTGCAGAGGACGAGTCAGTAGATTTTCCTTTTGATGCCTTATGTGCTGAAAAATCTTTTGCCCTTTTCTTGATCTCATCTTTCTTTTCTCCTCCTTTTCTCTTCCTCCCCGCCCTGATCGTGACAATCTCCGCCAAGTGCCCTATTTTATTGCAATTAAAGCACTTCCTGGTTTCTTCTTTGCCACTGACCAAAGCCTGTATTTCCCTTGACGAGCTTTTCTTCACACCTCTTTGATTCCTTTCTTCAAGAAGAAGTTGTTGGCATGCCCACTCCAACTCTACTTGCTCAACTGATCCTATAATATTTTTGACATTATTATAGGAACTTGGCAATCCTAGTAGAAGGGCTCCAACTATGAGATCATCTTCAATTCCCTTGTTCATGCCTTGAAGCTGTTTAGATGCTTGTCTGATAATCCCTATGTATTCTTCCATGCCCATCCCATCCTTGAGCTTAGTATTGAACACCACAACGTACAGGTTTGCCTGAATAGAGAAGTGCTTCCTCCTGTAAGCCTTTTGAAGTTCTTCCCATGCTATTTTTGCAGATTCTGCTTCAGCTATTTGTGGCATGAGCGTGTCATCCAAATAGCGCAGGATCCTGCTTTTGGCCATCCAATCCTTTTGGATCCATTTTGCCAGGGCTTGCCTTTCTGTTTCGTTTACTTTGGCATCCAAGTCTTTGCTGCTCTCGCCTTTTACGATCTGAGCTGCAGTTGGTGCCTCTAGGCTTCTTCCCGAAACAACTGGCCTTGGTTCGTCTCCATTGACGATCCCCCATAGCCCCTTCTCACACAGCTTTGTCTGGACTCTCAAGAACCAATAATATGCATTATTATGATTCAATGCTTCGATCTTCATCTTGGAATGCTTTGCAGGTTCGGTTACTGCTCTGATACCATATTAAACATCTGCAAACATGGATTAAGATAAAACATGCACAGGACTGAACTGCTTGCATTCGATAAATGGAGTACATGCTGATGCATATATTAGCAAGCCCGAAATCAAGGGGCACCGCTATATGCATCCTTCACCTCAGGAGCTCAGAATAGAACTCCCTCAGTTTTAGCCCTAAAGTAAGGCACGTCAAATATAACAATTACAGAATTATGTTTTGTCATGTTTAGTCACAATTGTTGACAATTTGATAATGTCAACAACATCACAGTGGATGTGGTACCTTTACAAGACAACAATTTATAGCAATTAGAGTCTTGAATGGATTCTCATACTAATAATCAATTATGCAGCCCAACTAAATCCCGCTTATCTTTTTCCTCTTAGGTACAACTGCTAAAAATGTTAACAAATTGCAAGCGTAAATTGGCCAGAAAGGCTAGGATTAATTCCCCATCTTATCCATGATTCTGATGCTGATCGAGTATGGTGCTAGTTCTAGAGCCAATTCTGCTCCTTGTTTTACCAGACTAGAACAAGTTGCAAATGTTTTGCTTAAGCTTCTAAATCTGAGATCCGTCTGGCAAGCAAAGGGGAATGAAACGCTAGTATAACTTACCAATAGAGTAATATTTTTGAGATTGTTAGATTATGGGCACTCCTCAGGCCACAAGAACTCAACATAAGAATTTTCTTGCATGTTTTAGTCAGAGCACATAAGTTCTCCGAAGGCAAGATTTATTCCAAATGAAAGTGATGCTTCTACTCTATAACTATCAGAGTCTGCAAACATAGTAAGACTGCAAGATTTATTCCAAACTATCAGAGTTTGCAAACAGTCTGCAAGATTTCTTCCAAACTATTAGTCTGCAACAGAGTAAGACTAACTACTTCCCATAAATGAAATGAAGATGTGAATCTACTCTGAACACAAAGGGACAGCCACGTTTTCGTTGGTCGGAGCTCTGCCTTCAAACAAAGTAATCCCTGGTCTTCTGGCCCCTGGTCTGTGCAAACGAGGTATTCTACCCCTCATGAACCTACTCTTCTCCCTGTTATATCAAGGTTCCTTAGGGCGGGCATCTCCCGACCTGCCTATCCGAGCATTATTGATCAACCCTGATGGAAAAATGATTTTTGAAGCAGCTAGCGCCTTGGTTAACCTATAGATAAAACAAATGCCAAAGCCATCACAAGACAGAAATGGTGGCCCAAGGTCCCCAGAGAAAGAGCGCCGGAGCGAAATCAGCAAGGAAAAATATGTCTCTACCTCTATAAAAAAAAAAATGTATCCCTCTGTAACCCAGATCCAGTATCCCTAGTCCTTACAAAACAAAAAACAAAAATCCCTTTATTATTTAGATCCATGATCCTGTATCTCCAAAAAAACATAAAAAAATCGTAAGGTCATTGAAATAAGTTGAAAATGCTAAAAAACCCGTTCATGTTGCTTTCTTTCTCCCTTTCACTATTCCATAATAAGATGTGTATTCCAGAATACAAAAAGGCTTCAATACTTTTTTTTCTCTTTCGCTATTTTCGAATAGCAAGTGTATTCCATAATACAAAAAGGGTCTTACATGTTCAAACACAATATCCCTTTTTTGCTATTATCTCTACTGTTTAAACAAGAGAAATTTGCTATTTTCTAAGATACATGGAAAACTGGATATTTTGGCCTTTTTGGATAAAAAACTCTAATTGTTGTTTTTTTCGGCTCAATCATTCTCTCATCACTCCTCACACTTCTGCACATAACTGTACTGTAAAAATACTTTAAGTTGTGCATTTGAATATCAAGATTTTATCTTCCATTTTTAAATATACTATAATTTCAGTTACTACTTCATGTCTATTTTCGGTTAAAAGTTACGTTTTCTTAAAGCATGAGCTCTTTCAAAAAATATACTTGGGAAAAATTGTAATTCGTTGAAAAATTGTCACTTTCACACAGTTAATTCTCTTTTTGCACAAAAAAAGGGGGCTATTTTGGGAGGGTCAAAATACAGTTTTAAGTCTTCTTTTTTTTTTTGGCCTCAATTCAACCCTTTTTTGGGGAAAAAATGAAATATTTGGGGAATATTCTTTCTGCTCCCGCTTAGATGATATGCTCTCGTTTAATATGCAATAGTATTGGTAGCTCTATAAATGTTAATAGTTTTGGTAACTGTATTAATGAAATAAAATGGTGAAGGTTGTGGTAGCTAATATCAAAGGAGCAGAAAGGTTAAAAGGGTGCACGACACAAGGATATTAATTGTAGAAATAGATAATATCTTTATTTGGTTGTAAGTGCCCAATACTTGAAATGGGGTAATTGCATCTACATCTTTTTGTGCGTTTATGCCATTCTAATAAGGAGCATGTATTATGGCTAAACCTTGTATTATGGCTTTTTGGCCATTAGATTATAGCACATGTGGGAGCATATTCCCTCCCCTCAAATCTAGAACGCACAAAGACGGTCTTTTCGAAGTCAAACCTGGCCCCTGTTGACCCGGGCATGGGGAGACATTATTAAGCCAAGTACCATTGCATAAAATAGTATTTTCAAGACAATACAATACAAAATGAAAATAACAATGAGATACACTAGGAAAAGAATACATAGAGCCTGGGGGATCGAACCCCAGATATCCAATGCTCATGCCTTACGTATCGGATCATCGAACACACGCCATTGACTACAACTCCAAGATCCAGTTGTCAATGGCATGCATTCAATGATCCGATACGTGGCTCTTTCTTCGTTTCCTGGAAGCCAACAAATACGATTCGTTAGTGAGCTTGGGGAATTGAACCCCAACGCAATGCCAATGCTCATCCGGGCATAAGAGAGATCCCGGTCCAGGGGGTCTCCCCTATGCCCAGGGGCCAGAGCCCTCTTCAACCCTACAGATGTTAGTACGCAAATGCATGCACAAGAGATAGTACGAAGCACAGAGAGAAAAGTGTCTATCAAACTCCATCAACAAGAACACTGGAAAGACAACAGAACAAAAAGCTTTAGTAGTTCCCCCGGCTGTCCGCATGTAGCTCCCCGATCACAAAGATCAAATTGCCGAATTTCCTGCGACAACAAGCACCTGGCCAAGCTCATGTGAGACCTCAAAGCCTGCAATTCAGATAACGGGACCAAGCTGTTCCCAGGCCACACTAGACATCGCGGAATCTATCGCCACATAAAAGTAGTCACCGGCCTCGGGATCCCCGAGGGAGGCAGCTATCTCGATGAGCCTCCGCCAAACCCGTATGATACTAGTCGAAATTCCTCCTCAAGAAAAACATCCGCCCCCCTCAGAGCATAAACCTCGTGATTTGGATGGGAATCCTCAATCATACCGCTTATGAAACCAGGCCCACCTATGATCACAGTGGCTCACTGGGTCTCTCCAGAGGATTGCCATCGCCTCCATCCCTATCCTCGCAACAACTGGTCACCAATACAAAACATACCAAGTAAACCAACACACGACACAAATAAATCTGTACATGCAACACCAAACATAACAAAGCAACCAACCGCCATCGTATGATCCCCTGGGTAGATGGGGATGTAATCGACCATGGTCGTGGATTTCAAAGATCGTATCGGAAGGATGGATCATGGATATCCCGAAAATTGCAGTCCATCTCATCTGGGGATTGAGTCATCCCAATATCGGCGGCCGGCCCGCCCATTTCGGGCAATGGGCACATAACCTGCAGGAAGGCCAAACAGAATTGTTCTCACATCGGACGGCATACAATGGCCGGATTCAACAAGACCCTCCAAGCAGCCCCCCGCACTCCGTGTTCGCTCACATGAGCAAAGTTAGATGGGATTATCCAACTATCACCGAGAGTATATTTCCCCCGCTTCTCAAGATCCTACGACCGTGAACGCCAAACTAGGGGTCAATCTGCGCCCACCATGGTAGAATACAAAGTGTGCAGCCTTGTTCAGAAGGTTTCTATTATCTAAGACACAAAGATTTTTTGTGTCCCCAGCCCCCCACCTCACGTACAAGTCTTTCCCTTTCTCAATCGTACTCTCAGATATATTGTGCAAATGACAGGAATAATGTACTTTGCCTATGTCCTTCATGCAGTACCCTACCATGCCCTCGAAACAATGCAGCCTGTTGTTCTTAAGGGCCTTGCACACTAAGATAACGCCCGCAGGCTTAGAGGGCCAATTAAACCCCCTCTTGATGGCATCATTCAATGCCTTCGGATTCTTGTAACGGGCTCTAAGGACAGCTTGGATATGGAGGTGATCAGCAGATGATCCCTCTCCAAAGCAACAACACCAGCAATACACCTTCTACTGCAAAATGACGACATAGCATCGAAAAAGCTTCGGGGCACGTCCTGGCCAGACAAGGCCAAGGTCACAGACGCATCTAAAGCATCCCAGGCATTTGTTGGGTCTGGAATGGCAGAATTGTGGGCCGAATCCTGGGTCTGCCCAGACTCAAATTCAGTATGCATACAAGCAGGCATACGCCCGCTGGCCTTGGGCTTCCTGGTAGCCCTCTTAATAGAAGCCATGATAAAAGGATGCAAGCTTTCTTATTTCACAGGGGCTGATTCAAAACGAATTGGATTTCAAGGGAACAAATTGTTCGCGGCAGCCTACAGGCTGATCCTGCAACTGACCAAATGGCCTCCCAGAACAGAGCGTGATAACAAGGGAGCCGGATTCCAATCCACAGACTACAGGCTCACAGAATAAGCAAATTGGGCTTCCCAAGCAAATTGGGTCGACTGGAGGCAGGCTACAGGCTGAACCCAACCGATTGCAGGCCGGATTGATGGACAAAAGCTACTGCAGGCAACCGGATTTGAAGGATTCGACACACAGAACAGAGCGTGATAATGTGGGCACGATCAAGCAGCTGGATTCTGATCAAGGAGCCGGGTTCTGATATCTTAATTAACAGGGATAAAACAAGAAGCCGGATTGGCTCAACCAGGCAGCTGACTTCCTATTCAACAGCAGAAGCTAACCTGTTCTGCAGATCGATCCTCCTTGCACCCAACCGAACCTGATATAGCTGACATCGGCCTCCCACAAAACAGCCTGGATCAACCGGATAGGGGCCTCAGCGACAATTAATCTGGCCGGATCAACCGGATGAAGCCCTGATCCAACACCTAATCTGCTCGGAAATAGGAACTTTCTCCGCTCACAGACACCTGCAACTTCCTCCTGCCAGGTAGGTTTGCAAATCGCATCTGTGCTGCCACCATCAGCAACATACGATTCTCAATACGAATACCTGCCCAAAACCTTTGCAAATCTTATGTAACAAAAATACAGTCTTTGATCGTGGCCACATTATGCCATTCTAATAAGGAGCATGTAAAGGTAATGCCTCAGGCATACTCAAGCATATCCTTATCTGGAGGACAAGATTCAGAATAACATTTACATAGCGCACTCGATTGTGGGTGCGCCGCAGATATGTGTAGGTATTCGGGCGGATGAAGTGTTACCTCGGAGTCTTGTGGTTAAGAGTGGTGATTATTATTCTTACTTCCAGTTTGGACTTGCTCAATGGGGAGAGCTTTTGGCAATGTTTCCATCGCTTAAAGCGGGTTTCACCAAAGATAATCCGCATTCAAAGACCCAAGCAGGCGAGCAAATAGTGATTGGGCCGCCTTCATCTTCTCGAGACTTGTTCCCCCGGTTGAAGGTCTGTGGGAGCAGGTGGGCAGTCCAGAGGCACAACCTGAACCTTCCTCTCGTATGGTGCATCCCGAGGTATGTAGGGAGACTTGCACGATTGAAGAGTTGCGCCAGAAAGAGGAAGGGTGGCAAATAAAGTTGTTTCTAGGAGGCGAAGTGCAGGTGAGAGCTCCTCAAGAGGGTCATTTAGCTCATCCGCAGCCCACCGTACGGCCCCCTCCTCAAGTGGATCGAATGGTGATTGATCGTAGTCCAGAACTTTTCTTCCCGGCTGATCGTGTGGAGGCATGTGAGGCTTTGCAAGGGGATCCCGACCCCCTTGGTGCACAAGGACTCACATGGATAAGAAAATTTATCCCCGAATGTGAGAGGCATCAAATCCTCCCGGAATAAGCGCACGCCTCGCCATGGTCGCGGAAGAATCTTAATCCGGATATCTTGTGTTTGCAGGAGCATAAATGTGCCAAAGTGACATTAACAACCTAATGAATATCTTGGGTAATCGGTATGTAGCCAAGAATGCTACAACAAAGCGTGGCCGTGGAGGTACTTTGATTTGTTGGAAAATGGGTGTACATGTAACCTTTTCAGCCACCAGATAGCCACGATTAAAAGCGTTGATTAAATGGAAGGAGGGCCACCGAGTGGGGGCTTAGTAAATGTGTATGCTCCAATTGGGGCCACCAAGGAGGTTGTTTATGGGTACAACCACAAATAAGCTCCAAATTTTGGTATGGGTTCTACATGGTTTGTCCCGGGTGACTTTAACATGGTGGAGCTCCCAGGAGGATGTGCATGGTATTGGTTCAGATATTGTACTGTGGTTTTGAGCGCGACCAATGGCTTAGGCTTGTGCAGAGTGGGGTTTGACCGAGCTTCCTGGGATCGAGTTATACTTGGTGCAATAATTGGTTGGGGCATGGTAGGGCATACTCTAGGTCGGATAGAGTTTATGGCACTCTAGCAGTTTTGGATTATGCTCCAGCCTTCACTAGGGTGAATGTTCTCGCCACCTCTCGCTCTCGATCACACTCCTCGTGATCATTCAGCGGCTTCATGACCACCCACCGCGCCTCTCGGACGGTTTTTAAGCTTAACACAACCTTTCTTCAGATCCGAGTTCACAAATACCGTTGTAAGCTCATTTGGCGGCGTATATTCACCGGAGATGACAGGGAATGAGTGCAATGGTTACAAAGATTGGCTAGGTAAAACAGTTTTATGAAAGAATGGGGAGGCAAAAGGCTTTGGCTCAACGCCGGCTTGATGCCTTATATGCGAACTGAGTCTCTTAGAGGGCTGGTCTCTCGATGGCTTTGCGCGGAGCGCAGGTGCTTCGTCGGATCGAGGTTGAGGAGGAGGCCAAGGTGTCACGAGCCGGGTCAAAGCGGGTTTGACGTGGTTGAAACAAATGGACACTTGCTCTCAAGTCTTTTTCCGAGCAGCCCGCCGGAAGAAGTATGCAGCAGCCATGGCGACATAGTTACACCCGTGGAGTGTTGTTGCAAAGAACCGATGCTATCAAGGCCTTCGTGGCAGCCACTATGAAACATTTTTCAAGGAGAGCCCGCTTCCCTCACAGAGTGTTTTTCAAGAGCTGGTGCTGGCCAAGGTTTCGTCAAGAATCTCGGCCTTCAAAGACAGAGCCTAGAGGAGCCGCTGATTGTGAGGCGGGGAGTTGGGGACGATGTCCCGCTTTGTTGGCTCGAATAAGTGTCCCGGGTTGGATGGAATACCAGGTGGAGTTTTTCAGAAGTACCGGGAATGGGTGGGGACTCCGGTGGTGCAGGTGTATGTGGATCTTTTGGGGAATAACTTCGATGCATCCTCTCTGCTTTGAATACAGTCAGATTTCACTTATACCCAAGTGTAAGCATCCTAAAACCATCAATGACCCGGAGGCCTATTACTCGTTGTCCAGAGTGTATAAAATCATTGCTAAGGCTTTGGGTGAGAGGCTTAAGCCAAGACTAGTTCACGCCATTAGTGCAGAGGCGATCGGTTTTATACCTCGAATATTCTTCATAATGTGGTCACCGCTTTTGAGGGAGTGCATTGGGCTCAGTGGGATGAGGCAGCCCCTTGTTTTTCTTGTCGGATTTTGCCAAGGCTTATGACGGTGTCGGTTGGCGCGTTCTTGGCGATATGATGCGAGCCTTTGGGTGCGGGCCTAGTTTCGGGAAAGCGGTTATGAAGCTCCATGTGTCCGCTAGGGCTTACGGTGAAGTGTCGTCAGGTGAGACCTCTTCAATCTTCTCGGTGGTAGAGGCATTAGGCGTGGATGTCCGTTGGCCCCTTCTTGTTCACTATAGTGGCGAAGCTCTCTCGCCTTTTTCGGTGGCAATTCGCTGACAATGTGGTGCAAGGTCTCCAGCATGGATGATGGGTCGCAGCGAGTTTGCGATCAATTTTGCGGATGATACATTCCTCTTTCTTCGTGCGGGACGAGTCCAATCTCGAGCAGACCAAGAATATTTTGGATGCCTTCTTTAGCTTCGGGATGATGCTTAACTGGTCGAAGTGCTCGGCCATGTGGGTAGTCTTGGAGGAACCTCCTCTGCGTGGTTGAGTCGGTTTCCACAGGCTCTAACACCGCCACACCGGCTGCCAAACTATTAGGCATACCATTTGGCTTGGACATTAATGCTAGGGCAATTTGGGCGAGACATTCTGTAATCTTAAGCGAAGATTTGAATTGGTGGAGGGAAGTAAACTCACCATGGCTGGTAGGATTACGGTAGCCAAGTCGGTCAGTAGCACTCATGTTTACGCAGCCTCCCCGCATACTTGCGCCCAAAAAGTGTGGTTAAGGAGTTGGATGACACCATTCGCAATTTTGTTTGGGGAGGGAATGAGGAGGGGGCTACGATGAAGGTCGATGGTGGAAGTGTGTAGGCCCCGCATAAAAGCGGGGGTTTGGGTATGCTTGATGTGTCGCTACTACCTAAGGTGCCGGTGTCGAAATTCATTTGGCGCTTGTTGCGGGAGCAACAATCCCGTGTTTGGCTCTGTTAGCACAGATCCGCTTCGTCACTCTATTGTGTTTAGGAAGCCTTATTCCCGCCTCGGGCTGCGTGGAGCTCTTTGAGGATTTAGCGGCCATTCCCTCATGCTTAGCCTTTTCTTAAGGGTCTCCCCGAAGGCCCGGAAGGTGGTCAAGGTTCTCTTTTCATTGGACCCTAGCGGATGTATGGTAGCCTCATCGCCCTTTCTCCGGGTACCCTTGATTCTGATCTCCCTTGGCCTCTTCCCTACACCCGGTACTTTCGGCCGATGGATTGTCATAGGGGTAACAACCATCCGTGGCGGTATTGGGAAGGTCATCCGGTGCCATGGGAGTTTTAGGGAGAGATTTGGCCTGCGGCGGTGGGACATCTGGACTTGGGCGGAATTGCCAATGCTATTCCATTGCGCTTGTCTTCTCAAGTCAATCGCGTTTTGGAAGTCGCATAGTGGACTTGATGCATCTCGGTTTGTAGCATCGCTTATGGGCTCCTAGCGCCAGACACGCGTTGCCAGCCGGATAAGTGGTCACTTAAGCTTCCGTGGGAGTAAGTGGCCCGCCATGTGGAAGTGGGCGTGGAATACATTGCCTCCTCCTAAAATCCGTACCCTTTTGGCGATCTTGCAATAGCCTCGGGGTGAATGTCCGAGTCCACGTTTCAAGCCTCGGTGTTTTAAACATGCCCTTTATGTGGGAGGCGACATGAGACCATTGAGCACTTTGCTTTGTCCTATGCACGAGGTAGGGGCAGCTTGGTCCCGGGTGAGAGCCCTCTTTGGGACTTCATTATCGCGGTCGAAGATTCTCTTGGGAGTCCTTCCTAGCCCGGGTGGGCGTGGCCAAGCGGCAGGCGTTTCATTTATGCAGCTTGGCTTTTGTGGCTGATTTGGAAAAGACGGAGAGCGAAGGTCTTTCAGAATGCAGTGCTTAGCCCTTTTCGGTTTGTTCCGATCTTGAGGCACAAGTTGTGGCAGGCGTACCAAGTCTCAAGCTTGTCTGGCACAGTTAAGCGGGAAATTTGGTCGACATTCCTACAGATTGTGGATCATGATGGGCGCTTCATTTCTTAGCACCACACTTATCATTGTACTTGATCGCATTCTAGTGGTTTAATATATTCTTATATTCTTCAAAAAAAAAAAAGATTCAGAATAACATTTAAGACTAGGCTATGCATTTGGGCATCATGTACTACCTAGAGATCAGACCCAATTCTGCACAAAAAACATGTGTTAAGTATTTCCCAGCTCCAATGGTTATAGCCCATGGTGCAGTGTTTTTTAAAGGGTGGGTGATGTAGCAATAGTAAGTCCCTCCTCTATTCGAGGAGGCCGTGAGCAACTATAATGACATGTACCAACTACTTTTGTCATTATGCATGTGCAGGGGTCTGCTTCTTGTTCTCAGTAGATAAGCTGTTGTAGTGGCTTAACATGTTATTCGCACAATAGATTGAAGCAGATTGTGATTGAGACTTGCCCTTTTGGCAGGTTTTAAAAAGTTACACACCATACATTGCCTTTGCGTGTCAAAAAGAAGCATCCCCTTGAGAGGTAGAAACTAGTGAATCAAATTTTGAAATGAGTCAAAAAAGTATATATTGTTTTTGCATGTTCAATCAAAAACGTCCTCTTGAGGGGTGGATACTAGTACTCAAATTTGTTTTTCGCTTATATTATGTTCAAAAAATCACATGGATGGTGCATTAAGGAATAGAATGAAGAATTTTGGTTTTTTTTTTTTAGTTTGAGAATTGTAAGCTTAAGAGCAGGAATCTGGCATCTGATATATTCTTTGTATTGTTATTGCTACTTTGTAGTAACACAAGGAGTTCTATCAGCTATATACTTTCAGATAGACCCAATGCTCTGATACTTTCAGATAGACCCGTTGCAAATAGATCCATAGATGCCTCAAAGTCAACCTGTTGGTATTTCAGAGATCTGTCCTTCATTCTATTCACACAAACCATTAACATCCAACATATAAAAATTAAACCCCCCAACACATAACAACCATTGACCGGGCAACAGAGCTGTTGGAAAGGTATATTCACCCCTTATTCCTTAATCTATACCGTACGTAAAGTTCCTCGTTTGTGGGGTATGCAAGTACAAAATTTGCTATACTGTATAACAAGATTCGCAAAATACTATAAGATTTCAAAGCGGAATACTATATGGTGTTGATTTCAGACGTGCAAAAATACAATTATGAGGGCTCGCCGCCCCCCTCGCCACCTCCCTCGTGTGAATATGCACCCAAACCAAAGGGGGTTTAAGGGGGATTTTAATTTAAATGTGTTGGACCCAATGGTTGTGTTAATTAATGTCAATGGTAGTTATGTGTTGGTTGTTAATGTCAATGGTTGTTATGTGTTGGGGGATTTAATTTTTATATGTTGGATGTTAATGGTTTGTGTTGCAAAAAAATTTTTTTGGCCCCTTCGGGTCCTTAGGGATGTCACCACCACCCCCCTCCCGGTGTGACAAAAAAAATTTTAGAATTCAAACCCGGAAAAAACTAGAATTCATTTGAGGCTTTCATCACCTGTAGCTTTTAAATTTGATCACAATAAAACAAATAGAACATAAGTAAAAGTTACCATAAAGATAGAGCAGATTGATCCCATTGTTCTGAAAGTCATAAAGTTTGCAACACAAAAAACCCCCCTGTTATTATGCTACATATTGTTACTTCCGCCATTTCTCTTTCACAATGACACCATTATTTATCAATCCATATGATTTTGGATGCTCCATCTCTAGCTTAAAGGTAATGCATGATTCACCTTATGGTTCGATTAAAGTTCCAAACCTACAATATAAATGCATTCTTGTGGCCACCGTTTGACCGACTGGCAAGGTGACATGGAAAAGGGCATGGAATAATCCGCTTTGTTGTGTGCATAAGAATCCTTTTGTTGATTGAAGCTAAAGGTCGGGTCGCTATGAACAATCCGGCAGCCGTGAATATCCAAGAGTTGGAAGCAAACAGAGGGCCTAAACTTGAATCTGCATCAAATCTTAGGAAGGAAATAAAAGGGGGTTTTGCAGCACTACATTGTAGAATCAGGAAACCAATACCTTGTAAAAAAAAACATTATGCTAACTGAAGAAACATTAAAAAAACAAATACCTTTGTAAGTGTGAGCAAAAAATCCATCTCGTGGTAGTAAAATCCACTCCGGCAATAAGAATCCAAGAGGGCAAGTACACATGCATATGCACACATGCACACACATTCACACATGCACATGCACATGCACTTGCACTTGCACATGCACAATACACATGCACATGCATATACATGCACATGAACATGCACATGCACACACATGCACATGCATGTGCACATGCACATGCATAAACATGCGCAGTGTTCATGCACAAACACATGCAGAGAAAGACAACAACCCTCGGATTGTTCCAACCAATGAAAATCAACGGCCCATAAAGGGTGCACTCTAGAAATACTATTTAGTACACTTCAACGAATACAACAACGAAATCATAGAAAAACCATGTGAAAAAGCGTATAAAAATCTAAAAGTAACCCCCTGTTATTGTGCTACATATTCTATTCTTCATGTAAGCGAAGGGTTGAGAGTATTAAGCATTTTTTTTTCTTTTGTGAGTGGTTCAATAGGTATGGTGTTGGCTTAGTCAGTGAATTCTGCTCGCTATCTATCCTAATGCAAGACACAACTGCCAAAATGAGCTTTTCATCTTGCGTGTGGCCGACTTTTATAACTGATCTGGAAGAGAAGGAGACTATTTATCTAATTATCTTTAAGGGCATAGATTCTGCAGATGAGATTCTTCTTCAATGGACAGAATACAATTGTTTTGGCTTATAATTATTCTTCTTTTTATTCATTCTTATGCATAAACAGGTGGTTGTGCTCAGTTGGATTAGTTTGTCCGCTGGANGGTTATGATCCTGTCTATGCATTTTATGTTGTTATAGTTTTCCTTGGTAAATGAGCTTATCGTACTTAAAAAAAAATTTGACTTGAATTAATACAAATTTTTTTCAAATGCTACAAATTTGGTTATTCTTAAATGGCGAAGTCATGGAACGCAATTCTTTGTTGCAATATAATATCCAATTTGATTGCATGCTCTCGGTTATACACTTTATTTGTGCTTCAAAAGCTTCTAGCAATATAAAACATTGATTGTTGGCATGTTACCATGGCTTAATGGTCTAAGCCATCCACCTGTTTAAAAGGTTTGTTTACTTTACTTTTCCATTCACAAAGTAGAGTGATATGAAGGGGGCACACAACCATATTATCTTTACAATAGTAATGAGACATCATTAAATTTTATATTTTTATTATGGGAAATCCCATGTCTTGGACACTCTTTCCTTGGGACGTGAAGGAAGCTTGCATTTATAGAGTTTTCGATACTAGCATCTATGTGTGGCAAAGTCCTAGGCGCTTTACAGAATTTCCGGTTCAAAAAATGATTTTCCGATTCACTTGAAATATAGTAGGATATACGGCCGATCCAAAAAGAGGCGTATAAGGATTTTTCCGATTCATTTTTCTATAGGTAGGATTTTTTTTGGTACAAAAAATAAGTTATAGGAGTTTTTAATATGGTTAATTAGTAAAAAATAAGTTCAGGAACTAAGGAACAAGTTCCACATGCACATTTCACATCTCATTAGAGGGAGCTAATACGGAAGACTTTTAACTTTGGTGGAGTAAGCTACTCATTGACGAAATATTACTAAAAACTATTCTATTCTATTCTATTCTATTCATTAGAGGCGCATTTTCCTAGGAACATGACCTGTTTATGTTATTTTTGCTAGAATTTAATACTATATTGTGTGCTTTCTTTGTAGGCTACAAATTTGTTTTAGTATCCTTTTGTTTATGAGATCTAAAGGAAATTTTTCGAACCAAAATTTTATCAGTAGGATAGGTCCCATTCAAATCTGCAGATGCCTGTTCATCCTAAAGCTAGAAGCAAAATTTCCCATTCATTTCAAATACTTTGCCATACACTGACTAGCATGTATAATGAAGCTTGCATTTATAGAGTTTTGGAAACTTTCATGTGTATTTAATGCATTATACTTTACCTAGCTTTGTTTTTATCGTGCAAGAAGATATTATAAAGATGCAAGCCATTTTTCTATCATACCAAAGTGAACTTATTCTTGGTTTAGAGCATTATGCCTATGGAATTAGGAACACAACTGCCCCTACTAACACGAAACCACAAAACAAAAAACATGCAAACATTACCCTCGGAGCATAAGAGGGCAATCCGTCGTGTATAGCACCTTGTTTTTTCTCGATAGTATGAAAAAATTATAAAAAATACATTACATCAGAAATACGTATTTTTTAACTTTATGCGTCTGAAATTTGAGTTTTATATGTATGGAACCTATCTTTGGCTTCAACGTGAGAGTCACCTCAAGGATACTCACTTTTCTATACAAGAGAATCTCTCCCCAGTGTAAACCAGAAAGTGTGATGAGTTGTAAGGTGCAAGTGACAAGGCTTAAAAAATTGGCCAGTATATAGGGGAGGCATATCTCTTATATGCGACTAGTGGCATCAGAACCCTTGGTTGGGTTATATTTAGTGGCTCTAAGGTCTATACTTCTTCCCTTCTTCTTCTTCTTTTCTTTCATATATTGTGTTGGACTAAGCCCCTAGTTTCATTTGGGCTTATGCCTTTCCATCTGTACCGTCCCATGGCCCTCTATGGTCTCCATGGACATAAAATTTCCATCTATCTATCTATCTATCTATCTATCTATCTATCTATCTATCTATCTATCTATCTATCTATCTATCTATCTATCTATCTATCTATCTATCTATCTATCTATCTATCTATCTATCTATCTATCTATCTATAGCTCCTTCCCCTCCTACAGAGACCCATGACACTTTTTTCATCCCAGTGGTAGAGACACATTGTACAGGGTTTCTGTGGTTTTATTTTGTGTTTGGAAACTTTTCGCTATATTGTAAAACCGTCTCATAGGCCATATACTTCCTTCCTTCCTTCCTTCTTTTCAATGATGCCGCTATAGCTAAATTGCAAGCAATTCAAATACAAGAAGAGCGGCAAGAAAGAGCTTAGGCAGGATGGACTAAAGTCAGTTTGAAAAAAGCTGCAAGAAATAAATATGCTCACTATGCAAATCCTGTTGTCCACAGAAGAGGCATATAGAAGGGTAGAGTGGAACAGAGGCTTTCTCTCACCAATAGAGAATCATGGTGGAGCTGCACAATATATGGGAAGTATGGAGCAGAGAAGAGGCTCACTTTCGCCAAGAATTGCAGTGCACAATGGAAGGGTGGAGCAGAGAGGAGCCCCCCCCTTACCACTTTCTAGGACTTGTTGGGCAAATCTTCCAGGAGAATATATTCTAGGGCTGATGTGATAGACACGTAGGTAGTGAGTATGGAAGTGGAACATCCAAATTCAGTAATATGAATATTGTGTCATTGGAATGTTCGCGGCATTGCTTCTTCCCCAAGTAAAAGAAGCAGATTGTCTCTTTATTTATCCAACCATTCTATGAATTTTTGTTGCCTTCAAGAACACAAATGTAAGAGAGGTGATGTACTGGATCGTGAATACAATATTCTTATTGGGGTAAAAGCACGCTGTGGTGTATCAAAAACGCGCATTTTGACGCCACATTTTGGCACCACTTTTGTGGTAGAACCGGGTGGTGCATCCGAAGCGGAGATTGCGGGAGTGCGAATTAATGAGCGTCGGTTATTTTGAATTTTATGCCACGTCATTGTCCCTCATTTTGAATTAAGAAATAATCACCTCTTCTTCTGTTTTTTTGCCGCTTCTTGCCGATTGAACTGTAATGGAGTTAGAATTGAATGCCACTGGTTACACGATGAAATCTCTCCTAAAACAAGAGATTGTGCCCCATGAAGATCTAAAGAAGCTTTGGGGTGACAGAGTTCCAAATAAATCTAGCTACAGGTATTTTCCCCCAAATGTTTTGTTCAAACTGAAAAATTAAGGCATATGTTTTCTTGTACAGGTTGAAGAATCTGAGCAATGAACAATACAAAGAGTTCATGCAAATTTACAAAAGAATTACAGGAAAGCCACATACATGGGGTGGAATGGCTCCTGGAACCTGGGCAGTGGCTTATTATCTGCATATAAAGGGGTTCTAGACCCAAGAGAAAGCATAGGCAAATCCAACCTGACCAGGAGGAAAGTAGTAAGAGTGACAGGGATGATGAAGATGATAGGGAAAAAACTAAATCAGGTTCCTCTAGACCACACATTCAATCCGAACTCACAATCAAAACAGAAAAGCAGAGCAATGTTCGGAGACCAAAACATGCCATTGCAGGTATGTTCAATTATTAGTTGTGTTACAACAGAAAAAAATCTCAAGCTTGACCTAGATTGTTTCTATCAACACAGAAAAGGTAACCTCGAATCCACTTAGAATCAGGTATGTCTACTACCATTTTGCATCATGTTGACTGTATTGTCATGTTGTGTCTCTATGATGCCATCTGTGGGGCATTTCGTGCAATGGATGCCAGAATGATAGATGAGGTATGTGTGGTCTGGTGAATGGTGAGTTGTTGGCATCCACCATGTCCCACACCACACCCCACCATCTCCCACGACTACACTCTACCATCTCCCACCGCCACACTCCACCATGTCCCACATGTGACGCCCACAAAACGTCACGGCCCCGGCCGTACACTCGGCAGAAATCCCCATCCGCTCAAGAACCGCATGGGCCCTTTCGCCTCTACCCGCACTCGAGGTGACTCTTAGTGCGGAAGGGAATACTGGAAGGTGTCTTGGCGCCCCCTTTCCTATGGGCTCCTATAACAAATGAAGGTTTATAACACGCCGTAACTAGCATCAACATATACAAATACTACCTCGAGAGGGTAGTGCATCACACATAAACCAAGGCAAAGATGATAATCACGAACCATAAAACATGAGAGCTCCTACCCGGCTCCGGACTTCGTGGGAGGATGACCGACCGGCTAGGCCTCAAGATAGAGCAGGACCGAGTCATGGCAATGGCGGGGCTGGCATAGAACAATGGCTAGGGTTGACCACTCCATCCGCCCCTCCCGTGCATACTTTGCAAATGGGCTAGATCAGCTCGACAGACTCTAGCCTTCCTGATACGCAATCCCATGGCATCACCCATCGGGACTACTCCAGTTGCATCTCCCTGGTCCGATGAGGCGTGAAGGGTTGCATCTCCCCTTCCTGGATCTAGAGGTGCCGGGCGGCTAGAGAATCGTGGGCGACACACGATTCGCACCGACCAACCCCCAAAACGAGCCAAGCCAACACTTGCAGCTCTCGAGAGGCGTGGCAACACCATTGCCCCCAGAGGTGTCCTGACCCATGCTCGCCCACACCTAAGTGACCGACCATAAGCCTAGCCCACTATGGGATCCCCCTCCGCCCCCACTCGGCAGGATCCTCCCTCCACTTTCCCTCTAGCCCCGTTATATGGTGCTGAGTCATATCATAGCCTCAATAGCCCTGGTGGGCTCCTATGCACAGGTGCCGCAAACTAATAGGAACTAAGGGATCTACTCTAGGAGCATACTACATATGGCTCTAGGTCTCTACCCCCCTTCCCAATACAAGAGGAGCAAACAAGTTCAACCAACATCCATACTCATCACATCATGAGAATAATCATAAGAAGAACATCTTAACCTAATCATACAAATCTAACTAATAGTTAGGGTTCCTTGATTAGGGTTCAAGATGTTGAATATGGGTTCTAGGATGGCTCTACTCTAGATACAAAATACTAGCATATTTGGAATGCTAATTTCCAGATGAGCTATCACTACCACTATCCTACATACCTGCTCCTGAAGCTCTTCCTCCAGATCCGTGTGCCTCCATGGTCTCTGACTCACGAGATGCCGCTCCTACTCCAAGAACGAGTCTACCCTGCTGGGGCTTGCTGCACCAGTCTATGCCACAGCAAACGATGTTCGAAACGGGGTTTCGAACGAGTAGGTGAGTCTCTGGGTGCTAGGGCTGGAAAGAGGTCTAGGGTTAGGGTTTATGCCTATATAAGTTAGGGTCCACCTAGGGATGCCACGCGGGCACCAATCGGGTGAGTCCTCGTGTGGCGGTGCCCCAATAGGTTAAGGCCACGTGGATAATGGCTTAACCTATGGTTGGCTAAGTTATGAGAATAACTTAGCCATGCCCCCTAGTGCCACAATCTATGGTATACAAGGCTATGAAGATAGACTTGTATGGTGACGGATCCAGAATATAATGTATTTATGGCGTATATTCCCCCCGACCGGCCACACCACACCACACCCCTTCACCACACTCCACCACCACCACCACACTCCTCCACCACCACCACACCCACCACCACCACACCACACCACCGGACTCCACCATGTCCCATACCATACCCCTCCACCACACCCCACCACCACTACACCCTCCACCACCACCACACTCCACCACCACCACACCACACCACCACACCCACCATGTCCCACACCACAATCCACCACCACCACACTCCACCACCACCACACCACACCCCACCACCACACGCCACCACCACCACAACACACCACACCACATACTCCACCACCACCACACACCCCACCACCACCACCACCACCACGCCCCACCACCACCACACCACCACCACACTTCACCACCCTGCACAATGTCCCACTACTCCTTGCTACCACCACGCCAGTGTTGTGTGGTGTGTCGGGTCCGTGATATTGTGTGGTGTGTGGTATGTGGTGGTGTGTAGAGAGTGTGTTGTGTGGTGTGTGATTGTGGTCTTCCATTAGTACGTGGCTTACTATGTTAGGAAGCTGACATATACGCAGTGTTTTGTTTTGCAGACTATGGCAGACTTGTGAAGGAATGGTTGGCTGCAACATCAACTAGGTTTGATAGATGCAAGCAACGAGGATAGGAAAAATGATATCAAAAGAAAGATTGAGTTGATGGAGCATGAAGCATCAGAAATTAGAGCTGATTTGCACAGATGGCAATCAATCATGACAGCAAATCCGAAAGCAGCAGAGGGTCATGAACCAGATTAACTTCTAAATAGAACATTGCCGAGAATGATTTCTGCCTTTTGTCTACCACATAACCACCGAAAATAATCTCCATCGATGCTCACAGTATGGCAGCAACCATATCTGAAAAAAACAATCATGACTGCATTTTTACTTGGTTGCCAGATCTGGAATCGCTGAAGAGGTCGGTCTGGCAGTCACTGGAGATTGCTTGTTGGATCACAGGTTAGAAGAGCAGTCGAAAGGGAGTCCAGATGCAAGCGCAGACGGTTCCGGCCGAGAACAGGTTATGTCTGTTCGTTCTATTCGTTGCCATATTCTTATGTTTTTTTGTTTTTTTTTTTTTTGAAGAACTGTGTCGTCAATATATTAAAAGAATGGTAATGTTACAAAGCAAGTGAGGAGGAAGGAGAACTGCCTCAAAGAGACAGCGATACCTCGACACTCCATAACAAACTCATAGAAAAACTGCAACTCTACTGCTGTACAAACCGACCATCACCATCTACAACACCCAAGAAGTCCTGCCAAATAGCAAACTTCCGCTCTACCAATCCTGGGAACACCAGAAAGCTTTGAAACAGCTTGTACTTGAGTCGAGGAATCAAAGAGGCTGCAGGCTATTGAATCCCCTGAAAGATCCACAACCGCCGCCGCTTCCAAATCAGCCACACCAACCAAGCCACGCACAGATGCAAGGCTTGCTTCCGCAAGAGCGGCCAAGCACCAGGATACACATGAAGCAGCAACTGCTGGATAGTCAATCTCACCTGAAACCGAGCCCTAACCCAATCCCAGGCAGCCTGCAAGTGAGGGCATAAAACCAGACAATGCTCCACAGTCTCACGATGAAGGCCACAACAAGGGCAGAGAGGGCTCACACCCGGCCTAAACTGACTCACAAGGGCATTCACCCTGATACAGCGGTGCACCACCTGCCACAGAAGCACCCTAACCTTCGGTGGGGGAAGTGAGCTCCATGTCCACGTCCAAACCGAGCGCCATCGAGAACCCGGAAGCTGCAGAGACCACTTGCCTGAAGGGGGCAATGTGTCATGAATAGCCAGCACCCGGTAACAAGACCGCACAAAACAAGAAGACACAACATCCGGATGAATCTTCTAAACCTGCACCACCACATAATCCTGAGGGACTATAGGTATGTGCAGTGGAATACTCATCGCCACTTGTTCCCAGATAGCCCAGTCACTGCCCCTTAGGCAAAAGCGAGCTCGAAAGAACTCCCACGAAGCTAACTGACCATCCCAATACCAATCCTCCAAGGTGAGTTGTTATGTTATTTGTTATAAAACATTTAAAACACCTTGACGTTTAACAATTAACATAAGCAACAAGCCATACACAAACCTCAAAGCAACGTCAAGGAGAAAACATCATCACAATTTTTATTCCAAAGTTTTTCCTCAACATACACAACGTTTCTTTTCTCTATTTATAATGCCAAACAATTAATCTATGCCGTCCAACATTGCAATCCTAAGTTGGGATAATCCCCAACATCTATTTTTTTTGTGTTTTCTAATATTTAATCTTAACTGTAACCTAGTGCCTTTTGGCCACATGTCCAAAGCACATCTAACTTGTTATTTTTTTAAAACATATTTCAAAGTTACATGAACTTGTTGCACCATGGACAACCCCATGGCCTTTATTGTTTCTTTGGTCGCTTCTCGCTTGATCCGCTTGCCCAGTCCCAACTATCATCCTCTTGTAAATTTCTAACAGCTTCCAGTACTCCGCTTCGGTCCTTACTATCGACGACCACCTCTTCGGTCTTTTGTTGACGTCGCCGGTCATGGTCATATACATTATCCCCCTTTTTAGTGAAGATCTTGGGATCTTCACTCACCTTATCCCCCTTTTTGGGGTTTTTCTTAGGGTCTTCTTGCTTAACCTGAGGGTTGTAACATAAATGACTCGATATCTCTTATGGAAATAATAGGCGTTCCTTCTTCTAACTCCTGTTAAAGCTTGTTCTTCAATAGAGAAGCTCTTACTTGCATCGATCAAAAACCCCTTTGTACACATTTGTTCAAATAATTGAATGCAAACCAAGGGTAAATGATTGACCTTGATAAAGAGAGCCACGTCCATCATGGTTTCCTGGCAAGACTTATTTGGATTTATATTTATCAGGTGCTCTTTAGCTCCTGGATAAGGGGCTATAATGATTTCTAACAACTTGTAATACTGTGCTTATTCATACATGAGAGGATCCGGACTCTCAACTGCTCTGTTAATAAACTTTGTGAGGTTTTTGATAGTATCCTCTGCTTTTGGTATTCTGAGAGCTTTTGCTATTATTTCCAAAGGGATTTGGACTGAACCAGTTGCGTGAGTGAAACCATGGTGTGTTTCCATGTTGCAATTTTCCAGAAACTCCTCAACCAAAGCATTATTAACTTTTGGTTGGGATAACAGGACAAAAGATAACAAGGAACAAAAGATAACAAGGAACAAAAGAGAACATTGTAAAAGGACAGGTGGAAGATGAGCTCCAATCTTGATGAATTTAGGCTCTTCTTCTGTTCCTAAGTTTCGCTCTGTTAGCTCTGGGAGTCCCATAGATGGAACAAGTTTTCCATCTTCCAACTTGTGAGCTTTTGTTGGTTCCAAAGTAATTTCTTTTTCCACTGCCTCCACGAAATGTTTAGGGTACTCTTTTGTTTCTTCCACCCTAAAGTATAATTCATCCGATTCACCGTCGATATCAATGCCATCGAAATTATCTTCGTCGACAATTTCGTCCATTACTCCTTCCTCAATGTCCTCATCTTCTTCATCGGAGAACAATGTTTCTTCTTGCATAATGGTTATATTTCCAGTCCGTAAATTGATCATAGCCTCTTTCCCTTGTTTTGCTAGAGTCAGAGTATTGTTTGACCAATCATGGACTGCCTTGGAGGCCCTAAGCCAGGGTCTACCGAGCAATAGTTGATAATCTATTGCTTTAGGATCTGTCTCTAAGACTATGAAATCCTGTTCAAACTCTAAATTCCCAATAGAATAGAATAGAATAGTTTTTTTTATCGTCCACTGAGACCAATCGGCCTATGGGACCCAGAAGGAGCGCAAAGAAACTTATTACTTGTCCCAAGTTAAAAACCCCGCTTGAAAGGGTTTTCGAGGGAAAAACCGTGGCAGTAATAAGAATGCTGTCAAACTGTACAAGTATACATCATCATGAAATAAATGTGTATGTACATGTCAAGTGCGTGCCCGAGGACATAGCTGATCTCGCATGTCCATGACCTCCTGAAGGTATGATCCTAGCATCCGTACGGATGCCGTGCTCAATGTCACATGTAGCGGCTGGCCAGGCCTGGCCAACTCAGCATAGCGTCCGGATTTGATCATATGCTGGGCAACTTTGAAGGGTATGAGATTCATCCTCAATGACTCCCATTTGGCAGCATTGACAGAGCCTGTCCTGACGTGGCTCACCAATCCATCTGCCTGTCTCACCAAGATGATGTGCCCCCGCGCGAATGGAGGCAATGAGTCCGCGTCTTTTCATGGACAAGTGGGTGCGCAGTAGCATTGTGGGCCTCGCTCCAATGTGGGATTTATGTGGCGCCGGTAGTGTCTTTGTCTTGACCTGTTCAAGGGCACTGGCATCCCAAAGCTTGCTGATGAAGCAAGCGTCAAGATATTGCTTCAAGCTATGGCAATCACCTCTGTTTGCACATGTATGCACCTGCGCTCCTGCACATTCCATCTAGCCATCCATTGAGCTCTCTTTTCCCTCCAGCCTGAGGCCTTGAGGCGCTAGGCCCCATTGCCATGATATAAGCTAGTTTTGGGAGACGAGCATCGTCCATGTTGACCACCTTCCGAAAATAGACAATGTGGCGATCAAGGGCAGCCCCTCAAGAGGCAAGAATCTGCTTTCCTGCAGTAGAGAATTTGATATGGGACTGTGGACTTCACCCCTAGTGCTCGTATTACCAAGAAGGCTTTCTCGCGACCGCTCCAAGTCATTCCAAGTAGCGAGGGATACCATTGGGCCCCATACTTCAACCCCCCGTATAAAAGGGCCGTGCTCCACTAAGACTTTGAACAGGTGTGACTGATGGGTCCAATCATACAACTCCGCTCTATGACTATTGTTTTGCATTGCATATAGTGCTTTCCAGCCCGCCGAACTTCGTAGCCGCATGGATGTGTCCCAAAGCATAGTAGACGGAAACTCCACTCCCAAATATTTGTATGTGGATGCTACTTCCACATTCGCCCTCTGTAACGGAAGGAGGGATCCTACCGTCGTCGGAAGATGATATGAAAACCACCTTAGTCTTGGCCAAGTTGACGCCGCATATCGATTAAACTTGACAAAATGTGTCCAGGGCATCGAGATGTCGTTGCATGTCCGCTGGTGTGTAAGCTAGAGGTCCACATCATCGATATATATTAATCGCTTGATGATCCGGTAGAGAAGGTGAGCCCCGGTCGCCCCCATTATCGCCAAGCCAGCTCTCCAATTGATCAATGTAAAGCCCAAACAATGTTGGGGGAGAGAGGGCATCCCCGGCGAACCCCGATACTACTATCAAATGGTTGGCTTGTCGGCCGCAACCGACCCAGAGCATCTTTCATAAAGCCTCGTGACACCGATTCGCGCAAATCCACGGAACCCCCAAATGCCGCAATCTTGCCCATAGTTTTTCCCCGAGGCACCGTGTCAAATGCCTTTGCAAAATCCAGATCCCGGCGGTTCCTGGCCGTCTTCAACCGAGCTTCGCAATGTGAAGATGTGGTCAATGGTTGAGTGCCTGGTCCGAATCCGCCTCGGTGAGGGCCCGTATCTCTCTTGCCTCGCCCATCCTTGCCAATCGCTGCTCGAGAATCCCAAGAAGCAATTTTGCAAACACCGAACTAACCATGATTGTTCTAAGTAATTGGTCAAAGGCGGGTCACCCGCCTTATAGATGGGAACAACTCGCTATTGGTCCAATCAGACGGAAGCCTTCCCCGTAATGCCTTGTTGAACAAGGCGGTCCAAGACCGGTATTATGGACGGCCCCGCCCACTTAAAGCAATTCTGCCGCATGCCATCCAGTCCCGGCTTTCCCATTGGCAAGACGCCAGAAGCCTTGTTCCACGCCTCGAACTGCGGATTTCCAAAGACCGGGCCTTCTTGCAGGGTAATGCCGCATGTGCACCCCCGAGGGTCGTATAGTCAAGGTAAGTATTGCCTCCACCGCCGGGAGTGATGTTCCCCGTGGGCTGTACCGGCTTTCTAAGAACCCTTCGCCGAAGGTCCTTGGTGACGTTCCGGGAGATAAAACATTTCCCTTTGATGTGCTGCAATGTACCCGGCTTTCTTAGCTTTAAGGAAGACGCTGTATCGCTCGGGACCGCATGTGGGTAAAGCGGGTCGTGACTTGGCGGAGCCGCGTTTGTATTCCTTGCACTCGCATCAAACCATTGATTACGCGTGGGAAGGTTGTGTTCACGAGGTCCGCCGTCGCGGCTTATCCCAAAGCATCTCTCTCGCCGCCCTAAGCACATCGGTCGGTAGGTCATTGCTCTAGTGTAGGATATTGCAAAATTTCTGCCGTGTCATCTATAAGCATCGGGCATAAGCCCCGCATGTTCATAATCCAATCGCAAACAGGCATGTGAGGAGCCGTGGCCGCGAGGGGGTTCGCACAACCCGCCAAGCCAACTTCAAGTAAAGTGGTAAGTGGTGCGAGTCGATCTCTTCATCCCTATTAGTTGTTCCCACGGGAAGTGCTTGGCGACATGCATATCTGCTTTCGCACGCCAGCACATAGTCCACCACACTAGATCCTCCCCAGTTTTCCCGTCTACAAGTGCTCTTGCGGGTGGGCCGGCCAGCGTGCCGATCCATTGCAGTTACCAGTCAAAGATACCACGTAGCAAAAGCAATTGTCTACCATAGCGTGTGACCTGATTGTCATCCGATGTCCGCGGGCCAAAATGCCGCTTCGCGGGACGCGGCTGCAATATATCATCGATCAAGGGATCAAATCTCATGGGTTGTTCTACCCGGTCTGCGGCGCATTGAAGTCTCAAGGTATGACATGGCCTTAATCTTATGCTGCTGTATGTCATCATATAGATCGACATAGGGTCCAGCCTATCCACATCCCGTGGGTGTGATAGAAGTTGCTTTGCATGTGGAAAGTAGCGGTACGCCACAAAGAGGGTCTCACGCTCTTTGCGGTTTGCACACGCCAATCACAAGGCACCGGGTTGTGCTTGTCCGTCTTGAACAAGGAAACCGACCGTGCCAAGGCCGCTCGATAGTAGCAGGCAACTCCCCATGCCCCCGCTTTCCCTGCAATCATTGAAGATTGAGTAGCGGTATCCCCGCAAGTCGGGTATCCCGCCGGTCCCGCATGCTCCCATGTTTCCATAAGGAAGATCGGATCCATATCTCGCAAAGAATGAAGTTGAGACTATCTCCCTTCGCCATGGGAAGCCCCGCAATTCCGTGAGACCATGGAGGCACAATTCCTATTTGCCGGCGGGCGGCGGCTTGGGATTCAAGCAAAGCAGCGTATGGGGATGGCGATAAGAGGCACCGAGATGTGCGAGCAAATGTAAGGTGAAGCAACTTGAGCGGCGCGGCGGTCAGTAGCAAAAGTAAGAAGTGGCATGGTCGAGCTACCGGGAGGGTTAGCGAGATTCGCAGCAAAGATTTGGCGGCTTGAAAATTTGCATCTTACCCCCAATCAGCCCCGCAGCTCCTCCACGTCATGCGAATGCTTTAACTTTGGCCAACTTCGTGCCTGCGGTCTTCTTGTTGAAATGGGGTCGAGGTCTCGGTCAATATACAAAGCGGTTCCTTCAGCTGCCTACCTTCGGGCGTGGAGGATAGCTGCTTTCACTTGGCGCATCTCGTCTTTGTGAGCGTGACTACCACGTGGGCCGGTCGCATTGCGCCATGGCGCTCTCGCCCTAATAATATGTAATGTACGAGGGAATGTCATTCGAGCAAGAATCAATATTTGGAGCGGTTAATGAGGTCCTCCCCCTTGCCTCTTCATTACCGCATTACCACCACATTGTGGCTTCTCCATACTCGGCTCGGAACTCTCGATTTTTGGGTCAATCCTGCGCCTCTAAGACAACAGAGTTGTTTGTTGTCGGCGAGCATAGGGCTGTGGCCTACGTTAGGCCGGGGTGGCATAGAGTGGCTTGGGGGGTGCAGTAGCTTGACGGGCCCCGGGCCGACACCTTGCGCACTCACGGGGGCGGTGGGACTGCCATGGCGGTATAGCGCCTCTCTTCCTTCGGGCGGGAGCTTAGCTCCTGCTGAAATTATTCTTTGCCTTTTTAATTCACGCATGCACCGCTGCAATTGCTCATGAGCCTCTCGCATTGAGGCCCTTGCCTTGTTCGATGATGGCTGCCCTCGGCTCCTGCACCTTCGATCTCGGTACGGGCTATGCTCCGCATTCTGGCGAGAGTCCAAAGATAGGGTTCATTCGCAGGCCACTTCTTGTGTCTCAACCCTAGTTTGAAGAGCTCTCAATTGTGGTGGCTCTCTTCAAAAGCGACTTGAACTTTTCGCATCACAGTAGCAGCCTCCTCAGCCTCTGATTGAAGGCGGGAGATGGTTGCCATTGTCTCTTGCTCAACACGTTGCTTTTCCTGTGTCATGGTTTCAATGGCGGTGGACATGGAATCCATGCGGGCTGCATGTCGACAAGACTCTTCTTGTCCTTCGCCTTTTCCAGTGCACTAGGCGAAGGCCATCTTCTAGGTGTTTGTATCGCGGGTCTCCATGCGAAACACGCCGCTTTTTTTAGAGGCCAGTACTTCTTGAGCAATTTGGGTGTGGAGGCCTGCATTTCCTCTGCCAAGCAAGCAATTCGAGCTTTGTTGCCCTCTGCCATTGCTTGAACCTGTTTCCAGTGCTCCTCAACTGCCTGGTTTGGTGGTGGTGAAGCCCGGATACGGCTTGCCGCTAGGCTAGAGTATCTGTCATAGGCCTGTCGAGCTATATTTGTTGCACGAGACTTTGCCCGCGCTTCTCTTTTCAATGTGCACCTATCAATTTTGCCAGTGTCATCTGGTCTGCGATTGGGGATGGCATCTATGTACTCTCCCAATAGAAGTTTTGCTGCCATATCTGCACTAGGTAGAGGGGACTGCGTATCTGCACCATCCACATGCATATCTGTGGGGTTGGATGAAGGGACGCAGGGCTCGTCCGGCTCTTCTATCACTGGAGTTGCCATGAATAGGGTGTCACCCTACAGACGCTTGTCTGAAAGCCTCCAAGCACTTTGATCACGCACAACCTCTCGCCCTTCTGGGGGCCCGTCCGAGAAGCTTCCGATGTCGGAAGCGGTAGCGAGGCTTCAAGTGCAAGAAGTCGCGGGGCTCTTTCACCTTACGTATTACACTGCGAAAGTGTTCAAGTGCATAAATCAAAGCGACCTCAAGTTCAACCTCTGCCACCTTACGGACACTTGTCTGAAATGAAACCTCGTCCCCTTTACGGGCGCCCGGTCCAAAGCTTCCACGTGTCGGCAGCGGTAGCAGTTTCCAAGTGCAAGAAGTGTCGCGAGGCTCTTTCACCTTCTGAGACACAATGCGAAAGTGTTCTAGTGCATAAATCAAGCGCGACCTCAAGTTCAACCATTTGCCACCTTACGGACACTTATGCGAAATGAAAATAAGCAATGGCTTTCCCTCTTACAGACGCACGTCCGCAAGGCTTTAGCATGCAAATGTTTTAGTCCAAGGTGATTGGATGGTATCACACCCTGCCTTAAAATCAGGTTGCAAAAACTGGCTGTTTTCTCCTGTCAGATCTTAAGCAAATGTGGATAAACCATATGTCTTTAGAATCATCACAGAACAAGCATTCTAATGATATGCATTGCTCCCAAAACAGAGCTGCAGATCAATAGATATGAAGAAAAGTATATAGTGCTGAAAAATAGAACAATGGAAACCCTAAATCCAGCACTGAAAATCTGTTGTTTTCACCCTGAAATCCTGTTCAAACATCAGCAACATAAAATATCTTTGAAATAACTCTGAGAGAGCTCTCTAAAGATATAAATTTTGTCAGAAACCGAGTCATAGAGAAATAGATATGAACAAAAATGTATGCCAGAATGATAGATGAGGTATGTGTGGTCTGGTGAATGGTGAATTGTTGGCATCCACCATGTCCCACACCACACCCCACCATCTCCCACGACTACACTCTACCATCTCCCACCGCCACACTCCACCATGTCCCACACCACACCCCTTCACCACACTCCACCACCACCACCACACTCCTCCACCACCACCACACTCCACCACCACCACACCACACCACCCGACTCCACCATGTCCCATACCATACCCCTCCACCACACTCCACCACCACTACACTCCTCCACCACCACCACACTCCACCACCACCACACCACACCCCACCACCACCACGCCACCACCACCACACCACACCACACCACATACTCCACCACCACCACCACCACCACCACCACCACACACCACCACCACACTTCACCACCCTGCACAATGTCCCACCACTCCTTGCTACCACCACAGTGTGTTGTGTGGTGTGTACTGTGCAGCGTATATTGTGTGGTGTGTGGTATGTGGTGGTGTGTAGAGAGTGTGTTGTGTGGTGTGTGATTGTGGTCTTCCATTAGTACGTGGCTTACTATGTTAGGAAGCTGACATATACGCAGTGTTTTGTTTTGCAGACTATGGCAGACTTGTGAAGGAATGGTTGGCTGCAACATCAACTAGGTTTGATAGATGCAAGCAACGATTGCAAGCAAACGAGGATAGGAAAAATGATATCAAAAGAAAGATTGAGTTGATGGAGCATAAAGCATCAGAAATTAGAGCTGATTTGCACAGATGGCAATCAATCATGACAGCAAATCCGAAAGCAGCAGAGGGTGTTCAGGTTGTAAGCGAATTAAAGGATGAAGAGCTAAATGGTACAGTTGTTAACCCTCCAGTCTCTCACCCTGGAGTAACAGCTTTGCAAAATAAGAACATACAGCCAGGTAAGTCTATCTTACCGTTAAGGGCTGTCCAGGTAGTCTATCCAGTTAATAGTTTCCTTTATGTTTCCTTGCTCAATCACATCCATGTCTGCATCACAAGACATACACCACAATAATTATTTTCATGACCAGATAACCAGAGACAAGTTTCCATAATCACAAGCATATCCGTAACAATCTCTTCGTTCTATCATAACCAAAACGAACTGTGGAAACTCAGATTTTATAGCCCGTGATCAGATTCATGAACCAGATTAACTTCTAAATAGAACATTGCCGAGAATGATTTCTGCCTTTTGTCTACCACATAACCACCGAAAATAATCTCCATCGATGCTCACAAGATGGCAAAGAACCATATCCTAAAAACAATCATGGACCGCATTTTTTACCTGGTTGCCGGATCTGGAATCGCTGAAGAGGTCGGTCTGGCAGTCACTGGAGATTGCTTGTTGGATCACAGGTTAGAAGAGCAGTCGAAAGGGAGTCCAGATGCAAGCGCAGACGGTTCCGGCCGAGAACAGGTTATGTCTGTTCGTTCTATTCGTTGCCATATTCTTATGTTTTTTTGTTTTTTTTTTTTTTTTGAAGAACGTATGTCGTCAATATATTAAAAGAATAGTAATGTTACAAAGCAAGTGAGGAGGAAGGAGAACTGCCTCAAAGAGACAAATGATACCTCGACACTCCATAACAAACTCATAGAAAAACGCAAACTCTACTTCACAGTACAAACCCGACCATCACCATCTACAACACCCAAGAAGTCCTCGCCAAATAGCAAACTTCCGCTCTACCAATCCCGGGAACACCGTAAAAGCTTTGAAACAAATTTTGTACGAAGTCGAGGAATCAAAGAGGTCGCAAGCTATTGAATCCCCCGAAGATCCACAACCGCCGCCGCTTCCAAATCAGCCACACCAACCAAATACGCGACGGATGCAAGGCTTGCTTCATAAGAGCTGCCAAGCACCAGGATACACATAGGCGGCAATCTGGCGGATAGTCAATCTCACCAAACCGAGCCCCTAACCCAATCCCAGCAGCACGCAAGTGAGGGCATAAAACCCGCACAATGCTCCACGGTCTCGATGAAGGCCACAACAAGGGGGCGTAGAGGGCTCACACCCTAAAGCCCCGACTCACAAGGGCATTCACCACGTCGACGGTGATTGCACCACACCACCAAGAAGCACCCTAACCTTCGGTGGGGAAGTGAGCTCCATGTCCACGCCCAAACCGAGCCATCGAGAACCCTAAGCTCCAGAGACCACTTGCCCGAAGGGGGCAATGTGTCATGAATAGCCAGCACCCGGTAACAAGACCGCACAAAACAAGAAGACACAACATCCGGATGAATCTTCTAAACCTGCACCACCACATAATCCTGAGGGACTATAGGTATGTGCAGTGGAATACTCATCGCCACTTGTTCCCAGATAGCCCAGTCACTGCCCCTCAGGCAAAAGCGAGCTCGAAAGAACTCCCACGAAGCTAACTGACCATCCCAATACCAATCCTCCAAGGTGAGTTGTTATGTTATTTGTTATAAAACATTTAAAACATCTTGACGTTTAACAATTAACATAAGCAACACGCCATACACAAACCTCAAAGCAACGTCAAGGAGAAAACATCATCACAATTTTTATTCCAAAGTTTTTCCTCAACATACACAACGTTTCTTTTCTCTATTTATAATGCCAAACAATTAATCTATGCCGTCCAACATTGCAATCCTAAGTTGGGATAATCCCCAACATCTATTTTTTTGTGTTTTCTAATATTTAATCTTAACTGTAACCTAGTGCCTTTTGGCCACATGTCCAAAGCACATCTATTTAAATATTTACTAAGCTAACTTGTTATTTTTTTAAAACATATTTCAAAGTTACATGAACTTGTTGCACCATGGACAACCCCATGGCCTTTATTGTTTCTTTGGTCGCTTCTCGCTTGATCCGCTTGCCCAGCCCCAACTATCGTCCTCTTGTAAACTTCTAACAGCTTCCAGTACTCTGCTTCGGTCCTTACTATCGACGACCACCTCTTCGGTCTTTTGTTGACGTCGCCGGTCATGGTCATATACATTATCCCCCTTTTTAGTGAAGATCTTGGGATCTTCACTCACCTTATCCCCCTTTTTGGGGTTTTTCTTAGGGTCTTCTTGCTTAACCTGAGGGTTGTAACATAAATGACTCGATATCTCTTATGGAAATAATAGGCGTTCCTTCTTCTAACTCCTGTTAAAGCTTGTTCTTCAATAGAGAAGCTCTTACTTGCATCGATCAAAAACCCCTTTGTACACATTTGTTCAAATAATTGAATGCAAACCAAGGGTAAATGATTGACCTTGATAAAGAGAGCCACGTCCATCATGGTTTCCTGGCAAGACTTATTTGGATTTATATTTATCAGGTGCTCTTTAGCTCCTGGATAAGGGGCTATAATGATTTCTAACAACTTGCAATACTGTGCTTATTCATACCATTAGGGCTTTTTTGAGATTAAAAAAGGGCCTTCAAAACATGCCAACTAAGCCAAATGAAGATAAATGAACTACCAATCAGAAATCAGAGCCTGACGGGTCCAGTCAGCAAAACTGTTATAACTAACTCACTGGATCACATTTTCTAGCATAACTATTGATAGAA
Source organism: Isoetes taiwanensis (assembly GCA_021234155.1). Classification (NCBI taxonomy): domain Eukaryota; kingdom Viridiplantae; phylum Streptophyta; class Lycopodiopsida; order Isoetales; family Isoetaceae; genus Isoetes; species Isoetes taiwanensis. Next base: position 165,370 of record JAJEKV010000213.1, on the reverse strand, counting down.
AAGTCCAAATGAGCTCTCGTTTAGTGCAATAGATAGATCTTGTTGAGATCTTTCCAACCTTAGGTGCTTTGTACATATTTTAACCACTTATGATTGTCAAAACTTCAAAAAAAATGGTTTACTATCCTACGAGGCTAAAAAATATGCAAAACCACCCAAGGTTGGAAAGATCTCAATGAGATCTATCTATTGCACCAAACAAGAGCTCATTTGGACTTTTCTATCAACACTTATGCTAGAAAATGTGATCCAGTGAGTTAGTTATAACTGTTTTGCTGACTAGATTACCAGTTCTGTTTTCTGATTGGTAGTCCATATAGCTTAGTCAGCAGTTCTTAGAAGGCCCTTTTATGATCTCAAAAAATTCCTAATGCATGAGAGGATCCGGACTCTCAACTGCTCTGTTAATAAACTTTGTGAGGTTTTTGATAGTATCCTCTGCTTTTGGTATTCTGAGAGCTTTTGCTATTATTTCCAAAGGGATTTGGACTGAACCAGTTGCGTGAGTGAAACCATGGTGTGTTTCCATGTTGCAATTTTCCAGAAACTCCTCAACCAAAGAACCATCATTCAATTAAATTGGGTTTATGTCTTAATTTTGGGACAAATTTCATATTGCATGTTTTTAGTAGCATATTCAAATTCACACATTTCACCTCAAAATTATGAAAACGTAATATCATGTTATTTACAAAATAGTCAATATTTCACAATATAGCACCATATCATAAAAACGTGATAACAAAAATTTACATAGTTATTCAACTTTCTTCAAGCACCCCAATGATATCATAGCCTTCTTCCCCACATCCCGGGTATTGTAATTCTCGCATTTCTTGCTGGAATAGTGTTTGGAGTCCATGAGTACAAAACACTTTCATAGTCTAGCCAAAGATCGGGATCACTTTCATTTCTCCTCCATCTCTTTGTCCAACAATCTGAGTACCTTTCTTTATCCGATCACGTTGGTCAAGCTCGATGCCTTTGGACCCACCATTCCACCCACACATGGTTGAAGTTAATATTACCTTCTTCTTTGCAAATATCGAGAGATAGTGAACCCCAACCACACCGGATATGTATCTAAATCTGATGGCTTTACTACCACAAATTGGTGGCATTCCAAGTCGATGGAAGGTTCATAAGCATCCATGCCTAGAAACTTTGGCCTATTGTTCTTAGGACCAACATAGTGTTTGTCGAAGGAGGAGGAGCATATTGCTTGCATGAATGCTACTTATAGTGTCATCAAAATCCTCGGCAGACTGCTAAGGTCTTCCACCTAGTCTTAGGCAACCACCCTTCTTTCAATTCATCCGAGGATGTGTCTATCTCCCCAACAGGGTTAATCACCTTCTTCGGTAAGCCACCAAGGCACGGTTGGTGTCATCTGGATTGGTTTGCCAATGCTTTATATAGTCTTGGATTCCTTCCTTAGTCAATCCCAATTGCTTAGCTTTTGGTTGACCTAGAGGTATCATAGGCTTGCCATTCTCATCTCTACGCCATATTTCCTCCCCTCCTCTCCACTCATCCTCTGAAGGTCTCATCTTCCATTGGAAGATTGGAATCCCATCTCTCACCCAAAAAGTGAACTGCAGAGGCTTGGAATGACCTTCAAGATCCAATGTATAACCATCCACAAAGCTCTTCCAATCGGGCACTTCTTCTATGAGAGAAGCTATAGGGTTTGGAGTAGTGCATTCATGCAAGATTTCCATTAGCCTAGGAAAGTTGGTCACTGTTTGCTGCTTCAGTATACAACTATATTTGCCAAATAATGCATCCACATCCTCATGGGTATGCCCGGGCATAAGAAACCCTAAATTAACTCTTTCAAATATCCCCACAGCTGTTAAGTAGGATAGGAAAGAAAACATCCACCTGTTCTTATTTTGGCCGGCACAATTATCAAGTTGCAAGAGAAACCTTTTGGGTAGATCTTGAGGTTTAGCACGTGAAGTTGAAGCTCCAACATGTTCATTAGACCCATGCTTCCTAAACCTTGCCTTGCTGAACTTTTCAATATTGTTAGGGTTTCCATCTAACAATGCTCTATGTAGTGCACTGGCTAATTTTATGTAAGGTCCTGAGGTGACCATTGTATCCATTTTCATAGTTTCTCAAACACCTCATGATACTCCCAATATGAAAATCTGGACCATCACTCCACAACTCCAAACTAAAATGGCCATAGTAGGTTTGATTCTGCCCATGCAAGATTGCCCCAGTCATTGAGATCTGTAAAGGGTATGATCTTCCACATGACTTTGGTATGTACTTGAATTGTGGAAGACAAGTCTTTTGCTGGTCCATCTTGTCATGTATAATACATAAATAGTTATTGGGTTCCAATGCAGATAAAGTCCTCCACATCCAATAACATGATCTACATGATAGTTGGTCAGTCATATGGTCCTTCATATGCTCCCTTATCCTAGCCCTTTGACTAGGTTGCACAGTCTTATCAAGAGTCTCCTTCAACTTAGCACATAAATTGCACTTTGCAAAGTTGTTTGAAGTTGCTATGGTGACATGATTGAAATGCTTCTTCCATAACCTACTAAAGCTAGGTTGGGATATTGGAAGAATTCCCAATTCTCGAAGTAGGGAATTCACTTCTTCCAAAATACTCTTTTGAGTACAATGTGATGGCAACCTTTTCTCAACAACTGCTCTTCCCTTTTCATCCCTTCTGCTTTTTGTGTGGCATAGACTGCATTGAAATCAATATATTTTTCAAATATCTCCCCTGGCAGCCCGGTCCTAGCTGTTGGTCTCAACAAACCATTATTTCCATGTAAAGCAATCCTGTTCCCCTCTGCCTGTTTTTTTTTGCCAATTATGCCATGAAGAAGTTGGAATTGCATGGATACTCTGCCATGCTTTTGCACATATCCATTTGCCTAGCAAAGGGTATCTTTTTCTGTTTGGGTTTCTTTCATCTTGAAGTGCATGCTCAAGATTGTGTACATGTAGGTCCTCCTCTCATCAGCGGTGTACTCTTGAAAAGTGGCTCTTGCTTCCACCAATTGTTCTATTGTGAAGAATTGCATACAATCACTCCAACAACAATCTGAGCCCCTAACCTTCACCATTGTCTCCGCGTTTGGTGTCACTAATCAACTTGGCTCTTTTGCTAGGATAATGTCATGGCAACCGTGATACTTCTCCCCTTTTGCCTAGGTTTAGAGTTCCAAGCGCCAATGGATCAATATCAAGACAATCATTGTCCCCAACAACCTCGGGCTCTGGAAAAATATAATCCTCCACAAATTGAACACTACTTATAGGCCATGCCATGATGCAAGGAACCTCAATTGCTTGACACAACCAAAACATTCCTTGTCACCCAAACCTTTACCTTTCAGTTGTCTTCCAACATCGAAATTGCAATACCAATATTGTCTTCCCCTAGCCTTTCATCATTAACGGCTTGACCATGATCTCGCTAGCACAATGACTCCTTGGCCTACTATTTCCTTGTTGCACTTGTGCATGATTCTCACCTTCTTGTTCCTCCATTGCACCCTACTATAGAGGACTAATTGTTTTTCTTCAACATTCTTGCTAGGAGTTGGTTTTCATTGATATTGCTCTTTTCACCATCTTGAGTTGGAGGGCACCATTGACCTAGGCAAATTGCACCCTTTTTAGTCAATGAGTAAGAAAAATTATTACACCATAAGATAAAAAAAAGTCACGTTACATTTATGGAATATGTAGAGGTAAATCAAATTTTTTTAAAAGCAAGAAATTCCTTGGAAATAGGTTTAATATAATAATAACAATGGGCGTAAAACGAAATCATTTAAAACAAAATTTTCATGGCAACAACAAAGGAAATGACATTTATATAAATATATCAAATTTTAATTATCGAAAATTTGGATATATGATTCTGAAAAAGACATATAACTAATAGGCGTGAGAATTTATTATCCATAATAATATACCTAGACTAGATAATATAGGCTGGGAAATTTAAATGCGCTGGCGTGTTATTTGAGGCAATAAATTATTCACGCTAAGAGCTAATTAACCCTATATAAATCGGTTCACGCTCTCAAGACCTCCATTACTGTCCCAATTTTTTTTTACCCGCCATGAAGCGTTCAGCCTCGGTATTTCGACCTTCATGAAGAACCCGAGGTCTCCTCAAAGAGGCGTCGGGTTGAAGAACCCAGCTCAATTCCCCCTCATTGATTTTCTTTCCCCAATTCTCCTCGATTAGGTTGAGGAGGATGATTGATTCCCGTTATGGAAGAGGAGGAGTTGAGCTCCTCCGATTCCTCGATTACGAAGAGGAGGAAGAGGAGGAGTTGGAGGAAGAGGAGGAGATGTCCTCCCAAGAGCATGAAACAGCTCTGCTCCGGGTTGGCTTGACCACAAGCAGAGAATGAAATCTCGGAGGAGGAGGAGGAGGAGGAGGAGGAGGAGGAGGAGGAGGAGGAGAGGAGGAAGAAGGTCGACAATTCGACCCGGTTTTTGGAGTGGTTAAGAGATGAACCAGGTTTGCATGTGATTTCTTTTTGTTTTTGTTTTTTGCACCTTTCTTTCTTTTCTAACACCTTTCTTTCTTCTTTGTTGCGGGCGTGGAAGAAGAGTGATCTGCAGATCCCCAAGGCCCATTTTTTGTTTCCATTCTTACGAAGTTTTGGACACGCCTCCGGGCATTTTTTCTAAATTGTGTGAAAAGCCTTGAACCATTTGCTTCCAAGCCTTCGGGCATCTGTACATACAAGCTGTTTTAATGAAATCAAGCAGTTTTTCTTCATAAACTTTGTCTTCAAACAGTTTTCTTCAAAGCAGTTTTTACGTACATAAATTTTTTGGATAAAATCAAACTGTATTCTCAATTATTTTGGCTCCAAAGGCTTTTGTTTTCTCTAAAATTTTGTCTCTCTAGAATTTTGTATCTGCAAATTTTGTCTCAACAAAGTCTCCGGGAACACTATAAATCAACCACATGAGAAATCTCTCACGATTAGTCACAAGAACCATAGGAAATTTTCCTATCGACCTAAAACAATTCCCCAACCTTACAAGTCATTTTTTAGCCTTCATAATTTTGCCTTTACAATCATTTTTAATGTAGCCTATATAAAATTTCTAAATTCTATTTTTTCGAATGCAATAAATGGAATAAAATGCGTGAGAATTTATTGCATGAAATGCAATATTCTCCATATATACCATATACATGTCATGTCCGTAGGGAAGGCCGATGCATGGCGTGTTAATCAAGCAATCAATTATTCACGCTAACTTTTTTCTAATTGTGCCTATATAAATCCATTTTACGCTCTCAAAGTTCCTACATTTTCTTCCTTCCTTCATACGATTTGCGTTTTAACCTGCGTGTTTGGATCCGCCGTCGAAATCTTGGTGAGCAGATTTATATTCATCAATGTTAGATGTTTGGTTTACGGCAATTCCTAACTTACTAAAAGACTCGCCTTTTTGTTACAGAGCATCATAGCGGAGGAAATCGGAGACTCGAATTAAAACCAAAAGCAGAGGACTAAGGTGCAGAATCGAAAAGCCTCGAATTAAAACCACAAGCATAGTCCTCCGTTCTTGAATCCTTCCAGCCTCGAACTCAAGGTTAGTTTTCATTTTAGTTTTAAGTTGCATCTCAATGGCGGGTTTAATCCAAGAAGACAAGCTTTTGCATTTGCTTTCGGCTAGAGGAAGCGATGATGTTTATGAAAACCGGAATAGTTTTTATAAACTTCATCCGCTTCTTTGTTCGAGTAAATTCTTGAGTTTCTCATCTGAATTAATCATGCTATTGCATGCAAGTTTCTATTATGAATAAGTGTAGTAGAAAGCATTAGAAAAATCTGAAGATAATATTTGAAACACGCTAAAAGCGTGTTTTAGGGTAACATTAGCCTTCAACATGAATACACGCTCATTTCGTGAGGAGGAGAAAAAAAAACACAATGCAGATAGATAAGTAAATAGATAAAGGCCGGGCAATTATTTACCGCGCCTCTTGAATACACTTAGAAAGTGTATAGTTTTCCTATATAGCGGTTTACACGGCGTGCAAACAATTGTATCCCTACTTTCAACTTTTACGCTAAACACGGCCGGGCGTGTCTCTTAGTTTCTAAGTTTATAAATAAAAGAAATATAACACGCCCGGGCGTGAATCACGATACTCAAGCTCACTTCCTATTGATAGATGCGGGTTACATTAATCATCCGGTTGGTGGCGAAGATGGATTGGAATTACATTTGGGCCAGCAATCACACAGCCCGACTCGGTTTTAGGCTCAATCTCCAGTCGGTTGAACCGGCCGAACCACCGATTCGGCTGGAGCACCGATCTTGCAACCCACAGGAGTACTTGGATCAAGTAATGATGATGGCGGCGGAGCGCCAGGGCAATGATAGATCACGGGCTCACGGGGCCCTTGCTTCCAATCGCCGGAGGCTTCGCCCTCTTATCTAATCACTTCCGAGAATGCAAGGTACATGCATTGATCGAGAGTGAATCTACATCCGTCGGCTCGAGATTCAAAATGAGGGCTGCGTTTCTTAGTGGTTAGCCTCTATGCCCGATGCCCCAACACGAACCACTACCACAAAGTGTATCTGATGCAATGGAGATGGCTCAACCAATGGAACCACTACGCAGGCTATCTGATGCATTGGAGGTTCAACCAATGGGCGGGGGTGGAGCGGGAGGAGGAGCGGCGAGGAGGTGGAGGTGGAGCGGGAGGGGGTGGTGGAGCTAGAGCACGGTGTTTTTCTTTGGGGTTTTTACGGAAGAATTCACTATGCCTTGCAATGGAAATGGGAGTATCGATAGCCCAAAATACTCGATGGGCGGGCTTGAAACATAGTCACGGGATTTTTATGCGGTTTATCCGGTTTATCCGCATTATATACAATTGTAATCTTTTTCCAATGAATACAACAAATTTTGTCTACTTCTATATTTCTACAATGTAATACATGTTACATACCTTTTTTTTAAGCGGTTTCTTGGCCATGCAACAAATGTTCCAACACTTTCTCCAACCGTATCCCCAAGGAATGTCTCTGCCGAGGTAAAGCTTCATCCATAGCGCGGTGATTAATCACTGTAACTTTCGGACATACTTATCCCCCGGCGAATTCCATGGCGGTTTGACGATCGGATCGATGGAGTCGATCTTGCATAATCCTACTTTCCTTTTCTGATTTGTAGTTAACATGAAACATTCATCTTCGACAATTGCGAGAAAATTGCTATTCGACACCTACTATTGGAAATTAATGTTCAAGCTATTGGAATGAGATGAGTACCCGAATTACAGAGCCATTCTTGAGAAGCTGATTTGAGTCTCCTGAAGCTGATTTGAGAAGCTGAAGGCGCTATGGAAACTCTGGCGGTCGGGAAAATTCGAATTAGAAGAAAGATTAGGTTAACTACGTTTAGGGCGGGATAAATTTGGCGGGATTTTAAAAACTTAATGAAAGAAGTCACGTGAATGGTCTTCGTCATTATTATTTGTATGTATCAAGAATATTTGAAACGCATTTTGTGTTTTCTTGAAATTCAAATTTCTCTATTTCTCGTCAGGTAGAAAAAGCTATTTCTTGAGCAGCTTCGGCGTATCCGGCGACAACGGGCTCTGTTACTAGGTGACTCGGAGATGTCTTCTAAAGCGAATCGAGGTCGGGACGGGGCAGAGGAAGCGGTGGAAGAGGAATCTCTAAACCCGGCTCTTCTCAAGTTTGAGGGCGTTGATCGAATACCACAGAATACCACGAGAACCCTATTCAAGGTATTTAATTTGCCACGAGAATACACCTTTGTGTGGAGAGTATTATGCTTGCATGAATTTGAGATATTTCCTTTCACTTAATATGCTTTGCATGAGTTTGAGTTATTATGCTTTGCATGAATTTTAAGTATTAACATCGATTAATGCTCGATTGTCCGATTACGTAGAACATAATTTTGCTCTGTTTTATATATAGAATATAGCGGTGTTAGGCAGTTGGAGATAGCAATGTTCAATGAGGTTAAATAGTGTGAAATATGGATTCATGAAGGGTATGTAGCTTAAAATGTGGATGCAAAATAATTTAGTTTCAAATTAACGATAGCATGGTCAATAATAGGAGATACCAACACGCTAAGCGTGATTTGTACTAATTTAGGTTTAAATGCATGGCGTGATCTCTTGTTACGAAAAGTACTCTAAAAGTGCTCATCTTCATTTTGCGATGCTCAAGAGGAAGAAAACCCTACTAATTCGGGTTCTAATCCCGCCAAGAAAGCAAGGGCCGACGACCGGATCATGCGTTACCATATGATCTCACCTTAGATGATGAAGGGCCGATTCTTATAGCAACCACTCGACCACCCACATACGAAGAGGAAATGGGCGAGGGTGCTTAGTGATGCGTTGACCTTGCCAAGACAAATGGCAAGCTTCGACTTAACTCTCTTCTCGAGGAAAAAGGAAGCGGAACAAGATGGCCAAACAAGGGATCCTAATCTCTTGTGAGGAAGAGGATGACACCAAGCGCAAATTGCTCTTGGAGATTACCACGAAGCGAAGAAAAGAAAGATCACGCTTTCGACTTACTCACTTTGTAGAACTCGCATACAAGGATCACGTTCATGAAGACAGATGTGAGCGGTGAGACATGTTTTAAGTATGGTTGACCAACCAATGTAGCGATTCACGCCAATATCTATTTGCCAAGGGTTCTGGTATGCGTAGAGGCATGTTCACTAAACCCACACCAAGTCACTATTTGCGGCAAGCTAGGGAATTAGCCGACTTGAAAGCTTCTAAAAGGGTCCTAGATCTAGGGAAGAATGTTCAACTGCGGTTATCGAGAAGGCATGGAGGCTTGTTTTGAGAATGAACAGACAGAGTGGCGCAGACTAGAGGCCATGAACAAAAATTTGAATAAGTACGCCGACCATTATCCATTGGGTCTTAAGGAAACTTTTTATGCGATCCATGTGAAGTCCCTCATCCGTTCACCAAGCTCCATTTATGTTAGCGGGAGATATGATCCGGCACATGCCATGGAGATTGTTGAGCATGATTAGTAATCCGGGTCAAATGCCTATGCCCGGCGGATGTGCTACCTTGGGATATGATCTTGAACAAGCTCTTGTGTGGGACGAACGTCGAGGAGCTATTATCAAGTGATGATATTAAATATGTCATCATCGGCGGGCAAAGATTCCGTTGAGGCACAAAAGGCCATCATCGGTGCAGGCGAACAAACAGGCCAAAAAGTGTTCTACAATCACTATGCATTATAGGAGGTGTCGTTATCTTGGATGCCAATACTTCACCTGCAGATTTAGTTTGAGATTAGTGCAACTTTGAATGAAATGGGAAGACATTTCTATACAAAAGGTAATCAACTTGGTTTCATAAATTGTATTCATGCCAGTGCTTTTCAAATCAAACCAATTCACGCCAGGGCGTTTTGAAATCAATCAATTCCGCCCGGTGTTTTCAAGTCAACCAATTGATTTGAAAACACGCGCGTGGTCGATTGATTTGAAAACACACCCTCGGCGTGAATTGGTTTGATTAAAAGCACGCCTCGCGTGAATTGCATTAGTAACTTTATTCATTTCATGCCGGGCATGATTTTCTCTTCATCAATTCTATTCAAATCGCGCCCGTGTTTCTATTCTATGATATCGATTCAATGTCCGTACTATTGCGGTCCATACGTTGAACAAGCTGCGCCACGCCCGTCAACGATGGGTGGAATATGGCTGCCCATTGCCCACCGCATGGTATGGTCAAAGTCCGAGCATTCAAGCTCTTTGGAGCGGACTCGCCATGCATAAATTATACTGAGAAGAAGAAGACCGCAAGAAAATCAAAGAAAAAGGTGGTGATGACATTGCGGATCCTTCGAAAGCTCATCCAAAGCCAGTCGGACCAACAGACTCGTATAAGATTGTGTTTTGTAAGGAGGCAGTATGGCTCAAGTGGAATGAATTCTGGGACGCTTATGCACAAGGGAAGCTGCCAGATACTATGGGTAGGGTGCCTCCTGTTGATGTAAGCATCTTTGACTTGAATGTGACAGAGATGAGAAAGACTCGGGGGCTAGGCTAGGCGGCCGAGACCATTTGGGTTTTAGACCAGAGCTTAAAGAAGGAAGTCTTATACAAGAAGGGTGCTTTCACCAAGGATAGGATGTCCTTCGTTGAGTGCTGCAGTCATGTAAAGGATGTACGTACAATGAAGTCAGCTGTAGGAGCTGAGTTACAAAGGCTATCGGGGGATGTGGCATTATCTGAAATTGGATTGCTGGACAAATACAAGGTCAGTAATGATGACATCAAGAAGTTTGTATTCTGGTCAAAGGACTTCCTAAAGAATTGGAAGGCTAAAAATACAAAACATAAGGAGACTCTACCCCCTAAGGTACTGGCTGAGTTGAGAAGAAAAGTGGCCCTTGTGAAGAAGATTCTTTGGAGAAGACGACATCATCCGAAGATTCCGGTCTCCATTGGGTACAAAGGTCTCTTGCCAGAATCAACTTCTGGCCTTAAAAATATATCACTCTTTGTGTTGGACAGCAGGGGTGGGAGAGGAGATATGGGCATGAACCAGAAGGACTACAACAGCTTCTTTACCAGCTGTATAGGATTGACAACTGAGAGGTCCTTCACTATTGTCATCGTTTGTCCTTCAGGTGAGTCACATCTGCATGCACTATCTCACTGCTCATGATCCGAGTGCCTCAAAGTTATTAGGGAGGGATGCCTAATATATGATGTTAAGGATAATGAGTCTGCAAACGTAATGGAAGATGGCACATGTGATCTTTATTATGATATCCATCTTTGTCGGGGCGAGGAATATGATATTGCTAAGGCCAAGGGTGACAATAGCGGTGCATGGGAATGTTTTCTTCTAGATGATCCGACTTAAGAACTATATTCTTTCATACGGATCGGGATCGGTCGAGCGAGGATGAGTCGAAAGAGGATGAGGATCGGGACCCCCTCTAAGTGGGGAAATCAAATTCTGAGCTACAAACTAAGGAGAAGGGCCCTTAAATAAAAATGGATTTCCCCGCCTATGGCTACTTACCTCGTCGAGGCATTTGCTCCAATTGATACAACACTGCTTGGAGCTTCATGTTGGAGGTTATATTGCCCGAGAGGCTCTTATGGGTGCAAGGCGATGTCACCGCTTTGTGAGTGATGAGCAGGCCAAAGACTTTCTTGAACCATTCCTCATGCATGTGCTTGCCAAGTCTCCTAAAGGCCCTTATGGCAACCTGAAATCATCGGCAATCAAAAGTCTAAGTAGACTTGTCCAATTTGAAAGTGGACGTTGCTCCCGGAGAGGGAACTAGTAATCTACTTGATAAGGAAAAGCAAGTAATAACAAATAGCCGCTAAACCGGTTGCTCAAAGTACCTGTGATGGCGGCGAACTTAGGGAATATCCTTGCCCACATTGCGGGTGATGCAAGCAACAATAGAGTAGATTCACAGTTTAACAATGAAATAATTGGACAGTGGAAACCGAAAAATGAAGGCAACGAAGGCGGCTCTAGTGATTCACCCAGGTTTGCCAAATCAATAGTAAAATAATGTCGGTTGTGAAGGACGCAGCTGAACTAATAGAAAATAACAATTCTAACAAATGTAAGAAGACGAAGATTAAGGGTGGCGGAGGGGGAGAATGACGCCGATGGCAAAGAAAACTGAAGATGATAGGTATGGCCTTGCCCATCGAAATAGCGCCATCGTGATTTAATTTGTATTACCTTTGAATTAAATCGCCAAGCCAAGCGTTTTGATTATTTTTCGTTGTCAAACTAAATCACGCCGAAATGCCGATTTGGTTATGACTATTTCAAATCACGCTTGGCGTTTGTATTGTTTGTGTTATCGTATCTTGGTGACGGATACATGTTTGATGTTTCAGCTTCCATTAGCGTTTCTAAGAAGGTTGTGGTGTTCACCTAAACGAGTCCTTTGCAAGAATTTTCCGAAAAATAAAGTGGCTAGAGAACAGTTTCATCGGACACCGGTAGAATCAAACACCAAGTGGATCTATCCGCCACAAGCACTTGAAGGAGATGCTAGGCGAGGCATTCAGGTTATTTCGAGTTGGTATTTGGTCATCCATGGAACTAAGGAACATCAAGGATACTTTGGAGGCACCGGGGAAATGCGTAGAAATTGGTTGACCCTTTGGGATCGAACAAATGTGTGAAGTTCACTAATCCCAAGGATCCAACAGGCAAGCCTATCTTCATCAAACACTTGAGTAACATGATGGACCTAACTTGGTATCGAGAATAAGGATGATATAATCATAGTGGATGATGATGCTCTCAAATGCTTCTACAATCAAACACACGCCCACAATCCACCATCTTCACGATCCAAAACTTTGGGGATGAGATGATTTTCTACGTGAAGTTTGTGTCTATTATGCATAATTTGGCTATGGGGATGACCCGTGGGTGAAGTGTTAGATTCGGTACCCAAACCGATAGAACGGTGACATGGAACCACACCTTGTTAAATACGTGGAAAAACATGGATTGATCCCTTAATGTTTTATTGGAATATATGATATATTTTGTATGATATTTGTGCCATGTATCGATAATTTTCGTCCGAATTGCCTCATAAAATAATGCAATTTGTTATTATCAAACCTAATATTATCATCTATTGAGCAAGCAATATTTGTCTCATCTATGTTAGCAACTTGCTCTTCATTTCTACATATTTCAATTCGCATATGAAAAGTCACACGTGAATCGCAACCTTATGTTATTTTTGAAGTCCAAAAAAAAAGATTAAAAAAAACAAAAACCCCCTAGAAGACAATAGCAGGTTGGCGTGATTTTGGAGTTGACATAATCCCAATTTAATTGGATGATGGTTAAAGCATTATTAACTTTTGGTTGGGATAACAGGACAAAAGATAACAAGGAACAAAAGATAACAAGGAACAAAAGAGAACATTGTAAAAGGACAGGTGGAAGATGAGCTCCAATCTTGATGAATTTAGGCTCTTCTTCTGTTCCTAAGTTTCGCTCTGTTAGCTCTGGGAGTCCCATAGATGGAACAAGTTTTCCATCTTCCAACTTGTGAGCTTTTGTTGGTTCCAAAGTAATTTCTTTTTCCACTGCCTCCACGAAATGTTTAGGGTACTCTTTTGTTTCTTCCACCCTAAAGTATAATTCATCCGATTCACCGTCGATATCAATGCCATCGAAATTATCTTCGTCGACAATTTCGTCCATTACTCCTTCCTCAATGTCCTCATCTTCTTCATCGGAGAACAATGTTTCTTCTTGCATAATGGTTATATTTCCAGTCCGTAAATTGATCATAGCCTCTTTCCCTTGTTTTGCTAGAGTCAGAGTATTGTTTGACCAATCATGGACTGCCTTGGAGGCCCTAAGCCAGGGTCTACCGAGCAATAGTTGATAATCTATTGCTTTAGGATCTGTCTCTAAGACTATGAAATCCTGTTCAAACTCTAAATTCCCAATAGAGAAACTGATGTTTTTAAGCATACCTACAGGTTCCACTTTTCGATGATCTGCCATTTTCACATCGTAAAAACATACCTACAGGTTCCACTTTTCGATGATCTGCCATTTTCACATCGAATGGCGCTTTTTGTAAGTCATGCAATTTAAGTTTTTTTCTAAAAACATTAGTCATGATGTTTACTCCTGCGCCTCCATCAACTGGGACTTTTGGAACTTCCATTCCATGCATTTTCACAAGAACTACTGGATTGAGCTTTTCAGTTAGTTCAGTTTTCCAAGTAGCAATTGTACTTCTGTTTTCACTGTATCCACTTGGTATTCCCAGTTGAGGAAAATATTTACCCAATGCGGCTAATGGAACTGGAACAGTCATGTCCCCAATTTCCTTCTTAAACTTTCCCCATTTACAATTCTCATCTATTGCCACATTTCCAAATTCCTTCCACTCCGGCCACATACTCAGAACGAGATTCAACGGTGTGGGAATTACCAACTGAGACACCTTATCCTTAAGGGTCTGCAGGTCATGTGCTTGATTTCCACTCAAGCCATTGTTTTCTCCCTTGGAGCATTCATCTTCCAGCTGCTCCCTAACATTTTCAAAAATTCGTCGCTCCTCATCTATGTTGGGATATTGTTTTTTCTTTGTTTGAGGTAGATCATTTTGAGTACTAGGGATTTCAATCCATTGCTCTTTGGCTTTTTGCCTAGTCACAGCCTGAACATCCACAGAATAGTCCAATCCTACCATTCTGGCATCAAGAGCTCTAGTTTCTTCACTAGTGAATGCTTTACCATTTTTATGGTTTTTCCTTGGCTGCATACATTCCCGCGAGAAGTGTCCCTTCTCACCACAATTCCAATAGGTGTTATCCCGCAGAATCTTTTTATCTTTCCCGTGAGGAGTAACAGCAAAGGCTTGGGCTGTTTCTTCTTCTTTGTTTTTTCCATTGAATCGACACGTGTCAGTATCATGATTGCTCATTTTACATATGTGACAAAACTTAGTGTCCAGCTTAGTTCTACACTCATTAGCGTAATGGCCTGGCCTACTACAACGCATACACCAAATGTAACTATGTTTAGTTTCTCCTTGAGCAATCTTTTTCAAATTCTCTTCCATAGCATTAAGTTTACTTTGAATGTCTTGCACTTCCTTATCAGTTTTCGTTTTCTCAAGCTTGCTGATTTTCTCAGAACCCAACACTCCATGTATTACTACAGCTCTTTCCATGGCTTGATCCAATGTTTTTGGAGCCTCTAGAGTTAATTGTTGCTTAACTCTAGCCGGAAATCCATCTACATACCAAGAAACTATGTCAAGTTCATGTGGCTTTGGGTCCAGTTCACTGGCTAGCTGGCTTACCCGTAGAGCAAACTTCCGAGGATCCTCCTCGTTTTTAATCTTAATATTCTTGAACTCATCCTTGAGCTCATGATAAATAGGCGTAGTCTGGTAAGAAACCTCGTCTTAAGCTCATCCCAACTACTAATACTACTCATGTTCTTATACATCCAGTCTGCGGGTTTTCCCTCCAACGTAGCAGGGAACAAAGTAATACGGACAACATCATCAGTCTGATTATTGAGGGAACTTATTCCTTCAAATTGATAGACATGGGTTATTGCTTGAGTCGGAGGATTTTCCAGCTCCAAATTTTGGATATGGAATATGATTTTTTGAAGAAGTAGCCATATTACCAAACAAAGGTTTGATATCAGGTAATATCTCAAACTGTCTTGCAGCCTCAATTTTTTGTTTCTCTCTACGTTTACGCCTTTCTGTTCTTTCCAATTCTTGTTTTAATCTCCTTTCAAGCCTTTTCTCTTTTTCCTCGGCAAGGCTCTTGTACATCAAGCACTTGCTATTAACATAATGCAGACATTATGACCATGCATTATCACAGGATTTCAGGCAAGAAGGATTATTGGAACTGCTGTCATGTTCATAACATTTGCATTTTTCATTTGCTGGATTTAACAGCAATTAACTTTGAATTTCCCATTGGCTAGATTGAACAGCCATTTCTGTTACAACAGCAAACGAAAAATTTATCTCACATTAAGCTGGATTGAACAGCAATGTCCTTTATAATTACTCTTTGCATTTCCATTTGCTGGTTTGAACAGAAATTTTCTTGATAACAGCAAAAGGAAAAACAAAATTTCATCTCAAAGAAAACCAAGCAACCAAACATCTTGGTCCCAAAGAATGGGTAACCAATGTTAACCCTCCAGGTCTCTCACTCGAGTAACAGCGGCTTTGCAAAATAAGAACATCTGACCCGGGTAAGTCTATCTTATCATTAAGGGCCTGCCAATTAGTCCGTCCATTAATAGTTTCCTTTATGCTTCCTTGCTCAATCACATCCATGTCTGCATCACAAGACATACACCACAATAATTATTTTCATGACCAGGATAACCGTGAGACAAGTTTCCATAACCACAAGCATAACCACCGGAATCATAACCGGTATCCGTATGAATCTCTTCGTTCTATCATAACCAAACGAACTGTGGAAACTTCGGATTTTATAGCCCGTGACCAGATTCATGAACCGGATTAACTTCTAAATAGAACATTGCGGGAATGATTTACGCCTTTTGTCTACCACATAACCACGAAAATGATCTCCATCGATGCTCCAAGATATGGCGGCAATCATATCTGAAAAAACAATCATGATTTGCATTTTTACGGTTGCCGGATCCGGAATCGCCCAAGAGGTCGGTTTGGCGATCCACCGGAGATTGCTTGTTGGATCCACAGTCGGAAGAAGCGGTCGAAAGGGACTCGGATGCAAAGCAGCGATTCCGCCCGAGAACAGGTTATGCATGTTCATTCTATTCGTTGCCCTATTCTTATGTTTTTTTTTTTTTTTTTTTTTTTTTTTTTTTTGAATGATCACATTAACTAATATTAATCCAGAAAAAAATACAAGAAGAAGCGGTATTAGGGTACTCCTGCCCACACCAGAGCAAGCACCCACCTAACATGTGTACCTATCTACAACTCATGCCACAAATCTCCCCAAAGTGTCTACAATGTGGAGGGTTCTTTCCCAATTTAGCGCTTTAACCTCACTCTTTCCGAGGGGCGCCAGTGCGAAAGATATAGTTTGTACCTCACCGCGGGACCAAAGCCCGAGGCTGCATCTGCATTCTGAACACCTTCATGCGTCATTAAGCTTCCGGATGAGCCACAACAACCGAGGGCTTTACCATGGATGAAAGGCGGACTCACGAGCCGGGACCACCGCTGGGGTACACCCCCAAAAGAACATCTTGACTGCGGAGCGAGGTATGAAAGAGGCGCTGAACCCACTGCCACGCCGGCTGGATATCTGAACAGAGAAACATGCAGTGTTCCAGGGTCTCCACATAGTCACCACACATAGGACACAAGTCGCTGATCCGCGGGTTGATCCTGTGAACCCACGTGTTCACCCTCAGAGAACGGTGCACAATCTGCCACAGCAATACCCGAATCTTAGGAGGCGAGATTGGGTTCCACACCCATCTCCAGATAATGCCCCACTCCTCCCCGGGCACCTGAAGACTCCACCCGTCCGAGGGAGGCAGCTCATCTTGAATTGCCAGAAGCTCATAACAGGATTTCACAAAATTTGAGGGATCTACTTTCAGGTGACACTTCCACACATGCCCTGATGCCTGCGGAGGGTGCAGTGGTAGAGCATTAGCCACCCGCGCCCAGATAGTACAATCCTGTCCTTGAAGCCGAAATCTGTGGCAAAACAGTTGCCAGAGTGCCAGCTGCCCATCCATATACCAGTCCGCCACCGTCGAAACCCCACACTGCGCCCATCTGCGCTGAACTCGGGGATCAACGAAGGCTGCCAGAACCACAGGTGTGCGTGGTCCAAGCGGGATCCACCACGATGATGCCTCCATCTGAATGCAGCTGGTGGCGTCAATTGCAAACAATGGACGGACTTGCTCCCAGGCTCGCAGGAGCCCCTTCAGAAATGGAGAGGCATGAGCATACGGCCTGATATCCACAAACAACGCCCAAGGGTACAAAATTGCTAGTGGGGTACAATTTTTGGCGAAGCACATATTAAGCACGTAAATAAATGGACACTATGAGAAGACCTGGACCATTAGGACCGTCAAAATCAATCAACGGCTAAAATTTCTTGATATGAGCCCGATGCTTTGTAACAGCAGCGACACTCCATTTGTGGCATTTGATCTACTTCACCAAATACAGCAAGCTATGGCTCATTGGAATCGGCATCCAAAACTAAGAATCCTTATGAAATTGCAGCTTCTACCTGTGCATATTTTGAGCACAATCATGAAAAATTCGATCAAGGTTGCCATAGAGTAGAAGCCAATATCTCATAAACTACTTGACGAAACCGATTGCCGTCAGTTCCTATGGATTCATAGTACAAAAACGTCCTAGGACACCAAGTTTCAGTTAAATCCATTGAGTATTTTCACTGCAAGAGGCCAAAAAACGATTTTTGATATTTTACCGTAAAAGCATAATATCTTACAAACTACAATACAGAATTTGATGCCGTCTATTCCATTAGATTCGTGATGCAAAAACGTCTTTGGAGGTCAAGTTTCAGATCATTCCATAGAGGATTGATAGTGAAAAAAGCTAAAAAACGATTTCTGGTATCTATAAGGGAAAAGCTTATATCTCACAAACGGCTTCATAAAATCTAATGCCGTCTCTTCCATTAGATTGGACATGCAAAAACGTATTAGGAGATCAAATTTGAGTCACTTTCGTGAAGAATTTTTGTGAATCAACCAAAAAATATTTCATCAGGTGCTTGTCTAAATAAGCACCGCACGTTAAATGCTTATTATGTGCTGAAAAATCGCTGCGTTTAAGCACTTTAAACGACGTCCGGACGGTGATTTCTGCTACCCAGTATCAATTTTATGCCCCCAAGGGAGCCACGCGGACACGGACGGCTTGTGGAAAACTATGGAGTGAGACAGCGACTGATGAAGCAAGACCATGCCCGGGGACTCGAGCGCATTCTCAAAAATGGCAAAAACAAACTTAGACAAGAGGACCTTGCCATGATCAAAGAAGCCGAGTCCACCCGCAGCCTTGGGGCGGATGCACTTCCACCAGGCCACCTTCACTACCGCTCCTTCCTCATTGCCTCCCCATACGAAGTTACGAACCATAGAAGAGATTTCCTGCACCTTGCTTTCCGGCGCCAGGATGATAGAGGCCATATAAATATGAGTCGATCATAGGACGGACTTCGCCACTGTGACCCTGCCAAGCCATGGATAGCTTCCCCCCTTTCCACCAATTGAGATGCCGACGCAGTCCTACCAGAATGTCCTCCCACACCGCTGACGCTGAGATGTCAATGCCGAACGGAATACCCAAAAGCCTAGAGCACGTGCCCTGCGGCTGCGTTCGCCATGGGAATTGGGACACCACCACCGGCATGGGCTCAGCCACCGGCCACAGTGCCGAGCACTTTGACCAATTCATGAGGCAGCCAGAAGCAAGGGAAAATGTGTCCAGTAGCTCCTTCGTGTTTAACAGTTTCCCCTCATCAGCCTGCAGGAAGAGGAATGAATCGTCAGCATACTGACTCCCAATCTGCTGCGATCCATCTGCCATCCTCAGCCCCTCCACTACACCAGCCTCCAGTGCGGAAGTCAACAACTGCGAGAGGGCCTCCGCTACAATGGTGAAGAGAAAGGGCACCAAAGGGCATCCCTGGCGAACTCCACGCCCCACCCTAAATATCGGAGATGACTCGCCGTGACACAGGAGGGTTGCTCTGGCGGACACTAAGAGCTTCATAGCCACTGCTGTAAAGGCCTCCCCACATCCAAAGGCTAACATCATCCTTTTCAAGAACGTCCAGCAAACACTATCATAGGCCTTTGCGAAATCCAGCTTCAAGTACACAATCTGCTGACCTGTTCTGCGTGCCCAATGAATGCCATCGAATGCTGCTGCTACATTGCTGAGAATCTGCCTGCCCGGAATGAAGCCAGACTGCATGGTACTAATAGTCTCTTTCAAGACAACTTGCAGTCTAAGCGAAAGTGCCTTCACAATAATTTTGTAAACTGCCGACAGAAGGGTGATGGGGTGCCAATCAGAAATGCCAGCTGGCTCCTTCACCTCCGGTATCAACGAAATGCAGCCCGTGTTGAGCCTATAGTCCAACGCTTCTGCCTGAAGCAGATCTTGATAGGTCTGCAGCACCGAGTCCCCCACCCAATCCCAATACTCTTGGAAGAACTCAACCGGAATGCCATCCAGACCAGGACATTTGTGAGGGGCTAAGGCACGGCAAGCCTCCTCAAGCTCTTGTTTTGTGAGCAGACGCTGCAGCATCTGCCTCCTCTCTACCGACACCTACTAAGAACAATCTCCTCCATTACGTCTGTGTAAGGGTATCTCTTCTCCTGGAAGAACTGAGAGAAGTGATGAAAAGTTGCCTGCTTAATGTCCACCGGCGAATTCAGAATACGACCATCAGCCAATGCCAATGCCAGTGACGACATAGAGGCTGCATACTTCTTCTGCCGCACCGCCCTGAAGAACATTCGAGAATTAGTGTCCCCTTCCCGCAACTAGGTGATCCCTGTCTTCACCCTTGCCTGAGCAGCCCTCCTGGATTCATCTGCTGCAATGCAATGCAAAATCTCATTCTCCCGCACCCCATCAGATGGCTGAGACCTCAGATCCGCCAACTCGCGATACAACGCGTCTAACACCTCCCTCTCTTGACGTGCTCTCCGACTGCCCCACGACTTGGCGAATGCGCCTTAACTTTGAGCTAAGGCACGCACTATTCCCGCCATCGAAATTATCGAAGGTCGCTAAACCAAATCATTTGGCATCCCCAAGAGAAATCAGCATCCTTTAGATGGCGATATTTAACGAACCGCAGTCGCGGCTCGATGCGGCTGCGCGATGGCTCCACGGGAAGATTAAGAAAATGATCAGAAATCGCGGTGGATAGAATGTTCGTCCGCCTGAGCTGAGGCGTCTGATCCGCTGCTAGGGTATTAGCATAGCATCACGTAGGTGTCGGCGTCGCCCGACCGCCCCCCCCCATCGATTACACCACGTGAATGAAGAGTCGACCGCCGCCTCTGCCAGATGCAAGGAGTCCAGCAACAATACCCACTGCTGCCGCTCAAAACCCTGCACAACTTTCGCACCTCTGCCACACCTATCATGAACGGACTCGACCATGTTGAAGTCGCCCAACAGCAGCCAAGCCACATCCACCCTCAAGGATGCGATCTTATGTCCTAACGACGCCCACAACGCCCCTCTCTCCCGCCGCTGTTGTGGGCATAGACATTCACAATCCCCCACTCGCGTGGCCCATCCTGCCACTTGATGATGACCCACCTGCCCCAACGGTCAGCCATGGTAAAAGTCACCTGCACATGCATCTTCCACGCAATGGCAGTCCCACCCTTAGAGGCCCCAGAGATGGCAACCGCAGCAGCGTATTGCGGCCCAAACATATCCAACAATGCCCGAGAGTCCCCCCTGTGACATTTATGCTCATGAAGACACAAGATATCTGAATCCAACCTACGAACCGCCAATGCCACTCTCGTTCTCTTCGCGGGTGACGAGCGCACCACGAACGTTCCAACTCACAATCTTTTTGTTCATAACTACAAATGAGAAGAAGGGTTCTTACGATGCTTCTTCTTCCGCCCTCGTCTTGCCGGTGAAGCAGGCTCCTGATCTGAGTTGTATGGAACAAGAGCGAGCGGGTTATCTGTGAGTGCAACCTCTGCATCCAGATCCATCCCCTCCGAGGAGGCTTGGGTGGATACAGCATCAGAGTCCGACGACTGCACCAGCCGCTCCTCCACCAGTCCAGCACCCATCTGCCGTGATTGCCGCTGCTGTGACGTCCCCTACTCGTATACGGTGCACTCACCATATAGAAACAGGAGTTCATCCCCCATACCAGCTCCATGCTGATACAGGGCCCTCCACATATCACTGCACCCGTAACGAGTCCCAGTGGGAAGAGTGAAGGGGTCATTTTACCCCGTCTCTATCAGGGTCTACCTAGCTGCGGAAGTGTAAACATACATGTCAGTACATAACAAACAAGGTTGCGTATTAAACGGGAGCGAATCATCGAAACGGGAGCAAATGGAATATTCCTCAAAGATTCCCCTTTTTTTTTTCAAAAAAAGAGCTAAAATGAGGTAAAAAATTTATTTTGGTCATAAAATTGAATTTTGACCCCCCCAAAATCACTCATTTTTTTGTGCAAAGAGAAAATTGATTGTGTCAAAGTGACACTTTTCCTAACAGTTAGAATTTACCTGAAGTGTGTTTTTAGAGAAAACCACTAATTTAAGTGTCGATCCTACACAACATTTTGTTAGCTTGGATTGTATTCCACAAAAAGATACTTTGAAGTTACAATGAGTCATTTTTTAATGATATAATATTTCAAAGTACCAAAATTGTATTCCGGAATACACTTTTGCTATTCGAGGATAACAGAAGTGTATTCCGGAATACACTTTTGCTTTTCTTGAAAGTCAAAGTGTATTCCAGAATACACTTTTGGTTTTTCTCAAAATCCAAAGTGTATTCCGGAATACACTTTTGCTGTACAAGTTTTTGAGCATCAACAGTGATCTTGCAATTTTTCAGGCTTTTGGGATTTTCGGCATTTTCAATGACCTTGCAGTTTTTTTTTGTTTCAATTGATTTGAATGACCTTGCGATTTTATTTGTTTTTTATGTGAGGATACAGGAACATAGTTTTAAATAATGAAGGGATTAGCGAAAGGGAAAAACAAACCAACAACGACTAGATTTTTTGGTATTTTCAATTTATTTGGATGACCTTTCAATTTTTTTTATTTGTTTTGTGTGGATACAGGGACATAGTTTCAAATAATAAAGGGATTTTGATTTTTTTGTTTATAAGACTAGGGATACTGGACCTTGGTACGAAATCATAAGAGGGAAATGTATTCCGGAATACACTTTGTATTCCAGAATACATTTTTTTTTCCCAGAAGGGCAGAGACGTGTTTTTTTTGCCCTTTTCGCTCTGGCGATCTTTCTCTCTGGAGCTCACACCACCATTTCAGTTTCAGATTGGGTAAGCCTATGGCATTGGCTAAAGGTTAACCTAAGGCGCTGGCTAAGCATCTTTCAAAATTATTTTTTTCATTACGGTAGCTCTTATTGTAGGTTGGATGCTAGAATCAAATTGTAGGTCGGATGCCAGAATCCTATCAGGAGTTGGACGCCACATCTGATGTGTAAAGGCTTCAAGCCATATGCAGAAGTTAATAAGGAGCAAGGGACGATGGCGGATTGAGGAAGTTTCGGCTATGGTGAGGCATGTCAAACAAGCTGCTTTGAACGGTATCGAGACCTCCATATTTTGCATTGTTAGCCTCTTCTTTTCTTATATTTTCTCTATGCAGACGCTCCTACTGTTATGCAAACTTTCATGTGCTTGTGCAGGGCATTTCGGATGTAGGCATCATTCCAATGGATTAGGCCAAAGAGCTACTACTTTGAATCAAGCCGAAATCCATTCTTAGGGCTGGATTTGGGTCTGAGAAAACCTCCCAGACATCAAAGCTTCATGCTGAAGCTATTTTGGATCCACAAGAAAGTCTAGGACTGGAATGTTTCGCAGGTCTGGAGATGCACTAGTATTTTTATTACCTAAAGGTATTTATGGATTGAGGTTCAGTCAAGGAGTTAGAAGCAGTATTTTCATTTGGAATAAATCTTGCCTTGGAAGAACTTATGACTAGAACATGCAGAAAAAATCCTTACGTTGTGTTCTTTCGGCTATAGAGTTGATGGAGAAATGATGAAGTTTAACTTTTTTACAGTGCAATTTCCATCCTCCAATCGTATAATTGGAGCCACTTTACTCTTTATATTTGCTGTTTGGGTATGCAATTTACTTTTGAATTAATCATATGTAGCATGGATTTTCATGTCAATTCAGCAAAAACCAGACATACACAATGGCCATAGATACAGCAAGAGATGATATATTCCCTGCTAACCAGATGATTACTTGAAGTTGCAACAGCAAGAATGTCACAAGAACTTATCTGGTCCATGCCTTCACATCTGGTTGGTGTCTTACTTAGGCACAATTCTGAACCAATAACTTGAAGCCCTGAATTGGGTACTGGAGAAAAGAGATAGTCTGTTGTGCTAACAGAAAGAGCATAGCCACCACCGTCATCATTATCAGCACCACCATCAGGACACATGCTCTCACGGATTGGCAAGGACCTTATAATATTTTTGTCCAGATTTGCATCTCGATGATTCATGCAGGGCCAGGAACTACCTGGTTTGTCTCCTTGAGAATAGTTACCTTTCAAGGGCTGAGAATCTAGAGCGACAACCTACATGAAGAATCTCATTGCATGATGCCGGCTCAACCTACATGAAGATCCATCAGATAGTGATGACTTCATTGAAGGAGTCACTAATGTGCTTGGAACATATGTCTCCTTTAAGACAGTTCCATATAAACCTGCAGTACCAAGCATATCAATACTGTTATTAACATTTGAGTCAATGGAACACATGTCCCTATTGAGGTGATGTCACATGGATCCTTGTCCTCAGCCTCATCCTTGTTCCACCAGGCATGTCAGTATTCTCACAAGCATTGATGTAGACATTGTAAGGTTCAGATACCACTGTATGATACTTTTCTTGACATTCTTGTGCATTGAGAACTGCAAATAAAGATCACCTCAGCAAAGGATAAAATATAATTGTAGAGAATTGTAAGAGAGCTCACACTTATTGAGATGTCTGAACGAAATCTTTCTTGTCGAATTTATTTTCTTAGGCTTTAAATTCAGCCCAGGTGATGGAGAATTTGCTCGATTTCTCAAGAACTTCTTTGCCTTTAAATTCCCACAAGCACAAAAATAGTCATTGTTCAACCATTTGGTCAGCATTCAATGAATCAATGCAAAGAATATTTCACCTCTGCCATCTTATAAAATAGCTGCAACTCATCAAGGCAATGATTAAAGTCATTTATTTGTTTAATTGAATTCCGTAGCCACTTAGACATAAAAGTAGTATTCCTTGAACTCTTAAAACGTTCATCTGCAACGTTTGTTTACTTTAAATTCTAATCTATTACAAATTCACCTCATTTTGTCATGTGTTCCCAATAACCCACTGCCAGAAAAAATAAATATAGTGGAAATGGCATATGCTAAATCGTAATCATGATGATGTTATGGACTTAACCCCTAAAAAGGGCTATTTCAAAGTGTTGATATGTTGACCCTATGATAAAAAAATAATTTTTTGCTAAAATAGCACATATTAAATTGTAATCACCATGATTTTTTGGACTTCACCCTAAAAGAGCCGTTTTGCATGGTTGATATATTTTTTGGAAGGGAATCTTCAAACGGGAGTGCTGCAACACTCCCGTTTAATATGCAACTGTGTTAACATCATCACATATCCACCTCGAAGGGTGGTACATCAACATCTGCATAGACAAAGATCAGCACAATACATATGGGTTCCTACCCAAGGTGACGACTGACGGCTTGGGTCTCCAGAGTTCATTGCAGACAGAATCATGACAATGGATTTGGCTGGCATGACAACATGGCATAGGGTTGTCCACTCCATCCGCCCCCCACATTGCACACTTTGCGAGTAGGTTGAAGAGTGTTGGGACTGACCGTAGCCCACCGGATGCATAGCCAAGCGGGCTATTCACGGGTTGCATCTCCCGCCCGATGGGGCGGTAGGGATCACTCCCACCCGAGATCTCCATGCTGACTCAAGGTGACTAGAGGGCCACCGCCCTTATTCGACTTAACCCACTGGAAAGTGAACCCCACTCCACGGGTGTCGAGCCCATGCCTTACCCACACTCAGTGGCAAGCCATTAGACCTAGTTTACATTGATCCTCGGTAGACTTTACACACCAGAGGGATCGGTCAAGAGTCAGAACACGAACCTCCTTCTGAGCCAGTCTGGCCCCTTCACCCACAACCAGGTGTGGTTCTTGTGCACAGGCCGAAATCTAGTAATGCACTAAGAGGGACTAGCTAGGAGCATCAACTACTAAGCTTTAAGTCTCTACCCCCCCTCCCAATACAATGAGTCCACAGAATTCATCCGTCCATGTGACGTTCCAACCGCGATATCGCCCCAGGGGCATAATCTTTATCTTGCCTCGTCACGCAGCATACCGCCCACCCGACCCGACGTGTACGCCAACGTGTAGCTAGGTTAGTAGCCCTAGGGGGCAACGCGCAAGGAGTGTGCATTTATTAATGTGCACATTAAACAATGTGCACATTCACTTAGGTGCACATTTTCCCATATGGCCATTTCATGCCAAGTGGGCCACACCCATAGGTGCAATTAATGTGCACATTTTCCAATGTACACATTCATTAATGTGCACACATTTCCATGTGGGCACATTTGGCCACCTAGCCCTTAAAGGCAAGTGGGCTCATTTCCAATTATCCCACATGCCAAAAGGGGATAATTGGAAACCCTAGCCACCCCCCTTGTCTATTTAGGGTGAGAAACCCTAACTTGCCCATTTTCGTTTCTAGGGCTTTAGAACTCTGTTTTGGCTGCCTCAACAGCCAAAACCGCCTCCCAGACTCTGCCTGGGAGAATTCCACCATTAGTTTCCCTTGATTCGAGCGTTTCAGCAGGATGGTCGAGCTCAGGTCAGGAGGAGCCACTCAAGGATCAGGTATTTGGCCAATTAGATAGTCTAAACCCTATTTCAGTCATAGAATCAGTAGGTTTAGCCTATTAAATTGGCCATAGCAGCCTTCTAGATCTCTAGATGCCAGCCTCTAACTAAAGAACCTAACTCTATGATGTAGATTAGATATAGTTCTTTAGTTCTTCTGTAATGTATGTGGATGATGTTTCTCTATGAACCCCTTGTATTGGGAAGGGGGGTAGAGACCTAAAGCTTGGTAGTAGATGCTCCTAGAGTAGCCTCTCTAGCACACTATAGATTCGGCCTGTGTACAGCAGCCACACCGGGTTGTGGGTGAAGGGGCCAGACTGGCTGAGAAGGAGGTTCATGTCCTGACTCTTGAACGATCCCTCTGGTGTGTAAAGCCTACCAGGGATCATTGTGACTAGGTCTGATGGCTTGCCACTGCGTGTGGGCAAGGCATGGGCTCGACACCCGTGAAGTGGTGTTCACTTTCCAGTGGGTTCAGTCGAAGAAGGGCAGTGGCCCTCTAGTCACCTTGAGTCAGCATGTAGACCTCTGGAGGGAGTGATCCCTACCTGCCCCATCGGAACTGGGAGGATGAACCCAGGAATAGCCCTTTTGGCTATGCATCCGGCGGGCTACAGTCGGGTCCCAACACTTTTCAACCTACTCTGCAAAGTGTGCACAGGAGGGGCGGATGGAGTGGACAACCCTATGCCATGTTCTTATGCCAGCCAAATCCATTGCCATGAATTCTGTCTGCAATGATCTCTGGAGACCCAAGCCGTCAGTCATTCCCTTGAGTCTGAGCCTTGGGTAGAACTCCCCATATGTATTGTGCTCACCTTGTTTATGCAGATGTGATGGACCACCCTTCGAGGTGGCTATGTGCTTATGTTATATACTGACATGTATGTTTACGCTTCCGCAGCTAGGTAGACCCTGAGGGAGATGGGGTAAATGACCCTTCACTCTTCCCATCGAACCCGTCCACGGTTGCGGTGTTATGTGGAGGGCCCCACAGGCATGGAGCTGGTATGGGGGATGAACTCCTGTTTGTATACGGTGAGTGCACCGTATACGAGTAGGGGACGTCACAGTGGTATCAGAGCAATGTTCTTGGTGACCAAGAGCAAAAGCACTGGCCATGTGCCCAGTAGTACTAACTTGATAGGATCCTTAAACCTCGAAAAAGGGGAAATTTTTTTCTCATTTTTGTGGTAGATGCTAAGCTAGTAACAGTTAAAATGAATAAAAACGTAAAAAGACTAAAATTGGTGAGCCAACATCCAAAAAGTAGGGAATGGTCTCACACGTGTCGTCTGCCGAGAAATGAGATTCTCATTTTAAATTTGGCCCAACGCAATGAGACATTCAGCTTAAACACACCAAAAAGTTGTAAATTACAGTAAAATAACTTGATAAATCTAAATTAGAGCTAAAAATCAGTAGAATTAGCATGTTATATGTTCCAAAAGTACAAAATTTAGTAGTGGGTCCCACGATGTCTCACACGTCGCGCCAGGACAGGAAATGACTTTTTCATTTTTCGGGGCTGGGCAAGAACGATGTGAGACCTTGCTTAATTAGGTGTTTTAGATGTTTTAGGCAACCCAAAAAGGTAGTTTAAAAGTTGACCTAAAATTGACCCCTATAAATAGACCTAGACCCCTCCCATTTCCACGTTCTTGCCTTAGAAAAATTGCTCGTGTCCGCCAAGGCGATCTTCCGGCGCTTAGCTCCGATCGACGAACCACCAAATGATGGCCCGCACCAAATGGTGCCAGGAAGCCTGGCCGAAGCGGATCCTCCAACCCCGCCCGGCCTCTTTCAGAGAGTCTCTCGAGAACGCCTTTTCTCCATGAAGGCTTAATCTTCTTCGAAATGGGATGCAGGATCGATCTAGCCACTATACGGAGCTCATAGAGGACCTAATCGGGCCGACATCATGCAATCAATCCTTGAGAGATCGCTAGAGGAGGAGAGAAGAAGCAGGGAGCAAATGGAGCGCATAGGCGGGCCAACACCCCAGAGCAACCCCCTACCGAGACCCACCTACGTGGAGGAAACAAGGGAGAGAAGAGCAGGCAAACACTCTTAGCCCCGGCAGAAGAAGATCTTGGCGCCGCTTCATCGCCAGTAATGGCCAAAGAGCCGCCGGGAGCAAAGATCTAAGAGGTTTTGGAAGACGACCCGACCACCGCCAAAGAAGCCTAAGAAGAGGGAAGGCCAAAAGCCATTAAGGCGGCAAAAGGAAGGTCGCGGAAGGTCGCGTTTTGGAACGGATCAACATCAACGAACCATCAGGCTAAGAGACCCCCGCCTCCCACCGACGGTTTTCCGGACGAGGGACTACGTGCTGCACGGAAGGAGCGAGCTCGTCAAAACCCCCGCCTGTAGAGAAGGAAGTGCCCCAAGGTAGCACAGGAGCAGGAGGAGGCGGGACAGGTAGCGAAGCCCCCACCTTTCCCGACGTGGGATAGGGTTAAAGCCCCACGACCACAACGGGAGGCATATGTGATAGACCCTGTCAAGGTCTATCAGAAGAGAATTAAGGAGCACAGCATCTACATGGAGAAGTGGGAGGCATATAATGCCTACTTTCAGGAGCATCGGGTGAGGGCAGTCGAAGGTGGAGTACCCCCGAAGCAGACTCTGAAGCCACCCCCACCAAAGCCCAAGCCTCCCAGAGCACCAGGAAAGAAGCGGGCTGGCAGGAAGAAGCTGGAGAATGAGCCCTCAAGGAACCGCACTTCGGAGGAGCTACGGACTCTTGATTCCCCGGGCACCGTTTCAACGTTTGGTCCGCGAGGTCATGCAGGAGTATAATACAGACATGCGGGTGACGGATGAAATGTTGCTGTGCTTACAGGAGGCAGCAGAGGCAAAAATAGTGCAGCACTTTGAAGATTCGACGGCCTGCACGGTACACGCAAAGAGGGTCACCCTCATGAAGCAGGATATGCATCTTGCCAGTCACATCAAGGGGGAACGCCCTTGAAGATTTTGTAAATAACTGAAAATTTTGTTAATATAAAGAATTTTGGGAGTGAATAACATGTCTGATCTAGCTTAATTAAGTTAAGTTATAGAATTCTAGCTTTTGTTTTAGTCAAATTGGAGCTTTTGAGCAAAAAGGAGACGATGTCTCACACGTCGCGCCAGGACAGAAAATGAGATTCTCATTTTCGGGCTGGGCGCAACGTGTGAGACCATGCCCAAAAATGCCCAAAACAGCTCCAAATCGACCAAATAAGGGGTCAATTCTGCCTAACTCGACGAGTTTAGTAGAATTACAGCCTTAGATTATTCCAATTGATTAAGTTTAGCCCAATTAGAACCCATGTCTCACACGTCGCGCCAGGACAGGAAATGACTTTCTCAATTTCGGGCTGGGCGCAACGTGTGAGACCTCGTACCATTTCTTCACCAAATGATCTCCAAGTTGTTGCAATAGGTTCATTAGTTGTTCTTAGCATGCTCAAACCCTAGAAGTAGTCTTCAAACTTGCAATTTCACTCTTTAATAGATTAGAATCACCTAATCTCAGTAAATTCTAGATCATCCAAAAATTAGGGTTTCCCCCAATTCTATAAATAAGTCCCCCATTTCTCATTTAGCACCACCCCAAATTTGCTCTCCAACTGCTTAGGCGATCTTCCAGCTCCTTAAATGCTTCGCATCCGTCTGTTACCCCCTTCTTTGCTAGATCAATGGCCACTGCTGACTTCGGGCGATGGTACAGCGCCAGTGCCCATGCTGCCGAGGCGGATGTCAACGACATCTTCCAAGTCTTTGGGAAAGAAATTGATATCCAAGCTACGCTAAATGCAACCCCGGCATATAGGCAAGTGCTAGCAGAGTTTCAAGCTAGGGTAGGACCCTCCCTTGTTCAGGTTCCCCCTTGCATAGGATATTTCGTTCCCCGGCCATCCCTTCAAAAGACCTTGGCGATGTCCCCAACATCGCCAAGTACCTAACCAACAAGGCGCAGATCGCTAGGACTACATGGTCCCCGACGACCAACAGACCAAGTATTTCTCTTACACCGCTGCCCTAGCTATCTTCTTATCCCACCGCGCCGAAAACCCAATGGGGGCAACCTCTATCCCTCCGATGGAGGTGGACCCCATAGCAGCCCAAGCAGAAGAGCAGATGCTTCTGCAGTATCAGCAGGAACAAGAAGCAAGAGAAGAAGAAGAGGAGTCGGACGACGAGGAATACACGGAGCTCGACTCGGATGAAGAACGGCGCCAAGCAGAGCAGGAGCTGATCAACTTCGAGCGGAGCCGGCAGAGCATCAGAGTTGCTCCCCCACTCGGGCTAGGCATCACAAGCCTAGCCCCTATCATCATCAACGGAGAGGAGTTCCTACTTCTCAGCGACATCTAGAACCTCCCCGAATGCAGGGAGAGGGAGATCAGATTGGATGAACTGCTCCACCAGCTGCGGCAAACCGACATGGACGACTTCATCGTCCGGGGAGTCTCAGACTTCCCGCTTCAAGTCAGAGAAGCCGACACCTACAATGGGGCGACTTGGAGCATCCGGGCATATAGCGACATAAGGCAAGTCATGGAGACCAGAGACCTGCCGTCTGAAGAAGAGTTCCTCGCCATTCAAAAACGGTTGGGGATCAGAGGCAAGACCACTAGCATCCTGATGCCGAGTCCCTCAACACCACCTCCCACAAGAGGAGCAGGAATTGACCTCAGGAGAGTTGACTCCACAATCGAAGATGCACGGGAGCTCACCGGGATCGAGGTCGACCGAATCATCATGGTGGCCGTGGTGGAGGCCAAACAAGTGGAGAATCAACAATGGCGCGACAAATCCATTGCATCCCCGAGGTACTACTTGCCGCTGCTGATGGACGGGAGAGTAGCGGTGATATACCGCAAGTTCAGCCCCAGAGGTGAGGAAGGAGTGTTCATGCTGATTGCACTCTCAGGCTTCGGCGGCATGCTCGCGATAGCGCCAAATGTCGACTATCTTGTCCTAGTCAAGAGAGCAATGGCACTTTCGACCTCTTTCGACTTAAGCCATACCTCATCGACGGCGGCGAGATTAAGCGGTGGCAGCGGCCGTCACATCCGACCGCGCAGAGTGGAAGACTTGGCGAGAGCCTTGCGGAATGGCTCGTCGAGCAAAGCGTCTTCAGAACTTGGGTCATTCGGTAGGAGAACGCCCAAGTTAAGAAGTTCCTTGAGGACAACCCGTCTTCCGGGCGATTTCAAGACTAGTTAGACTCTTGATCCCGGAGACTTTTTGTACTAAAATATTATATAATATATGAATATAATCTACATTTGCACTTTAAATGTTTTGTTGATATATTTTGTTCCACAATTATGCCAACAAACCATAAACAATGCAAGAGAACAAGTAAAAATAACCATATAGCCATGAATTACTTGTGTATGCAGTTAGAGGCCTAGGCTCAGGCGAGCGACAACGCCAAGACCTTAGGGAAGAACAGACCCCGCCCGGACCACCCCCCCGCAAGGAACTTATTCAAGAAATAGAACCCATGACCCCGGAGGAGGAGATATCCCGGATGAGGACGGACACAGAACAGATAAAGGCTCACATAGCCACACAAGCGGAGGCGAGGTTCGGTGGGCAATGCTCAATTGCCACAAGCATCAGCTCGGAAAACGGGAAGGGACAAGAAGAGGAATAAGAGAAGGAGATCCCCCAGCTCGGATCCCTCCGACTCAAGCTCGAACTCAGACTCACTCTCAGGAAGAGGAAGAGCGGGCCCGGACGAACAACAGATGGAAGGCAAAGGAACACCAAGAGGGAAGGCAGAGAAACACCCCAGATGGACGACAAAGGGACACGGGGCCTCGACTACCGTAAGAAGGTAGATTCCGCGACCGGGCAATGTATGGAAGGCCCGAATCGAAACAGCTCGGGGAGAACAGTCGATTAGAAGCGAGAGGCATGGCTGGACGAGATGAGTGAGTACGGCAATGCTTATGGCATGAAGGATAAAGACAAAGGAAGAGTGGCAACAACCAACTTGAAAGGAGCCGCACGGATTTGGTGGAAGGGTTATGCAAAGGCACATGGCTTGCGGGGATGCTTGTAAGTTCGTAAAGTTTGCTAAAGCCTTCAAAGCGCCATTCGTCCCGAGGGAACATAAGTCTAGTATGATGCAGCAGTTCTCTATTGGTTGCAAAGAAGGCAACAAATCTGTCCAGAAGTATACGAGGGAATTCATGAGGCCGAGGTCAGATGTGCCGAAATTGGGTGAGAAGCATGCAGAGAAAGCTATATTGAGGGGTCGAATGAGGAGATCCAAGCAAGCTTGTGAGGGCAATAAACCCCAAGACAAGATCGGCGAGAGTCCAAGGCTATAAGCTTGCAAGGGACGGGACCTCGGGATAGCGAGGCGAAAGCAGCATTTCGGGACAAAGGCAAGGCGACGA
Organism: Isoetes taiwanensis; assembly: GCA_021234155.1. Lineage (NCBI taxonomy): Eukaryota > Viridiplantae > Streptophyta > Lycopodiopsida > Isoetales > Isoetaceae > Isoetes > Isoetes taiwanensis. The sequence continues at coordinate 132,666 of JAJEKV010000213.1, read as the reverse complement.
GGGAGCTATAGCCCTAGAGACCCGATCGTGTCCGGCTAGAGCCCCCATATGGTGGCAACCAAGGGAAACAGCGAGAGAAGAAGCACGTGTCCTTCAAGGACAAGCGGGGGGGGTCAAACTACTCCAAAGCAAGGGCGATCCTTTTTCAAAAGGATGCCCAAAGAAAAGAGACAGAGTGCATAGAAAAGCGGCTTTGCTTCGTGCTTCCAGCCAGGCCATAGGGCCGTGGCGCCCCTTACGCCATGAGTGCGGCTAGCGAATTGGGGATTGGGACACTGGTTCGTTCGACGGCGGCGGCGAAAGCCCGCGACTACATTCAGGGTGAGTGTCATATCTTTGCCGCAATAGATACAGAGTGTTGAAATATGGGGTTCTTGGCATGCACCTTGCTGCAGCAGACCATGGCTGCCGGATGCAACAAGGCTGCCACAAATGCTCAAGAATGACAAAACAAAGGGGGAGGAAACTCCAAGAACACAAACAGGGCACAAATGCCAAGAAATGAACAAAGTGGATCATATTGCCAAAATGAGGCGCTCCAAAACGTGAGCTGAAACCTCCACAAAATGAGGCGCTCCAAAACGTGAGCTAAAACCTTCACAAAATGAGGCGCTCCAAAACGTGAGCTGAAACCTTCAAAAATGAGGGGAAAACGTGAGCTGAAACCTTCACAATGAGGGGAAATGCTCTCTCTATAGTGAGCAAACCCCTAACCCTATATGATGACAACATGTGGCCATGTGCCACTAACATCTATGATGACATGTGGCCTATGCCACTAACGTCTATGACTTAGCCCAAGGGGCTAACACTCCCCCCCACCAAACCTCACTATATGCAAACCTTTATAATATTAGGTTTGACATGTTTACAAAAACGGAGGGGAAGTAACAAAAATATTTGCCAAAAAGTCTTCTTCAAGGTGTTGGTGACGAATTAGATCAAAAAGAATGTTGATGCCGTGTAGATCACATAGGGGCAATAAATAATGATGGCCATCCCTTATATCATGGGGAAGGCAATTGTAACCAATAGTGGCAAAAATACAACTTAAAATAATGATAGAGGGTCTTCAAAAATGTAAGCACCAAATATCAACCACGGGCGTGGACAAGCGTGTAAGGATGGCCCGTGGGTGGGCGTGAGAAAAACTTGCAAGGGTTCAAAGCGTGGCCCTTAAGTGTTGCTAAAAGTATTTCAAAGTGTGAACCGTGGGCGTGGGCCCATGCTTGGCAAGAGGGGCCCTTGGTTGGGCGTGACCAAAAAAAGCTGCCAAAGTGTAGCTCGTGGGTGGGCTGGAAAAAAGTTGCAGGAGTTACCGTGGGCCAAATGTGTCAAGTGTTAGAGTATGCACATAACAAAAAATAGTGGGGCGTGGGTTTTAACAAGGCCCGTGGTTGGTTGTGACAAACATGTGCGTGTGTTAACAGCGTGGGTAAAATGACTAGCGTGGGCGTGCATAAGCGTGCTCCACCTGTGCGTGAGTGGCTATGGGCAAATGATTTTCAAGCGTGGCGGGCCGTGGGTAAGATTTCAAGTACCTCTGCGTGGCCCGTGGGTAAGAGTGGAAAAATTGCAAAGTGGTCCAAATAAGCGCGGATGGCCCGTGGTTGAGTAGGGAAAATAAGTGTTGACCAAATAAGTTGTTCTAGCCGCTGTCCGGTTGGGCGTGATGAAAGTGTTGCAGGGTGGGCCGTTGCATGAACTTCCGTGAGAAAGTGTATGCCCTAAAATGTAAGTGTATCTGGGCCATAGAGCTGGGCGGCCAAATCTTAGCCGTGAACAAAAAATTGCCCTAAAAATCTTTTACTCGCTTTCACCAGGCGGTCTGGCCGCAACAAGAACAACAAAAATGGGTCCGCTACTGAAGTTTGTAACTCGATTTTGTTGATGTACCGCTTGAATCTGAGAGGCGGCCGGATTGGTGTCAAAATGGCCTAGCGGCTTGAAATAGCCGAGAAGTTCGATTGTTTTTGTTTTGAATCTTGGCATCCCGGGCTCAATAGCCGATTTGCTTGAAAACATAGTGGGTTCTTTGGAGTTCCAAGAATGGCGCCGATCCGAGCTATTGGGCCGGTTTTTGCTTGGAAGACGAGTTTGATGGTAGATATTTGCATGATTCTCGCACAAGGGCAGCTGATTTGGTTGGAGCAACACGCTTAGTTGCTATATTTATCGGATTCGCTGCAAATGGTGGCCGGATTTGCCGTAATGCAGAGACCGAACCGGTGGTTGGATTTGAAGGCGCCCGCCCGCTAGTGGGATGTTTGTGCTTCTTGCTTCAACGGTGAAAAACAACATCGATTCTTGAAAATACTAGATCCGGAGACATCGAATCCGAGGCATACCCATGTTAATCTTTGTGCTTGTTTTTTTTTGTGCATGCCGTGTTTGTTGCTGCGTATGAGTCGACTTGAAGATTTGTTTGCGGATGTTGCGCACCAGCCAAACCGAAGCGCCAAATGTCCTGCCGAGAGATCTTTGCTTGCTTGAAAAATAAACCGGCCGCCGTTTTCTTTTGTTGTGTGCTTGAACAGAGGAAAGGGGCTAGCCCAAGGTGCTGGCCCTCCTAAAAACTTAATACCTGAAATGTTGTGTTGATTTGATTGTTGTAAAGCTTTTTGCGATAGATTCGACCGTAGTCTTCGTGGATGTGCTTGATGATCGATTGAGTTGTTGCCGCAGCCTCTATAGGCTTGAACAGAGGAATGGGGGCTAGCCCAAGTCGGCCCTCTTGAAAATTTAGAACAAGAACTCGCATGATCCGAAATGTAGATTGTTGTGCGATGTGTTGATAATTTGTTGTTGCGAGATGCTTTGAATGCTTTGAATGCTGAACCAAGCTTTCTTGAAGATGATTGTTGAAGAGTGTTGAAAAAATTTGTAACAAGAGTAACAAGAGCCTTCCTTTGGCACGCTTCAAACAGGCTGATTGTATGATAACCCATAGTTTCTTGCAGATGACGTAAGACAAAGAAAACAGAGGATATTTTTGGAAATTTTAAACAAAAAGCAGCAAAAAGTCCAAAAAGGGACGAAAAAAAAGCTTTCGTGAGGCAAAGAAAAAGCATGATATTTTTGGCGCTTTTTCAAAGAAAACGCCCCTCCGCACGTAAATGGGACGAAAAAAGCTTGTGAGAAACCCATTTTTCTGAAAATTTTTTCAAGAATGAAGTGTCATCACCACTCCAAAATGCCGTAAACGTATTAATCGTGCTTGCCGCAATTGAAGAACGTAGTTTTGAAAACAGCTTTTGAACAAGATTGATTGGATCACCGGCTTATCATCACCGGGTTTGATTTGAAAGACAAAGGGCCTCCGCACAATTCGGCCCGGTTGGGCAAATGAACAAAGAAGGCCTCCGGACAATTCAGCCTGGTTGGGCAAAGGGAAAAGAGTTTAGAGTAGTGTACACAAAGTTTTCAAAGATCAAGAACCATGAGAGCAAAGAAGACAACAGATAACAAAGAAGGATCAAGAAATTCTTGAGCGAACCCGCATCGACGGGCGCCCGGTGTTGAAATATGGGGTTCTTGGCATGCACCTTGTCAGCAAAGCACCACCATGGTCAGCCGGATGCAACAAGGCTGCCACAAATGCTCAAGAATGACAAAACAAAGGGGGAGGAAACCCAAGAACACAAACAGGCACAAATGCCAAGAAATGAACAAAGTGGATCATATTGCCAAAATGAGGCGCCCAAAACGTGAGCTGAAACCTCCACAAAATGAGAGGCGTGAGCTAAAACCTTCCAAAACAGCTAAAACCTTCACAAAATGAGGCCCAAAACGTGAAAAAACCTTCACAATGAGCTAAAACCTTCTCAAAATGAGGCCCTAACCCAAATGACAACATGGGTGCCAAATGCCACTAGGGACTTAATGCCCAAGGGGCTCTATATAGTGAGCAAACCCCAACCCTATATGATGACAACATGTGGCCATGTGCCACTAACTATGATGACATGTGGCCTATGCCACTAACGTCTATCTAACAAGAGAGAGAATTAACCGACCTTCGACTTGCGACTCGGGGATTAATATCCCCCAGATGGGGAAGTTGAAACACTAAAGTAATGGGCATTGGCAAGTCGACTTGATTATAGGAATGGAGTACCTTGGACCAGCGGGGGCCATTATCGATTATGGGAACCTTGCGGAAGGTGACCTTCCCAACACCGACGGCAAGATTATTGAGATATAGCGCGGCAAGGAAGTTGTTCCCATCATGCGGTGTATGTCTTCTAAACGGCTGTTCCAAGTGCATCAAGAGTGAGCAAGTGGCATACATTTTCAAGCTTGAGATTAGTGGCGAATCGGAAGGAAGCAAAGAAGACAAGGTGCTCGACAAGTTGCGGAAGCAAATAGCTAAAGCTGATCCGCGAGGAGTTCCATGATCTCTTTCGGATGAGATCAAGCAGCTCCCTCCTTATAAAGGGAGTCGAAAGATAGCACTTTTCGAACAGGAACAAAGCCAACAAGCAAGGCTCCATATAGAATGACAACGGGGAGTTGTCGAGGAGCTAAAGAAGCGATTCTGCGAGGGGCTGCTTGACCTAGGTTTCATTAGACCTAGTGTTTACGCCATTTGGAGCGCCCATTCTCTTCGTTAAGAAGAAGGATGGCGGTTTAAAATGTGCATAGACTATAGCGCAGTTGAATAAGCACACCATTAAGAACAAGTATCGCTCCCGGATCGGATGACTTGATGGATCAACTCCAAGGTGCAAAGGTCTTCTCCAAAATTGACTTAAGGTCGGTTATCATCAGATCGGGATAAAGAAAGAAGATATCCATAAGACCAGCCTTGAGAGCGGTATGGGCATTATGAGTTCCGCGGTAATGCCTTTTAAACTATCGAATGCCCCGCGGCGTTCATGAGGCTCATGAGCGACATCTTCGAGGAGTTTTAGACACCTTTGTGATTGTTTTCTTTGATGACATTTTGGTGTATAGCAGATCCCTTGAAGAACACGCAGACAACACTTGAGAAGAGGCCGGAGAAGTTGAGGAGGCACCGGTTATGCGCCAAGTTGTCGGTGCCGCCATAGCGAGGGGAAGGTGGAGTATCTCGGTCATGTGATCTCGTGAGAAGGCATCTCGGCGGATCCCCGCAAAGATTGAAGCCGCCATTATTCGGCGGCGCCCAAAGAATGTGCATGAAGTCGAAGTTTCCTCCTAGCAGTAGTGGTACTCTGAGAAGTTCGTGAAGAACTTTGCTAAGATAGCGGCCCAATTAACAGACTTGACGAGAAGCGGGGTAGAAGGTGAAAGATTGGGCTGAGCCTGGCACAAGAAAGCCTTGGCGGTTCGAATTGTTGAAGGAAGCTTTAACAACCGCCCAGATCTTAACCACTGCGGACCCGGAGAAAGACAAGCTTGTAGCGGCGGGCCCGAAGTAAAGATAGCTACTGGGGCAATGCTCATGCAAGAAGAGCGTGTAGTAGCGTATGATTCCAGGAAGATGAACGACGGCCAAAACGCGCTACCCAACGCACGATCAGGAATTGCTTGCGGTTGTCAGAGCATTAAGAATTTGGAGGCACTATCCGTTGGGAAGGAAGTTCCAATTGGATCTGAACCATCGTGAGCCTCGGTATGTATATTCACATAACCACACCTCAACCTAAAGGCAGAGAAGGTGGATGGAGTTCCTTGAAGAGTATGACTTTGATATAGTCTACAAGCGGGGAAGCTCAATGTGGTAGCAGATGCGCTTTCAAGGCATTCCACGACAACTAGAGTGCATTGCAATGCAATTTCGGCGCTCTCCAGTGACTTTGGTAAGAAGATTGAAGAGTCTTTGCCAGCGGATGTGGATTTCAAGGAAGTATGGGCAAGCCTCTCGAGGGAGGCTAGAACAGATAAGGAGCGGGAAGCCTTTAAACATTATAAGAAGGAAGGCAACCTGTTATACCATAAGAACAAGTTGTGCGTGCCGAATCATCGGTGTAAGGAAATTGATCCTCCATGACACGCAAACAGCCCAATAGCTGGCCATGCGGGTTCATGAAAACATATTTCAAAGTCGCGGCAGCTATTATTGGCGGGGAATGAAGAAGCAAGTAGCTTCGCTACATCGAGAAATACCGGCTATGTCGTGACGAAGGCGGAGGCGGCTTAATTCCAGAGCATTAGAAGCCATTAAGCGGTGCCAAGCGCTAAGTGGGAGGTGATTAGCATGGATTTCATCCACAGGACTTCCAAGGACCATAAGAGGGAAAGATCGTTGATGGTAGTAGTCGACAAGTTGTCGAAAATGGCACATTTTGTGCCTTGCGGGACCACGGTCTGGCTATGGATACAGTGAAGCTCTTCACCAAAGAGATCTTGAGGCTTCATGGCATGCCAAGGGAGATTATCTCCCACGAGGGATCGAAGTTCATGAGTGCCTTACGGCAAGACCTCTCTTCTGACGATTGACGAAGCTATCCATGAGCCGCGGCATATCATCCTCGAGACGGATGGCCAAATGGAAGCGGACCAACGAGGATTTTTAGAAGACATGCTCTGAAACTATATGCGGAATAAGCAAGGTATGTGGGAAGAATTTATTCACTTGGTGGAGTTTGCATACAATAGCACCAAGCGGGAATCATCCCAAATGTCGCCGTTTATGATCAATTCGGCTATCGATTGCCTAACTCGGGACACTTGGCACAACCCCCGTCAAAAGTGGAAGTTTCGCGACAAATGTTGGCCGATATCACGGCGGCTTGTGGAAGAAGTTCGAGGGTATCTGGCGGCAAAGAAGTCGTCGAGAAGAGCATCGTAGACAAGCATCGAACAAATGAGAGAGTTCAAAGTTGGAGATGATGTTTGGCTCAAGATCAAGGTAAAAGCGAGCAAAAGCTTCGGGATCGGGGAATTGCAAGAAGCTTGCTCCAAGGTGGGCTGGACCTTTCGAATAGTCAAGAGAGTAGGCAATCAATCCTACAAGCTAGACTTGCCAGCACACCTAAAGATTCATAAAGTCTTCCACGTAAGTTTGTTGAAGAAGCATACTCCCAATCAGGGCGAAGTCTTGGACACTCAACATTGTTGGAAATGGCGGAGGAAGCAGTTGGAAATAATTCGAATTGATTCTTGATAAAGCTTTCAAGAAAACGAGGAGATCGAATTCCTCCAAAGATTTGGTCAAGTGGAAACACTTGCCGATGGAAGACGCTGACGTGGGTACTTAAGAAAGATTTAGTAAAGCAGTACCCACAGTTTATGGAGCAATGGGACGGCAAGGTCATCTCCGAAGAAATCGGCTCAGGCATGTCGATTTGTGTAGGTTAATAACGTAGTGTCGACCTGCAGGCCAATAGAGCGCTCCGGAGGGCAAGGAGGTCGAGCTACGAAGACTTGCAACACAAATTTTGTTGGAATGTGTTGCAAGGAATGAAGAGTACCTCGGACGTTAATTTTAATTTTGATAAACTTAATTGTCATGTCAAGTGAATTTTTGAGTAACCTGTTTTAATAATGTATGAATTGATAAGTTATTTCATAATATAACGGCATGGTAATGTCCTAAAAATATTACCTTAAGGTAATCGTAATAAATGTGTAAGTATTATAGTAGTTATCGTATGTATCTAGTTGATTGCAGGTTAGGATGATCCCAAGGTGGGGAGACCCACGATGCCGCGGACAACATCATTTCAAGGTGGGGAGAATGTGACGTTCGGCCGCGATTATCGCCCGGGGCGCGCCTATCTTGCCTGCGTCCGCGCGTACCGCCACCACGGTGGCGTGTGCGTAGCGTGTAGCTAGGTTAGTAGCCCTAGGGGCAACGCAGCGCAAGGAGTGTGCATTTATTAATGTGCACATTAAACAATGTGCACATTCACTTAGGTGCACATTTTCCCATATGGCCATTTCATGCCAAGTGGGCCACACCCATAGGTGCAATTAATGTGCACATTTTCCAATGTACACATTCATTAATGCACACATTTCCATGTGGGCACATTTGGCCACCTAGCCCTTAAAGGCAAGTGGGCCCATTTCCAATTATCCCACATGCCAAAGGGGATAATTGGAAACCCTAACCACCCCTTGTCTATTTAGGGTGAGAAACCCTAACTTGCCCATTTTAGTTTCTAGGGCTTTAGAACTCTGTTTTGGCTGCCTCAACAGCCAAAACCGCCTCCAGAACTTCTGCTGGGAGAATTGCACCATTAGTTTCCCTTGATTCGAGCGTTTCAGCAGGATGGTCGAGCTCAGGTCAGGAGGAGCCACTCAAGGATCAGGTATTTGGCCAATTAGATAGTCTAAACCCTATTTCAGTCATAGAATCGGTGGTTTAGCCTATTAAATTGGCCATAGCGACCTTCTAGATCTCTAGATGCCAGCCTCTAACTAAAGAACCTAACTCTATGATGTAGATTAGATATAGTTCTTTAGTTCTTACATAATATGTGGATGATGTTTCTCTATGAACCCCTTGTATTGGGAAGGGGGGTAGAGACCTAAAGCTTGGTAGTAGATGCTCCTAGAGTAGCCTCTCTAGCACACTATAGATTGGCACGTGTCGCAGCCACACCGGGTTGTGGGTGAAGGGGCCAGACTGGCTGAGAAGGAGGTTCATGTCCTGACTCTTGAACGATCCCTCTGGTGTGTAAAGCCTACCACGGATCATTGTGACTAGGTCTGATGGCTTGCCACTGCGTGTGGGCAAGGCATGGGCTCATTTTACAGAAGTGGTGTTCACTTTTCAGTGGGTTCAGTCGAAGAAGGGCAGTGGCCCTCTAGTCACCTTGAGTTAGCATGTAGACCTCTGGAGGGAGTGATCCCTACCTGCCCCATCGGAACTGGGAGGATGAACCCAGGAATAGCCCTTTTGGCTATGCATCCCGTGAGCTCTGATCAGGTCCCAACACTTTTCAACCTACTACGCAAAGTGTGCAATGGAGGGGCGGATGGAGTGGACAACCCTATGCCATGTTCTTATGCCAGCCAAATCCATTGCCATGAATTACATGCGCAATGATCTCACGGAGACCCAAGCCATCAGTCATTCCCTTGAGTCTGAGCCTTGGGTAGAACTCCCCATATGTATTGTGCTCACCTTGTTTATGCAGATGTGATGGACCACCCTTCGAGGTGGCTATGTGCTTATGTTATATACTGACATGTATGTTTACGCTTCCGCAGCTAGGTAGACCCTGAGGGAGACGGGGTAAATGACCCCTTCACTCTTCCCACTAGAACCCGTCACGGTTGCAATGTTATGTGGAGGGCCCTGTACCGGCATGGAGCTGGTATGGGGGATGAACTCCTGTTTGTATACGGTGAGTGCACCGTATACGAGTAGGGGACGTCACAGTCCATCACATCATCATAGAACTAAAGAATAAGAATTAATCTATATCATAGAGTTAGGTTCTTTAGTTAGGGTCAATCTGGGGATCTACTTGGCTACTAAGAGTAATTTAATAGGCTAAACCTATTGGTTCGATGGCTGGAATACGGTTTAGGCTATTAAATCGACTAAATACCTGATCCCTGGTTCACTCCTCTTGATCCGAAGGCGTCCATGTCGATGTTCTGCTTGGGGATGCGGTCGGAAGGAGAATCTGACAAGCTATAGGACGCATGGGCAGATCTTGGGAGTTGGATTTGACTCCTCAAGCGCGCGAACTGGAGCTCGGAAGGTTCGTGGACGAAAAGGGAAGGATTAGGGTTTGGTTATCTTACATAGGCTCTCAGTTAGGTTTAGGGTTTCCATGATCCTTGGTCTGCCTTTAATGGCTTAAAGGTTTAAAGTGCGCACATTGCTAAGTGTGCGCACCCTTGCAAGTTGCCCCCTAGGGCGCCCTTGCTTAGTTACACGTCGGTGTACACGTCGTTTGAGATGGCGTGTACGCGTGGCGGTGCAGTACGGTATATGTCTTGAGACCGTATATCGTACTGGAATGTCACATTCTCCCCACCTTAAATTGATGCTGTCCACAGCATCGTGGTTCTCCCCACCTTGGGATCTTCTTAACCTGCAATCAACTTGATGCATACGATGTACTATTATCATAGTTACACATTTATTATGATTACTTTGGGGTAATATTTTTAGAACATTATTATACTTATTATTCAATCAAATACTTATCAATTCGTATGTCATTACAACAATTACCCATTAGTTTTACTTATCATAATGTTTTAGTTTATCAATATATATACAATTATTCTCTAAGGTACTCTTCATTTCTTGCAACACATTACAACAAAATTTGTGTTGCAAGTCTTCGTTGCTCGACCTCCTAGCCCTCCGGAGCGCTCTATTGGCCTGTAGGTCAACACTACGTTAGTAACATTTTTAATTATTTATAAATTTGGTTATAAGGGAACCACCCCAACTATCTACATGAATGCATGGCTAATCTCCCGGCGTAGGAAGAGGATGCTTCTCCATCGTGGCCGTGGAGACAACGCCCTATAATGCCTATATGGCGCTCATGCCTACACCTTTAGTTACCCAGCGTGGAGGATAGGGTCCTTCGCGTATATGGGGCGTGAAGGATAGGGTCCTCCCCATAGGCATTGACGAGAGGTGCTTTTCCTATCAATGCATTCCTGAATGACCTCTTATCTCTCGAGGTCGTCTACTTCCGTGGGACAGAAGTAGACTTTCCAAGCGGAACTGCGGTCATGCCTACATTGACATTACACTACGTCCTAGAGATCACCGTAGTGATCTCATCATCGGTAACAACGCATGCGACCCACACCAGCATAGGTTGCATGCGTAGATTAATCTTAACTACACAAGAATTAACCTACACAAATCGACATGCCTGAGCCGATTTCTTCGGAGATGACCTTGCCGTCCCATTGCTCCATAAACTGTGGGTACTGCTTTACTAAATCTTTCTTAAGTACCCACGTCGCGTCTTCCACTGGCAAGTGTTTCCACTTGACCAAATACTGGAGGAATTCTAATCTCCTCGTTTTCTTGAAACGCATGCAACCCATGCCTCATAGGTTGCATGCGTAGATTATACTTAACTATGCAAGCTATAAATCTACACAATCGACATGCCTGAGCCGATTTCTTCGGAGATGACCTTGCCGTCCCATTGCTCCATAAACTATGGGTACTGCTTTATCAAATCTCTTTTAAGTCCCCATGTCGCGTCTTCCACCGGCAAGTGTTTCCACTTGACCAAGTATTGGAGAAACTCCGATCTCCTTGTTTTCTTGGACGCTTTATCAAGAATTAGTTCTGGAGCTATTTCTATCTGCTCTTCTGTCATTTCTAACATTGTTGGAGTGTCCAGGACTTCATCTGGATTGGGAGTGTGCTTCTTCAGCAAACTCACATGGAAGACTTTGTGGATCTTTAAGTGTGCTGGCAAGTCTAGCTTGTAGGATTGGTTACCTACTCTTTGGATTATTCTGAAGGGTCCAGCCCACCTTGAAGCAAGCTTCTTACAATTTCCGATGCGGAGCTTCGCCTGCTTTACCTTGATCTTGAGCCATACATCATCTCCAACTTGGAACTCTCTGATTGTCTGATGTTTGTCGGCGATGCTCTTTTGTCGACTCCTTGCTACGAGAAGATACCCTTGAACTTCTTCCACGAGCTGCTGCATGTCGCCCAACATTTGCTGCGAAACTTCCACTTTTGACACGGGGTTGTGCCAAGTGTCTGGAGTTAGGCATTGGTAGCCGTAGTTGATCATGAACGGCGACATTTGGGATGATTCCTGCTTGGTGCTATTGTATGCAAACTCCACCAAGTGAATAAATTCTTCCCCCATACCTTGCTTGTTCCAGACATAGTTTCATAGCATATCCTCAAATATTCTGTTGGTACGCTCCGTTTGCCCATCCGTCTGAGGATGATAGGCCGTGCTCATGGATAGCTTCGTCTGAATCATTGCAAAGAGGTCCTGCCAAAAGGCACTGATGAACTTCGGATCTCGGTCGGAGATAATTTCCCTTGGCATGCCATGGAGCCTGAAGATCTCCTTGGTGGCCCGTATCCATAGCTGTGTCCGTGGTCCTGCAAGGCACAAAATGGGCCATCTTCGACAACTTGTCGACCACGACCATCAAGGCATCCTTACCTCTTCTTGTCCCCAGAGCCCTGTTATGAAGTCCATGCTGACGACCTCCCACTTAGCGTTTGGCACCGCTAGTGGTTCCAATGCACCTGGAATTCGAAGCTGTTCTGCCTTCGTCTGCTGACATAGTTGACATTCCTTGATGTGGCGAGCTACCTGCTTCTTCATTCCTGGCCAATAATAGCTGCTACACACTTTGAAGTATGTCTTCATGAATCCTGCATGGCCAGCTATTGGGCTGTTGTGGGTGTCGTGGAGGATCAACTTTCTTACTCCAGATGATTCAGGCACGCACAACTTGTTCTTATGGTATAGAAGGTTACCTTCCTTCTTAAAATTTTTGAACGTTTCCCTTTCCTTATCTGTTCTCGCTTCCTTGCACAAGCTTGCCCATACTTCTTTGAAGTCCACATCCGTTGGCAACGTTTCTTCAATCTTCTTCCCGAAATCGCTGGAGAGCGTCGAAATTACATTGCAATGCACTCTAGTTGTCCGCGGATGCCTTGAAAGTGCATCTGCTACCACATTAAGTTTCCCGGGCTTGTAGACTATATCAAAGTCGTACTCTTCGAGAAACTCCATCCACCTTCGCTGCCTCAGGTTAAGGTGTGGTTGCGTGAATACATATTAGAGGCTCTGGTGATCCGTGTCCAATTGGAACTTCCTTCCTAAGAGGTAGTGCCACCAGATTCTTAACGCCCTGACAACTGCAAGCAATTCCTGATCGTGCGTCGGGTAGCGTGTCTCGGTATCGTTCATCTTTCTGGAATCGTACGCTATTACTCACTTTTCTTGCATGAGCACTGCACCTGTGGCTATCTTACTTGCGTCTGTCGCCACTAGCTTGTCCTTCTCCGGGTCTGGCAGGGTCAAGACGGGGGCGGTTGTCAAAGCTTCCTTCAACAATTCAAATCCTGCGTGGGCTTTCTTGAGCCAATGGTCTGCCCAATTTTTCACTTTCTCCGCCTTCTCAAGTCTGTTAGTGGGGCTGCTATCTTTGCGAAGTTCTTCACAAACTTCCTGTAATACCTTGCTAGGCCGAAGAAACTTCTGACCTCGTGGACGTTCTTTGGCGCCGGCCATTGAATCACTGCTTCAATCTTGGCAGGATCCGTCGAGATTCCTTCTGCTGAAATCACATGACCGAGGTATTCCACCTTCTCTGTTGCGAAGTGGCACTTCGACAAATTGGCATACAACTGATGCCTCTTCAACTTCTCGAGCACCTTTCTTACGTGTTGTGCATGTTCTTCAATGGATCTGCTATACACTAGAATGTCGTCGAAGAACACTATCACGAAGGTGTCCAAGAATTCTCTGAAGATGTCGTTCATGAGTCTCATGAACGTAGCTGGGGCATTTGATAGCCCAAATGGCATTACCGTGAACTCGTAATGCCCATACCTGGTCCTGAAAGCCGTTTTGTGGATGTCTTCTTCCTTTATCCCGATCTGGTGGTAATCTGACCTTAGGTCGATCTTGGAGAAAACCTTTGCCCCTTGGAGCTGATCCATCAAGTTGTCCGATCTGATGGTGTGCTTGTTCAATTGTCTGTAATCTATGCACATTCTCAAGCTGCCATCCTTCTTCTTGACAAAGAGGATGGGTGCCCCAAATGGTGAGACGCTAGGTCTAATGAAGCCTAGGTCGAGCAGTTCCTGCAATTGCTTCTTTAGCTCCGTCAGTTCCTGCATCGTCATTCTATACGGAGCCTTGCTCGTCGGTTTAGTTCCTGGTTCGAGTGCTATCTCACACTCGACTCCCCTGTAAGGAGGAAGTTGCTCAATCTCATCTGGGAAGAGATCGTGGAATTCCGTGATCAAGCTGGCTATTTGCTTGGGCAACTTGCTGAGCACTTTGTCTTCCTTGCTTTCCTCCGATTCGGGTTCTTCAATCTCAAGTTTCAAGATGTATGCTACCTGCTCGCTCTTGATTGACTTGAGAAGCTTCTTACTTAATAGACATACACTGCATGATGGGAGCAACTTCTTTACCTGTGATCTCAATAACTTTGTCGTCGGGTGTTGTGAGGGTCACCTTCCGCTTTCCACAGTCAATGATGGCCCCTGCTGGTCCAAGGTACTCCATTCCTATTATCAGGTCGTACTTGCCGATGCCCATTACTTTTGCTCCCATCGGGATATTAATTCCTGGCAAGTCAATGTCGAAATTGATCCTCTTCCCTGCCGTTTGTCTTATTGCTCCGCTCGCCAAGATTACGGGTCTTGGTTTGGACTTTAAGGGTTTTATCTTCAACATGTCGACCATCCTTGGGGAGGCGAAGTTGTGGCTACTTCCCGAGTCTATTAAGACTATGAAGGACTTGGTTTTGGCCTTCTCTATTGTGGAAATTACTCTATACTGATTCTCTGCACATTACGTATCTATACCAAAGAAAGATGTGGCACTCACCCTCAATATAATCGCTACACTGCCTGGCGCGAGTCGTCGACGGAGTGTCCCATCCACCCAACTCCGCTAGCGCTGAGAGCTCATGACGAAGGGGCAATTCGCCGTTCTGTGGCCTGGCTGGAAGTATCTGAAGCAAAGCTGCTTCTCCATACATTCCTGCCTCTTTTCTTTGGGCATTGCTTGTAAGAAAGATCGCACTGCTTTAGAGTAGTTCGACCCTTCCTGCTTGTCCTTGAAGGACACCTGCTTCCTTTCCTGCTGTCTCCCCTGGTTGCCACTATATGGGGATTTTGCTGGACTTGGGCTGGCTGCCCTAGGGCTATAACTCCCTGTTGCTTTGCCTCTATCCCGGTAGTACGGTACGTTTTTACTGCCTGCGAGGCCCCGATCCTTGCAAGCTGATTGCTTTGGATTCCCCTTCTGATCGTCTTGGGGGTCTATTGCCCTTACAAGCTTCGGATCTCTTCGTTCGGTCCTTCAATGTAGCTCTCCCGCTGCGTGCTTTTCACTCAACCCGGCACATACACCTTTAGTCTCATGAACTCCTCGATGTGCCACGCACTATTTTGTACCCTTGCTGCAACCTATATAACTGCTGCATCATGGGGCCTTGGCATAACCCTTCCACCGGATCGTCGTCGGCCCTTCAAGTTGGTCGTTGCCACCACCTTTTGTCCTTGTCTTTCATTCCATAGGCGTTGCCATACTCGCTCATCTCGTCGAGCCATGCCTCGCTTCCAAGCTGACCGACTGTTCGCCAGAACTGCTTCCCGGCTCCCCGGGCCTTCCATACGTTGCCCAATGCTGAGTCTACCTTCTTCTGGTAGTCTAAGGCCTTAGTGTCCTTCTGTCTGTCGTCTCTACGGTCCGGCACTTGCTTAGCTTCTTTCTCGGACTCAGAGTCCGAGAGCGAGCTTGAATCGGAGGTTTCTGTACTAGGGGACCTCCTTCTCTTACTCCTCTTCTTATCCTTCCCCGACTTTCAGGGTGTCGTTTGCGGCCCGGATGATGCTTGTGCCGCCAGTAGAGCCTTTATCTGGTCCAGTTCCGTTCGCATTTGCGACATCTCCTCTTCTGGGGTCATGGGACCATATGCTTCGAACATGTTCCTTGGGATGGGTTGCCTGTCAGGGGTCTCTTCGTCTCTGTTGGGCCTCCTGTTTTGTTCGACCGTTCTCTGTTCCCTATCTGCATACACAGTTGGCCATTGCCTTATAGTTAGATTCATTTACTTTATTGTATTCATGTATTTGCCGATATAATTTTTGGAATCAAATACACTCAACAAAGTATTTAAATATTGTCACAAAATGTTTTTATTACATAATATTTTTAGATACAAGTCCTCTAGGATCAAGATTTTAACTACTCTTGAAATCGCCGGTAGGATGGGTTATCCTCTAGAAATTTCTTAACTTGGGCCGTCCCCTACCGAAAGTCCCAAGTTCCCTAAGGACATTGGTTGGCGTCCCGCCGTAAGGTCAGTCACCAATTCCTCTACTCTGCGGTCGGGAGGTGTAGGCGCTGTTCTTGCCAATCTTCCCCGCCGCCGTCGGTGGGGGCACGTAGTCGAATATGTCGAGTGCCATCGCTCTCTTGACTAAAGACAAAGATAGTCGGCGTTTGCGACTATTCGAGCATGCATGCCAAAGCCGGAGAGTGCAATGAGCATAAACACTCCTTCTTAGCCCGGGGGGCCCGTGAATTTGGGTGCGGTGTATCACGCTATTCTCCCATCCGGCCGGGGAAGGTAGTACCTCAGCGACTTTGTCATTTATGTGTTGCTGATGACTCTCCACCTGCTTGGCCTCCGCTCTATGCCTTCCGGTATTCGCCGACCTCTACCTCGGTCATTTCTTGGTAGTCGCTAATTGTCGATGAAACTCACGATGTCGATTCACGCTCCTCTCGATGCGAGGTGGTGTCGAGGAGCTCGGCATCAAGATGCTTTCGTGGGTCTTGCCGCGGATCCCCATCCGTTCTTGGATGGCGTGAGAACTCCTCCTCCAATGGCGGTTCTCGAGCCTCCATTATTTGCCTTATGTTGCCGTAGGCCTAAAATATCTGAAGTCGACTCCCATGTATAGGTGTCGGCTTCTCTCACTGGCCGGAAGTCGGACTCCCGGATGATGAAGTCGTCTAAGTCACAGTTCTTTGTAAAGTAGTTGGTGAAGCAACTCATCAAGTCGAACTCCCTCTCCCGCATTGGGGAGATTCGGATATCGGCTGAGGAGGTGTACTCCTTACCGTCAATGATAATGGGGGCTAGGCTTGTAATGCCTAGCCCTAGTGGGGGAGCGACTCTGAGTGTCTGGCGGCTCCGCTCAAAGTTGGGTAGCTGCTCTTCTGCTTGCCGCCGTTCTTCCTCTGGGTCGAGCTCCGTGTACTCTTCCTCGTCCGATTCCTCTTCTTCTGTTCTTCCTTCCTGCTTTCTGCACTGCGCAAAAGCATCTGGTCTGCTGGCGAGGATGATGCTATGGGGTCCACCTCCATGGGAGGAATAGAGGTTTCCTTCATTGGGTTTTCAGCACAGTGGGAAAGGAATATGGCCAAGGCGGCGGTGTAGGAAAAGTACTTGGTCCTGTCGAATGTCAGGACCATGTAGTCTGGCAACCTCTGTGCCTTGTTGGTCAAATACTTGGCAATGTTCGGGACATCACCCAAGGCTGCTTGAAGGGATGGGCGGGGAACAAAATAGCCCGTGCAAGGGGGAAGTTGTACTAGGGACTGACCTACCCTAGCTTGGAACTCAGCCAATACTCGCCTATATGCTGGCGTTGCGTGCAAAGTTGTTTGGACATCTATCTCTTTGCCAAAGACTCGGAAGATGTCATTGACATTAGCCTCGGCTGCATGGCCACTGACGCTGTACCATCGTCTGAAGTCAACAGTTGCCATTGATCTAGGGAAGAGGTGAGTAACAAACAGATGCTGGAGCGCCTATGGGAGCTGGGAAATCGCCTAGATGGTCAAGAGTAAACTTGTAGGGTGTCAAGTGGCAAATGGGGTCCTATTTATAGGCAAGGGAAAAACCCTAATTTTTGGATGACTTAGAAATTTATTGGGGTTGGGCAATTCTGACCTATTAGGAGGTCCAAATGAGGATTTGAAGACTATTTTTGGGGTTTGAGCATGCTAAAATTAGCTAATGAACTTATTGCAACAAACTGGAGGTCACTTGGATATGGTATGGTGGAGAATTTGCTGAGAGGTCTCACACGTTGCGCCCAGTCCAAAAATGAACTTTTCATTTTCGGTCCTGGCGTGACGTGTGCGACATTGACTCTAATTGGGTTAAAGTTGTCCAATTTGGGTGATGTAAGGGTCTAATTCTGCTAGATTCATCGAGTTAGGCAGAATTGACCCCTTATTTGGTCGATTTGGAGCTGTTTTGGGCACTTTTGGGCCATGGTCTCACACGTTGCGCCCAGACCAAAAATGAACTTTTCATTTTCGGTCCTGGCGCGACGTGTGAGACATCCTCTCAATTTTGCTCAAAGTGTCCATTTTAACTAAAACAAAAGCCAGAAATCAATAACTCAACTCAATTAAACAAGATTAGACATGTTACTTTGTCAAAAACCCTTTATATTAACAAAATTTTTCTATTATTTACAAAATTTTACGGTCGCTCTCCCTTGATGTAGCTAGCAAGATGCATGTCCTGCTTCATTAGTGTCACCCTCTTTGCATGAACTGTGCAGGCTGTCGAATCTTCAAAATGTTGCACTAGTTTTTGTTCTGTTGCCTCTTGCAGTGCCAGCAACATCTCATCCGTCACCCTCATCTCCGTGTTGTATTCTTGGATTACCTCTCGGACTAGTCGGGCGAACGGTGCACAGGGAATCAAGAACCCGAAGCTACGCTGAAAATGCCTGATCTCTCTCAGGGCTTTCCTCTCGCTCTCCTTTCTGCCGGTTCTCTTTTTGCCTGGTGGTCTAGGAGGCTTGGGCTTCTGTGGTGGCGGCTTTAGAGTTTGGTTCTTCGTCAGATGTCCCCCTTCGATAGTTCTTACTTTGTTTTGCTGGTAGTATGTGTTGTACGCCTCCCACTTCGCCATGAAAGGCGTTGTGCTCCCTTAGTTTCTAGTCCTTGAAGGGGTCTATCACATACGCCTCTCGGGCTGGCCGCGGCGCTTTGTTTCTGTCCCACGTCGGGTATGGTGGGGGCTTCTGTGCTTGCTCGGGCTGCTCCGGGTCGGGTGCTGCCTGCTCATTGGTAGGGTCCTTCGAAGATCCCGCCTCTTTGTTGAAGGGATTAAAGTCTACATCCTCCGAGTCATCCGACGAGGGTGGGGGCTGGTCTGCGGGCCGCTCTTGGATGACGACCTTGGAGCGTGGGGCCTTCTTGAGTTTTCTTTGGCCTCCCTCCACGAACTTTCCCTTCTTCACTCTCAGCTCCTCTAATGCTTTGGCTTCCTCTTCGTCCCTCTTCCTTTTCTTCTCTTCTCTCTTCCTTTCCTGGCGGCGTTCTTTCGCTTTGTGCTTCTTTATCCACGCCGCTAGTTCCTCCTCTTCGGCTGGATCGAGTGTCGGCTCTCTCTGTTCTTCCTGCTCCTCGGCCACCCGATCTTGTTCCTCCTTCTTCTTCCTTTCCTCCTCCATTTCTTTGAAAACCTGCTGCATCACGTCTGGCTCCTCATTGTCGAGGACTTATGTCCCCGCATCGGAGTGTGCATCCTCCTCGACCTCTGTGTCACCCCCTTCTTGGTCGATGTTGTTGCTGGGGTGCTCCTCGGACCCGGTTGCCTCACTGGCTGAAGATTGACCTGCTTGCTAAAAGAGTAGGGCACTAGGAGTTGTGACACCTGGAGGAACTCTAGCAGTTTGTTTCGTCCGGGCCATGTTTGACAGCTCGTCAATCTGACGTCGGGCGCCCAAAAATCGCCTTGGCAAGGGGGAGCGATTTTTTTAAGGAAGAACGTAGAAATGGAGGGGGTCCTTGGTCTATTTATAGATGGTCAATTCTAGGTCAAATTTCAAACTACCCTTTTGGGTCACCTAAAACACTTATTATCTTTACTACATGGCTAAATCTAGACATTTCTAACCTCATGGTCTCACACGTTGTGCCCAGACCAATAATGAAAGTTTCATTCTTGCTCCTGGCGCGACGTGTGAGACATGGTGGATTTTGATGCCAAATTTTATACTTTCTAAGCATGTTTTTAGGAATGTAACATACTAATCTAGCTAGTTTTTAGCTTGAATTTCGAATTACCATGTTACTTTTCTGAAATTCATCACTTTTCAATGTGTTTTTGGCTCAATGTCTCACACGTTGCGCCCAGCCCAGAAATGAACTTTTCATTATTGTTCCTGGCGCGACGTGTGAGACCATCCTACTTTTGAAGGTTTTGGCTCACTAATTTTAGTCTTTTTATGTTCTAATTCACTTAACTGTTACTAGCTTAGCATATACTACAAAAATGAGAAAAAATTTTCCCATTTTTCGAGGTTTGAGGATCCTATCAAGTTAGTACTACTGGGAGCATGGTCAGTGTTTTGCTCTTGGTCTCCAAGAACATTGCTCGATACCGCAGGACGCCCCCCTACTGTGATATCACGGTGCACTCATCGTATACAAGCAGAGTTCATCCCCATACCAGCATGCATCGATCGGGGCCCCTCCACATATCATCGCACCAGTAACGAGTCCCATTGGGAAGAGTGAAGGGGTCATTTTACCGCCTCCCTCGGGGTCTACCTAGGCTCTTTTAAACATAAACATACATGTCGATTACATAACATCATCACATATCCACCTCAAGGGTGGTACATCAACATCTCTGCATAGACAAAGATCAAAGCACAATACATATGGGTTCCTACCCAAGGCTCGAACTCCGTGTGACGATCGACGCTTGGGTCTCCGTGAGTTCATTGCAGACATAATCATGACAATGGATTTGGCTGGCATGAGAACATGGCATAGGGTTGTCCACTCCATCCGCCCCTCCCCAGGTACACTTTGCGAGTAGGTTGAAGAGTGTTGGGACTGACTGTAGGCCGGGATGCATAGCCAAAGGGCTATTCTGGGTTGCATCTCCCCGATTCCCGATGGGGCAGGTAGGGATCACTCCCACCAGAGATCTCCATGCTTGACTCAAGGTGACTAGAGGGCCACCGCCTTATTCGACTTAACCCCACCCATCAGTGAACCCCCACTCCACGGGTGTCGAGCCCATGCCGTACCCACACTCAATGGCAAGCCATTAGACCTAGTCTACATTGATCCCCGGTAGACTTTACACACCAGAGGGATCGGTCAAGAGTTAGAACATGAACCTCCTTCTGAGCCAGTCTGGCCCCTTCACCCACTACCAGGTGTGGTTCTTGTGCACAGGCCGAAATAATGCACTAAGAGGGACTAGCTAGGAGCATCAACTACTAAGCTTTAAGTCTCTACCCCCCCTCCCAATACAATGAGTCCACAGAATTCATCTGTCCATCACATCATCATAGAACTAAAGAATAAGAATTAATCTATATCATAGGTCAACACTACGTTAGTACCATTTTTAATTATTTATAAATTTGGTTATAAGGGAACCACCCCAACTTATCTACATGAATGCATGGCTAATCTCCCGGCATAGGAAGAGGATGCTTCTTCCATCGTGGCCGTGGAGACAATGCCCTATAATGCCTATATGGCGCTCATGCCTACACCTTTAGTTGCCCAGCGTGGAGGATAGGGTCCTTCGCGTATATGGGGCGTGAAGGATAGGGTCCTCCCCGTAGGCATTGATTAGAGGTGCTTTTCCTATCAATGCATTCTTGAATGACCTCTTATCTCTCGAGGTCGTCTACTTCCGTGGGACAGAAGTAGACTTTCCAAGCGGAACTGCGGTCATGCCTACATTGACATTACACCACATCCTAGAGATCACCGTAGTGATCTCATCATCGGTTACAACGCATGCAACCCATACCTCATAGGTTGCATGCGTAGATTATACTTAACTATGCAAGCTATAAATCTACACAATCGACATGCCTGAGCCGATTTCTTCGGAGATGACCTTGCCATCCCATTGCTCCATAAACTGTGGGTACTGCTTTATCAGATCTCTTTTAAGTGCCCATGTCGCGTCTTCCACCGGCAAGTCGATCTCCTTGTTTTCTTGGACGCTTTATCAAGAATTAGTTTTGGAACTATTTCTATCTGCTCTTCTGTCATTCCTAACATCGTTGGAGTGTCCAGGACTTCATCTGGATTGGGAGTGTGCTTCTTCAGCAAACTCACGTGGAAGACTTTGTGGATCTTTAAGTGTGCTGGCAAGTCTAGCTTGTAGGATTGGTTACCTACTCTTTGGATTATTCTGAAGGGTCCACCCCACCTTGGAGCAAGCTTCTTACAATTTCTGATGCGGAGCTTCGCCTGCTTTACCTTGATCTTGAGCCATACATTATCTCCAACTTGGAACTCTCTGACTGTCAGATGTTTGTCGGCGATGCTCTTTTGTCGACTCCTTGCTGCGAGAAGATACCCTCGAACTTCTTCCACGAGCTGCTGCATGTCGCCCAACATTTGCTGCGAAACTTCCACTTTTGACACGGGGTTGTGCCAAGTGTCTGGAGTTAGGCATTGGTAGCCGTAGTTGATCATGAACGGCAACATTTGGGATGATTCCTGCTTGGTGCTATTGTATGCAAACTCCACCAAGTGAATAAATTCTTCCCACATACCTTGCTTGTTCCAGACATAGTTTCATAGCATATCCTCTAATATTCTATTGGTACGCTCCGTTTGCCCATCCGTCTGAGGATGATAGGCCGTGCTCATGGATAGCTTCGTCTGAATCATTGCAAAGAGGTCCTGCCAAAAGGCACTGATGAACTTCGGATCTCGGTCGGAGATAATTTCCCTTGGCATGCCATGGAGCCTGAAGATCTCTTTGGTGAAGAGCTTTGCCGTATCCATAGCTGTGTCCGTGGTCCTGCAAGGCACAAAATGGGCCATCTTCGACAACTTGTCGACCACGACCATCAAGGTATCCTTACCTCTTACTGTCCTTGGGAGCCCTGTTATGAAGTCCATGCTGACGACCTCCACTTAGCGTGGAAAGTTGTCCACTCCATCCGCCCCTCCTGTGCACACTTTGCAGAGTAGGTTGAAGAGTGTTGGGACCTGACTGTAGCCCGCCGGATGCATAGCCAAAGGGGCTATTCCTGGGTTGCATCTCCCGCCTGATGGGGCGGGATCACTCCCACCGAGATATCTCCATGTTGACTCAAGGTGACTAGAGGGCCACCGCCCTTATTCGACTTAACCCACTGGAAAGTGAACCCCACTCCACGAGTGTCGAGCCCATGCCTTACCCACACTCAGTGGCAAGCCATTAGACCTAGTCTACATTGATCCCCGGTAGACTTTACACACCAGAGGGATCGGTCAAGAGTCAGAACACAAACCTCCTTCTCGAGGGCCCGGCCCCTTCACCCAAGAACAACCCGTGTGTGGTTCTTGTGCACAGGCCAAAATCTAGTAATGCACTAAGAGGGACTAGCTAGGAGCATCAACTACTAAGCTTTAAGTCTCTATCCCCCCTCCCAATACAATGAGTCCACAGAATTCATCCGTCCATCACATCATCACAGAACTAAAGAATAAGAATTAATCCATATCATAGAGTTAGGTTCTTTAGTTAGGGTCAATCTGGGGATCTGCTTGGCTACTAAGAGTAATTTAATAGGCTAAAGCTATTGGTTCGATGGCTGGAATACGGTTTAGGCTATTAAATCGATTAAATACCTGATCCCTGGTTCACTCCTCTTGATCCGAAGGCGTCCATGTCACTTTTCTGCCTGGGGATGCGGTCGGAAGGAGAATCTGACAAGCTATAGGGCGCACGGGCAGATCTTGGGAGTTGGATTTGACTCCTCAGGCACGCGAACTGGAGCTCGGAAGGTTTGTGGACGAAAAGGGAAGGATTAGGGTTTGGTTACCTTATATAGGCTCTCAGTTAGGTTTAGGGTTTCCATGACCCTTGGTCTGCCTTTAATGGGTTAAAGGTTTAAAGTACGCACCCTGCTAAGTGTGCGCACTCTTGCAAGTTGCCCCCTAGGGCGCCCTTGCTTGGTTACACGTCAATGTACACGTCGTTTGAGATGGCGTGTACGCGTGACAGTGCAGTACGGTATACGTCTTGAGACCGTATATCGTACTGGAATGTCACAGCTGCTCTGCCCGTTCCTGAAGCAGCTGGATGTGAAGCAACTTCTGGGCCACCGTCTGTGGAGATATTGATCCCTGCCCCCCTGGCGCGGCTGCCGACTCATTATCCGAGATAGACCGAGGTGGTCTATCTGGCGCTGGGACCGACAGGGTCCTGGCTGAAGGAACCTCCTCCCCCACCCGAGTTTGGGACCGAGCCTGGTCCCCGTCCTGCGGAACCTCCCTCCTGGCTTCCCGTGACGCCCCTGATACTGACACAGGCCCGAATTCTGGAAGCGAGCCTGCGAAGACCTATAGAGCGGGAAACATTCTGTGGATCTCTGCCCCATTTAACAGCCTGAGGGGAAACCGAAAGTACCAATCTCCGCTCTTAACCATCACTGAAGGAGGCAGCAGACTATCCACGGGTAAAGCCACACAGATCTTCGGCTCTCGAACTATGGAGTGCACAATGTGGCCGCCGAGCCCATTAGCCATCGCAATCATGAACTCTGGTAACAACATATCCGCGGGGAGATCCATTACCTGAAATCAACACGGGATCTTCAGGGCCGACAATGAGCGAGCACTCACCCCGGGGGTGTAATGCTGGTAAATCAGGTAATTCCCCCACATGAGATCAACCCCTCTCGCTACTACCCTCTCCACTACCGGAGGCGCATCAAACATAAGGAGGAAAAAATTGTTCCCCAGAAACTTCAAGGACTGAAACGGTGAGATCCCCAGCCACTTAAAGTGTTGCAGCCACCCGCCTACTCTCCTGGTGTCCAGCACTCCAGTATAGTACACCAGCACTGCGCACGAGACTAGGTTGGAAATAGACTTGAGATGCTGCTGATGATCTAACTCGACTATGGCAGCCGGAGGGCCAATCGGGTCCACCTGCAGCTCCCTCCTGTTGTGCTGATTCAAGAAGGCCAAAGCCTCCTCCATCCGATGAGTGTCGGCTGGCGCCACGGTGTGCCGGATCCATTCTGAGAACCGCGGCCAACACGATTGCAAATTAAACGGGAGTGTTGCATCACTCCCGTTTCAAAGATTCCCTTTAAAAAAACACCAAGTTTCTAAAATAAGCCTTTTTTTGATAGTTGTTGAGAATTTCTAGAGGTTCGCATTTTTTTTCATGCCATTTTGGCCCATCATTAGATGAAAACTTTGTACTTATGAAACAGAAATCATAAAAATAGCGAAATTTAGGCATAGACTTGAAGAGACTGAAAGCATTACAAAAAACAAGCACCAGAATAGAAAGGAAAAAAAAGTACTATGTTTTTATTAAATTGTTGTACATCAATATTGAAGATTCATTGTAATAAATAATGATAATTTAAATATGTAGTAGTCAAAGATCTACATCATAGTCCTCCTCATTCTTTTTGCTGCTCTCTGCCATCTCGTCCTTCTGTTCTATCTGCTCCTTTGCTGGAGACTTGAGTTTTTTATCCTCCTTGTCCTCTGGAATGGTAGCTAAAGCTACTTCTTTAAGCTCTGCAAAGGTTGCCTCATCGTCTAGTGAGTCGGAGAATGGAGGTCGATATCTGGGGGGCGTTAGTTTAGCATAATCGATGAAGACTTGGCCCCTAGCTCTTGATGTTCATCCGGTAAAGTAGGTAAAGCGGCCCGGTCTCATCTTCACAAAATTAACAACATCCTTATCAATATCCACGGCTACACAGTTGCGGCCCTTCTTAAGTGCACATGCGATAGTAGTACCAGAACCAAAGAAAGCATCAAGCACCCAATCTCCTGGACGCGAGAACATGTCCAGGAGATGGTTGATGAGCTTTGTGGTTTCGGTAGTGATTCACAAATCTGCCTTTGTGCGGTTGGGTCCCCAATTTACGTAACCTTTCTGGAAACTCAAGGACGTTTGAGAAGTTTTGATAAAGGTGGCGGTGTTGAAGTGTTCCATGGTCCTCTTCCCATCAAAACTCCAATAAGCTACATGAAGGTACTCTACCTTGCTAAGCAACCTTGGTCCTCCACCATGGTAGTTGATGTTCATTTTGTACCTAGTAAAACATTTAAAGTGATGTTTACTTAGCAAAAACAAGAACACACTTCGAAAACGAGAAGCAGGAAATACTATTCCGGAATACACTACGTAAGCAAAGAGAAAAATAATCGTGATTCGAATAAGACTTACCGACAAGGTTTTCATATCCCCGCCTCGAACTGAGAAACCAAAGTGGTTTTTAAAAGCTGATTCTACCAAGCCAGACTGCATGCTCGAATGGAAAGTAACTAAACGCCAATGTTTAGCCGTTGTGATCTGCTTGATTCCATCAATAAAAGCATTAAACTCTGAAAATTTGAAGGGCTGGTCGTCATATCTGGCGTCTTTAAGCTTAAACCCGTGGGGAAGATCAACAATAACCAAAGTGAAGTCCTCGGGCTTAACCGTTCCGACTAGGTTCGTGCAATCACCATGAATGATTGAATATAAATTGTTTTGATCAAACATGCGGAATCTCTCGTAGTCGGATGGTTCTAACTCAACAGCTTCTTACGTCGGCTAATCCACCTCTCTTCCCGTCTTTATTCTAACCAAATGCATGAAGCCCTCGGGAAGGTCTTTGTTTTTCTTTTTGCTCTGAGGAAAAACATGACAACAACTGTAAGGAGATCGTGTGTGCAAAGGCGAGGAATGTTGAGAGTACTTACCCAGCCCTCAAAATTTGGTGCATATTGCACAATTCGCTCGTCAGAAGTGGCTACAGGGTAGAGTTCCTTGCACCTTTCCCATGTCTCTACGTTTAGCTGCTCCATCAAACATGTTTGACATGTTATGACGTTCTTTTGGCTGCAAGACGTTAAGGAAACAATGAGTTAAAAAGTAAGAAACAAGGCAAAGAAGAAGAAAAACAAATAAAAGTCAAGCTAAATGTATTCTGGAATACAAACTGGTTAACTGGTGATGTTACCTCTAAACAAAATGCATTGTGTATTCCGGAATACACATTGCTTCTCTGAAGAAAGCAATGTGTATTCTGGAATACACAATACTTTTTTAGAAGAGGACATGTGTATTCCAGAATACACATGGCTTCCTTTACATGGGCAATGTGTATTCCGGAATACACATTGCTTGTCTCTAGAAAAGCATTGTGTATTCCGGAATACACAGTGCCCATGTGAAGAAAGGTATGTGTATTCTGGAATACACTATCTACCCCGATGTTTTTGGGACTCTAACGTCTAAAGAGTAAAGTTTGTGGCAGAGATCTTACTTGTTCCTTTGACATTTCTTCTAGGCTAAACTCCTTGTCAACAACTTTTTGGAGAAGCCTCTCCATAATCTCTCGTGGTTTGAGAAGCCACCGCATTTCTCGCCCGGCATCGGTAATGGTCATTTCTTTTTTTTTGGGCACGCCGATGATTTTTTCTTGGCTGTCTCCTTGCCCTTGCTCTTTAACTCTCCTCGTTCAACATTGAAAATATCTCGCCCGAGTTCCCAAATCTCTTCAAAAAGATTTCACATGAGATAGTTGATTTGTTATTCTGGAATACGTTTGTGCTTACCTTGCCATCTCTAAAAGCTAATTGAAACCAGTTATCGTGGCCAATAAGAGACTCGCCTTTTATTGGCCTCTCGTCATATTTTAGGCAAACATTCAATGGCACACGCCTCCTTAAGCTCCAAGGAAAACGGCTTCTTCTTTCAGTCCTCACCGTACTTTTCCTTGAAAATTACGCACTCCTTTGTATGAACCGGATCTTGTCGGCCGAAGCTCATCTTTAGTTTATATTCGTTGTCGACATTGTGGGTGTTGGCAACGATTTTTTAAAGCTTCTTCATCGGTAAGACCCGCGATGAGGTAGCGCAGGGCCGGAGAGGTACCTCGGGTTCTTCTTCTCTTTGTAAAGTTGCCTTCTTGCCTTGAAGCCGTGATTGCCTCCCAAGGCGTAGTGAGTGTAGGTCTCTGCGTTTTCTCCTCATATAGTCCTCGGGGGTTTGCACTCCACTCCACAAACAAGGACAACTATTGGGGCCACATGAGCATTTGGATTGCTCCTTATTACGCTCTTCGGGTTCCTCAAGTGATGCTGCGTAAATTTTGCGAACCTGGAAGTGGCCTTTCACCAGCTTCATTTTTTGGTGGAAGCTTCATACAAGTGGCCCGGCAAATAAATAACACCTTGCACAAACTTGTGCAGGTTTATCTCCTCCATTTTTTCAGATGTTTTATCAACTTTTTTTTCTTTGATAGCAACACCAGGTGCTTTGCCTTTCCCCTTCTTCTTCTTTTGTGCCTCAGGAGCATCTTCTGTTGCAATCAAAGCCGTTTGCTTTTTTTTAGGCTCTTTAGCGGCAACGGTTTGCCTTTGCCGCTTTGGTGGTGGCGACGGTGGCCTTTCGTCGGTTAACGATGGACTCCCGGATGGTGATGCACCGCTTTCGGGGCTATCGGGTTATCTTCCCCTTCTTCGACTTCGGCTGTAGGGGAAGTCCTCGCTCGTTGATAGCCGAGCGTGGTTAATGATGGAAATGCGGCGACTTCTTGTTCGGTAGTGAGAAACATACTTGTAAAGAGGATGTGGATTTACTTTGACCACTCTAAGGTATGATTCATCAACATGAATAAAGCCTTGGGATGTCGAAAAGAAAGTCTCCCTTCCCCCGACTCCCCAGCTACCTCACCGACGGGCCTGGATGGTGCCCATGCACAAATTCCCCACATCGTACCTTTTGGTTCCGGTGGCTCCGACGGACATGTAGAAAAGTCGTGGTCTTTGTACTTTCTGAAGTACCCCTTGTAAAGAACCATTGAGTCCGGAAGTTTTCGTGAGATAGTCGGCGCAAAATTTGACTCCTCAAGCCTTCTCTCAGGTCGCGGTTTTTCGTCGACTTTGAGGGGCCTTTTTCTTGTTTCTTCTTTGTTGTCTTGTCTCATTGCAAATTGTTTGTAAACACGACCTTGTTAGAGAAAAAAAAACAAGATGGCCAAAAACTATTCCGAATACAAAATGTCTTGCAAAAAGGGAAAAAGAGGGCAAAAAGAGGACAAAATGCCAAAAAGGACTTTGCAATCTTGACAAAAAAAAATGGTCTAAACAAGCTTTAAATGCAGCAAAAAACGCCTAGATTAACTAAAAATCGCATGGAAAAGTAACCTCTTAAAACCTAAAACACGAAAGTGTATTCCGAATACACTTTTGCATTCACTGGTTAGAAGAAAGTGTATTAGGAATACACTTTTGTTTCTTCGGTAGTGTATTCCCCGAATACACTTTAGCCTTCAAAAACAAAAGTGTATTCCGGAATACACTTTCGCCTTCGAGTGAAAGCAAAAGTGTATTCGGGAATAAGAAACAGACATGCAAATGATTGTACGTTGTACTTTCTTCTTGACACTTTGTCCATGTTCTCTCTATGTAAATCGAATACTGATCTCTCAATATTATAATCGAAGAAGCCAAGGCTTGAATTTGAGCTCAGAGACTGGAATACACAACCGAAATTTCCTTTTAAAGGTATCATTTTTTCGTCTTGCTCTTTTTCTATGTGATGCGAATAATTCAGCTTTACTATCCTACTCTTGTGTATTCCAGAATAGCTTTTATTTTGACTTTCACTTGATTAGTACTGGAACTTCTACTTGTACTACGTGGCGTGTATTCGAATAAGAAAAGCTCGCATTACGAAAGTTTCTCAAATCTCTTTACTATTTTGCGGTTGTCAAGATGACGAACCGCCATTGAACAAGCTTCCACCACCTTTTGTTGTCTCAAGCTCGTGCAGTTAGAGGACACGCTTGGGGAACAACGTCATTTCTAGTGAAGACCGGCATTCTCCGAAGTCCTACCTCTCGCTTCATCGTTGTTGCTTCTCAAGACACACCAAGGTCCAAAGACATAACGGACTTCCACCACCCTTCCAACCGTCACCAAGTCACGTAGGCAAGACTGGCATCTCCTTCCAAAGAATCACCACTAGTTCCGGAGCGGGGTTGCCACCACCCTTTGTTCCATCCCCGGGACCTGCGAAGCTCCACAACAAAGGGTCTTTGAAGAACAAGCTACCCCTCTTTTATAGTTTTAGCCCCCTTCGTTTGCAAACATACAAGGAACACGAAAAAACCTGAAAGACCGTGAGATTCACTACAATTTCTCTCACCGGACTTCACTACAAATGAGGACGACGGCGGCCAAAGATGCACTCCTCTTCACACAACAACGGTTGTGACACATGGATTTGCGAATTCCAAATCCGGCTCTAAAAGGAGATGTTTGCAAGAACTCCTTTTCAAGATGGTACAAAATCACCGATGCCACAACCTCTTATGGGCCATCGCCATCCTTTAACACTTGTACCCCGCCTATTCCGAACAACTTCACGCGGTCTGTTTTTCCTCTACAAGCACACCACTTTCGGGATGGAGGAAGTCACCCCAGAGTAGAAGTTTCATCGGAAGATGAAGACACCAACGAGGATCAAAGAGATTACATGTTCTCAAACCAATCTTCAAAAGAAATTCAAGGTGGATTTTGGTTTGAGGGCGTGCTCCTCCTAAGAAGAAGAAATCTTATGGATGAACACAAAATGAGGAGACTTTTGAGAACTAAATGCTGCTCATTGGGTTGCATCAACAGATTTAATATGGCTAAATTACGAAAGCGCTTAGAGACAACTTCTGGTTCCATGACATTGGCGGAACCCGGAATGCCTACTTAGCTTATCATGTAAGACCGGACCGCACACCTTCTTGCACTACATTAACCGGCCAAGAAGTTTGCCGAAATGCTTTATGGTTGTCCACCGCTTTAGGGTCCACCGAATGTCCGAGAATACACAAAAGACCGGACAAAAATCCAGCAATCGATGATCATTGTGGGCCAAGAAGAGTTGTAACCATGCATGCCCTTGTTCTTTGTGTCATGGATGGAGAAATATTTTAGAGAAACATGTGAGAAACTACCTAACGGCAACATGTATCATTTAACCGATAACATCACCAAAAAGATGTTTTTAATGAGTACAAAGAGACTTGCACTCGGCTTGAAAGACATCTCTTACTCACACTTCACCAGACTGTGGAAAAGTGAATTCGGTCTTGTGAAAATTCCTAGAAAACATAGAATGTCTGTTTGCTCGAGGTGTGCAGAATTAAAGAGTCAACGAGAAACTGCAAAGACAGAGGTCGAAAGAAGTAAGCTCATGTTCTCCAATCTCTCACTTGTTTTGAGAGAAAATGTTTTGACCTGATTTCTTCTACGATATTGTGCAAATGTAACCTTGCCGACATAATCGAACAACAAGCGGCCGAGAGAAGAAAGCTTGCCAAGCATAGAAAAAAGCTCTTGAACGTCCAATGCAATACATGTCTGTTGTGATTGATGGAATGGACCAAAAAAAAAAACAACTCTACCACATTTCTTGAACATTCCTAAGGATGTGCCAGAGGAATGTTTTGTTAAGGTCCACCTTGTAGGAGCTATGGTCTTCAAAGGAAGTCTAAAGTGCAAAGTATTTTTGACGTATCCAAACTTGCATGGTGACCAAACCTCACAATTACAATTCTTAACAAGGTCCCGTCTGAAAGCAAGAGCAATTACCACCAAGGTGTTTTATCCGCAACTTGACAATACTACAAGGAGAACAAGAATCAAACACTCTTTATGCGATCGTGCCATGTTAGTGGAGCTAGGGATCTTTAGAAAAGTGAAGCTTCGGTTTCTTACTTGTAGGCCACACTCATGATCAGATTGACCAAATGTTCAAAGCAGATTTTCGTATGCCTTTAGAAGGAAGAAGGCTTTCTGTCTTCCTTCTTTAGTTCAATTATTGAAGATTCTTACACTCCTACTCCAAAATGGTCGATCTTCTTAAAGAGACTAGCTGATTTTAGAGAGTTTGTTTTCTCTCAACGTTCAAACAGAGAACAAGCCGTGAACAAGTTGAATGATCTCACCTTTCAAAGATCATATCAAGTTCTACTTGAAGGATGGCCAAAGCTTCTTACGAGGGAAGAAGTATACAACAACTAAGGACCGGAGTCCACCGAGAGGGATTACGCTTCCTTAAATATATTCCGACACTTCCTTCATAGCGTCTTTGAACAACTTCCTCTCAAAAATCCTAAGGAGTCCAAGCGTAAGAAAAGTACCCAGAGTCATCCTTAAAAGCCATTGAAAATGGAATTTCCTCAGCTTTAAGTACTTCTTAGAAGAAGATCGGATGTGGTGGAGTAATTTCTTTCTAACGTAAAATTGTTGTACAAAAATATAGCTCTAAGGCAGTTGCAAGAACCATTTCAATGGCCTAACACCTTCCATCAACCCCAAAGACCAAGCGTGGTCCAAGCAAAGGCTACATTTGCACCTGCGGTAGAAGACGAGGAGGACCGAGTCATGTACCTCCTCGGACCAAGACGCAGAATGAGCCTCAAGGTAATATCACAGAAATTACCAAAGGTATGCTAATTGCTCTTCCGACTGAGGAGGATGACAAAGGTCGACCGTTCTGGATAGCAAAAGTGCTTGACACAGTCAAGGAGGAAGGCTTAGTCACTAAACTCAAGATTCATTGGCTTGCAACACGCTTCGAAAAATGCTTTTTGAAGGTAGATATGAGTTAGAAATGAGAAGCCAAGGAAAAGGGAGAAAGTCCAAGAAGGTGGGTTGTAGGGACGAAATAACCTTAATGACGTGACTATTTTGTGCTATGATTTTAAATTGAAATCTGACAATCGTCTACGCCAGAAGACTATCAATTTGCTTAAAAAAGCTTGTAATTACGAAGAAGATGATGAAGAATGTGGTGACAATGCTTCACCGTCTGTTGATAGTGATGAGGAAGATAACTCAAGCACTTCCTCGGATGACAGTGAAAGAAGTGAAGGTGATGACGATGGCATAAATGAACATGAAGACGTCCTGGATCCCTCTCTCATCACTCCTCACACTTTTGCACATAACTGAGTCTTAGAAAAACACTGTAAATTTTGATGTGAATATGAAGATTCTATCTTCAAATTTTGAGAATACTACAGCTTCAATTCTGAGGACTTACTTCAATTTTTTGTTAAATATTTTATCCACTGAAATTAGAGTTTCTCTCTTAAAACATACTTTAAGAACATTCTTTTTGCTAAGAAAAGTGACACTTTAAAAAAGTCAATTTCTTCGTTGCAAAAAAAAATTAGTCATTTCGGGGGGGGGTCAAAATAGAATTTCATGCATCTTTTTTTTTTTTAACCTCATTTTACCCCCTTTTTTGTAAAAAAAAAAGGGAATCTTTGAGGAATATTCCTTTTGCTCTCGTTTCAATGATTTGCTCCCGTTTAATACGCAACTTTGTTGGCCGTGAAAGCCGGCTCACCGTATCGTTCGTCCGCCATGCAGGACCCGCTGCCCTGACTCCGTGCCCCTCACCCACACGCCTCCCCAGTCCCGTCCCGACGGCTTATGCGGATGCTGTGGCATGCCACTACACCTGTTGCCCTGGGGCAAACTGCACATCGGTTCTACCATTGCAAAGGGATCCTCCGGCAATGTAGAAACAAAGGTTTGGGTGGACGGTGAGTTTGTCTCGGTGACGCATGCTACCGGGACCACAAATTCTACATCCCCCGAAGCCTGTACAACCACTGCACAAGTACTCCCTGCTGAGCGTAACCCGAATCAAGTGAGAGGATGCTCCACGACTGCTTGGGGATGAATTCTGCGCCCATCTCACCCGACCTCCAAAGGACCTCGCCCAGATCCTAGCTGCTGCACCAAACCCAAAAGCGGGCAGGCCGCTCCCTCCTTGCCTCCGATCTCCGTAGAACCTTGCCCAGCCCCTGGTTGCTGCACACACCCTTGAAGAAGGCTTAAGGTTGTCTGCCCTATGCCTTCGCTCCTCACAACCCTGCACATGCCAGCTTGATGGGCACCACCTTGAAGTGGCCAGCTACCACCCTCCGCGCCTGCCTCAAGCATCGACCTGACCAAATCCGGCACTGGAGCAGCGGAATGCATGGGCACCACAGACCCCAGCCCCGCTGGCCGGCCCTGTGGCCCTAGAGCAGCCGAACTCCTCCCAACACCAACCTTCTCACCTGCCGAAGAATCTGATGACAACAGTAGTCCCGCAGTTGGGCTCTGTATCCCTGGGGCTGCCAAATCGAGCCCCACAGCCTGCCTTTCTGCCATAAGAGGATCCGCTGGAGGCGGAATAGGCTCCTGGGTGGAAGAACCAACCCCAATCACACGAGTCTGCTGGGCCGCCCGCGCCAGCTTCGGAATCCGCCTAGGAGTTGTCGACTGCATCCCCTGGGGGTTACTCCTCCCATTCCGATCATCCGTCATGCCTCCGGAGCTCAATCCATTCCAGCCGCTCAGACCAGCGCCTGCAGTCGCCGCCTTAGATCCGCCTTAGGTTCTTATGTTTTTTTGTTATGTTATTTGTTATAAAACATTTAAAACATCTTGACGTTTAACAATTAACATAAGCAACAAGCCATACACAATAACCTCAAAGCAACGTCAAGGAGAAAACATCATCACAATTTTTATTCCAAAGTTTTTCCTCAACATACACAACGTTTCTTTTCTCTATTTATAATGCCAAACAATTAATCTATGCCGTCCAACATGGCAATCCTAAGTTGGGATAATCCCCAACATCTATTTTTTTTGTGTTTTCTAATATTTAATCCTAACCGTAATCTAGTGCCTTTTGGCCACATGTCCAAAGCACATTTATTTAAACATTTACTAAGCTAACTTGTTATTTTTTTAAAACATATTTCAAAGTTACATGAACTTGTTGCACCATGGACAACCCCATGGCCTTTATTGTTTCTTTGGTCGCTTCCCCGCTTCTCGCTTGATCCGCTTGCCTGGTCCCAACTATCGTCCTCTTGTAACTTTCTAAAAGCTTCCAGTACTCCGCTTCGGTCCTTACTATCGACGACCACCTCTTCGGTCTTTTGTTGACGTCGCCGGTCATGGTCATATACAACAGTGTTGCCTGGGCTAAATCAATTAAACAAGGAACTAGCAGAAACTGAAATTGAGCTAAAGGCATGTGAAGACTTACTGCTGGAGCTGCAACCTCGAATGCAAAGATTTGAGATTTTTTCTGAGCGTAGTGGTCATGACACTCCTTTAGATGTCCTGCACTTCCAATGCTTCCTGAGGCAGAAGAAGAGGGTGATGAAGGTTGTCCATTTTGTGGACGCTTGTTCCAATGGGAGGGTAAAACGTTGCCGCCAGATAGCGTAATGCAAATACCAAGATATCACATTCCATGTCTATCACACCATTTGAGGTAAATATTATCATCTCTAACCCTCGTCTAAAGACTCTATTGATTTTGAATTTGTTTTGCAGACACTCTAGAACCTGTTGCAGCCCCAGTTGTGCCCACATTATGAGTGAGACATGGCTTTTGGCTTTTGGTGTTCGAGTGGTACCACAAGAACCAATAGACACAAGTAAGTGCCTTAACTAATGTTTACTGAGGTTGTCACAGGTCTACTGACTTAGTGTTTGCAGAATTGCAGAAATTTGAGACCAAGGATATCCAACAGTTATCCACGCCTCGATTAGTTATAAGACTGCAAGATACCTCCCGGGTGTACCTAGAATTCATTCCATTTGATACTTCTAAGTCAATCCTAGCTGCTGACAGCGTGGAGACTCCAAAACGAAATTTGGATAGTGAACTGAATGCAACCGTATCAAGTAAGTACCGATGCCACATACATGATTTATTTTTTTGTATTTTTCTGTGGTCTTTCTCATTTCAATTATGTTACAGAGATAAATGCTACTGCAACTGGAAGCCATCACGAAGAGATTCCTAGTGCATCTGTTTTAGGGGGGAAAATTAATTCCCTTGAGATTCATTCTGCATGGGGTCCTTCATCAGAAAAAAGTTTTGGTGCTGAACATGAGCCAAATGCGGATGCAGGTGATGAAGTTGACAAAGAAACCCCGGATACTGGACAAGGTGCAGACTGCTCAACGAGTCCAATACAACCTCAACCAAGAAAAACGTGGAAACCTCTTAGTGTCATCTTTTATCAAAGGGTAGAAGACATGACTTTGAATAAGAAAGAGCTGGCCGGCCTTGTGGCCCTAGAGCAGCCGAACTCCTCCCAACACCAACCTTCCCACCTGCCGAAGAATCTGATGACAACAGTAGTCCCGCAGTTGGGCTCTGTATCCCTGGGGCTGCCAAATCGAGCCCTACAGCCTGCCTTTCTGCCATAAGAGGATCCGCTGGAGGCGGAGTAGGCTTCTGGGTGGAAGAACCAACCCCAATCACACGAGTCTGCTGGGCCGCCCGCGCCAGCTTTGGAATCCGCCTAGGAGTTGTCGACTGCATCTCCTGGGGGTCACTCCTCCCATTCCGATCATCCGCCATGCCTCCGGAGCTCAATCCGCTCAGCCGCTCATCTTAGTCACCGGCAGCTTTAGATCCGCTTTTTCCGCCTTAGGTTCTTATGTTTTTTTGTTATGTTATTTGTTATAAAACATTTAAAACATCTTGACATTTAACAATTAACATAAGCAACAAGCCATACACAATAACCTCAGAGCAACGTCAAGGAGAAAACATCATCACAATTTTTATTCCAAAGTTTTTCCTCAACATACACAACGTTTCTTTTCTCTATTTATAATGCCAAACAATTAATCTATGCCGTCCAACATGGCAATCCTAAGTTGGGATAATCCCCAACATCTATTTTTTTTTGTGTTTTCTAATATTTAATCCTAACCGTAACCTAGTGCCTTTTGGCCACATGTCCAAAGCACATTTATTTAAATATTTACTAAGCTAACTTGTTATTTTTTTAAAACATATTTCAAAGTTACATGAACTTGTTGCAGCATGGACAACCCCATGGCCTTTATTGTTTCTTTGGTCGCTTCTCGCTTGATCCGCTTGCCCGGTCCCAACTATCGTCCTCTTGTAACTTTCTAAAAGCTTCCAGTACTCCGCTTCGGTCCTTACTATCGACGACCACCTCTTCGGTCTTTTGTTGACGTCGCCGGTCATGGTCATATACAAATGTTGTTGCCCGGGCTGAATCAATTAAATAAGGAACTAGCGGAACCGAAATTGAGCTAAAGGCATGTGAAGACTTCTCACTGGAGCTGCAACCTCAATGCAAAGATTTGAGATTTTTTCTCGAGCGTGAGTGGTCATGACACTCCTTTAGATGTCCCGCACTTCCAATGCTTCCTGAGGCAGAAGAAGAGGGTGATGAAGGTTGTCCATTTTGTGGACGTTGTCTGAAATGGGAGGGTAAAACGTTGCCAGTTGTGATAGCAGAATGCAGTCACCGGTATCACATTCCATGTCTATCACACCATTTGAGGTAAATATTATCATCTTTAAACCTCGCCTAAAGACTCTATTGATTTTGAATTTGTTTTGCGACACTCTAGAACCTCGCCGCAGCCCATTGCCCACATTATGAGTGAGACATGGCTTTTGGCTTTTGGTGTTCGAAAGGGTACCACAAGAACCAATAGACACAAGTAAGTGCCTTAACTAATGTTTAATGAGGTTGTCACAGTCTACTGACTTAGTGTTTGCAATTGCGTAAATTTGAGACCAAGGATATCCAACAGCTTATCCACGCCTCGATCGCTTATGAAACGCAAGATACCTCCCGTGTACCTAGAATTCCCCCATTTGATACTTCTAAGTCAATCCTAGTCTGGCGACAAATGGGAGACTCCAAAAACGAAATTTGGATAGTGAATCTAATGCGGTCAGATCAAGTAAGTACCGATGCCACATACATGATTTATTTTTTTGTATTTTTCTGTGGTCTTCCTCATTTCAATTATGTTAAAGAGAAAAATGCTACTGCAACTGGAAGCCATCACGAAGAGATTCCTAGTGCATCTGTTTTGGGGGGAAATTTAATTCCCTTGAGATTCATTCTGCATGGGGTCCTTCATCAGAAAAAAGTTTGGTGCTGAACATGAGCCAAATGCGGATGCAGGTGATGAAGTTGACAAAGAAACCCCGGATACTGGACAAGGTGCAGACTGCTCAACGAGTCCAATACAACCTCAACCAAGAAAAATCAAGAGGTTAACTAAAATTCTCCTTGTTCTGGATTTTAATGGGGTTTTAGGCAAGTTTTATGACTTGAAAGAGAGGATCCCTGCATCGGCCGAGCCAGAAGTGACCCTCCAGAAATTGAACCTTCAAACGGCAGCAGTTTCCAGGCCTTGATTACAGGAGTTTTTAGAATGGTGTTTTTCAAAGGGAAAAACTACAATATACCCCTAACTTTTTGCAAAATTCACAAAATACCCCTAACTTTTAGAAAATTCATGAAATGCCCCTAACATATAGGTTTTGAGGGGCATTTTATGAATTTTTAGGGGCATTTTGTGAATTTTTAAAAAGTTAGGGGTATACTGTGAATTTTGCAAAAAGTTGGGGGTATTTTATAGTTTTCCCCTTTTTGAAAATTTGACATTGCATTGTGGTCCAGCATGGCTAAGAGTAATGTTGACTTGTTGATGAGAAAGTTGCTGCAGAAATATAAGGGCAGATTTTTTTTTTATTTGGAATCAGGATGACTACACCAACACAAAATTAAAAGTGGTTAATAAGCCAATTTTCCTTAAGGATCTGTCCAAAGTGTACCATAAATTCTGGAAATACCAAGTGAAAAACACATTGTTGATAGATGACCAGCCGAATACAATGATATGTCCAAATAGTTTTGCTCCCGACAGTTGGATTCCAATTTCCTTCTGGAGCAACTCAAACCATGGCTGAAGGGACTTCTGGCTGCAGAAAGTGTGCCAGCTTATGTGAAGGAACATCAAATGTGGAACATGTGGGATTCTGAAGAGTCGCGCAACTGCATGAAAATGCTCATAAATGGATCTTGTAAAACTCTTTGAAAGTCAATATAAGTAAAAAAAATTCTATGATATGTGTTGTACTTTTTCAATTTAAAATATTTGAATGGATTGTGAGCAAATGTTCTCGTGTGTGTTTAGAACTAGAGATGATAGAGCTTCGGCAGTCCCTATCTATCTAAACCCACATACACATTTGGAAGCGGTGCTGAGTGGAACTGAAACTGTCGTGATTAGCTCCACCGACATCAAAATTTTGGAAGCTGATACGCAGTGGTTTAATGATCAATTGATCCTCCTCTTCTCAAGGTGATACTTTCATCTGATTTGTGATCATCAGGATTGTGACATCATATGCATATGTTTGCAGATACATGGAATACTACTTGATGCTCCAAGGAATGAGCCATCCCTTTCATTTTCTTTGACCCTCTTTTTCACTCGACATTGTCCAAGGACACAAATAGTTACAAAACAATAAGGAAACATGTGAATCTGGATAAGTGCCAGTACATGTTTTTGCCTGCTTGTGATGGACATCATCGACCTCGTTTTCCTCGATTGTAAGCCACGTGTGTTTCGCGCGAGATATAAACCGGGGATATATCACTTTGATAGCTCGTGCTTGCA
Source organism: Isoetes taiwanensis (assembly GCA_021234155.1). NCBI lineage: Eukaryota > Viridiplantae > Streptophyta > Lycopodiopsida > Isoetales > Isoetaceae > Isoetes > Isoetes taiwanensis. The sequence continues at coordinate 93,556 of JAJEKV010000213.1, read as the reverse complement.
TGACGTAAGGCATATTGAGAGGTTAGTGCTTGCTCATTGCATTTTGCTGTTGTGGCACAATGACAACAAACTTTGAATGTAGGTTCCTGGAATTGCTTGGACACAATAATTTCAGCTTTACAACCTTAGATATTGTGAAAATTTCCAGAACGCCTCTTCAAACTGATGGTCATTCATGTGGCCCTGCCATATGTTCGTTTATGCACAAATTTGTGAGGGGGTACTTGAAAGGAGTGAATATATTATTGCCTGATCTAGTAAGTCAACTCAAATGCACCAGACAAACGAAACTCTGTTATTGACAAAGTGTGGTTAACTGCAGGTTGTGGACATTTCAGACCAGGATCTAGTTGATGTTAGAGTGTTCATGCTTGAAATTTTAAGATTAGAAGCAACAAAAGCTGGAACTGAGAGGAACAATGTATTGGGAAGTATGTAGGTGCACGAGTCACCTCGTACTTTAAATCACTGTATATCTTTCTTATGTACATAAGTGTTATTGTAACCTCGATTCATTTGAATGAAAATTCATATTCAATTCATCTCACAAACAAAGGAATCAAGTGTTCAGAAGAATTGAAATCTTCAAAAGAAATCAAGACAAACTCATTTTCACAGCTGAAGCACAAAACTTCACATGAGTTCTGAAAACTACAGAATGGTTTTACATTTCATCATCATCGTAAAGAACTTCGTAAATTCGTAAAAATTTTCTCCTCATCTAAAGGATCCAAACCTATATACAAATCCCGCTTTTGACGCTTAGTTGGTGGCATGTGAAGTCCGATTGCACGATCCGGTTGTGAATACTATGCCTAAGGCGCCTTTTATCGCAAAGATCATAGTTGACGGTTGATCTTGCGCCCTTCTTGTAATACATACCTTCTATGACACTATCACCGGCGAGGTGCCATGTTCCATTGAGTTGGAAGTCTTTCTCCACTATCCATTTTGGTTTTGTGCACATCGTAATCCAAAATTCGAACCCTCATCATTCCCTTTTGGAGCAACGACAACAAAATTATCACCAACTCTAAGTGCCTCTCCTAACATCGTGGGATTGGAGGAGAATAAGGACCTCTTTGATTTACGGTCCTCAATGTCAAAGATACACATTGAGGACAAGATAATAACTTGAAGTTTCCAATCGTCAACATAGTGCTTGTTCACACAACTGCCCCACAAAGCCATCCAAGCAATAGTCGCAGTAAGCATGAAAGTTCCCTCGTGTGCAAATCAAGCAATGGAGATTCGTGGATTGAATGCATGTACACAATGGATCCGCCTAGTGTCCAAAAATCCTTTCTACACCCCATGCTTTCTTTCTATCTATATCTTCCACCTTGACTTCCCAAAAGAACCTTTTATATTCTTCCTATCGTGTTCCCTATCATCCGATACATAGTAATGTGTTTCCTTGATAATCTCATCCGCCAATCGAAGTCAGATCGATATGTTTTGAACCAAAATGGTAACTGTTATTGACCCAAATAAGATCGACCGCACCTCCTCTTGTTCCTTAAATGTATAGTTCTCTCCGCAAAATCCACTACGTAAAGACAGCATCCGGCCGGAAGATTCTCCGTAAGCTCCTTAAATTGTTTTGCCCGCCATTGGTACCGAAATTATGCAAAGGAAAGATTTTTAGACGCTTCTTTCGGTTTTATTCAAGCTCCTTGGGTTCGTCTCATTGTAATGATGAGTCGGGCCTCCTACTGTAACTTCGAGACGTTGTCTTTTTCATAGTCAATGTACTCCCATTTCACTTTCCTGTTACTGCCACTTTTTTCCATGGGACGGGTTTGAAACTTCTTGATTCCACACAGCTCACAATCTCCAAGGATGTACGCCTTCTTGTGAAACTCATCTAATTCACTCTTTGGACACAATATAGATCTCCACAAGCTTCCTCAGACTTGCAAATTTTATGTTTGGTGTACCCCGCATTGACCAAGTTCATGTGATCTACAAACATCACAGGTGCAAGTGCAATTCTTCGGATGTTTGGTTCTTATCCCATTGAGTCCATCCACTAGCATTTGCATCCTCACGTGCTGAATGCAACAGGAACTATTGAAGTCCTTCAATTTCACAACAAACCAGGATTTTAGCTTCTCAAAAGCTCGAAGACGAATCTTAATTTCTGGTTGTTGGTCCAGAAACCTCTTGAACAATAGCATCTGCATGAAATGAACACTAAACTGTTAGGATGTGTATACCACACTAAACCATGCACCATACCATGCCCCACACTCATCGTATTCACCAGAACGAGCACCTTGGTGCCGTGTACATTACCACACACCACACCACACCCCACCACACACCACACCAGTGTAGTCACGTACTTAGTGTATGATACGCATACCGTACGTCCTATAACGTACTATACGTTTTTCGTACCTCAGGCCTTTTCGTACTTTAAGTACGTTATTAATGGGTTGTCTCAAATGAGGTACAGTACGTACAGTACGTTACGGACGTACAGTACTTATAGTACTTCCAAGTATTTTAAATATTATTCTACATCCACCACATCAGTTAAATAAGTCTATTATTATATTGCTTGTGTAGGCACATTGAAAAAGAACATCACATAAATATTATTTAGGCAAATTGTAGAACATTAACGTGTATGCGCATACAATTAACATTCATCTAAAACATAGACATCATTTTCAAAATTTCAGATTATCTTTTATTATAATGTTATTGTGTAAGTGTTGGACCCAGCCCTAATTTGGACGGCTGAGATCCATCGACATTGCACGGCCAAGATTTCTTCTCTTCTCATCCTTTTTTTTTTTTAGGTTTCAACGGTGTAGAGCTTTGGACGGTGCAGAGCTCGGCCCGATTTTTGCAGGTCTTTCCTGAAGCTAAGCATGGCTGGAAGCAGAAACATGGAAGCAGAAGCAACTCGAATAGGCGCCTAAAGACGGAACATAAAGAGGAAGAGGCAAGAAGAGGAATCGCTTTCTTCATTCTGGCAAAACAGAGCACAAATTAGGGTTTTTAATTTTTCTACCTGTTCCGTCACATTTTCGAGCTTCCCATGCCCTTCTTATGGCGCGGCACAGTCGTAGAGGCCGCCTGGCCACGTCCGAGAAGGTGGACTTCCCTAAGGTTCCTCTGCCTTTGATCCTGATTTTATTCTTTTGGTATACAGTAATTCCTAGATTTGGATCTAGCCTTAGATCGGACAGTTTAAATCTAGAGCTGCATATCCAACGGCTGTGGAATCAATAACAATAGGGCAATTTCGTCCACCCTCCCTCTCCTCATCGCTCATTGTTGTTGCCATAGCGATCTTTATCATTCCTTTCCTGCCCTTGCCCTTCATGTTTTCATGGCCGACCGGAGTTTTCAGTGCCTTAATCTCCAAGACAGTATAGCATATAATGGTAGCATTGAAACAAGGGGAAAAGAGAATGATATTTGCAGACGAGAGAAACTGGAGAGTAAATGGGATCATTCTTTCACTAAGGAGCTTCCGCCATATGTAAGAGCAGAGCTTGCCAGTCTTTTGTTTCCGGATGGCTCGGAATATGGTTCAAAGTCTTGAAGAATAGTTACAGTATGGCATACGAGCAAACTTACATCTATTTTGAGCTTCACTGGATCAAAAGCCCTTCTGGAGCAGATAGTATCTCAAAAGCTGGCATGGCAGGCCTTTTCTTTCAGATTCCAGAGCAAGCTACACAATAGGTATGCTTCTCCATGATCTAGATGCTGCAATAACTTTTGTGGATCCAACTCTGCTAGATGGTCATCCTGTAAACTGTAATCTAGCTTCTGTTGGTGTTATGCATCGTTTTGAGATTTGCCAGTTCCAGAGACGGATCCTATGTTATGGGCACTCTAGCCATTCTACTCTGTTATCTAGAGGCAAGCTCGAGATCTCAACAGGTTCGAAATCATCCTACAATGTATAAACAATGGGGTTTTTTGTGCCCTCTCATATGCATCAGGGAGTGAACTTTGAAGTCTGGGGTTTATGGCATCTGGCAAATACGCTTACTTTTCAACTATGGCACATGGTTTCCTGTAAGATTGCCATGGACTTTTTGGTGTCTGGAGCTTAGACTTTGTTGTTAATCAATTGGGCCATGCACATGCAGATTTTGCAGCAGTGATCTTTTCGTAAGATCGGATCCCTTGGATGCTTCTCTTGATTTTTGATGAATTTGGTGACACGGAGCCAAGATACAAAGTTTTTTTCATGAAGCCAAGGTATTCCATCAGTTGTTCATATCATTGTCCATAGCTATTGCAAAGCTTGATGGATTTAGAGCATCAATGGTTTTTGGCATGTTAGATAAAGACTTCCAGTTCTAGCAAAAACTATATGTTGCCGAGTAGCTGTGGGTACCAGCAACCACATGGACTAAAGGTAGCTATATAGCTGCTTCTATCAAGTTCTAGATCAAGTGTTGTGGCAAATCATACAAACAACTAATATCTTCTATGTTTCCTTCATTTCTCAGGAATGTGCAAGTCAAATGGACATTGTGGCAACCGTGTTTTGCTTGCAAAATTAACCCATAAGCATTTCTGACATGAATAGTTTCTTCTATGGCTCTCAGTTTATTTTCTCCATTTGCAAGCATACACAGGTTGATGATTTGAGCAAATCATTTCATGCAGCCATTTTGTTTCTTCTCCCACAGTCATTGAAACAACATGGGTTCACAACATGGGTTCACAAGGAACAAACTTTGGAGTGTTGAAAGTGGATCTTCTAGAATCAGCAATAGAAGTAATGGATTTCATTCTTATACCAACACCTGAAGATTTGAAGCTAGGCATATGGCCTCACAGGTTATAGCATTTTTAGTTGGTTATATAATATAGAAAAAGTTATTCTATTTCAAGCATATTTTACAACAGCATAAAGTTAACTGCTTCTCAATACCAACCTGAGAATATTGTGTTTAATATTGCAGTTTGGAGCTTAGCCAACATGTCGCTTTAGGACGTGGAGGTGGCCTCACTGAAATTGTGACATTTGCATTTGCTTTTCATACATATTTTTTCTGCCTTAGATGTCAAGTGAGGTTTTGAAAACTGTCCTTTTCTCTGCCCATTAATCGTTAAGTTAAGTTTGCATAATATCTACTTAGCATTTATCATTCCTTATGCTTATAGTCAGTAGATAACAGATCCTTCTGCTTGGTTTTTCCACTGCCATGTTTAGATTGCTAGCACCATTATCAATTTGTTAGCTACATCATTGCTCAAGGGCACAAACTATAGGTTCCATCTGATATAAGCAACTTGGCATGTGCTGAATTGGCATTTTCATTTATTTTTCAAAGCATTGTTTTAGGACAGAAGATCCTATGTAATCAAAGGCCATAGAGGAGAAATTGGTTGTATCCTTAATGCTTACAAAAACAAGGCTCTTGAAACAAAAAGAGAGCAAGATCACTTCAAAGATAGGGACATCTAACTACTATTTTGTACCAATGCTTCAAGTAATTCGCTGAAGAAAACTTGAACCCTTCAATGTGTTTGGTCTTCTATCTGATTTAGCAGACTTGGATGTCCTTATCTAGCAAGGATATTTTCTTTTCTGATATAAAGAATGATAATGATACTGCTAGCAACAAAAGCACGTGGACTGCTATAATGCACTTTCTATTACATGGATTTGTATCTGAAATTCTTTTGCAATACATGTGGCAATTCACATTTTAGCATAAAATTGATCATGGTTGATCCATAAATTGTCATTTATCTTTGAGCATGGTGATTGTAAGAATGGGAGGAGAAAACTTCAGATAACAGAAGCAATGAATCATCTTGCATTCAGTGCCAGGTTCTTCTGATTTGCAAAGGCACATGCATGTGCACATCATGCAGGCTTGCCTCTATGGCTTTTGCTTTGCGACTAGCAACCCAATGTTAAACACCTTTGAACTTCAATGAGTTAATACAACACAAAATTACTAACAATTGGATCAACCACAATGATAGAAAATGCCCACTAGCAACTTAACATTAACAAATTTGAACTTGAGTACAAACACAACATTATTGACGTTGAGATCAACTATAAAATACAAAAATGTGTATAGCTCAAAGTTATACCTAATCCAACCATTGGTTTATGCATACATTTAACTACAACAACCATAACATTCGGCACTAATACGACCACTTTCATATATGAAACTCAAACATGCAACAATGTAGATTTTTCTACAAGTCTATGGCTGCTTATAATAGAATGGTACTATACGCCGACAATGCCAAGCTTCTAGATCTTCAAGATGACATAGTGATGGGGGGATTTTGATCTGAGTGCGCACTGAAGGTAAGAATTTTCTATTTTTTTATAGTTTTTTTAAAAGGTTCAACTCCTTCAATGTCACAATCTGGAACATCTTTTTGTTATAGTAATTGCTACTTTTGAATTGATGAACTCAACTTTCCCATATTTAACAAAAGCCCACCAAGGGTGGGCATTTTACTAGTAGTTTCATAAGGTTCTACTTTTCAAAATTTCAGATCCTAGTTTCCAAAATTTCAGATCCTAGTAAGTTTCAGAAATTTTCAAAATGTTATAAAGCTCTATTTTTTCAAGAACTTAGTTCATAGTAAGTTTCATACCATTCTGTTTTTCAAAATTTCAGATCATAGTTTTGCCACAATCAAACACTTAAAAATCTGAAATAAACATAACCTTGTTGATCATTCTTCTTCATCATTCTCCTCGTCTTCTTCCGACTCAGTTTCAGTGGAAGATTTCCACATTTCCACTTCTTCTTCTGTGTCATCTTCCTCATTGACTTGCACCTCCTCAACAATTTCATTCAAATTATCGTCTACTCTAATTTCTGTTGCATTTTCTACCTCAATTTCTTCTTCAATTTCTGCTGCAGTAGTGCTAGTGCTAGCCCTTGTAGTAGACTGAGTCCTCACCCTTCTAGTACTAATACTAGCACTAGGAGTACCACGTCGTCTACGACGACCAGCGTACCTCGTGATGCTGCACTAGCTCTTGACATACTCCTGGTGGTCCTCCTAAAGCTCATGCTTTCTTCAAAGTAGGTTTGATAAAATTCTCGATTAATTTCATCAGCTTCTGTTGGAGGGGGCAATTCTGGAGTCTTTTCAACATCCACTTCAAGCGGATTCACCTAGTAACAAAAGCAGGAATTTAATCTATCTATATTGAGCAATGAGTATACTTTAAAAAAAGAACACACTTGTAGAGAAAACATACAAATATTAAAAATAAGAGAGAAATATGGAAGTCTTTACCTGCATTGGAGACGTATTGACGGTCTCAAACTTACGAACAAGCCTTAAATTCTCACGAACATACACCAATCGCTCCAGTTGAGCTGGCTTCAACCTGTTCCTTATTTTTGTATGTGCTAAAGCATGCGCATTCCAATTTCTTTCTGCTGCCCCAGAAGAACAGTCCTAAATTACAAGAAACAAATATAATTATCTTTTCAATTTTAATAAAAGCCTAACTAGCAAAAAAAGAATTTATGAAACACTAACTTGGGATAAGACTTTCACGGCCAACGCTTGAAGTTTTGGGATCCTACCGCCAAATGTTTCCCACCAAGTAACAGGTTTGTGCATTGTAATTTCCTCTTTTGCCAATGCATAACTAAATGAACCAGTTCCATTGCGATATTCATGAAGCTCACGGAATAAATCATCACACTCTTCAATAGAATATAATTTTTGCGTATACTTCATCCATGCATCCAACAATTCAGAACCTAAAAAGCTTGCATCTTCTCTCCATAAGGGGTGCAAAATATGAGCGACCAAGTGAATGGGTCTTTTAAACCATTCCCATCGCTTGTCAAACAATTTTAGAACATCTTCAAACCTGCAACACAAACAAATCTATACTTGTGAAAGATCTAGAATGCAAAAAACAGCATGAACAAAAATTTGGAATGAGAAAATTAGCACGAACAAAAATCTGAAATGAAAAAATCAGCATGGCAAAAATTCGAAATGAAAAAATCAGCATGTCAAAAAATTCAAAATGAAAAAATCAGCGTTACAAAAATCTGAAATGCAAAAATCAGCAACTAAAATATTTCAATTACTCGTACTACTTACTTGGATTTATTGGCGGTATCTTCTTCCATCCCTTTGGATAGTACTTCTTTACTCCTCCGCATAAATTCATAAACCAGTTCAATAGTTGAGCCTTCCTTGTCGGTTAAACGCAATACACTATACAATGGTGCCATCACCCTTAAGACAATACTAGTAAGAGTGCCCAACGTTGCTGGGCATAGGTTGGAAGTCTGTAAATGTTTTGACCGCAATGAGAAAAGTGCGCAGTGACCATTTATTATAACAAAAATATCAAAAAATAGTAGCAGTGCCAAGCGTTGCTGGGGATTATTTGTGAACTTGTAAAGTTATGGGGATTGCAATTAAATTTTTATTGTTGACATCTTGAAAATTATACGTTGAAGAGGTAGTACATCATTACTTATAAGAGATCCCGTGCTTTGCTTTGGTGGATATATAATGAGTCAATGGGCTATTTCATCCTCTACAATCTCTTTGTAGACTACATTTGAAGTGAACCTCCTATTTTTTTTGAGCAGTGCTCCTTGTCTTGAGGCGTCTTGAATGAATACCTTCACTACCAGTTGTGTGGTGCACCTTGAGAATGCAACATAGAGCTGGCCGTGGGCAAAAACTGACGTTGGTAGGTAGATGCCAACGGATGTCATGGACTGGCCTTGTGACTTGTTTATGGTCATCGAGAATGTGAGTCGCACGGGAAATTGCCTTCGCTTGAAGCGGAAAAGATTGATGTCTGATGGCTCCAGGGTTATCCTTGGTATGAGCACCCATGTTCCTTTGTAAGTGCCTATGACTATCTCTGCATCTATGATTCTTGGGTGTGCTCGGGTTCATGTTTCTGAGTAGGATGATAATGGCACCGTCCTTGATATGCAGCTAGTGCGACAGCATGCCAGAAGGGGTCAGGTAGTTGATAAACTCGATTGAGAAGTTCCTTATAGCATCTTCGCCTTCTGCAATGATGGCGTCTATGCCTGCTTTTCCAATTGAGTTTGGTTGATGAACACGATTGAGAAGTCCCTTATAGCATCTTCGCCTTCTGCAATGATGGCGTCTATGCCTGGCTTTCTAATCGAGTTTTATGGTCCTGAGGCATCTCTCTAGCATGCTTCTCCCTGTAGTTATTTCTGGCCAATGCAAGCCTTATTTCTCATTCTTCTGTATTATTACGAATTCGGTGTCAAAATGATTTTAAAGATTGTGAGTCCTTGCTCCTCCATGAAACTTTTTAAACCTAGCTAAAGGGGAAAAAAGCTAAAGGCTAGGCTAAAGGTGGTATTATGCTTTTTTTAAGTTCAAAAGGTGTCTTTTTGTGTTAGACGCTTTATGAATGCAAGGCTTGAAGGCCATATAAAGGACCAAAATAAAAAAAAACTTGAAAGGGCTAAAAAGGGATCGAAGGTGAAAAGATTAAAAAGGAAATTGCCTTTTTCTAAAATAGTTACCCTTTAGAAAGTATTAAAAAAGGGCAATTTTTGGCCAAGTCATGTCACCCTCCCTTTTAAGAATGATTTACCATCTCATTCAAATTAGGTCAAGCTGCATCTTCTGCCCTTTCCAATTTTAGTCATACATGCTTTTGATAAACTGCCCTTTCCCATTTTGGTCATACATGCTTTTGATAAACTGCATATAATCTTTCCTCGCTAGGGTGTAAGTTGTGGTTATCCATAAAATAGATTTTTGAAAACTATTGGTTCTGCTTTAAACATCTATTTACATGTCAGATTTTAACACCTCCGTTTCAATGCACTGAGAAAATATGATCCAATTAACACAGACATAAGAAGGTGTAAATGTGCCATACATTTGGACATGCTGCCATTTGTCATGTTGCCCTAAGAACATTACACGCAAAATGCCCTCTTGTATCTGTCCTATGCTTTATGTTTACAATATGCATGATAATTTTAATCACAACATATCTGCACATGAATAGAGGTACCCTAGCTTCTTAAATAATGCGCATTATCTGCTCTAAGTTTTGGGGTAGATGGTTGGGATCATCAAGCTCATATCCATATCAATACCTTCCATGAGATCAGTCAGCAAGTAGTTCAAAAACCATTCATGGCTCATAATCGCTGCAAATAAAGAGCAGAGGTTGGCGTACAAAGAGGATGCTACAAAAGCAAATGCTTACTCTTTCTGGTGTTGTCCGTCTCCTTCAGCAAATATCTGTATGTTGTTTGGAACAGCATATTGCACACAATATCCTTTACATTGCAAGAATATTGATATTAAATCCAGAAAAATACGTGTAAGCTCCTGCATCTGCAATCTATAGAATTGGTCAAAAGTGTTGATAGAAAAAAGTAACTTCTTGGAATGAGAATATCCAAAAGATGCCCACATACCTTACCATCATACTCCTTAGATAACACTTTTGGTGCTATGTATGCTGGTGTCCCAACTGCTGATTTTGGCTGAGAATGCAGTAGAGAAGACTGCATACATGCACAGCCTATCAAATAATGTACATGCAAATAGCAAATATACAGCCCATCGAATATACTCCAAATGGCATAGCAACTTGTTCAGAATTAAACTATTGTGGAAAACTAAGTTTAACCATCTCCCTCTAAAAAACTTTCATTTCTCTTTCCTTCTGATGTTCTACAACTTTGTAAGAAAATGGATAAACTCACCTTTTTCTGTGCCATTTTGTTGCATAGAGTTCATCATGGACTAATGCCGAACCAAAATAGTGGCTAAAATAAAAGCGCAGTTTGAGATCAAATTGTAACCTAAACCATCTTAAAACAGTGGGGAAAAATGTCTTACTCGCAATGAATACAATAAAAAAGACCAATCTGCATCAGGAGCCTTCACATTCTCGGTTCTAGGATTCTCCATAGCCACATGAATAATATCATCGCATGCAAAACACTGATCAAGGAAAACTTTGCAGTCTGGGATAAACGAAATTCTCATTTCGGCAAAGCCAATATCCAGTGCTATAGACTCCATGATCTCTGACTTAACCTCTCAATGAGAGGGTAATGTTGAGAGATCTATCACGATTGGCCCAAGATGCTGGATGCTTGAATCGAATGGGAAGATTTAGAAGGGAAAAAAATACTCGAAATAGACCGGCATGTTACCTGATGGAGCCTAACCCCTGCAAATAGCAAATCTTAGTGAATGCCCTCCTACTTAAGCAAGCCAGAATTAAATAGTTGCTTCCAACAAAAGCCTTGCTGTAGGCACAAATCCGACCAAGTCTGATACCTGGAATGCAATCCACGGAAGAAAGGCTTTTAGGGTCCAGTCATAAGCATCCAATTCCAGGTGATCCGGTAGATGTAGGCACAAATCCGACCAAATTTCCCCAAGCTTCAGCACATACGACCAAACTTCAACTTCTGTACCATTTTGCATCCCATTTTTCCTATAAAAAATCACGTTGTTTCAAATATCGATTGTCCAATTGTCTTGCTGCTGGATAAAGCCTGTAGAGCAGGAAGTCAGGTTGTCCACCGTGATTGTTTCGTGGCCTAAAACCCTAATACCTTGAAGCCCTTTCTAGCGTAATCTAGGCCGTTGAGTTGGCGTAATCTGGGCTATCCAAATTAGGGCTGGATTCAACACCCTATAACATTATAATATAGGATGGAAAGAAGGCAATGTTGACGGATCAAGGATGTAACCTTTCACATTCATTGCATCGGCTTTCCTACTATCCGGCCAATTTCTCCAATGATCGCTTACAACTGTTTGTTCAAGAGCACTCCAAACTTTGTGGAGGCGTGCCAACACAATATAAGTCACTCCAAATCTTGTCTTACAGGGTTTCAAGAGGGCATGGCTGCTATAAGAGAGAAATATTTTCCTTGCATTCCTTTTCTTTCCAAATAGCCGCACAATACTACTTGCTTTGGCCACAATACCTTTCATCCATAAAAGCTCACCCATATCGTGTAATAAGAGGTCTAAGGAATGAGAGGCACATGGTGTCCATACAAGATGAGGAAACTCCTCCTCAAGCAAGTTTCCCATACGCACACAATTAGCGGCATTATCTGAAATGACCTTAACTACATTTTCACTACCCACCTCTTTGATCACCTCTGAAATTTTTTCAGCGAGCCAGTCACTATCAGTCCTAATGCTAACGTTACTACAATCAATTGACTTGAGAAACATTGTACCGTAGCAACAAGATACCAAAACGTTAACAAGCTGCCTATGGCACACATCAACTCATCCATCTGTTAGAATAGTGCAGCCATATTTGGGCCATAATGCTCTTATCTTTCCCATCTTTTCTTGCAAAGTCTACATTTCAGATTTTAGGCCAGCATTTCTCAGATAATTGTAGCTAACTCCACTATGCTTATCCCCTATTTGAGAAAATGCCTGTAACATATTTCTCCAACATGGCAATTTTAGCAAATTAAAGGACAAATTAGCTTCAATAATGCACCTCATTTCCATTACATTTGCATATTTTTTTTTTTGCATTTGCATAACAGTACTTTTTTCAGAGTTTGTTGCTGCTTACGTGACGATGGGGGCAATGAATGAGAAGGACTAGGTGCTGCCACAGCATCAGAAATACTCCCAAAGGATGCACTATCATCCCCAACACATGACGAGACAGCAGGAAGACCTACATCTATTGATGCAGCAGCAAATTTACCACTAGAAATGATTCCCATTTCTTCTTCCGCTTGGATAACTGATGGCCGACTTCTACCTCCTATTTCCCTATAGACTTCATCTGGTACTTGTACACAAGCTTCAACCCCGTTGCTTCGCCAGCGAGATGAGCAACCATTCTGATAAGATTTCAGCTTTATAAGTCAGAGTGATGCATACATGAGAAGCAGTGGCAGTGTATGTACCTAGGAAGTCAATAAGTAGATCATGATATAAGGAGACACATAAGTTGCAGAAGGATGGAAAAGTTAAGTTGCAGAAGATTGAAAAAGTTGTCATTTTTTTTGTCTGCTCATGAGAAGCAAAGCGGGCGAAGGAGTCGGACAAGTTACAATCATGTTCTTCTTGTTTAAAATGACTAGGGATGTACAAGTATTCTAAGGATTCAATGCTCAAACATCAAGATGCCTGCAGAGAATGATGGTTGAGAGGCAAACCTAGCCTAACCAAACTACAAGAAGAAAGAATAAAATCGAAACTATGGTCCAATGGTTCCAAGGCTTATTTACGATTGTATGCCCCGTGGGATATTTCAAAAAGTCATATTTCTTCAGCTATCCCCGTGGATATATCACGATATGAGCAGAGCTCGATTAGCGTGAAATTTACAATCCTTAACCGGGAAAGATGGATACAAAGGTATCTTGAGCACACAGGAGTTGGGACGGCGGGCACGCACCGCATTTAAGCCATCGCTTTACAGAAATTTTTCGTGGTGCTACAAGCATGGTCTTCAATGCTCAATAAAGAGGAGTTGATTAATACGTTTGTTTATTGGCTCAAAGGTTAATGGATTATTGACCTTGGGGATTTTAACTATATCACATGTATTACCTTACATTGTGTGATATAGAGTGATTGAAATCTAGTGAAGATTAGTGACCAAGATTTGGCTCTTCACTAGATCATGAATTGTATCTCTTATGTTTATATGATTAATAGACAAAAATCTTGCTAGGCACAGTACAAAGTTGTCAATTTCTGTGTTATATTCAACAGTGGTATCAGAGCCATCCCAATCATGTAGCAGATTTGGAGCAAGCTTGCTCAACACCATAGATGTATACAAAGGTGGCCCAGGATTTCAAATATGGAAGGATGCTATAATGCATGTTCGGATGTGGAGGAGCTCGGGGGAGGTAGTTGATCCTAATAGTTCGCGGCAGCGCCAGGCGCTAACTAGAACAGCCTTCTCTGAGGTGGTCTTCTTTCGAGCCGCAGGTGGTCAATCTGGGGGGGAAGCACCGGAGCCGCCGGGTGCAGATCCGAGCCGCAGTGTGCAGGCTCACTAGTGCCTAGTCTTTGGACGCCCCGGAGGAGGTACCAAAGACAGAGGAGGAAAATCATTGCAAAGGCTAAAGTCAAGGAAGCACAAGGAATCATAACTTGTAAGGTAAGTCCCGCTATACGCTTGAAATTAAGATCTCTCAAATCCTAGGGAGATGTGGAAATTTCTCCTTAAGCACTATGAGGAGAAAAAAACATCCTCTCAAATAGATTTATTGGAAAATGAACTTAGAAATCTAAAGCTTAGAGAGGATGAAGATGTATCCGAGTTTTTCAATAAGTTTGATAACTTGATTGCTGATCTAGAAGGGGTCAACCAGTGATATCCGAGAGAAGTCGTGTTACAAATTTCAAGAGCAATAGGAGAAAATGAAACATTGGCATTGTTCATTAGAAATACAAGCAAGGAGGCAGAAGTCATGCTTAGAACCGAATGGGAGCAAAAGAAAGTATTGAGGCAAAGCCAAGATGAAGAAACACCTGAAATATTAGTAATGAAAAGGAAAGGAAAAATAATCTGCTATCACCGTCATGAGGCAGGCACTATAAAAGTGAATGTCCTAAATTAAAAAGGAGTTTAATTGCTACAATTGTGGGGAAGAGGACATGCACGACCTCAAGTGCCCCACACCAAAAATTATGGTAAATCTTTCGGAGGAAAGGGTGACTCCAAGGAGAGGAAGAGCAAGCAGAGGGAGGGGTGGAGGCTATGAAAAAGCATTCATTGCACAAGAAGAACAAGAGGATAAAGCTAAGACTGAAACACAAGATGAAGATGAGGTATTAAGTGATTTTGCAGTTATCAATGAAAATTCATGTGCTAATAGTGCTGATCATTTGATAGTTGATTCGAGCCGAAAAGATCGAGTCAAGGATGCTGAAATCTTGAAGAAATTCTCCAATGGAAAATCAAGAAAAATCCAAGTTGGAAATGGGGCTTTGCAAGATATTCAAGGAAGTGGACTTTTGCGCTTAAAAGACTTAAATGGAAATATTGTAAATATTGAAGATGTATTGTGTGTTCCAAAAGAATAATCAAAAATTTGATTTCAAGAAGTCGGGCTATGTGATTTGGGATATAGGGTGACATTTGAGGCTGAACAATGTAATGTCTTTCTCAAGGATGAATTGAAGTTTTATGCTAAAAGAGTTGGCAACTTGTTTGAGCTAAGCAATCTTGTGCATTGTGGTGTAAATGCAATATCCGAAGTTGGTGCGTAATTATGGCATAATAGACTAGCACATACAAGCTACAAGAAATTAGAAAGTCTGCACAAACAAGGCCTCATTGATTATTGTGACAAAGAAAAGCTAATCATATTTGTGAAGGATGTGCTCTAGGAAAATTCCATAGGCTGCCATTTGCTAAAAGACAATCTAAAACTCAAAGAAACATTGGAATTAGTGCACTCGACTTGTGTGGCCCATTGAATGTAAGAGGGAGAGGCAACAAAAGGTATTTCATAACCTTCAACGATGACTACAAATCGAAAATGTAAAGCATATTGCTTAGAAAAAGAAATCACAAAAAGTTCTTAAAATGCATTTAAGCAATATGTGGCGTAAATGGAAAGGGAAACAGCCACAAGCTAAAATGCATTAGATCAGACCGTGGTGGAGAGTATTTGTCAATAAAATTCAAACTTCTTGCATTGCACATGGCATTAAAAGACAATTAACATGCGAGATACACTCCTCAACAAAATGGGGTGTCGAAAAGGAAAAATGAACAATTATGGATGCAATTAGATCCATGTTGAAGGAAAGTGGCCTACCAAATAGTCTTTGGGTGGAAGCTCAAAACCGCCATAGAAATTGAGAATATACTTCCTTCCTCCACTCTTCATGAAAATATACCAAACATTATATGGAATCCTAAAGGAAAAATAGACTACATGAAATATAAAGTCTATGGTTGTTTGGTATATACTCATGTTCCTTCAGAATTAAGGAAAAAATTGGACAATAGAGCTGAGATTGGTTTTCTAGTGGGTTATGACAATGAAACCAAGGGATATAGAGTATATAACCCAGAAACAAAGACCATAACAATCAGTCGAGACGTTCTATTCAATGAGAGTGTTTTGTATAAACACAGATACAGGAAAGGGATAAAATTACCATCTAAAGCTGCTGAGCAAATGCCTAAGTTTGAAACAGATGAGACAGATGATTAACAGATGAGATTGAACCGACTGGTCATGATGAAGAAAATGAGAAAAACACACTAGAGAAAGTAATAGAAGAGGAGACTCAAGTCCCTGCAGCAGGGACTGAACACCAAGTCCCTGAGGTAGTACAAGAGCCAAGGCAAGAAATGCATGAACCAACCAAGGTTAGAAGGAAAAGGAAAACACAAGCAGAAAAATTAATTGAAGAAGCCAAATTAGAAGATAAACCTTATGGCAGAACTGAGCAAGGCAAAAGCAGACGTATTGAAGCAGTAGAGCATGAACAAATAATGGCAATTCTGGAAAATGAAGTTATACCACAAACTTTTGAAGAGGTTTTGGATAGTACAGACAAAGATAAATGGATGGCAGCTATGAGAGATGAACTTAAATCATTTGAAGATACCAAAACATATGAATGTGTAAAGTATGATGGAGGGCAGAATGTCATAGGGAGTAAATGGCTTTATAAAATTAAGAGCAACCCAGATGGCAGTAAGAAATACAAGGCAAGACTAGTAGCTCGTGGATTCACTTTCGTAGAAAAAGGCGAGATTATGATGAAACCTACTCACCTATAGTAAAACTCACCAAAGATCGAAATTTTATTGGCCATGGCAAATGCTCAGAATTTAGAATTGCATCATATGGATGTTAAAACAGCCTTTTTAAATGCATCACTTGAGGAGGAGGCGTTTATGAGGCAAGCACCTGGTTTTGAGCAAGGGAAAAACATGATATGGAAATTAAATAGGGTGTTTATGGATTAAAGCAAATCACCAAGAGAATGGTACCTATGCATGAATCAATTCTTACAAGAACAGGGATTTGAGAAGTTGCAGAATGATGGGAACTTGTATAGATTCAAGCAAGAGGAAGAATATTGCATAATTGCATTATATGTGGACGATTGCATTATGGTAGCTAGCTCTATCAACATTCTAAATTTATGTAAGAATATTCTCAAGTCTCGGTTTCACATGTCGGACCTAGGTGAGCTAAAAGAAATTCCTAGGTATAGAGGTGATCGAAAATAGAGAACAAAAGTGGCTAAGGCTGCATCAAGAAAAACATGTACAGAATATGCTCAAAAGATTCAAGCTATCAGAAGCAAAGTCAGCAAAAATTCCAATGACACCTGGTCATAAATTAACCTATGTACAAGACTCAACTCAAGAAGACACCTGCAGAAATGGAAAACATTCCTTACAGGGCATTAATTGATGTTTACTATACTTGGCAAATAATACTCGACTGACATAGCTTATGCAAATCAATATCTTGAGTAGGAGAAATCATAATGCAACCAGAGAACATTGGAAGGTCATGAACGAGTTTTGAAATACCTCAAAGGCACTCAAGAGCATGGTATTTGTTTCAATTCAAAAATCTAATTATGAAATGCTATAGTGATGCATTGGGGAGGGACACCGCATACAAGGAGATCAACTTCGGGGTATGCAATATTTCTTGGAGGAGGGGTGATCTCTTGGAGATGTAAAAACAAGCTACAATTGCCATGAGCTCAAAGCGCAGAATATCATGATGCTTTGCACTAGTTGCCAAAGAGGTGGTTTGGTTAAGGAGATTGTTAAATGAATTGTAATCGGTGAGCAAATGGAGCCCTCGACATATGGACAGATAGCCGAGTACATAGCAATTGTGAAGAATCCCGCATCATGACAGTAACCAAACACATTGAATTGAGTATGCATTTCATACGAGATCTAGGCTGATAGGAAGATAATCTATATGAAGTATGTTGAAACAAACAGCAAAGTTGCGTACATTTTCACTAAGGCATTGCCAGAGAACAAATATGTATACTTTAAAGGTAAGTTGAATGTGACTAATCTACAGACTTATAAGTTGAAGGAGGAGTGATAAGATTTCAGCTTTATAAGTCAGAGTGATGCATACATGAGAAGCAGTGGCAGTGTATGTACCTAGGAAGTCAATAAGTAGATCATGATATAAGGAGACACATAAGTTGCAGAAGGATAGAAAAGTTAAGTTGCAGAAGATTGAAAAAGTTGTCATTTTTTTTGTCTGCTCATGAGAAGCAGTGGCAGTGAGCTGGACAAGTTACAATTATGTTCTTCTTGTTTAAAATGACTAGGGATGTACAAGTATTCTAAGGATTCAATGCTCAAACATCAAGATGCCTGCAGAGAATGATGGTTGAGAGGCAAACCTAGCCTAACCAAACTACAAGAAGAAAGAATAAAATCGAAACTATGGTCCAATGGTTCCAAGGCTTATTTACGATTGTATGCCTGTGGGATATTTCAAAAAAGTCATATTTCTTCAGTTATCCCTGTGGGA
This sequence comes from Isoetes taiwanensis, assembly GCA_021234155.1. NCBI lineage: Eukaryota > Viridiplantae > Streptophyta > Lycopodiopsida > Isoetales > Isoetaceae > Isoetes > Isoetes taiwanensis. The sequence continues at coordinate 75,035 of JAJEKV010000213.1, read as the reverse complement.
TATATCACGATATGAGCAGAGCTCAGATTAGCAGGAAATTTACAATCCTTAACCGCCGGAAAGATGGATACAAAGGTATCTTGAGCACACAGGAGTTGGGACGGCCGGGCACCAGACGAAGCCATCGTTTTACAGGAATTTTTCGTGTGCTACAAGCATGGTCTTCAATGCTCAATAAAGAGGAGTTGATTTACGTTTGTTTATTGGCTCAAAGGTTAATGGATTATTGACCTTGGGGATTTTAACTATATCACATGTATTACCTTACATTGTGTGATATAGAGTGATTGAAATCTAGTGAAGATTAGTGACCAAGATTTGGCTCTTCACTAGATCATGAATTGTATCTCTTATGTTTATATGATTAATAGACAAAAATCTTGCTAGGCACAGTACAAAGTTGTCAATTTCTGTGTTATATTCAACACATTCTTGTTTTAGTTCCTGTAACATGCTTACCACAAAACTTGCAATCCCACTCTCTATCGCCATTAGAATGCTTCACAATATTAAGGCAATACTTGTTCCACAACGGGGACTCCTTCCGGGGCATCGTGACGTATGCAACCTGCAAAAGAAGAACATAAATTCAGTTAGAAACTCTCATAAGTTTTAAATGTGGAAAGCTTTAAATTTTATACGAATAACCAGCATGGTGAACTATGATGAAATGACCATAAGATTTACTGTCATAAATCAGACTCATGTCTCATACTCCTATAAATCTAAATCTATGCTTCCTGCCTGCATACAGTCCCATAAGGCAGAATATTGATCTCCTATATTGAGCGTCCCAGCTTCGTTCTCTTATAACTTTCTCACAAAACATCAAACTAGCCCAAGTTGGGTGGTGGGCGCCTAGGCGGCGGCGCCAAAAGATGAAGACTGGTAACCTTCAAAGGTTTGGATGTGGCAGATAACTGTGTTCTCCAAAAAGCTCAAGGTCACATTGCTAAGTCGTATTGTTGTTCTTCACTTGCCCTTTATCTTTGAGGAGTATTTGGATGTGCGCTCTTATGCGTAGGTAGATTACTTCACTCGGTGGGTCTCTGTTTATCCGCTGAGATTTTATTTCTGTCTTTGCACTTATACTTGTATTTGACTCTTTATTGTCCTTGAACCAAAAAAATATAAAAATCCATCTATCTATCTATCTATCTATCTATCTATCTATCTATCTATCTATCTATCTATCTATCTATCTATCTATCTATCTATCTATCTATCTATCTATCTATCAATAATTATACACATTATTATCTATTGTTTAAATCTGGTTTCCCCGGTGAGTGAAAAACTTTTTGTATTTTTTTTTCGGTTGATTTCCTAATGTTTTAAAAATTTTAACAGCCGCCAAAAAATTTTAGTGTTCCAAAAATCGGGCTGTGCATTTTCCTATGGTTTGGAAATTCGCATTCCTGAGTTGTGCAGATCAAAAGTGTTCTGTTGTTAGTTTTCTGGAAGTTCTTCGGTATGACATGTGCATTGCTTATAATTTCTGTTGTTTGCATCAGACCTACATGAGGGGTCTGGCTTTAGAAGAAATTTTCTAAGGCACCTCCATTTTGAGATTTGTGTTCGACGATTGGGCTTAGATACCATGCCATCATCGATCCATTATTTATGTTTTAAATTCAATAGATTTAGGTTATTCGTTTTTAGGATTGCACAAGGATCTTGGCGACACTATAGGATCTGTACGTTCTTTTCGGACAAGCCCGGTTGCACTTTGTAGATGGAGCTGGGTTTTGTCATGGGCATAAGCAAGCTATTGGAATTTGGAAATGAATTTTACTTAAGGAGAGAATATACCATGAATATGGTCAGAGTACAATTATCTAGCGCCTCTCTCATTGGAAGTTTTACAAAGTCTTTTTCCTTCATATGCTTGAAATTAAATGATTCTTGCACCATCACTTTGTTAAAGATTAGATATCATGTCTCTTGCATATGTAATCTAATTTGTTTTCCTTAAGACAGTTTATGTTTGTGCATACTTCCACTAAACTTCAAGCTAAGCTCATCTATAGTGGCTCTACTTTAAAATCTAAAATTGATAGTTTGCACAATCTGAAAGTGCATGCAGCTAGTCACATATGACTCAAATAACCTGATACCTTTGTTTTCCGCATCTTACAGTAGCTTTTAATTTTTTAATATAGTTTTAGGAATTTCCAATTTATGGTTTATGAGCCATCAAATCAAGATTAAGTTTCAATCGTAGGACATCGTAGTGTAGAGCAAGTTATCGCATTGCCCTTATTTTGGAAGCCTTTCCACTTATTTCAGTGCGAATGCAAGTTTCAAGCTATTGACAATTTCATATCTTAGTTACATATGTTGCAATTACAGGATCGAGAGAGCTCACGAGAAGGAACAACAATATAACACGCGGTAATACTGGTTAGAAATTTTGTTTGCAATAAAATTAGCTTCGGAATGATAGATGGTCAAAGGGGTTAGCTCATCGAAGCTGTAGAATCCCTCTATATCTTCAATGCTAAGTGGTGAGACTATTTTTTATATTATTAATTTAGCAAATTCCCATAGGCCTACTTACTGGATAAATTGGCTATAGGTAATTGGAGCTTGAGCTCCTTTACACAAGCTTGAAGCTTGGGCTCATGTGTTTGAGTCCTTCTTACAAATGTTAGACATGTAATGAGAGTCTTGGTTCTCTCTTGGTGGTGAAATAAAAATTGTGCATTCTTTGACAATGTACTTGTTACTACTTGAATAAAGGAAAATTTTCACATTCTTGTCTATAAATTTGTAACATATATTTATGTCAATTTAAGCATCAACATATCCTTAGAATGCAACTAGATTTAATTTAAACTGCAACTCAATCCAGGCAACTAGATTTAATTTAAAATGCAACTAAATCCAGAATATGTTGCAAAAACATTTCTGACGAAAATGTTGACGCAGATTTTGTCGACTTTTTTGACGATTTTGCTGATAAAAAATCTGATGATTTTGGTGACGAACCTTGACATTTTTTTTGACGATTTTCTTGACGCTTAATCGTAAAAAAATTGACGATTTTTCTGACGAATTGTCTGACACTACATTACCAACTCTAGATGAACGCTCTTTGCGATGAATCCTTAGTGATAGAAACATAGGCAAGTGCATGCCTAAGGACTGCAAAAGATGCCCAAAATTTTCACGTTATTTGGAACACGAAGATACATAGTTTGACCATTGCATGAAATAGACTAGACTAGCAAATGGTATGCCTCACATGCTTTATTGCTCATGTTGCTCAATCTCATGGAAGCAGTGTAATGCTCTCATATTTTATGATATGATTGTTTATAAATATGACTTCATCTGTTTTTATACAGGCCAGTCTTAGGTGTTGCGACACAGCACACTTGCTCCAATAGCAGTGAACTGGTAAATTTTGCATTTTGCAAGCAACCTACCTTAGATGCCATTTCATGCAACTAGGATCTGCAGTGTAATAATACTTGGCATGTTGTACTACAAAAAGCATGGATAAATGTAATTGGTGCTATAAGCCTCCCCATGGAGAGATCACGAAGCAAAAGAGAGACAAGGTTTGGCTATAGCTATAGGTTCACCCGCGTTGTAGTTGGCTAAGTTGCTCGAGAACTACAGAAGGCTGGCTTGGCAAAGGACTTAAAATCCTTGTAGGTCTTCTTGTTCCAAATTAGAGTAATCAGATTAACCGAAAAATGGAAAGGATTCTTCTAAAGTTTCAGGTCCAATAAGTGCGTGATAAACACCCCTAGTATTGGTTATACCATTTCAGGCTAAAAAACTTGTTGTTCATGTATTATCCCTGGGATTGAGCCTGCTCTTCAGCTTTTCAAGAAATCATTATGGCTTGCAAAGGATATCATTTGTCTAGTGGAAGATATACGTTATGGAACTGATATTATGCTAAACACTTGGCTCAAGGAATATCACGAATTTGTGGATCTTAGTAAAGTAAGTTCACATTCTCTAGCTAAGAACTCAAAAATTCATGAAAATGATTTTCACGATTTCATCTGTGCAGTTAGTATTGCCTGTGATGTCCCCTACTTCCTCTACGATGAACACACCGTATCAGAAGGCGGAGCATTCCCCCTGTCAGCCAAACTGGCAGGGGCCATCCACCTGACACCACTCCCAGTGGAATGAGCCAGCAAGGGAAGAGTGGATGTGTCATTCACCCGTCTCCCTTCGGGTCGACCTATCTGCGGAAGCGTGAATAAACATGAGCACATAATACAATATAACAATACAATCACCTCGAAGGGTGAACACATCATGACATCATCAATACAACAACATCAAGGTGAACAATAACAGCAAAGGAAAATCCTACCCAGGGCTCAGACTCGAGGGGGTATGACTGACGGCTTGGGCCTCCAGAAGTCATTGCAGACAGAATTCATGGCAAATGGATTTGGCTGGCATAAGAACATGGCTTAGGGTAGTCCACTCCATCCGCCCCTCCCGTGCACACTTTGCAGAGTAGGTTGAAAAGTAGTGGGACCTGACCGTAGCCTACCGGGTGAATAGCCAGAGGGGCTACTACTACTGGGTTGCATCTCCCCAGCCCTGATGCGGCACGAGGAGAGTCACCTCGCCTCCAGAGGCATCCATGCCCATCAGGATCATCTGCTACACAGCTTTAGGCCTCTACCCCCCTTCCCAATACATGGAGGTCACAGAGTGAAATACATACAACATCACAGAACTGAAATAGAGAATAACATCAAATCTACCTACCTAAACATCTAGAGTTAGGGTCCTTTGTTAGGGCTTATGATCTCGGGATCTATCAGGCCTCTATGGCTGATCTAACATACTAAACCAGCTTATTGCCTAGCCAAAAGGTGGCTTTGCACAACAGAATGACTAGAAACCTGGTCCTTGACCTGATCCTGATTCTCGGAATGCGTCTATGCCTCTGATCTTGCTGAAGACGGCTGCTACTCAATGATCTGTTGTGCAAAGACGGCTTTGCAGAGCCGAACAATGCGAAATGGGGTCTTGGCTTGGCCGAAATGGCTCAAGAGAACCCTAAATGCGAGAAGGGAAAGGAGCCCTATGAAAACCCTAAAATGCAAGGAGAAGAAAGGTTTAGGGTTTAAGGGGAAAGCCCTTTTATAGAAACCCTTACGGTCAGGTTAGACATTGGCCAAATGGGATTTAGCCATTTGGCAATGGGGTCCATGGGGTTTATAATTGTGTATGTTTATTTAACATGCACAACATTCAATGTTGCCCCCTAGGTGCAACCCTTGCCCCCTAGGTGCAACCCTATACGTCCCTCAAGTACATGTCATTGATGACATGCACGTGTGACGTGGCAGTATAATATACGTATTCGGGTCGTATATTATGCTGGAACGTCACATTCTCCCCACCTTGACTTGATGTTGTCCTCAGCATCACGTGTCTCCCCACCTTGGAAACCTGCATATCCTGCAATCACATTCGATGTATATACAATTTTACAATATAATTACCTCAAGGTAACATTTTAATTTATCATAACACATCCTTGTTTAATATCATACTATGGTAAGGGAGTCTTTCACCCTCTTACTTTCACAAAATTTTATAGCTTACACCATTATTATTATTAACATAGTTCCAAAATTTCCTACTTAAGGTTCCACATCGTTTCCTTACAACACATCGTGACAAAATTATGTGTTGCAAGTCTTCGCAGTGTGACCTTCCTCCCGTAGACTCTCCTATTGGCCTGCAGGTCCAACACTACGCTAGCATACATTTAATTATTATAGATGTTGGTTGTTAGGGAACCACCCATTAATTACACTACATGAATGCAAGGCATATCTCCCAGCATAGGAAGATTATGTTTCTTCCATCGTGGCCGTGGAGACAGCGCCCTATCATGCGTAGGATGCCAACTCATGCCTACACCTTTAGTTGCCTTTGGCGTGGAGGATAGTGTCCTTCCCGTATTTGGGCGTGAAGGATAGGGTCCTCCCCGTAGTAGGCGTTGACCAAAGGTGCTTTCCTATCAATGCATGCCTGATGACCTCTTATCTCTCAAGGTCGTCTACTTCTGTGGGACGGAAGTAGACTTTTTAATCTACCTTCCACTCCCTATCGGGTCGGTGTCGACTACTTCGGTGACGAGCCGACCTTTGCATTGCTCCATGAGTTGTGGGTATTGCTTCTCAAGATCTATTTGTAGTGCCCACGTAGCGTCTTCCACTGCTAAGTGTCCCTTTTACTAGGTATTGGAGAATTGAGATCTTCTTGTCTTCTTATAGGATCTGACAAGAAGAATCTCTAGAACAATCTCAAGGTGATCGTCCATCATTTCCAGTAACTTTGGTGTCTCCAATACTTCCTCTGGATTAGGAGTGTGTCTCTTTACTTGGAAAACACTATGAATCTTCAAGTGTGCTGGCAGGTCCAACTTATAGGATTGGTTACCTATTCTTTTGGTTATCCTGTATGGTCCAGCCCACCTTGGAGCAAGCTTCTTGCAATTGTTGATGCAGAGCTTCAGCCAACTTTGTCCCCTAATCGCCGATGCTGTAATCGCCGATGCAGAGCTTGTCGCTATGCTCTTCTGCCGGCCTCTTGTTGCTAGAGGATATCTTCGTACTTCCTCCACCAACTGTTGCATGTCGGCTAGCATGCGTTAACGTCTTAAATAAACATTATATTCTTGGACCCCTGCATGATCCTGCTGGACTTATGCAATTATATTAATTACCTTACGGTAATATTTTTATATTAACATTATAGTAGTATTGGATATATTGCTTCCAATAGTATTATATTTAACTAACTGTTATATGATAACTTTACGACCTTTAAGATATGTCATCATACAATTATCGAGGCAATACTTATTTTGAAAAGTATTTTAATTATTTATCATATGGCTAGGGTTTATATCATCGGATCCAAGTGTTGAGCATGTGACTCTCGCTCGCTACTTGGTTGTTGATGTATCAACCTTACATGTATATACTTTATAGTTGCTATACTTATGGAAAGATAGACAAATTCTTGTTATATTTGTCAAGACCTTATGAAAGTTACTTAAATGCCTTTGGAAGGAATTACATCCTTGCGAAGGTTTAACTAAGATTTTATGTAATTATTATCTTACTTTGTCTCGATACTAAGATATCTACACCAGACAAAACTATCTATGCAGTTATTATGAACATATCATTTATCAACAAGACATTAAAGCTTATGATACATGCCCTCACGGAGTGATATCGATGCCACGCATAATAGTATACTTAGATTATATAATTTATGTAGTTATACGGGGTTCACAACCCTGAATAATTTAATTAAGAGCTAGGCTACTAGCTCATTCCTAGGTGTGAATGCTTTTCCCATCATGCATTCTATCTATACTTAGATACAAAGCCTCTCCCCACCTTAGTTGTCGCACCCGCTAAGGCTAGAATACATCTCCCCATTGAGCTGGTGTCGACTAATTTGGAGACGACTTGGCCGTTGTATTGCTTCCATTAATTCGCTCCCCCGCTTTGGTGAAATTGGCTATCGCGTCAGTCTTGCATGCTGAAGGACACATAGACATTAAGCATCTATCCATCTTACGCTCTATGTGCTTTGGATACTTGCGGAAGGAACTCTATTCTAAGCGTCTACTAATTTGATGGTGATTCAACCCCTAAGATGTAGGTAGGTTTAGTCCTAAGATTGAGCCCCCACTTTCTTCATAAGAAAGTGGTCCTACACCTCATTGTATCCTATCCCCTTAATTGATATTGTTATAACATCTCAGCTATTCTATCTACCTTAAGAGGCTATATGCTTCTTATCTAACACATTAATTTACTAGCCTTAGCTAACATATTTAATCATCTATGATGGATGCAGCCATCATGTTTAACATATCTATCCCTAAGCGATGAGTTATTGAATTATTTAGAACAATTCTAAATTGCAAGGTTTTATCATCATGACAATTCCTTTTGCCTCAAAAGACTATCCTATATTATAAAGTTTTAGTGTAAGTGTTGGATCCAGCCCTAGATCCAACGGCTCATATTCGATCTCACGACACGTGGCTTCATCTGATGATAAGGGAATAGGGTTCGCTTCTATCATGGGTGTGCCGGAAATACCTCGAAACTCAGAGCCCTAATCGAGGCTCTGCCTCAAGAGCCAAACCAAGCCTTCATTCTTCTGCTAGTAGCAGCAGGAGGATAGTCTTTTTTCGTGGCTTCAGCTTCATCCTATAAGATTCAAGTTTCCCAAAGCACTTAATCAGAGAAAAAGTTTTGTTTTGTAAGAAGATTTAGAATGGATTTGAGGTTATGGATATCCATGAGGGGTTGCTCAATGACTGACCGACGCTCAACATGGGACTGTCCTTCAGTGATTCCGATGCTCGCATTGGCCTAAAGAGCTGGTGCTTTGATCTTGAATCTAATGCAATGGCAGTGGTCATTTCACCTGAATAGAGTAGAGCTTAAAGAAACAAAGGGCTTTTTTTAGAGCTCTTGCAAAATGGGCAAAATAGTCAGATGTGTTCTACACAGGCCTGGCTCCTGCATCGCACTTCTATTTTTGTAAGCTGGCTTATGCATTTATGTATCGATTTTGTGGATACAATGCCAAATCTATTTCAGAGGGATGGAAATCAGGCAAGATGCTAGACTATTTGGGGTTCTGATATTTTGAATTTGGGGAGTGGCTTCAGGATGTCTACTTCCAAGAAATCGAACTACTGCAGGAAAGCTTACAGCGACAATGCAAAGCAACTCATGGCTGCATGAGCCAATATACTTAAGGTTCTTTGTGATGTTCAGTTGCTGTAGGAAATGACTTGGTACATATTTCACTCTGAGGATATATGTAAAGATTTGTGTGTAGGCTTTGTTTAAGGGTATGCTTGCTCATGCACTCTTTGTTTGGCTGATGTAGAATAAAATAGTTGTGCTTCAGTCTGTTGCTTAAGAAGCTAGGTTGTTGCCGGTTTAGCTAGAAAGCTTTTGCAGGTGTTGCTTTTGTTATTGACAGGATGTAGGGTACAGTCAATCAATCATTATATCTTCTGTGAGATGGATATGTTTTGCTTTTGCTTCATCTATTTCAGAGGCTGGTCTATATGATTATTCTTCCCTTTTTCCTATTTCTTTGTTCTGTGTTATTCTTTGTCCTTTTTTGTGTAGCTCTTCAATGCTTCCAATTTAGAGCCTTTTTCTCTACTGATTCGTTCTAACCCTTCTGCATGTTCATCTGCAGCTCCTGGATTTGCAGCTTCACACAGAGCTGTTGCAGTGGTTATGAATGCTCATGGGATTTGTATGCTTACTAAATGGGATGAGTTTAGGATTTTAGATTGCCTGGGTTGCTATTGCAAAGAGATTAGAGATGAGTGAGTGTTAATCATGTGCGAGGACTAATTTCTAAGTGAATATACAGGCTTTTAGAAGTAAGGTACTTTTAATTGCCGCATAGTCTCTCTCCACTCTGCATTGATTTCAATTCTTGCCCTGCAAAATTCTTGAATTTTGTTCTTCCTTTTGCAGGGGGCTTGCCATGGAGCACCAGTCTTTAACGCTTTAAAGACACTTTTAAAGCAGATTTTGGAATGTTTTAGAGTATTGTAAAATTTGATAGCCAATTTCCCAGGTAGCTATACTATATGATTGCTGGATCACAACCAATTCTCATTGTAGAAGGATCTAGAATGTGGCAGAAGGTTGCAGTCTATTTTCTATGCAGGATGACCTGGTGTTGATCAATCCCCAAGATTTGAGCACATCTCCCTCTGGATGGACAATAATGCATTAGGAATATAAATATAGAGGATGGCATGGCAAGAACGCTCAATCTGAATATGCAATAAATCAATTAAACCATACACTAAGGTTGTGACAGATGTGACATAGACACATTAAGGAAAAAGTGATAATGAAGGATCAAAAGGCTTTGGAAGCTTTATCCCTGAGATTTGCCTGATGCAGAAACATGTATCCTTCATAGAAAGATCTCTTTGAGCCCTTGAACTACATAACATAATACATTTTAGCACTGCCCAATATATTTAGCTACTTTCGAAATCTGAGTTGAACGTTATCACTACGTTCCAGAGGAATGAATGTTATGTGATGTTATTGTTATGTTTTGGAGTTTTTTGGCAGGCTTTTGTAATGTTATTGAATGTTTTAGATTTAATATGCATTTGCACTTTCTTTTTCAAGATTAGTATGTCAAATGAACTAGAGTTTGCATTTGTAGGTTTGAAGTATGCACATTAGTGCAATATACCAACATTCATTTAACAAGCCATAACAACAACTTACATCAGAGCAATATAATAACATTCAAATCGAACACATTATAATTATAATACGAACACACTATAATTATAATACGCATGCATATTAGAGCAGTAGAACACCATAATAAGCCATAGTAAACATCGACACCAAATGTAGTGAAGGTCTATCATCCTCTTCCTTCCCATTGTTGGCTTATTCGCTGTATTTAAGGTCATTATTGACACGTTCTTAACTTATGCCCAGCAACGCTGGGCACCGTTACTAATGTGATTAATGTGCTTCTTATTTTTAGATATACCTTTCATGTATTATTTAATTTTATATTCTAAATATCCCCCTTTCTTAGTTATTTACTCTCTTGGAATATTCCCATCAATTGAATTGATGTCATCATAACAAGTTGGCCGGACTTGTTAGATTACTTCTTTTCATTCGATTGGATTATTCCTTGGAGGTACTAGCTTTATACATGGTCAACAATTATCCTAGTAATGATTCCTTCTTAGCGACTCACCAAGTGGTTTCAATATGTTGGATGTCTGTTAACAATCATGTATAATTTTAGTTATTCCTATGCATTTCCTTCCCAATCGTTGACGCTTAGCTCAGCTTGGGGCAATCCCTTACTGAGAAAATCTGGAATGCCTTCCACTCCCATTATGGATGTCATCATCCATAAGCCTATCGTAGCTCTCCAATCTTGCTCGCATCTCATCCACTCGTTGCCTTCTTGTTTGTGACTCTGAGCTCCTCCTCGATGTAGAGGTTTCCCATTGCTGGTGGTTTTGATGGCGTAGTTGACCACTTGAAATCTTCTATGTTACTTCCCAAAAGCCGTGGTTTCGTTGAGAAACATCCTCCACGTTGAATTTTTCATCTTGGCGGCTAAAGGATGCCTCTGGATTCGATATTGTTGTGCCAACTCCATCCTTCGAGTCCTGTAGCATGTTGACAGACAAGTGTGTGAAGATGTTGCTCGCTTCACGCCTTCCAATTGTCCGGCATCTCTTTTCTTTGATCTGTTATACTGTGAGAGAGAGGGAATAACAAGGGGAAATACGCATGCATGCAAGTCATATAGCTTACACTATTATGATTACAAATACTATTAAAGCTATTAGGCTTGATGTCTCCCCTCAAGGTGCACACGTGCTCCATGGCATTGTTGTCGATGTTCCTCCTAGTGCGCTGGTGTTGAAGGTCTATATCCTCTTATTTGTACGTCAGCTCATGCTCTTTGATATGTTTGAGCTCTCCAATGTTTGTCGGCTGCGGCACAACTTGCTTCTGCTTCACATGCTAACTAAGGATGTGACGGTCGTTGATGCTTCGGCGTTCCGGTTTGCTTCTTAATCTTGTTCTTGGGCAATAACCCAGGGGATTCAGTATTCTTTGCAGTACGGGACATGTGCATGCAAGAAAGGGGGGTTTTTTTTACCATTCAGTATTTGTATACTTACCATTAGGGGGTTTTTTTGCCATTATCTGGGGCAAAATATATACTTTAGGGGTTAAATTAGCTTCCACAGATCAGTATACTAGGGATGTTTTTGGGCACACTTCGAACGCAGATGTCCATACCCTTTTATTACTAAGTGCATCCCCCGGGGGCAATAATTGCTTCTCCTTCACAATGTCTGAAGATCTTTGGAGGCGCCTCTTGAAGTTGTGCGCAATATCAGTTGCCTTTCGAATTGTCGATCCTTGGGTTTGCGAAGTTGCATGCGAGTTGGCGTAGCTTGGTGAGGTTTCTAGCTGATTCTTCGATTCTTTGGCTCGGTTCTCCATCGAGCTTCTCATCTTACCTGTTTGATCTCCTCGATTTGATGGCTTAGATGTTATCAAGTTCTACGGTGCTATGCTGCCTTCTAGTCTTGTGGTACCTTCTAGTTGCACTTGATCACGCTCCACAGTCTTGAACTTCATGTTGCATCTAAGGAGCTCGTGGAAGTACTAGCATTCCTTCATCTTCTGGTTTATGACCATTGTGCCTCAATACATGTGCCTCTTCCTGGCGAGTAAGTTGAAGTACTTTCTGCCCTAGACCTGCTCGTGTCCTTGAATAGCCCGGCTATTGTCTTGAACTGCCGAAGGTGCTTTGGTTGATGTCCTTTATCGTTAAGGTGTCGAATGCAGTGATGACTTTAAGGTGTGAAACTTCGTAAAGTTGCTATATTTTACCATTTTTTAAAATCTGGATTCGATGGTTTACTAGGATGCATACGCTAAAGAACTTCATAAAATCGCCAAAATTTGATAATATTGCATCCCAGTTATAGTAAATTCGCCAAATTAATAAACATTTTACAGTAAAAACCTCAATTTTATGGTAAAACATCCAATTCTACTAAATTCGTTTCTATAAAAATGTTGGAAAAATAGGAAACAATCGCCACCATTTCTATAGCTTAAAGCAGCTAGAGGATGATAAAGTCATCACTGGTCGAATGCTTCTATCTTGGGCGTTGAGGTCCCTCGTGTCGGAGATAAGTTGGGCTTCTTCTCTTCTAATTGTTGGTAGGAGTACTTGACGAAGCCATCACCTAGTTGTTGAATGAGCATAGGCATAACCCATTGTTGTGGCGCCTTTCTTGTGACGTCCCCTACTCGTATACGATGCCCGCACCGTATACAAACAGGAGTTCATCCCCCGCACCAGCTTCACACTGATACAGGGCCCTCCACGTGTCACTGTGATCATCTAGAATCCACAGTGGGAAGAGTGAAGGGGTCATTTACCCCGTCTTCCTCAGGGTCTACCTAGCTGCGGAAGCGTAAACATACATGTCAGTAACATAACATCATATATCCACCTCGAAGGGTGGTCCCTCAATCTGCATAGACAAAGATCAGTACAATACATAGGGGACATTCTACCCAAGGCTCAGACTCAAAGGGATGACTGACGGCTTGGGTCTCCAGAGTTCATTGCAGACAGAATTCATGGCAATGGATTTGGCTGGCATAAGAACATGGCTTAGGGTGGTCCACACCATCCGCCCCTCCTGTGCACACTTTGCAGAGTAGGTTGAAAAGTGTTGGGACCTGCCCAGAGTCTCGCCGGGGTGCATAGCCAAAGGGGCTATTCCCGGGTTACATCTCCCCCCCCCGATGGGGCGGTAGGGATCGCCCCCTCCGAGATCTACATGTTGACCCAAGGTGACTAGAGAGCCACTGCCCTTATTCGACTTAACCCACTGGAAGGTGAACTCCACCCCACGGGTGTCGAGCCCATGCCTTACCCACACTCAGTGGCAAGCCATTAGACCTAGTCACTCTGATCCCCGGTAGGCCTTACACACCAGAGGGATCGGGTCAAGGGTCAACACTAACCTCATTCTAAGCCGGTCGCCCCTTCACCCACAACCAGGTGGGGTTCTTGTACACAGGCCGAAATCTAGTAATGCACTAAGAGGGACTAACTAGGAGTATCATCTACTAAGCTTTAAGTCTCTACCCCCCTTCCCAATACAATGAGTTCACAGAATCCATCCGTCCATCATATCAACATAATAAACAATAAAGAACTAATCTATCTCATAGAGTTAGGTTCTTTAGTTAAGTCAATCTCGGGATCTACTTGGATGCTAGGGGTGATCTAATAGGCTAAACCTACTGATTCGAAGGCTGGAGTAAGGTTTATGCTATTTGATCGACCAAATACCGATCCCCCTGTTCGGCCCTCTTGATCCGGCGTCCATGTCCCCTGCTCGCTTTGGGATGCGGTCGGAGGAATGATCCCGACTAGTTTGGCGCCGCGGGCATATCGTGGGAGTTGGAATTGACTCCTCAGTCGCCAATCGAGGCTCGGAAGGTCTGTGGGTGAAAAGGGGACTGTTAGGGTTTAATGCCTTATGTAGGCTATCAGTTAGGTTTAGGGTTGTCCATGACCCTTGGTCTACCTTTAATGGGTTAAAGGTCTAAAGGTGCGCGCATTGCTAAGTGTGCGCACCATTGCAAGTTGCCCCTAGGGCGCCCTTGTTTGGGTATCTTGTCGGCGACATCGCCGACGGACGGGCGGTAATGCTGGCGGGCGCTTGATCGCGGATAATCGCCTTGAGACCGTATATCGTACTGGAACGTCACATTCTCCCCACCTTAAATTGATGATGTCCGCAGCATCATGTTCTCCCCACCTTGGGATCTTCTTGACCTGCAATCAACCTCATGCATACGATATACCTATTATTACATTTATACACTTAATAGAATTACCTTAAGGTAATATTTACAGGACATTATTGCACTACTAGTAACGGTGCCCAGCGTTGCTGGGCATATGTTGGCAATATAAGGTCAATGGGGCCTTTGCACTAAAATCAAGATCTTTCTTACTATCCATCTAGTCCTAGCGCAATATTAAGCTACTAAAATTGTACATATACATCCATTATAACTTCCACGAATTTAAACGGAACCCCTTCTAATCTAACTATTTTCACATCATAGTTGACACTTCCATATGGGCAACACTAAGTGTTGTTTCAAGTGATCAAGAATAATATAAGTTCTTAGGAATGGTGCCCAACATTGATGCGCAATGTTTGGGTTTGCATATGTTATTGTCCAATTTTGACAATAGGAGAATTGCATAGCAATGTTAGGCCAGTTTGTTTGGTATAACGATATTATATAGCTTGTGATCTAGAATGGAGGCATTTGTGAATTCAAGATGATTAGAGTGGTTCTTGTAAATGTCATTTCACTAAGTGATTATCTTGGGGGGTATATAGGTTGGTATG
This sequence comes from Isoetes taiwanensis, assembly GCA_021234155.1. Classification (NCBI taxonomy): domain Eukaryota; kingdom Viridiplantae; phylum Streptophyta; class Lycopodiopsida; order Isoetales; family Isoetaceae; genus Isoetes; species Isoetes taiwanensis. The sequence continues at coordinate 60,004 of JAJEKV010000213.1, read as the reverse complement.
ATAATGCTCTTATATTTTTGTTATTTTACCATGGAATTTTAACACCTTCAATGTATAATTTGGGTTTGCATTGGTCATACTCAAATAAAGAATTCTAAAAGTAAAATTAAGTGTATCAAGCTTCCAATAAGTAGATATAAAATAAGTGATGCAATAAGTCAATGTTCTATTCAAGAAAGTTGGGATGGTGCATCAATCAACATCTTTAGCCTGAACTAATCTGAAATGGCGTAACTTTGAAGTTCTAAAAAACCACTTGAGCTTCTACGAACATTATGATTTAACTTCTTTAATACTCATAAGGCTTGTGAAATGGATGCATCTTGTCCTTGCACATGTTACATTTGGATTTAGAATTTTTGTCTACGAATTTGAACAACCAGATCCACATTTGAGTCACATTAATGGGCATGGTGGTATTGCCTTGTAAGAATTAACACTGATTGAAGAAATAAAGAGTAGGATTCAAATACTATTAGGTGTTACAGTGGTGCAAAAACTAAAGTGCTCTTACCTAATCACCCATTTGTCATGCATTGCCCATAATCTTCGCTGCAACTATTCATTAATCAATTTCCATAGTTTGTGATGGCAGACCTACATTTTCACAAAAGATAGACCCATAGTCATAGACGATAATATCTATGGTGCTGCCACAGAAACCTGAAAGACACAAAAATATTTATTTAGTAAACGTGTGCCCAGCGTTGCCGGGCTAATGTCCTGGCATGTGTTTCTACTCGGCAAAATTAATTTTTTTTTTTTTTTGGGCGTGTGTTTTCTCTGGACTTAAATCTTCCAAGTTGAGGGGCACATTACTATACAAACTTAAATGTTTGAAGTTGAGGGGCACATTACTGGAATATTACAATGATAAGGAGTATCATAGCAACTTTATATCAATCTTCTAGGATTCATATCGCCATGTCATATTGAAGGCCACATAACACAAAATAGAAGAATCTAGCACATATATATAAGCAACTTCAACACATGCTAGATGATGCCATTATAAATATGCTAGATGATTCCATAACAAACGTACAAAAATGATGCATTACTAAGTTTGCATAAGAAATTCATAAGGTATGATGATGCTTCAAATAGCCATTAGCATATTTAAATACCTATTTACAACATTTTAAATGCCAAATCAATTTTCATGGTGATATTGAATAAAACAAAAATGCAATATTTGAATTCTTACTTCACTACATGGTGCTCATGGCATCTCTGGAAAAATATCCAAGTATGTATATCCACACTCTGTGGTGACACATGAACTGTAACCCATTATAAACCGTTTCTGATATTTTGTGATGACACATGAACCATAAGCTCATTATAAACCCTTCCAAACCCGATCTTCTTTTCAACAAAGCATGATGCATGATGTTGTAGAAAAGAAAAATGGATGGAATAGCCCTTTCGAAGTCGAGAACGAAGGGCAAATTGCACATCTCAGAGATACTCAAGCACTCATGCACAATTTACTTGGAGGAAAGATGTGCTTCTAATATTGAGAAAATATATATGGTATTTTAATGTAATCTTTGACTTGATGTTTAAGCCTGACTTAGCATCATGAGTAATTTGTCAAAGACGACTAAATGCAAGTATCATTACTCAGTTTTTTCTTAAGCCTTTGGCGAAGAGTGTGTGGCTTATCATTACTCAGTTTTTTCTTAAGCCTTTGGCGAAGAGTGTGTGGCTTCTACACGAGTTGGCATTTTTGTGCATCCAAATACCGGTACATTAGGTGGTGCTTTCGGAGTGACCCCTAATGCGAAAACGAAACCATCCGCTCAAAGTTAGAGTGGCTCAAACCGGAAGAAGCTAGGCGTCCTTTAGAGAGAGATTATTCGTAGAAATGGCAGAGGCAAGCACATTACCCCTTTGTATGGAGAAGAAAACCATACATTTCTTTTTCTTGAAGTTTGTGTTCACCATGAGAAGCTTCATCATCTTAGCATCATCCAAGCTCATCCAAGCTTTGAATATTAATATATGAAGAATGTAACTCTCAAGTAGCTTTCTTTATGCAACATTACATTTTCTCTGTCTTAAAACATTACTTTTGATGTAATGTAATCACCCTTAATCACCCTTAATCACCCTTAATGAGAATTACAGGAGAAGGTTGCATGTTTGCTACAACATATCTTATATAATAATGTTATTCAGTAAGTGTTGGACCCAGCCCTAATTTGGGCGGCCCAAATTTGATAAGTCAACGGAGGAGATGATGCCACGTCAGTTTCTTTGAGAACTTGGTTTTTTTTGGCTAGGGTTCATGAGGCGGCCCGGATCGATGTTTGAGCAGATACTTGGCTCTATGTGGTGATCGCCAAGATTTTTTTGGCCAAGTTTACTTCCGGATTCTTGATTATATACAGAAAAATTCTTGGCCATGTGATTTCCAAGTCTAACAGGGAATGCCTACATGGCGAATTTTTCCTAAGCCTATTAGGTTTCCTGGGCTGGCGGATAGGATTAGGAATGGATGACAGAAAAAATACCGCCGGATTTGCATATGACGGCTGTTGGAGACGCCAACTCCATGCCAACATAAAATGAGGTAACACGCCGGTTTGATGCTAAAAATCTGAAGCTTCTTCATTCTTGGTCGTATACGTAAATTTCGGCCGATTTGTGAGCAAAGGGCGACCGAGGCATTTAGGGTGATCCAAGACTTGGCTATGGCGCTATGGCTAAGATGACCCAGGTTTCTTCCGGCTGGGTTGCTATGGATCGAGCCAAGTCCGCTATGGCTTTTGCAACCGAAGTTTTGTGCAATGAGTTTTGTGCGCCTCTGTAGAGATGCATCGAACGCATGCATTTGCGGTGATGAGAAAAGGATCCATGCCCATTATATTCACATTGCACTAGAGTTTCTTACATCACCTATCCGGGCCGTTCCTTTTTGGAGTCGTTGCTTCACAAAGGGCCATAAACTAGAGTGGCTTGAAGAAGCTCCGTGAAGCAAGATAGATAGTTTCCCGCTTGGCATCATGACATTTTAGGTTGGTTTTAAATTAAGCTTTTATGTGTTTTCATATAATTTGGATGCTTTGAACCATGACAAGAATGTGGTTCAATGTAGCTAATCTACATGCGGATTAATATTCTACTTATTATTTTGTTGTTAGTCTCATGTGCATGGCTTTGCTTTGTTTGCGCCTTCGATTTCGAACCATACCGAAGCAACGTCCGAGTTGTGCGAGATGCACAAAATACATGCCACGATATCACACAGTCCGATAAAATTCTTTTTTTTTTTTTCTTTTAAGAATGGCCAGTCCTGATTATGCTCAATTCTTATTTCCAGTTCAACATCTCTTACATTCTACTATATGCTCAATCTAGCCTATAAATCCTTGGTCTGCGGGGTAGTTATAGTGCCTCTGTTAAGATGCATGTCCTTTGACAACCTCCTGCAACACTTTTTTATTCTTAGTGCCTTTCTAGAGATTTAATCATTGCCTAAGCAATTGAATCAACTGGAGTAAATGCCACATCTAATATGTATGATTCCTCTATCCGCTTTATAAGTTTTTGCATTCCGTTTTCTTTCCTTTACAAAATTTGTGGTGTACAAATTGTAGATGCGATACTTGGCCTCTTATACTAATTGCACATTATATATGTTGTGCTAAATTGGATAGGCATCATGTTTATTTACATTTGTAAAATTGTAATGCAACAGCTTAATTCAGAGAGGTATAGTTGCATTGTGCAAGGAACGCTTTGTCCAAAGAATAAGTATGCGAAATTCTATTGTGTAGGACAAATTGAAAATGAAACAACAAACCAGTAGTGGATATGGCTAACGATTGTGGAGCTTTTACTGATCAAAGTCAAAGCCCTAATATTACTTAGACTAACAAAATTTTAGCAAATTAACATCCCTCCAATTTTACGCATGGTCAAAGGTGAGATTTTTTTTTATTGCATGAGTTGCATTGTGTGTTCACCTTATTTTCCTCTATTAAAATTTCCAATTGTGCAATTGCGTGGTCCGGAACCGGAATGTATCAATACAAATAAGAGCAGCCGCGATGCAATCAAGCTCACGATGGATGCCGCAAGTGCAAAGGTAGGGGACTGGAAACTATTATAAATCAATGCTACTTGCTCGTGTGTCGACTCGTAGTAAGCCATTTTACAGATCCAACCAGCAAAGATTCTACAATGGTAGAAGATGTCTCCAAGGGTGTGCTCTTTAGAGAATAGCCAAGAATGCCCGCACGTGGGAGGTAAATTGAGATATAATCGGCTTCTAAAAGTCTACAAAGGATGATGGTTATACAAGCAAGTTAAGCCATAGACATAAATTCCTCGCATACAAAAAAGGCAACATGTGCAAAGAACATCACATCCATTCAATTATAAACCACCAAAGAAACCCATACCAAAGAAAGCTAGGTCTCCGGATATTTTCCTCATGGTTATTAAGTTCTTAAGTAATATCAAGAGAAGTTAATTTTTCGCCTACCTTTAAAGTCATTGCTACTCTTCAATCTTTGATTGTACAATCACAAGATAAAAATAAAATAACACTACCTTACAAAGGTCGTGGACTTCTATAATTAACCTTTGGTGTATAGTAGAGAAAATTCATTTCATTTGCTTAGCCGACCTACCATTAAATCATCAACGCATCATTTAATCGCAACCAACCACCCGGAAACCAATGGCTAATGGCAACACAATGCATATAAAAAAGAAGATGATTCACACATCGCTCAGAGTTAACATAAGGTAGAGGCTGCACCTTCTTCAGAAGCTTACACATAGGTTGCACCTTCTTAGGAAGCTTGCATTTCACGTGTTATATAAGTTCTTTAATATTATTCGTCTTATTATAACGCGAATAGTTCAAAACAAAGCTTTGTTTCCTAGAGATATTACACTAGGCCCACACTATCCACTAAGCCCATCTTTCATCTTTTGCAATGTTTTTTATTTAATTGGCAAAAGGCGTACCCACAAGTTTCATGTTTTATTTGCACACACAATTAATGAAGTCCAAGTATTTCAAATTGTAGCTTTAATCGAAGATTACAAGTACTTGCATTCTACAAGTTCCTAAAATGATCTAGGGGCCCAGAAGTTACTCTACAAGTTTTGAAAATGATCCAAGGGCCCAGAAGTTACTTTAACAAATGCACAAGTTTCTAACATTTACATGTTTCCAAATTACGCCCAGCAACGCTGGGCACCATTACTAGTTCAATATGACATCAAGAAAATATGCACCCGCACCACTGTCCCTCATTTCGTCCTTCGAACTTTGGAATATGCACATCCAATGTAGGCCTAAAAAAATCAAATCAGCTAGGCAATGTTAGACGAAGTACTTGCTGTAACAAATATATGTTGGATATTGCTCCAGATTTCTGAATCAAGATATTATGGAGTCAAGACCGCTGCTTGATTTGCAGGCCTCATAGCAACGTTTTTAATTTGCAATAATCTGTGTCTCGCATGCATCAATATTTGGGCCAAGCTCAACCATACGATCTATGGCATGCTGCCTTGTTCTTTAAAACCATAAGTTTACATGACCAAGCATTATTGTCCATATCAATATGTACTTGAGAGGAAGTATCAGCTAGAGAAGTAAATTTTGTTTCTGGAGGAAACTCATCCCTCTGAATATGTCTATGGAAACAATTATGAAAGGTGTTTCCTACATTCATGGATGATAGATGAGAAATACACAAATGGATTGCCATTGCATAAATGTCATATGTGTTATCCAAAAGTTTCAACTTAGGTTCACCAGAACTTGAAGGCGTTTCCTGCAAAATATAGAACATGATAAATGCCAGCGACCAACCAACACGTGCATAAGCACCATTAGACCATCACGATACACAATAGTAGCTGTTTTTGTTGAGTATGTGTGCTAAATAGCCAAGGAAACCAAACATCAGCACAATGCTATGGCATGCAATGCAGAGAACAATGTAATTGCATACAACAACTAAGTCTAGACCACCATGGGCCATCAAGAACAAACATGTATAGAGTTTTAAAAGAGGAACTTGATGCTGAGGTGTACGATTACCTTGCTCCTTCATGATCTCTGCAGACATAAAGCTTGAAACCATAATTGTTTTGAAGCTAAAACCTGTATTTGTGCAAACTGGTACAAAAGAGGCAGATTATGCAAAGATAATAAAAGAGAGAAAATAATTATGAAGCTAAGATATAGATATACATATACATGCAGAGATGGGGAAATGAACTTGCTTCTTAATTTGTGACATAGTGCATAAAAATATGGAACATAACCAACAACGGATTATGCATTTGATGAATATGACAAATTGTCAAGCAACCTGGGTAACTATAAGAAATTAGTAAAAGGCTGAAGACATTTATGAGAGGAAAAGGATCTGTTCTATACCTTTCTATGGCAATTATATCATCAGAAATAGGAGCCTGAGAACAGTATTTATGAAAGATCCACCAGCAAGGCATCTTTGCATCAAAGATTAGATGTCATTTCTACACAAAGGTGCAGCAGATCTTAGATCAGTGCATAAACATCAAAAAGCAAAAATAGAATGCTATAAACAGATATAAACATGAAAGGCATAAGAGTCTGAGGGATTAAAAGTTGCCCTTGAATACAGATTTTTTGGGAAGCATGCAATAATATTAAACAGGGCTGCAACAATAGAAATCCCAGCGTGTTTGCAACATCAAGAACAAATGTGACGTCCCCTACTCGTATACGGTGCACCCACCGTATACAAACAGGAGTTCTTCCCCCACACCAGCTCCATGCTGATACAGGGCCCTCCACATATCACTGCACCCGTAACGAGTCCCAGTGGGAAGAGTGAAGGTGTCATTCTACCCCGTCTCCCTCAGGGCCTACCTAGCTGCGGAAGCGTAAACATACATGTCAGTAGCACATACATCAACATCCTGTGACCATCTCGAAGGATGGTCCTCCTCATATCTGCATAGACAAAGATCAGCACATCACATAGGGGATCCTACCCAAGGCTCGGACTCAAAGGATGACCGGCCGGCTTGGGTCTCCGAGGATCGTTCTGCGGATTGAAATTCATGGCAATGGAGTTGGGCGGCATAAGAACATGGCATAGGGTTGTCCACTCCATCCGCCCCTCCCCATGCACACTTTGCGAGTAGGCTGAAAAGTGTCGGGGACTGACCGTAGCCAGCCCGGGATGCATAGCCGAAGGGCTATTCACGGGTCTCATCCTCCCGGTTCCGATGGGGCAGGTAGGGATCACTCCCTCCAGATCTACATGTTGACTCAAGGTGACTAGAGGCCCCTTTGCCGTATTCGACCGAACCCACCGGAAAGTGTACACCACTTCACGGGTGTCGAGCCCATGCCTTACCCGCACTCAGTGGTAAGCCATTGGACCTAGTCACAATGATCCCCGGTAGGCTTTACACACCAGGGGAATGCGTTCAGAGTCGAACATGAACCTCCTTCTTAGCCAATCCGCCCCTTCACCCACAACCCGGTGTGGCTCTTGTACCTGAGGCCGAATCTACAAAGGTGTGCTAGAGAGGCTACTCTAGGAGCATCAACTACAAGCTTTAGGGCCTCTACCCCCCTTCCCAATACAAGGAGTTCACAGAGATACATCATCCAAATACATCACAGAAGAACTAAAGAACTAGATCTAATCATAGGGTTAGGTTCTTTGGTTAGTGTCCGAGATCTACGATCTAGATAGGCTGCTATGGGCAATTTAATAGTCTAAACCCCTTTGATTCTATGACTAGAAGACGGTTTAAGCTATTAAATTGACCAAATACTGATCCTTGAGTGGCTCCTCCCGACCTGAGTTCAACCATCCTGGCTGAGTGAGCGGTTCTGGGAACCGATGGTGCAATTAAGCTTGGCGTCACGGGGAGGCGGTTTTGGCTCTGGGGCAGCCAAAACCGAGCTCTAAAAACCCTAAGGGCGAAAAACTAGCAAGCTAGGGTTTTCCTACCCTAAATAGACATGGGGTTTAGGCTAGGGTTTCCACTTACCCAATTTGGCATGTGGGATAATTGGAAAGGCCCCACTTGCCTTTAATGGCTAGGTGGCAAAATATGCCAACATGGAAAGGTGTGCCCTCATTAATGTGCACATGTGCACATTAATAATATATGAACACTCCTAGCAAGTTGCCCCTAGGGCTACTTACCCGGCTATCCGTTATGCATACGCGTCGGTCCGAGGGCGCGTGTCTGCAGCGTGGCAAAGATGCGATATCGCCCCGGGACCGTGATATCTTGTGCTGGAACGTCACATTCTCCCCACCTTGAAATGATGCTGTCCGCAGCATCGTGGGTCTCCCCACCTTGGGATCTTTCTAATCTGCAATCAACGTGATGCATACAATATAATAGTTATACCTTTACCAGGATTACCCTTAAGGTAATATTTTTTTTTAAAACATTATCACGTCATCATACTATGGAATACTTAACAATTCACAACATCATTAAACAAGGTATTCACTATCTTAAGTTAGACAAAATTTCAACATTTCATATCTATAATTATTGTCCGAGGTACTCTTCATTCCTTGCAACACATTCCAACAAAACTTGTGTTGCAAGTCTTAAATAACTTCGACCTCCTTGCCCTCCGGAGCTCTCTTGGCTGCAGTCGACACTACGTTAGTACCGTTTTTAATTATTTAATAAATTTTGGTTATATGGTGACCACCCCACCTATCTACATGAATGCATGGCTAATCTCCCGTAGGAAGAGGATGAATCTCCATAATGGTCGCGTGGAGACAGTAGCCTATATGCCTATATGCCGCTCATGCCTACACCTCTAGTTGCCCAACAGGAGGATATCCTTCTCGGGGGGGCGTGAAGGATGGATTCCTCCTATCAAAGCATATATGGGGCTAAAGGTGCTTTCCCTATCAATGCATTCCTTAATGACCTCTTTTCTCTCGAGGTCGTCTCCTTCCGTGGGACAGAAGTAGACTTTCTAATCTACCTTCCACTTTCCCCAAAGCGAAACGCGGTCATGCCTACATTGACATTACACCACGCCCTAGAGATCACCGTAGTGGTCTCATCATCGGTAACAACGCATGCGACCCATACTAAGCATAGGTTGCATGTGTAGATTAATCTATACAAGAATTAACCTACACAAATCGACATGCCTGAGCCGATTTCTTCGGAGATGACCTTGCCATCCCATTGCTCCATAAACTGTGGGTACTGCTTTACTAAATCCTTCTTAAGTACCCACGTCGCGTCTTCCACTGGCAAGTGTTTCCACTTGACCAAGTATTGGAGGAATTCCGACCTCCTTGTCTTCTTGAAAGCTTTATGAAGAATCATTTCTGGAACTATTTCCAGCTGCTCCTCCGTCATTTCCAACAACGTTGGAGTGTCCAAGACTTCGTCTGGATTTGGAGTATGCTTCTTCAACAAACTCACATGGAAGACCTTATGAATCTTTAGGTGTGCTGGCAATTCCAACTTGTAGGATTGATTACCTACTCTCTTGATTATTCTGAAGGGTCCAGCCCACCTTGGAGCAAGCTTCTTGCAATTGCCAATCCTGAGCTTCGCCTGCTTCACCTTTATCTTGAGCCATACATCATCTCCAACTTTGAACTCTCCGTATCAGACGATGCTTGTTTACGATGCTCTTCTCGACTTCTTCTTGCTGCTAGCAGATAACCTCGAACTTCTTCCACGAGCTGCTGCATATCGGCCAACATCTGCTGCGAAACTTCTACTTTTGACACGGGGTTGTGCCAAGTGTCTGGAGTTAGGCACTGATAGCCATAATTGATCATAAATGGCGACATTTGGGGCGATTCCCCTTTTGGTGCTATTGTATGCAAACTCCACCAAGTGAATAAATTCTTCCCACATACTTTGCTTATTCCGCACATAGTTTAAGTAGCATGTCTTCTAAGATCCCGTTGGTCCGCTTCCTGGTTCGCCATCCGTCTCGAGGATGATACGCGTGCTCATGGATAGCTTGGTCTGAATCGTCGCAAAGGGTCTTGCCAAAAGGCACTCATGAACCGGATCCCCATCGGAGATAATCTCCCTTGGCATGCCATGAAGCCTGAAGATCTCTTTGGTGAAGAGCTTTGCTGTATCCATAGCTGTATCTGTGGTCCTGCAAGGCACAAAATGTGCCATCTTCGACAACTTGTCGACCACTACCATCAAGGCATCCTTGCCTCTCACCGTTCTTGGGAGTCCCGTGATGAAGTCCATCTTGATTACCTCCCACTTAGCGTTTGGCACCGCTAATGGCTCTAATGCCCCGAATTGAAGCTGCTCCGCCTTCATCTCCGGCATAGCCGACATTCCTTGATGTAGCGAGCTATTTGCTTCTTCATTCCCGGCCAATAATAGCTGCTGCGCACTTTGAAATATGTTTTCATGAATCCCGCATGGCCAGCTATTGGGCTGTTGTGCGTGTCATGGAGGATCAACTTCCTTACACCCGATGATTCTGGCACGCGCACAACTTGTTCTTATGGTATAACAGGTTGCCTTCCTTCTTATAATGCTTGAAGGCCTCCCCTCTTTATCATTCTAGCCTCCTTAGAGAGGCTTGCCCATACTTCCCTGAAATCCACATCCGTTGGCAAGGACTCTTCAATCTTCCTACCAAAGTCGCTGGAGAGCGTCGAAATTGCATTGCAATGCACTCTAGTTGTCAGGGGATGCCTTGAAAGCGCATCTGCTACCACATTGAGCTTCCCCGGCTTGTAGACTATATCAAAGTCATATTCCTCGAGGAACTCCATCCATCTTCGCTGCCTCAGATTAAGGTGTGGTTGCGTGAATACATATTGGAGGCTCTGATGGTCGGTATCCAATTGGAACTTCCTTCCCAAGAGATAGTGTGACGTTCCAGCACAGTATACGCTCCCAGGACGTACATTGTACTGCCACGTCACGCGTACACGCCACCCCGATTGACGTGTACGCCAACGGATAGCCAGGTAAGTAGCCCTAGGGGGCAACTTGCTAGGAGTGTTCATATATTATTAATGTGCACATGTGCACATTAATGAGGGCACACCTTTCCATGTTGGCATATTTTGCCACCTAGCCACTAAAGGCAAGTGGGGCCTTTCCAATTATCCCACATGCCAAATTGGGTAATGGAAACCCTAGCCTAAACCCCATGTCTATTTAGGGTAGGGAAAACCCTAGCTTGCTAGTTTTCGTCCTTAGGGTTTTAGAGCTCAGGTTTTGGCTGCCCTGGAGCCAAAACCGCCTCCCGGGCAGCCTTAGCCAATTATGCCATCAGTTTCCCTGAATTCGATCAGCTCAGCAGGATGGTTGAACTCAGGTCAGGAGGAGCCACTCAAGGATCAGGTATTTGGTCAATTTAATAGCTTAAACCGTCTTCTAGTCATAGAATCAGTAGGTTTAGACTATTAAATTGCCCATAGTAGTTATCTAGATCTTAGATCTCGGACACTAACTAAAGAACCTAACTCTATGATTGGATCTAGTTCTTTAGTTCTTCTGTGATATATTTGGATGATGTATTTCTGTGAACTCCTTGTATTGGGAAGGGGGGTAGAGGCCCTAAAGCTTGTAGTTGATGCTCCTAGAGTAGCCTCTCTAGCACACTGTAGATTCGGCCTGTGTACAAGAGCCACACCGGGTTGTGGGTGAAGGGGCCAGACTGGCTAAAAAGGAGGTTCATGTCCTGACTCTTGAACGATCCCCCTGGTGTGTAAAGCCTACCGGGGATCATTGTGACTAGGTCTAATGGCTTACCACTGAGTGCGGGTAAGGCATGGGCTCGACACCCGTGAAGTGGTGTACACTTTCCAGTGGGTTCAGTCGAATACGGGCAGTGGCCCTCTAGTCACCTTGAGTTAGCATGCAGATCTCCGGAGGGAGTGATCCCTACCTGCCCCATCGGAACTGGGAGGATGAGACCCAGGAATAGCCCCTTCGGCTATGCATCCGGCGGGCTACAGTCAGGTCCCAACACTTTTCAGCCTACTCTGCAAAGTGTGCACAGGAGGGGCGGATGGAGTGGACAACCCTATGCCATGTTCTTATGCCCAAAATCCATTGCCCCAATTCGCATGCGCCAACTCACGGAGACCCAAGCCGTCGGTCATCCTTTGAGTCTCGAGCCTTGGGTAGGATCCCCTATGTGATGTGTTTGATCTTTGTCTATGCAGATATGAGGGGACCATCCTTCGAGATGGTCACAGGATGTTGATGTATGTGCTACTGACATGTATGTTTACGCTTCCGCAGCTAGGTAGGCCCTGAGGGAGACGGGGTAGAATGACACCTTCACTCTCCCCACTGAGACTCGTTACGGGTGCAGTGATATGTGGAGGGCCCTGTATCAGCATGGAGCTGGTGTGGGGGAAGAACTCCTGTTTGTATACGGTGAGTGCACCGTATACGAGTAGGGGACGCCACCGCGATGGTATCGAGCAATGTTCTTGGAGACCAAGAGCAAAGCACTGACCATGTTCCCAGTAGTACTAACTTGATAGGATCCTCAAGCCTCGAAAAGTGGGAAAAATTTTTCTCACCTTTGTAGTTATGCTAAGCTAGTAACAATTAAGTGAATTGGAATTTAACAAGATTAAAAAGAACGAGCCAAAATTTTCCAAGTGAGGTGGTCTCATCACTCGCCGCGTCGTCAAAAACTAACTTTTTGTTTTTGAAGCGAGGCGCAAAGCTATGAGACATCGAGCCAAGAACACCAAAACATGATGAATTTGAGATAAATAATGTGGTAAGGCTAATTCTAAGGTAGGAATTAGTTAGAATAGCATGTTTTAATTACCTAAAACCCTAGAAATGTATGAGATTCATTTCCGCGCCCGGGTCGCAAAACTAAACATTAGTATTGGAACGAGGCTAAGTCGTGGAGACCAATAGGTAGAAAAAGTCTGAAATAAGTATAAGTTTTAGATAAATTGGTGCCTTAGCATGTTAAACAGAGCAACTTGAGTTTTGACCTAAAATTCCCCAAGCTATAAATAGATGTAGAACCCACTCATTTTTTCGTCCAAGCCCTAGAAATCCGCTCTTCCCAACTTAGGGCGATCTTTTCGGCTTTTTATCCGATTGACGATCCGTAAAACATGGCCCGAACCAAACAGACCAAGAAGGAAGCGCCGCCAGCTGAAACCACCAGCCCATCGAGGCGTAGATCATTCGAAGATGCTTCGTGAGAGGCTCGCAAAGAGGGGGTCGCTTACGGACGAAGAGGAAGACACCTCCTCAGGTTGATCGATGTCTTCAACCAGCCAGTGGAGGAGGACGAGGCCACATCACCAACTCCATGGACCCGAAGAGACGAGGGAGGTGTACGAAGAAATAGAGCGGGAGATCCAGCAGCAGGAACAAGCGACCATTCGACGCGACCCACGGAAATCCTCGAAAGGGGATGAGCGGTGGCAGTGTCCGGAGCCACCGGAGGTAGCAGACCTAGAAGATTCATCGTGAAGTACGAATCTGGCCTTAAGAGAAGGGAAGACAAAAAGAGGAAAAGGGAGGAAGAGGAACAAAAGGCAAAGCAGAAGAAAAGAAGAAAAAGAAAGGGAAGTTCGGTAAGTCGGCATAAGGAGAACGAAGGATCGCCCGTAGAGGAAGAGGCCAAACCCAAATATTATCATTAAGGAGCTGCAACCCGACGAACCCCAAAACCCTTCCGACGACTTTTCCGATGAAGACTTCAACCCTAACGCCGCAGGTGGAAGCTCTTCCAAGCACCCAGCGACGAAAGGGGAAGTACCGAGAAGCCAAACTGACCAACCCCACCAAGACCAAGTCGCGAAGCCCCCTCAATACCCGGCATGGGATAGAAAGAAGAAACCACCTGCGCCCGGAAGCCCACGTCACCGACAGGTGAAGATTTATGAGAGGAAGATGAGAGAGCACGAGGCCTACATGAAGAAATGGGAGGCCTATAACAAATATTATGAGGAAAAATGGGTTAAGTTCATCGAGGGAGGGCACCAACGGCAAAGAAAACCCTAAGGCCGCCACCACCGGCCCAAGGTTCCCAAGCCGCCACCCGAAGAAAGCGGATAGGAAGGAGGTGGAGAGAAGAGCGTTAAGGAGATTAGACACTTCCAACAAGAAGCCGGTCTCCTAATCCCCCGTGCCCCCTTCGCCGGTTGGTGGCGTGGAAGTTATGTGCCTATAGAACGTGACTTTAGAGTCACGCACGAGGGTCACCGGGCAATGCAAGAGGCGGTTGAGGCAAAGATAGTGCAACATTTTGAAGATTCAACAGCCTGCACTATCCACTTAGCCAGCGGTAACCTTAATGCGACAAGACATGAGTCTTATGACCGCATTAAGGAGAACGCCTTAGAAACTTTTTTTGTTGTAAATAATTAAAAATTTTGTAATATAGAGCAATTTTGTGTACCTTGATGACATAAACTTGAGTAATTAGAGCAAATTAATAAGTTTTAGCTTTTATTTCAGTGAAATAGGACATTTGGGAGCCGAGAGACATGATGTCTCACAGCTTCAGCGCCTCATCGAAAAACAAAAGTTAGGATTGAAGCGAGGCTAAGCCGTGAGACCTCGCCAAACTTGACCAAAACAGCTCCAAATTGACCAAATAAGGGGTCGATTCTGCCTAATTTGGTGAGCCCATCACCCTTACACCATTAGTTTACCCAAATTGGACACCTTTAATCGAAATGGGACTGATGTCTCACATTTCAGCCCTAAAAAAAACAAAAAGTTAGGATTGAAGCGAGGCTTAAGCCGTGAGACCTCTTACCAATTCTTCACCAGACTTGTTAAAGTCACCTTCAACCTACTGCATAGCATCTTTTAGGTAACCTAGCCTTGTTCAAGCATCTCCTATAGTCCTCAAACTCCTATTTTGACCTCAGATAGGCTAGAATTACCCAACCCTAGGAAATTTTCAAGTCATCCAAAAATTAGGGTTTTCCCCTTTTCTATAAATAGCCCCCTCACTTCTCGGAAAAGCACCCTACAAATCTGCTCCCCGCCCTTCTAGCCGATTTCCTAACTCCCTGAGGGCAGCTTTTGCAACCATTTGTTACCTTCTTCTGCAATTAATCAATGGCAACCGATTTCGGAGATGGTACAGCGCCATGCTGCCATCTTTCTTGGTCGACGTCGACCAAATCTTCCAGATTTTCAGGAAGGAGGTAGACGTCCAAGCAACCTTGCACGCGACCCCAGCTTATAGTAGAGTCTTGACTGAGTTCCAAGCTAGGGTAGAACCAGCGCTAGTGCAACTCCCTCCTTGTATAGGATATTTTGTTCCTAGAGACAGTCCACTGCTAGGTAAAGATTGTAGCGATGTCCCTAACATCGCCAAATACCTCACAAACAAAGCGACCGCACACCGAGCCAATGGTCCTAATCACAGCGGGACCAAGTACTTCTCTTTCAACACTGCCCTGGCAATCTTTCTCACCCACCGTGCCGAGAACATTGTGGGGGAAACCTCTATTCCCCCCATGGACGTGGATCCATTAGCCGTAGCAGCTCAGAACAACGGCTCCTCACACAGTATGAACAGGAGCAGGAAGGGAAGGAAGAAGACTCGGATGAACAGGAATCCGAGGAGGAGGAAGACGATGTTGAGCTCGACCAGCAGAGAGGAGCAGCAACAAGCAGGCGGGAGTGGCAAGACAAAGAAGCCGGCAGACTCTCCAGTCGCGCCACCCCTCGGAGTTAGGCATCACAAGCCTGGCTCCCATTATCGTCGAAGGTGAGGAGTTTCTACCCTGAAATTTACATTCAAAACCTCCCGAGTGCGGGGAAAGGAATACCGACCTGAAGAGTTGCTGCACCAACTCCTCAAGAACAGACTTGGGCGACTTCATCGTCAGAGAGAGTCCCGACTTCCCCCTCCAAGTAAGGAAGCCGACAATTTACATCGGAGAGTTTACCTCCGACATCCAAGCCTACAAACAACATCGTGGCATCATGGAGGCGCATTAAGGCGAGAACAAGCTACCGACGGGAGGAAGAGTTCCTTGCTCTCGAGGAACAGATGGGGATCCGTTATGCGACCTCAAACATCCTAACGGCAAGCTCGTCCCGCAAACACCTCCCCGATAGGACAGGGCGACCGACCTCGGGAGGCTTCGAACAACAATGACTACAGGGGAGCTCACCACGGTGGAGGTTGATGATTTGGAAGCGGACACCGAAATGGATACCGAGTAGCGAGGACCCATCTCGCAAACGACGAAGTCATTACGCTATTACCGCCATTGCCGATGGATGGAAGAATAAGCGGTTATCCACCGCAAGTTCACCCCGAGGCGAGGAAGGAGTAGCGTTGCGACAGCACTCGTGATTCGCCGGCATGCCGCGGCTACCCCTTAACACCGAGTATGCAATCCTGGTGAAAAAGAGCGGTAGCACTCGGCGTCTTCGACTTAAGCCATACCTTCTGGTGGCTGAGGCAAGGCTGCCGGATGGCGGCTTACACCTCCCACCCCGAGAATAGAAGATTTAGCAAGAGCGTTACAGGTGGATCTCCAGCCAATGTCCTTAGGAACTTGGGCCATTCGGTGGGAACAGCCCAAGTGAAAAGTTCTTGGAGGATAATCCATCTTACCGCATCAACAGAAGTGATTAGCGGTGGTTGCAAAGTTCTTGTATTAGTGTAATATAAAATATAAATATAACATTCTCTTGCACTATAAATGTTTTGTTGATACATTTTGTGTCCCCTCAACCATGCCAACAAACATAAATAATGCAAGAAAGCAAGGAAAACTAACCATGTAGATATGAACCACTTGTGTATGCAAAATAGAGGCCCGGAAGCGCAGGAGAACGACAACTGCGGAACTTTACTGGGGAACAGAGCCCGCCCAGCCACGCCTCAGCAAGAAACCTGCTTGAAGAATTTGGACAAATGACCCCGGAAGAAGAAATATCGCAAATGAGGACGGACCTCGGCGGATAAAGGCTTTGCTAAGCCGCACGCTGTGAGCAGGTTCGGTGGTAACGCCAACTCAAGCCGCAAGCATCAGCTCGGAGAATGTGTAGACAAGAAGAGGAGCAAGAGAGGAAGGTCCCCTTGTTCGGGACTCCTCCACTCAAATTCGATTCGACTGGACTCGAGGAAGAAGAAGAGCGTAACCAAGTCCGAAAGCGCACGAAAGGCGAGGAACCACCCGGAGGGACGACAAAGGGACACAAGAACCTCGACTACCGGAAAGAAAGTAGACTCGTGATTGGGAAATGTTTGGAAGGCCAGGAAGCTCGAGCAATTCTCAAAGAGAACAGTCGCATGGAAGCAGAGGTTGGCTTGACGAGATGAGCGAATCGGCAATGCCTATGGTATGAAGGATAAGGATAAAGGCGTGGGGGGCAACAAATAACCCGGGGAGCAAAGACGCATTTGGTGGAAGGGCTATGCCAAGGCTCATGGCTTAAGCGGGGATGCTTGCGTTCAAGAAGTTTGCTAAAGCCTTCAAAAGCCATTATGTCCCAAGAGAGCACAAGTCCAAGATGATGCAGCGGTTCTACAGTTGCAAAGAAGGCAACAAGTCGCAAGACAGAAATACACAGAGGGAATTTATGAGGCTAAGGTCAGATGTGCCAAAGTTAGGTGAGAAGCATGCGAAAAAGCTACATTGAAGGTCCGAATGAGGAGATCCGCAAGCTTGTAAGGGCAATAAACCCTAGAACGGTATCCAAGGCGAGTCCAAGGCAATAAGCTTGCAAGGGACAGGACCTCCGAATAGCGAGGCGAGGCAACAAATGTATTACTAAGATAAAGGCAAGGCAGCGGCGGTTTCAGCCCGAGAACAAAATGTAGCGGGAGCGACTAGAGCCCCATATATAGTGGCAATCAAGGGAAACAAAGAGGAGAAGAAGCGTGTGTCCTTCAAAGACAAACAGGAAGGGTCAAACTACTCCAAAGCAGTGCGATCCTTTCTGCAGGCCATGCCCAAGGAAAAGAGACAGGAGTGCATAGAAAAGCAGCTTTGCTTCAGGTGTTTCCAGCCAGGCCATAGGACAGCAAACTGCCCATATGTCATGAGTGCAGCGCTAGCAGAGTTGGGAGATTGGGACACTCTGTCTGACGACGACGGCGAGGAGGCCCGCGACTACATTCTGGGTGAGGTCATATCTTTGCCGCAATAGATCTGAGCAAGCAGAGAGCCAATATAAAGTAATTTCCACAGTGGGAAAGGCCAAGGCCAAGTCATTTATAGTCCTAATAGATTCGGGAAGTAGCCATAACTTTGCATCTCCCAGAATGGTTCAAATGTTGAAGTTGAAACCATTAAAGTCAAAGCCAAGGCCCGTTGTCTTAGCAAGTGGAGCAGTAAGGCAGACGGCAGGTAAAAGAATCAACTTTGACATCGACTTGCCGGGGATTAAGATCCAGATGGGGGCGGAGGTAATGAGCATCGGCAAATATGACTTGATAATAGGTATGGAGTACCTTGGACCAGCAGGGGCCATTATTGATTGTGGAAAGCGGAAGGTGACCTTCCCAACAACAATTCGGCAAGATCATTGAGATAACAGTAAAGAAGTTGTCCCCATCATGCGATGTATGTCTTCTAAACTACTGCTCAAGTGCATCAAGAGTGAGCGGGTAGCATACATCTTCAAGCTTGAGATTAGTGAGCCGGAATTGAAGGAAGCAAAGAAGACAAGATGCTCAGCAAGTTGCCGAGGGCAAATAGCTAAGTTGATCACGAGTTCCACGATCTCTTTCCGGATGAGATCAAGCAGCTCCCTCCTTATAGGAGTCGAAAGCAGATAGCACTCGAACCGGAACAAAACCGACAAACAAGGCTCCATATAGAATGACAACGCAGAGTTGCCGAGCTAAAGAAGCGCCAGGAGCTGCTCGACCTAGGTTTCATTAGACCTAGTGTCTCGCCCGCTTGGAAGCGCCCATTCTTTTGTCAAGAAGAAGGATGGATCTTTGAGAATGTGCATAGACTATAGACAGTTGAATAAGCACACCATTAAGAACAAGTATGCGCTTCCAAGATCGGGACGACTTGATGGATCAAACTTCAAGGAGCAAAGACCTTCTCCAAAATCGACTTAAGGTCGGTATCATCGATACGGGATAAAGGAGGAGGATATCCACAAGACCGCTTCGTGGGCGGTATGGGCATTATGAGTTCACAGTGATGCCTTTTAAACATCAAATGCCCCCCCAACGCTCATGAGGCTCATGAACGATATCTTCGAGGAGTTCCCGACACCTTTGTGATTGTTTTCTTTGATGACATTTTGGTGTATAGCAGATCCCTTGAAGAGCACGTTCTGCAACACTTGAGAAGGGTGCTAGAGAAGTTGAGGAGGCACCGGTTATGCGCCAAGTTGTCGGGTGCCACCGCCTAAATGTAGAAGGTGGAATACCTTGGTCATGTGATCTCGGCGGGGAGGCATCTCGGCGGACCCGCCAAGATTGAAGCAATGATTCGATTAAGCTAGAAGAATGTGCACGAGGTCAGAAGTTTTCTGGTCTAGCGGTACTACAGAAGTTCGTGAAGAACTTTTGCTAAGATAGCAGCCCCGCTAACGAACTACGACGAGGGCAGAGAAGGTGAAAGATTGCAGAGCATTGGCACAAGAAAGCCCAAAAGGGATTTGAATTGTTGAAGGAAGCTTTAACAACAGCCCCCGCCTTAACCTCGACCCGGGACCGGGAGAAAGATAAGCTTTGTAGCAACGGATGCGAAGATAGCTACAGTGCTTATGCAAGAAGAGCGCGGTGGTAGCGTATGATTCCGTGAAGATGAACGACGCCGAGACGCCGCTACCCAACGCGACGATCAGGAATTGCTTGCGCTTGTCGTATGCTAAGAATATGGAGGCACTACCTCTTGGGAAGGAAGTTCCAATTGATACCCACCATCGAGCCTCCAATATGTATTCACGCAACCACACCTCAATCCGAGGCGTACGGAGATGGATGGAGTTCCTCGAGGAATACGACTTTGATATAGTCTACAAGCCGGGGAAACTCAATGTGGTAGCAGATCGCTTTCAAGGCATCCCGACAACTAGAGTGCATTGGTAGCGCAATTTTGGCGCTCTCCAAATGACTTTGGTAAGAGGATTGAAGAGTCCTTGCCAACGGATGTGGATTCCGGGGAAGTATGGGCAAGCCTCTCTAAGGAGGCTAGAACGAGATAAAGAGCTGGGAGGCCTTCAAGCATTATAAGAAGGAAGGCAACCTGTTATACCATAAGAACAAGTTGTGCGTGCGAATCATCAGGTGTAAGGAAGTTGATCCTCCATGACACGCGACAACAGCCCAATAGCTGGCATGCGGGATTCATGAAAACATATTTCAAAGTCTTGCGGCAACTATTATTGGCCGTGAATGAAGAAGCAAATAGCTCGCTACATCAAGGAATGTCGGCTATGCCCGGTGACGGCCCGTGAGCAGCAATTCGAGGGCATTAGAGCCATTAGCAGTGCCAAATGCTAAGTGGGAGGTAATCAGCATGGATTTCATCACAGGGACTCCCAAGAACGGCCGAGAGGCAAGGATGCCTTGATGGTAGTGGTCGACAAGTTGTCAAAGATGGCACATTTTGTGCCTTGCGGGACCACGATACTGACTATGGATACAAAGAAAGCTCTTCACCAAAGAGATCTTCGGGCTTCATGGCATGCCAAGGAGATTATCTCCGTGAGATCCGAAGTTCATGAGTGCCTTTTGGCAAGACCTTTTGCGACAATTCAGACCAAGCTATCCATGAGCACGGGCGTATCATCCTCGACGGATGGCCGACGGAGCGGACCAACGGGATCTTAGAAGACATGCTCACGAAACTATGTCCGGAATAAGCAAAGTATGTGGGAAGAATTTATTCACTTGGTGGAGTTTGCATACAATAGCACCAAGCGGGAATCGTCCCAAATGTCGCCCATTTATGATCAATTATGGCTATCGGTTTAACTCCGCACACTTGGGCACAACCCCGTGTCAAAAGTAGAAGTTTCGCAGAGATGTTGGCCGATATCGCGCAGCTCGTGGAAGAGGTTCGAGGGTATCTCGCTAGCAGCAAGAAGTCGACAAAAGAGCATCGCCGATAAGCATCGAATCGGTAAGAGAGTTCAAAGTTGGAGATGATGTATGGCTCAAGATAAAGGTGAAGCAGGCGGCTCAGATTGGCAATTGCAAGAAGCTTGCTCCAAGGTGGGGGTGGACCCTTCGGAATAATCAAGAGAGTAGGTAATCAATCCTACAAGTTAGAATTGCCGCACACCTAAAGATTCATAAGGTCTTCCACGTGAGTTTGTTGAAGAAGCATACCCAAATCCGCATTTTAAGTTTTGGACACTCCAACGTTGTTGGAAATGACGGAGGAGCAGCTGGAAATAGTTCCGGCAAATGATTCTTGATAAAGCTTTCAAGAAGACAAGGAGGTCGGAGTTCCTCCAATACTTGGTCAAGTGGAAACACTTGCCGCTGGAAGACATACGTGGGTACTTAAGAAGGATTTGGTAAAGCAAAGACCCACGGTTTATGGAGCAATGGGACGGCAAGGTCATCTCCTAAGAAATCGCCTCGAGGCATGTCGATTTCGCGTAGGTTAATTCTTGTATAGATTAATCCACGCATGCAACTTATGCTTGGTATGGGGTCGCATGCGCCGTTATCGATGATGAGACCACTACGGTGATCTCTAGGGCGTGGTGTAATGTCAATGTAGGCATGACCGCTTTCGCTTTGGGCGAAAGTGGAAGGTAGATTAGAAAGTCTACTGGTCCCACGAAGGAGACGGCCTCGAGAGAAAAGAGGTCATTAAGGAATGCATTGATAGGGAAAGCACCTTTAGCCCCATATATGCTTTGATAGGAGGAATCCATCCTTCACGCCCCACGCCGAAGGATATCCTCCACGTTGGGCAACTAGAGGTGTAGGCATGAGCGCATATAGGCATATAGGCGCCTGTCTCCCGCCATTATGGAAGATTCATCCTCTTCCCTCGCCGGAGATTAGCCATGCATTCATGTAGATAGGTGGGTGGTCACCATATAACCAAAATTTATTAAACAATTAAAACGGTACTTAACGTAGTGTCGACTCATGCAGTGCCGGAGAGCGCCTCCTGAGGGCAAGGAGGTCGAAGTCACGAAGACTTGCAACACAAGTTTTGTTGGAATGTGTTGCAAGGAATGAAGAGTACCTCGGACAGTAATTATAGATATGAAATGCTGAAATTTTGTCTAACTTAACATAGTGAATAACTTGTTAATGGTGTTATGAATTGATAAGTATTCCATAATATAATAACGTAATAATGTTCTAAAAGTAATTACCTTAGAGTAATCGCGATAAATGTATAAAGATTATATTGTAGGTATCACGCTGATTGCGTGTTGCAGGTTAGAAGATCCCAAGGTGGGGAGACCCGATGTCGCCGGGACAAAGATCATTTCAAGGTGGGGAGAATGTGACGTTCGGCCGCGATATACGCCCCCCGGGATTTACATTGTACTTGCCACGCCACGTACGACACCCCCGATTGACGGTAACGCCAACGGATAGCCAGGTAAAGTAGCCCTAGGGGGCAACTTGCTAGAGTGTTCATATATTATTAATGTGCACATGTGCACATTAATGAGGGCACACCTTTCCATGTTGGCATATTTTGCCACCTAGCCACTAAAGGCAAGTGGGGCCTTTCCAATTATCCCACATGCCAAATTGGGTAATTGGAAACCCTAGCCTAAACCCCCATGTCTATTTAGGGGTAGGAAAACCCCAGCTTGCTAGTTTTTAGCCCTTAGGGTTTTAGAGCTCGGTTTTGGCTGCCCCAGAGCCAAAACCGCCTCCCAGACGAGCCTGCCGAATTATGCCATCGGTTTCCCCTGAATTCGATCAGCTTTCAGCCAGGATGGTTGAACTTCGAGTCGAGGAGCCACTCAAGGATCAGGTAGTTTGGTCAATTTAATAGCTTAAACCGTCTTCTAGTCATAGAATCAGTAGGTTTAGACTATTAAATTGCCCATAGTAGTTATCTAGATCTTAGATCTCGGACACTAACTAAAGAACCTAACTCTATGATTGGATCTAGTTCTTTAGTTCTTCTGTGATATATTTGGATGATGTATTTACGTGAACTCCTTTGTATTGGGAAGGGGGTAGAGGCCCTAAAGCTTGTAGTTGATGCTCCTAGAGTAGCCTCTCTAGCACAATCACCGTAGATTCGCCTGTGGCCAAGAGCCACACCTGGTTGTGGGTGAAGGGGCCGACCAAGCTAAAAAGGAGGTTCATGTCCCGACTCTTGAACGATCCCCCGGGTGTGTAAAGCCTACCGGGGATCATTGTGACTAGGTCTAATGGCTTACCACCGAAAAGGGTAAGGGCATGGGCTCGACAATCCGTGAAGTGGTGTACACTTTCCGGTGGGTTCACACACGGGCAAAGGGCCCTCTAGTCACCTTGAGTTAGCATGCATCTCCTGAGGGAGTGATCCCCACCGCCCCATCTGAACTCGGGAGGATGAGACCCAGAATAGCCCCTTCGGCTATGCATCCCGCTGGCTACTGATCGTCCCAACACTTTTCAGCCTACTCACGCAAAGTGTGCGAGGGAGGGGCGGATGGAGTGGACAACCCTATGCCATGTTCTTATGCCAGCCAAATCCATTGCCATGAATTCATGCCCGGCGAACTCACTCGAGACCCAAGCCGCCACCATCCTTTGAGTCTGAGCCTTGGGTAGGATCCTATGTGATGTGTCGCGATCTTTGTCTATGCAGATATGAGGGGACCATCCTTCGAGATGGTCACAGATGTTGATGTATGTGTACTACGACATGTATGTTTACGCTCCGCCAGCTAGGTAGGCCCCGAGGGAGACGGGGGTAGAATGACACCTTCACTCTCCCACTCGAGACTCGCACGGGCGCAAAGATATGTGGAGGGCCCCAGACATCAGATGGAGCTGGTGTGGGGAAGAACTCCTGTTTGTATACGGTGAGTGCACCGTGATACGGTAGGGGACGCCACAAGAATGTGACGTTCCGGCCTGATACGCCCCCGTGGCGTACATTGTAATGCCACGCCACGCCGCATTACCGCCACCCGATTGGCGGTAATGCCAACGGATAGCCAGTAAGTAGCCCTAGGGGGCAACTTGCTAGAGTGTTCATATATTATTAATGTGCACATGTGCACATTAATGAGGGCACACCTTTCCATGTTGGCATATTTTGCCACCTAGCCACTAAAGGCAAGTGGGGCCTTTCCAATTATCCCACATGCCAAATTGGGTAATTGGAAACCCTAGCCTAAACCCCCATGTCTATTTAGGGTAGGAAAACCCTAGCTTGCTAGTTTTTCGGCCCTTAGGGTTTTAGAGCTCAGTTTTGGCTGCCCAGAGCCAAAAACGCCTCCCCGTCCGCCTGCCAATTGCGCCATCGGTTTCCTCTTGGATTAATAGCAGCACAGATGGTTGAACTCGTGTCGAGGAGCCACTCAAGGATCAGAGTTTGGTCAATTTAATAGCTTAAACCGCCTTCTAGTCATAGAATCAAGAGGGTTTAGACTATTAAATTGCCCATAGTAGTTATCTAGATCTTAGATCTCGGACACTAACTAAAGAACCTAACTCTATGATTGGATCTAGTTCTTTAGTTCTTCTGTGATATATTTGGATGATGTATTTCTGTGAACTCCTTGTATTGGGAAGGGGGGTAGAGGCCCTAAAGCTTGTAGTTGATGCTCCTAGAGTAGCCTCTCTAGCACAATCGTAGATTCTACCCTGTACAAGAGCCACACCGTTGTGGGTGAAGGGGCCAGACTGGCTAAAAAGGAGGTTCATGTCCTGACTCTTGAACGATCCCCCTGGTGTGTAAAGCCTACCGGGGATCATTGTGACTAGGTCTAATGGCTTACCACTGAGTGCGGGTAAGGCATGGGCTCGACACCCGTGAAGTGGTGTACACTTTCCAGTGGGTTCAGATCGAATACTGAGGCAAAGGCCCTCTAGTCACCTTGAGTTAGCATGCGATCTCCTGAGGGAGTGATCCCTACCGCCCCATCGAACCGGGAGGATGAGACCCAGAATAGCCCCCTTCGGCTATGCATCCCGTGGCTACGGTCAGTCCCAACACTTTTCAGCCTACTCTGCAAAGTGTGCACAGGAGGGGCGGATGGAGTGGACAACCCTATGCCATGTTCTTATGCCAGCCAAATCCATTGCCATGAATTCATGCTCCTAACGAACTCGAGACCCAAGCCGCCGGGCATCCTTTGAGTCCGAGCCTTGGGTAGGATCCCCATGTGATGTGCTGATCTTTGTCTATGCAGATATGAGGGGACCATCCTTCGAGATGGTCACGGATGTTGATGTATGTGCTACCGACATGTATGTTTACGCTTCCTCGCAGCCTAGGTAGGCCCCGAGGGAGACGGGGGTAGAATGACACCTTCACTCTCCCCACCGAGACTCGCACGGGTGCAAAGGATATGTGGAGGGCCCTCAGACGCGATGGAGCTGGTGTGGGGAAGAACTCCTTGTATACGGTGAGTGCACCGTGATACGAGTAGGGGACGCCACAAGGTATCGAGCAATGTTCTTGGAGACCAAGAGCAAAGCACCGACCATGTTCCCAGAGTACTAACTTGATAGGATCCTCAAGCCTCGAAAAGTGGGAAAAATTTTTCTCCCTTTGTAGTTATGCTAAGCTAGTAACAATTAAGGAATTGGAATTTAACAAGATTAAAAAGAACGAGCCAAAATTTTCCAGTGAGGTGGTCTCACAAATGCGCCCGTCAAACAAAACTAACTTTTTGTTTTGAAGCGAGGCGCAAGCTATGAGACATCGAGCCAAGAACACCAAAACATGATGAATTTGAGATAAATAATGTGGTAAGGCTAATTCTAAGGTAGGAATTAGTTAGAATAGCATGTTTTAATTACCTAAAACCCTAGAATGTATGATATCTCATGTACCGCTACCGGTCGCAAAACTAAACATTAGTATTGGAACGAGGCGCAAGCTGTGAGACCAATAGGTAGAAAAAGTCTGAAATAAGTATAAGTTTTAGATAAATTGGTGCCTTAGCATGTTAAACAGAGCAACTTGAGTTTTGACCTAAAATTCCCCAAGCTATAAATAGATGTAGAACCCACTCATTTTTTTTCGCCCAAGCCCTAGAAATCCGCTTCTCCCCAACTTAGGCGATCTTTCTACGCTTTTATCCGATTGACGATCCGTAAAACATGGCCCGAACCAAACAGACCAAGAAGGAAAGCGCCGCCTGCGAAACCACCAGTCCAATCGAGGCAGATCATTCGGAAGATGCTTCGTGAGAGGCTCGCAAGAGGGGGTCGCTCGCCTTCGACGAAGAGGAAGACACCTCCGATTTGATCGATGTCTTCAACCAAATAGTGGAGGAGGACGAGGCCACATCACCAAACTCCATGGACGAAGAGACGAGGGAGGTGTACGAAAGAAATAGAGCGGAGATCCAGCAGAAGGAACAAGCAGACTATCTGTGACGCACCCACGGAAATCCTCGAAAGCAGATGAGCAGTGACAGTCCGGAGCCGCCGGAGGTAGCAGACCTTAGAAGATTCATCAGAAGTACGAAATGGCAGTAAGAGAAGGGAAGACAAAAAGAGGAAAAGGGAGGAAGAGGAACAAAAGGCAGCAGAAGAAAAGAAGAAAAAGAAAGGGAAGTTCGTGGCCGGCATAAGGAGAACGAAGGACTCGCTCACGAGGAAGAGGCCAAACCCAAATATTATCATTAAGGAGCCGCAACCCGACGAACCCCCAAACCCTTCCGACGACTTCTCGATGAAGACTTCAACCCTAACGCCGCAGGTGGAAGCTCTTCCAAGCACCCAGCGACGAAAGCAGAAGTACCGAGCAGCAAGACCGAAAGCAACCCCACCAAGACCAAGTGCGTAAGCCCCCCCAATACCCGCATGGGATAGAAAGAAGTAACCACGACCTGCCCGAAGCCTACGCCACCGGCTGTGGTGAAGATTTATGAGAGGAAGATGAGAGAGCACGAGGCCTACATGAAGAAATGGGAGGCCTATAACAAATATTATGAGGAAAACAGGTTAAGTTCATCGAGGGAGGGCGACCAACGGCAAAGAAACCTAAAGGCCGCCACCACCGAAGCCTGTTGGTTCCCAAGCCGCCACCCAGAAGAAAGCGGATAGGAAGGAGGTGGAGAGAAGAGCGCTAAGGGAGATTAGACACTTCCAAATAAGCAGCTTCGGGTCTCCTAATCCCCGCGGCCCCTTCGCTTCTAAGGTGCGTAAGTTATGCAGCCTATAGAACAGACTTTAGAGTCACGTGACGAGGGCGCCGGCCGGCAATGCAAGAGGCGGCCGAGGCAAAGATAGTGCAACATTTTGAAGATTCAACAGCCTGCACTATCCACGCCAGCGGTAACCTTAATGCGACAAGACATGAGTCTTATGACCGCATTAAGGGAGAACGCCTTTAGAAACTTTTGTTGTAAATAATTAAAAATTTTGTAATATAGAGCAATTTTGTGTACCTTGATGACATAAACTTGAGTAATTAGAGCAAATTAATAAGTTTTAGCTTTTATTTCAAAGGAAATAGACATTTGGGAGCCGAGAGACATGATGTTCACACCGCTACCGTCGCGAAAAACAAAAAGTTAGGATTGAAGCGAGGCGCAAAGTCGTGAGACCTCGCCCAAACTTGACCAAAACAGCCCAAATTGACCAAATAAGGGGTCGATTCTCGCCTAATTTGGTGAGCCCATCACCCTTACACCATTAGTTTACCCAAATTGACACCTTTAATCGAAATGGGACTGATGTTCACACCGCGCCTCGTCACAAAACAAAAAAAGTTAGGATTGAAGCGAGGCTAAGTCGTGAGACCTCTTACCAATTCTTCACCAGACTTGTTAAAGTCACCTTCAACCCATCGCAGATAGCATCTTTTAGGTAACCTAGCCTTGTTCAAGCATCTCCTATAGTCCTCAAACTCCTATTTTGACCTCGATAGGCTAGAATTACCCAACCCTAGGAAATTTTCAAGTCATCCAAAAATTAGGGTTTTCCCTTTCTATAAATAGACCCCCACTTCTCACAAGCACCCTACAAAACCTGCCCCCCGCCTTTCTAGCCGATTTCCTAACTCCCCGAGGCGCCTTGCAACCATTTGTTACCTTCTTCTCGCAATTAATCAATGGCAACTTCTCGATTTCCAGAGATGGTACAGCCACAAATGTCATGCCGGGTCGACGCCGACCAAATCTTCCAGATTTTCAGAAGGAGGTAGACGCCCAAGCAACCTTGCACGCCACCCCCAAATTTATAGTAGAGTCTTGACCGAAGTTCCAAGCTAGGGTAGAACCAGCGCTAGTGCAACTCCCTCCTTGTATAGGATATTTTGTTCCTAGACAGCCCTCGCAGGGCAAAGATTAGACGATGTCCCAACATCGCCAAATACCTCACAAACAAAGCGCACCGCACACCTCGAGCCAATGGTCCTAACTGGCCAACAGACCAAGTACTTCTTTCAACACCGCCTCGCAATCTTTTCTCACCCACCGCGTCGAGAACATTGTGGGGAAACCTCTATTCCCCCCATGGACGGGATCCATTAGCCGTGAGCAGCAGAACAACGCCCCTCACACAAGATGAACAGGAGCAGAAGGAAGGAAGAAGACTCTGGATGAACAGAACTGAGGAGGAGGAAGACGATGTTGAGCTCGACCCAGCAGAGGAGCAATGACAAGCGAGCGGGAGTGGCAAGACTTCGAAGAAGCCGGCAGACTCTCGTGAGTCGCTTACCCCCCAAGTTAGGCATCACAAGCCCGCTCCCATTATCGCCGAAGGTGAGGAGTTTCTACCCCGAAGCGACATTCAAAACCTCCCCGAGTGCGTGGAAAGGGAATACCGACCAAGAGTTGCCGCACCAACTCCGGCGAATCGTAACTTGACGACTTCATCGTCCCGAGGAGAGTCCGACTTCCCTCCAAGTAAGGGAAGCCGACACTTACACGAGAGTTTACCTCCCACATCCAAGCCTACAAAGAACATCGTGCATCATGGAGGCGCATAAGGCCGAGAACAAGCTACCGACGGAGGAAGAGTTCCTTGCTCTCCAGAACAGATGGGGATCCGCTATGCGACCTCAAACATCCTAATCCAAGCTCGCCCCGCAAAGACCTCCCCCGGATAGGACAGCGAATTCGACCTCGTGAGGGCTTCAAAGAATCCAATGACTACGTGGAGCTCACCACGGTGGAGGTTGATGATTTCGAAGCGCATACCGAGCTGGATACCGAAAGTAGCCGAGACCCATCTCGCAACGACAAAGTCATTACGCCATTACCCGCCATTGCCGATGGATGGAAGAATAGCGGCATCCACCGCAAGTTCACCCCCAGAGGCGAGGGAAGGAGTATCGCTGCTGATTGCACTCTCGATTCGCCGGCATGCACGGCTACCCCTTAACACCGAAGTATGCAATCCTCGTGAAAAGAGCGGTAGCACTCGACGCCTTCGACTTCGGGCCATACCTTACAAAGGGCAGTAAGACTGCCGCTGATGACAGCCTACACCTCCCACCGCAGAATAGAAGATTTAGCAAGAGCATTACAGGTGGATCTCCAGCCAATGTTCTTAGGAACTTGGGCCATTCAAAGGGGAAAGCCCAAGTGAAAAGTTCTTGGAGGATAATCCATCTTACCCAAGATCAAATGTAAGTGATTAGCAAGAGTTGCAAGTTCTTGTATTAGTGTAATATAAAATATAAATATAACATTCTTTTGCACTATAAATGTTTTGTTGATACATTTTGTGTCCCCTCAACCATGCCAACAAACATAAATAATGCAAGAAAGCAAGGAAAACTAACCATGTAGATATGAACCACTTGTGTATGCAGCTAGAGGCCCGAAAGCGCAGAGAACGATTAACCCTGGAACTTACAGGGGAACAGAGTCCGCCCAGTGCCACGCCCGCAAGGAACCCGCTTGAAGAGTTTGGACAAATGACCCTAAGAAGAAATATCGCAAATGAGGACGGACCTCGAACGATAAAGGCTTTGCTAGCCGCACGCTGTGAGCAGGTTCGGTGGGTAACGCCAACCGCCGCAAGCATCAGCCTCGAGAACAAGTAGAGACAAGAAGAGGAGCAAGAGAGGAAGGTCCCCAGCCTTGACCCTCCGACTAAGCTCGATTCGTGACCGACTCGGGAGGAAGAAGAAGAGCGTAACCAAGTCCGGAAAGGCATCTAAAGGCGAGGAACCACCCTGAGGGACGACAAAGGGACACAAGAACCTCCGACTACCGTAAGAAAGTAGACTCGCGTGATTGGGAAATGTTTGAAGGCCAGAAGCTCGAGCAATTCTCAGCGAGAACAGCGTCGCATGGAAGCAGAGGCTTGGCTTGACGAGATGAGCGAATACGGCAATGCCTATGGTATGAAGGATAAGGATAAAGGCAGGGTGGCAACAAATAACCCGGCGGGAGCAAAGACGCATTTGGTGGAAGGGCTATGCCAAGGCTCATGGCTTAAGCAGGATGCTTGCGTGTTCAAGAAGTTTGCTAAAGCCTTCAAGCCATTATGTCCCAAGAGAGCACAAGTCCAAAGATGATGCAAAGAGCTTCTACAAAGTTGCAAAGAAGGCAACAAGTCAAGATGTAAATACACAGAGGAATTTATGAGGCTAAGGTCAGATGTGCCAAAGTTAGGTGAGAAGCATGCAAAGGAAAGCTACATTGAAGGTCCGAATGAGGAGATCCGCAGTTTGTAAGGGCAATAAACCCAAGAACGGTATCGGAAGCGAGTCCAAGGCAATAAGCTTGCAAGGAACAGGACCTCGTATTAGCGGGCGAGAGGCAACAAGATTACCAAGATAAAGGCAAGGCAAAGAAAAAGCTTTAGCCCGAGAACAAATTTCCAGACCAGCTTAGAGCCCCATATAGTGGCAATCAAGGGAAACAAAGGGAGAAGAAGCAGTGTCCTTCAAAGACAAACAGAAGGGTCAAACTACTCCAAAGCAAAGGCGATCCTTTCGCAGCCATGCCCAAGGAAAAGAGACAGAGTGCATAGAAAAGCAAAATTTTGCTTCGTGTGTTTCCACCAGCCATAGGACAAAGAACCCGCCCATATGTCATGAGTGCAAAATAGCAGAGTTGGGAGATTGGGACACTTTTGACCCGACGACGACGGGCGAGGAGGCCCGCTGACTACATCTGTGGTGAGTGTCATATCTTTGCCGCAATAGATACAGAGCAAGCAGAGAGAGCCAAGATAAAGTAATTTCCACAAAGGGGAAAGGCCAAGGCCAAGTCATTTATAGTCCTAATAGATTCGAAGTAGCCATAACTTTGCATCTCCCGCAATGGTTCAAATGTTGAAGTTGAAACCATTAAAGTCAAAGCCAAGGCCCGCTGTCTTAGCAAGTGGAGCAAGAAGGCGCATCTGCAGTAAAAGAATCAACTTTGACATCGACTTGCCGGGATTAAGATCCGATGGGGGCGGAGGTAATGAGCATCGGCAAATATGACTTGATAATAGGTATGGAGTACCTTGGACCAGCAGGGCCATTATTGATTGTGGAAAGCTTAAGGTGACCTTCCCAACACCCGACGGCAAGATCATTGAGATAACAGTAAAAGAAGTTGTCCCCATCATGCAAAGCATATGTCTTCTAAACTACTGCTCAAGTGCATCAAGAGTGAGCACGTAGCATACATCTTCAAGCTTGAGATTAGTGAGCCGGAATTGGAAGGAAGCAAAGAAGACAAGATGCTCGCCAAGTTGCCGAGGCAAATAGCTAAGTTGATCACGGAGTTCCACGATCTCTTTCCGTGATGAGATCAAGCAGCCCCCTCCTTATAGGGGAGTCGAAAGCAGATAGCACTCGAACCGAACAAAACCGACAAGCAAGGCTCCATATAGAATGACAACGCAGAGTTGTCTGAGCTAAAGAAGCAAGCTAGGAGTCGCCGACCTAGGTTTCATTAGACCTAGTGTCTCGGCCGCTTGGAGCCCATTCTTTTGTCAAGAAGAAGGATGGATCTTTGAGAATGTGCATAGACTATAGACAGCTGAATAAGCACACCATTAAGAACAAGTATGCGCCCAAGATCGACGACTTTGATGGATCAGCTTCAAGGAGCAAAGATCTTCCCAAAATCGACTTAAGGTCGCTATCATCGATACCTGATAAAGGAGGAGGATATCCACAAGACCGCCTTCGACGCTTTTGTATGGGCATTATGAGTTCACAAAGATGCCTTCGGCTTATCAAATGCCCCCAACGCTCATGAGGCTCATGAACGATATCTTCGGGAGTTCCCGACACCTTTGTGATTGTTTTCTTTGATGACATTTTGGTGTATAGCAGATCCCTTGAAGAGCACGCGGCAACACTTGAGAAGGGTGCTAGAGAAGTTGAGGAGGCACCGCTTGTACGCCAAGTTGTCGGCGCCACCGCAAATGCAGAAGGTGGAATACCTTTGGTCATGTGATCTCGGCAGAAGGCATCCTCGACGGACCCCGCCAAGATTGAAGCAAAGATTCAAAGGCCGGGCAAGAATGTGCACGAGGTCAGAAGTTTTCTGGCCTAGCAGTATGGTACTACAGAAGTTCGTGAAGAACTTTGCTAAGATAGCAGCCCCAAGCAATGCACTGACGAGGGCGAGAAGGTGAAAGATTGGGTAGAGCATTGGCACAAGAAAGCCCAAAAGGGATTTGAATTGTTGAAGGAAGCTTTAACAACAGCCCCAGCCTTTAACCCCTCCGACCCGAGAAAGATAAGCTTGTAGCAACGGATGCGAGTAAGATAGCTACAAAAAAGCTTTATGCAAGAAGAGCGTGGTAGCGTATGATTCCGTGAAGATGAACGACGCCGAGACGCCGCCACCCAA
The DNA here is from genome assembly GCA_021234155.1 of Isoetes taiwanensis. NCBI lineage: Eukaryota > Viridiplantae > Streptophyta > Lycopodiopsida > Isoetales > Isoetaceae > Isoetes > Isoetes taiwanensis. The sequence goes on along the minus strand of JAJEKV010000213.1, from coordinate 27,130 downwards.
CGCACGATCAGAATTGCTTGCGCTTGTCGTGGCATTAAGAATATGGAGGCACTACCTCTTGGGAAGGAAGTTCCAATTGATACCCACCATCGAGCCTCCAATATGTATTCACGCAACCACACCTCAACTGAGGCAGCGGAGATGGATGGAGTTCCTCGAGGAATACGACTTTGATATAGTCTACAAGCCGTGGAAACTCAATGTGGTAGCAGATGCGCCAAGGCATCCCCGACAACTAGAGTGCATTGTAACGCACTTCGACGCCTCCAAATACTTTGGTAAGAGGATTGAAGAGTCCTTGCCAACGGATGTGGATTTCAGTGGAAGTATGGGCAAGCCTCTCTAAAGGAGGCTAGAACAGATAAAGAGCTGAGGCCTTCAAGCATTATAAGAAGGAAGGCAACCTGTTATACCATAAGAACAAGTTGTGCGCATCTCAATCATCAGTGTAAGGAAGTTGATCCTCCATGACACGCACAAATGTTCCCAATAGCCGGGCCATGCGATTCATGAAAACATATTTCAAAGCGCGCAGCAGCCTATTATTGGCCAGAAATGAAGAAGCAAATAGCTCGCTACATCAAGGAATGTCACTTATGCCGCCAGACGGCGGCGTAGCAGCTTCAATTCTGTGGGCATTAGAGCCATTAGCAGTGCAAATGCTAAGTGGGAGGTAATCAGATGGATTTCATCACAGACTCCTAAGAACAACCGAGAGGCAAGGATGCCTTGATGGTAGTGGTCGATTGTTGTCAAAGATGGCACATTTTGTGCCTTGCAGACCACGATACAGCTATGGATACAAAGAAAGCTCTTCACCAAAGAGATCTTCGTGCTTCATGGCATGCCAAGGGAGATTATCTCCCATGCAGATCCGGTTCATGAGTGCCTTTTGGCAAGACCTCTTTGGCACGATTCGCACTGCTATCCATGAGCACGGGCGATCATCCTCGACGGATGGCCGACGAGCTTTTAACCAACAGATCTTAGAAGACATGCTACTAAACTATGTCCGAATAAGCAAAGTATGTGGGAAGAATTTATTCACTTGGTGGAGTTTGCATACAATAGCACCAAGCAGAATCGTCCCAAATGTCGCCATTTATGATCAATTATGGCTATCGCTGTTTAACTCCGCATTAATTTGGCACAACCCCGTCAAAAGTAGAAGTTTCAGCAGATGTTGGCCGATATGCAAAGAGCTCGGGAAGAGGTTCGAGGGTATCCGCTAGCAGCAAGAAGTCGATTAAAAGAGCATCGCCGATAAGCATCGAACGGTAAGAGAGTTCAAAGTTGGAGATGATGTATGGCTCAAGATAAAGGTGAAGCAGCGGCTCAGATTGGCAATTGCAAGAAGCTTGCTCCAAGGTGGGCTGGACCCTTCGTAATAATCAAGAGAGTAGGTAATCAATCCTACAAGTTAGAATTGCCAAAGACACCTAAAGATTCATAAGGTCTTCCACGCGAGTTTGTTGAAGAAGCATACCCAAATCCGCATCGTTTGGACACTCCAACGCTGTTGGAAATGACTCGAGGAGCAGCCGGAAATAGTTCCGCAAATGATTCTTGATAAAGCTTTCAAGAAGACAAGGAGGTCGGAGTTCCTCCAATACTTGGTCAAGTGGAAACACTTGCCGCTGGAAGACGCCACGCGGGTACTTAAGAAGGATTTAGTAAAGCAAAGCATCTACACAATTTATGGAGCAATGGGACGGCAAGGTCATCTCCTCAAGAAATCGCCTCGCATGTCGATTTGGCGAGGTTAATTCTTGTATAGATTAATCCACGATGCAACCTATGCTTGGTATGGGTCGCATGCGCCGTTATCGATGATGAGACCACTACTACGCGATCTCTAGGGCGGGGTGTAATGTCAATGTAGGCATGACCGCTTCCGCCTTGGGCGAAGTGGAAGGTAGATTAGAAAGTCTACTGTCCCACTAAGGAGACTACCTCGAGAGAAAAGAGGTCATTAAGGAATGCATTGATAGGGAAAGCACCTTTAGCCCCATATATGCTTTGATAGGAGGAATCCATCCTTCACGCCCCCCACGCCGAAGGATATCCTCCACGCCGGGCAACTAGAGGTGTAGGCATGAGCGGCATATAGGCATATAGGGCTACGCCTCCCGCCATTATGGAAGATTCATCCTCTTCCTACCGGAGATTAGCCATGCATTCATGTAGATAGGTGGGTGGTCACCATATAACCAAAATTTATTAAACAATTAAAACGGGTACTAACGTAGTGTCGACCAAGCCCGAGAGAGCCCCTGAGGGCAAGGAGGTCGAAGATTTAAGACTTGCAACACAAGTTTTGTTGGAATGTGTTGCAAGGAATGAAGAGTACCCTGACAAGAATTATAGATATGAAATGCTGAAATTTTGTCTAACTTAACATAGTGAATAACTTGTTAATGGTGTTATGAATTGATAAGTATTCCATAATATAATAACGTAATAATGTTCTAAAAGTAATTACCTTAGAGTAATCGCCATAAATGTATAAAGATTATATTGTAGGTATCACGCTGATTGCAAAAGCGTGTTAGGAAGATCCCAAGGTGGAGACCCACGATGCCGCGGACAAAGATCATTTCAAGGTGGGGAGAATGTGACGCTCCAAAGACAAGATACGCCCCCGTGATCGCATTGTAATCGCCACGCCACGCCAGACACGCCACCCCGATTGACGGTACGCCAACGGATAGCCGTGTAAGTAGCCCTAGGGGCAACTTGCTAGAGTGTTCATATATTATTAATGTGCACATGTGCACATTAATGAGGGCACACCTTCCATGTTGGCATATTTTGCCACCTAGCCACTAAAGGCAAGTGGGGCCTTCCAATTATCCCACATGCCAAATTGGGTAATTGGAAACCCTAGCCTAAACCCCCATGTCTATTTAGGGTAGGAAAACCCTAGCTTGCTAGTTTTTCGGCCCTTAGGGTTTTAGAGCTCGCTTTGGCTGCCCCAGAGCCAAAACCGCCCCCCGTGACGCCAAGCCAATTGCGCCATCGGGCCCTCAATTCGATCAGCTCAAAGATGGTTGAACTCAGTCGAGGAGCCACTCAAGGATCAGATTTGGTCAATTTAATAGCTTAAACCGCCTTCTAGTCATAGAATCAAAGAGGTTTAGACTATTAAATTGCCCATAGTAGTTATCTAGATCTTAGATCTCGACACTAACCAAAGAACCTAACTCTATGATTGATCTAGTTCTTTAGTTCTTCCGTGATATATTTGGATGATGTATTTCGGAACTCCTTGTATTGGGAAGGGGGTAGAGGCCCCAAAGCTTGTAGTTGATGCTCCTAGAGTAGCCTCCCTCTAGCACACCGTAGATTCGCCTGCAGGTACAAGAGCCACACCTAAGGTTGTGGGTGAAGGGGCGACCGCTAAAAAGGAGGTTCATGTCCCCGACTCTTGAACGATCCCCCGGTGTGTAAAGCCTACCGGGATCATTGTGACTAGGTCTAATGGCTTACCACCGAAAGTGCGGTAAGGCATGGGCTCGACACCCGCGAAGTGGTGTACACTTTCCGGTTCACCGGTCACGGCAAAGGGCCCTCTAGTCACCTTGAGTTAGCATGCGATCTCCTGAGGGAGTGATCCCCACCGCCCCATCGAACTGGGAGGATGAGACCTCCAGAATAGCCCCTTCGCTATGCATCCCATGGCTAGCCGTCCCAACACTTTTCAGCCTACTCGCGCAGTGTGCAATGTGAGGGGCTGATGGAGTGGACAACCTTATGCCATGTTCTTATGCCGCCCAAATCCATTGCCATGAATTCGCCCGCAACGAACTCGAGACCCAAGCCGCCGGGCCATCCATTGAGTCCGAGCCTTGGGTAGGATCCCCTATGTGATGTGTCGATCTTTGTCTATGCAGATATGAGGGGACCATCCTTCGAGATGGTCACAGATGTTGATGTATGTGCTACCGACATGTATGTTTACGCCTCGCAGCCTAGGTAGGCCCCGAGGGAGACGGGTAGAATGACACCTTCACTCTCCCAATCGAGACTCAAGCACGGCGCAAAGATATGTGGAGGGCCCTGTACAAGATGGAGCCGGTGTGGGGAAGAACTTCGTTTGTATACGGAGTGCAACCGTGATTTAGTAGGGGACGCCACAAAGAATGTGACGCTCCAGCGACAAAGATACGCCCCTGACCATACATTGTAATCGCCACGCCACGCCGAACGCACCCTCGATTGACGGTACGCCAACGGATAGCTGTGTAAGTAGCCCTAGGGGCAACTTGCTAGGAGTGTTCATATATTAATGTGCACATGTGCACATTAATGAGGGCACACCTTTCCATGTTGGCATATTTTTGCCACCTAGCCACTAAAGGCAGTGGGGCCTTTCCAATTATCCCACATGCCAAATTGGGTAATTGGAAACCCTAGCCTAAACCCCCATGTCTATTTAGGGTAGGAAACCCTAGCTTGCTAAGTTTTCGGAATTAGGGTTTTAGAGCTCAGTTTTGGCTGCCCCAGAGCCAAAACCGCCCCCCGTGACGCCTCAAGCTTAATTGGCGCCATCGGGCCTCGACCCGATCACTAAACAGATGGTTGAACTCGTGTCGAGGAGCCACTCATGATCAGAGCGGTCAATTTAATAGCTTAAACCGCCTTCTAGTCATAGAATCGTAGGTTTAGACTATTAAATTGCCCATAGTAGTTATCTAGATCTTAGATTCGACACTAACCAAAGAACCCAACTCTAAGATTGATCTAGTTCTTTAGTTCTTCCTCAGGATATATTTGATGATGTATTTCACTCCTTGTATTGGGAAGGGGGTAGAGGCCCTAAAGCTTGTAGTTGATGCTTCCTAGAGTAGCCTCTAGCACAATCGAGATTCGGCCTGGCCCAAGAGCCACACCGTTGTGGGTGAAGGGGCCGACCGGGCTAAAAGGAGGTTCATGTCCCGACTTCTTGAACGATCCCCTGTGTGTAAAGCCTACCGGGATCATTGTGACTAGGTCTAATGGCTTACCACCGAAAGTGTGGTAAGGCATGGGCCTCGAATTGGTGAAGTGGTGTACACTTTCCAGTGGGTTCGAGGCCATACCACGGGCCAAAGCCCCTAGTCACCTTGAGTTAGCATGCAGATCTCCTGAGGAGGGAGGATCCCTACCCCCCCATCTGAATGGGAGGATGAGACCGGTGAATAGCCCCTTCCTTCGCTATGCATCCCAGAAGCTACGGCCAAAGTCCCAACACTTTTCACCCTCTCGCAAAGTGTGCAATGAGGGGCGGATGGAGTGGATAACCCTATGCCATGTTCTTATGCCACCAAATCCATTGCCATGAATTCTCGTCCGCAACGGTCTTCGAGACCCAAGCCGCCATTACCATCCATTGAGTCCGAGCCTTGGTAGGATCCCCTATGTGATGTGTCGACGATCTTTGTCTATGCAGATATGAGGGGGACCATCCTTCGAGATGGTCACGTGGATGTTGATGTATGTGCTAATCGACATGTATGTTTACGCCTCCGCAGCCTAGGTAGGCCCCGAGGGAGACCTGGTAGAATGACACCTTCACTCTCCCCAATCGAGACTCGCTACGTGCAACCACGATATGTGGAGGGCCTCAGACGCCATGGAGCCGGTGTGGGGAAGAACTATCGCTTGTATACCTGAGAGTGCACCGTGATACATGTAGGGGACGCCACAAAGCCTATCGTAGCAATGTTCTGGAGACCAAGAGCAAAGCACCAATTATGTTCCCGTGAGTACTAACTTGATAGGATCCTCAAGCCTCAAAAGTGGGAAAAATTTTTCACCTTTGTAGTTATGCTAAGCTAGTAACAATTAAGTGAATTGGAATTTAACAAGATTAAAAAGAACGAGCCAAAATTTTCCAGTGAGGGTGGAGTTCATACCGCTACCGTCTCCGCAAAAACTAACTTTTTGTTTTGAAGCGAGGCGCAGCTATGAGACATCGAGCCAAGAACACCAAAACATGATGAATTTGAGATAAATAATGTGGTAAGGCTAATTCTAAGGTAGGAATTAGTTAGAATAGCATGTTTTAATTACCTAAAACCCTAGAATGAGATCCGATCTTCACCGCTACCGGGTCGCAAAACTAAACATTAGTATTGGAACGAGGGCAAGTCGAGACCAATAGGTAGAAAAAGTCCAAATAAGTATAAGTTTTAGATAAATTGGTGCCTTAGCATGTTAAACAGAAAGCAACTTGAGTTTTGACCTAAAATTCCCCAAGCTATAAATAGATGTAGAACCCACTCATTTTTTCGCCCAAGCCCTAGAAATCCGCTTTTCCCAACTTAGGCGATCTTTCTACCGCTCCCGATTGACGATCCGTAAAACATGGCCCCAAACCAAACAGACCGCAGGGAAGCTCGCGCCAAACGAAACCACCAATCGAGGCAGATCATTCGAAGATGCTTCGTGAGAGGCTCGCAAGAGGGGGGTCGCGCCTTCGGACGAAGAGGAAGACACCCCGATTTGATCGATGTCTTCAACCGCCAGGTGGAGGAGGACGAGGCCACATCACCAACCCATGGACGAAGAGACGAGGGAGGTGTAATGAAGAAATAGAGCGGAGATCCAGCAGAAGCAGAACAAGGCATATCTCGACGCACCCACGGAAATCCTCGAAACAGATGAGCAGTGTGATAGGTGTCCGAGCCACGGAGGTAGCGTAGACCTAGAAGATTCATCGAAGTACGAAAGAGAAGGAAGGAAGACAAAAAAGAGGAAAAGGGAGGAAGAGGAACAAAAGGCGCTAGAAGAAAAGAAGAAAAAGAAAGGGAAGTTCGTGGGTCGCATAAGGAGAACGGCGGGACCGCCTCACGAGGAAGAGGCCAAACCCAAATATTATCATTAAGGAGCTGCAACCCCGACGAAACCCCAAACCCTTCCGGACGACTTTTCCGATGAAGACTTCAACCCTAACGCCGCAGTGGAAGCTTTCCAAGCACCCGTGCTTCGAAAGCGTGAAGTACCCGAAAGCAAGCAAGACTGAAAGCAACCCCACCAAGACCAAGTGCGTCCCCCCCGAATACCCGCATGGGATAGAAAGAAGTAACCAACTTGGGCACCCCCGAAGCCTACGCCACCGATTGTTCCTGAAGATTTATGAGAGGAAGATGAGAGAGCACGAGGCCTACATGAAGAAATGGGAGGCCTATAACAAATATTATGAGGAAAACAGGGTTAAGTTCATCGAGGAGGGCACTAACGGCAAAGAAACCTAAGGTCGCCACCACCGAAGCCCAAGGTTCCTTCCAAGCCACCCAGAAGAAAGCCATTCCCCAAGGAGGTGGAGAGAAGAGCCGCTAAGAGGATTATTAGAACTTCAAAGCTCTGGTCTCCTAATCCCCGCGCCCCCTTCTCGCCTTCTAAGGAAGCCATGGAAGTTATGCCTATAGAACGTAATTTTAGAGTCACGACGAAGCGCCAGCGGCAATGCAAGAGGCGGCCGAGGCAAAGATAGTGCAACATTTTGAAGATTCAACAGCCTGCATCTATCCACGCTTGTGGGTAACCTTAATGCGACAAGACATGAGTCTTGGCTCCCTCGCATTAAGGGAGAACGCCTTAGAAACTTTTTGTTGTAAATAATTAAAAATTTTGTAATATAGAGCAATTTTTTTGTGTAAAAATTTGATGACATAAACTTGAGTAATTAGAGCAAATTAATAAGTTTTAGCTTTATTTCAGTGAAATAGGACATTTGGGAGCCGAGAGACATGATGTTCACGTCCGCTACCGCCGCCGAAAACAAAAGTTAGATTGAAGTTTGAGGCAAAGTCGGTGAGACCTCGCCCAAACTTGACCAAACAGTCCAAATTGACCAAATAAGGGGTCGATTCTCAGCTTAATTTGGTGAGCCCATCACCCCTTACACCATTAGTTTACCCAAATTGACACCTTTAATCGAAAATGGGACTGATGTTCACAGCTCGCGCCCGTCGCGAAAAACAAAAGTTAGGATTGAAGCGAGGCGCAAGCTGTGAGACCTCTACCAATTCTTCACCAGACTTGTTAAAGTCACCTTCAACCCATCGTGATAGCATCTTTTAGGTAACCTAGCCTTGTTCAAGCATCTCCTATAGTCCTCAAACTCCTATTTTGACCTCGAGATAGGCTAGAATTACCCAACCCTAGGAAATTTTCAAGTCATCCAAAAATTAGGGTTTCCCCTTTCTATAAATAGACCCTCACTTCTCATAGCACCCTACAAATCCTCCTGCCCTTCTAGCCGATTTCCTAACTCCCCGAGGCCTTTGCAACCATTTGTTACCTTCTTTTCCGCAATTAATCAATGGTAACTTCTGATTTCCAGAGATGGTACAGCGGGATCCATGTCATTGAGGGTCGACGGCCGATTCAAATCTTCCAGATTTTCGCGAAGGAGGTAGACGCCCAAGCAACCTTGCACGCTGATCAGCCTTATAGTAGAGTCTTGACTGAAGTTCCAAGCTAGGGTAGAACCAAATATAGTGCAACTCCTCCTTGTATAGATATTTTGTTCCTAGATTTGTGTAAAGATTAGACGATGTCCAACATCGCCAAATACCTCACAAACAAAGCGCACCATGACACTGAGCCAATGGTCCTAATCACAATCGCACCAAGCCTTCTTTCAACACCGCCTGCACCTAATCTTTCTCACCCACCGCCGAACATTGTGGGGAAACCTCTATTCCCCCATGGACGGGATCCATTAGCCGTAGCAAAGTAACAAATCCGCCTCACACAAGATGAACAGAGCAGAAGGGAAGGAAGAAGACCCGCGAAATCGTGAACTGAGGAGGAGGAAGACGGTTGAGCTCGACCCAAACAGAGGAGCAAATACAAGGCGAAATGGGAGTGGCAAGACTTCGAAAAGAAGCCGGCGACTCTCGTGAGTCGCTAGAGACCCCTAAGAGGCATCACAAGCCCGGCCCCATTATCGCCGGAAGGTGAGTTTCTACCCCGATTTACATTCAAAACCTCCCGAGTGAAGAAAAGGGAGTACCGACCAAGAGTTGCCGCACCAACCGGCTCATGAACGACTGGGACGACTTCATCGTCCGAGAGAGTCCGACTTTCCAAGTAAGGGAAGCCAGACTTACATTGGGAGAGTTTACCCGACATCCGCTTCCAAAGCAACATCAGCGCATCATGGAGGCGCATAAGGTCGGAACAAGCTACCGACGAGGAAGAGTTCTTGCTCTCCAGGAACAGATGGGGATCCGCTTAGGATAAACATCCTAACGGCAAGCTCGTCCGCAAATAACCTCCCCGGATAGGAAAAGACCGACCTCGTGAGGGCTTCAAAGGCTCCAATGACTACAGTGGAGCTCACCACTTCAAGGAGGTTGATGATTTCGAAGCGCATACGTCGAAATGGGATACCGAAAAGTCGAGGACCCATCTCAACGACATGTCATTACGCTTATTACCGCCATTGCCGATGGATGGAAGAATAGCTAAGGTCCACCGCAAGTTCACCCCCGTTAGGCGCAGGGAAGGAGTATCGCTACATTGCACTCAGATTCGGCCGGCATGCACGGCTACCCCAACACCGAAAAGTATGCAATCCTGTGAAAAGAGCGGTAGCACTCGACGCCTTCTCGACTTCGCCATACCTTACAAAGGGCAGTAAGACCACCGCTGACAGCCAGCCTTACACCTCCCACCGCAGAATAGAAGATTTAGCAAGAGCATTACAGTGGTGGATCTCCAGCCAATGTTCTAGGAACTTGGGCCATTCAGTGGAACAGCCCAAGTGAAAAAGTTCTTGGAGGATAATCCATCTTACCGCATCAAATCAACGTAAGATTAGCAGTAGTTGCAAGTTCTTGTATTAGTGTAATATAAAATATAATATAATATTCTTTGCACTATAAATGTTTTGTTGATACATTTTGTGTCCCCTCAACCATGCCAACAAACATAAATAATGCAAGAAAGCAAGGAAAACTAACCATGTAGATATGAACCACTTGTGTATGCAAAATAGAGGCCCGAAGCGCAGAGAACGCATTAAACCGCGGGAACTTACAGTGGGAACAGAGTCTCGCCTGTGCCACGCCTCCGCAAGAAACCCGCATGAAGAGTTTGGACAAATGACCCGTAAGAAGAAATATCGCAAAATGAGGACGGACCTCGAAAGCGATAAAGGCCTTGCTAGCCGCACGCTGTGAGCAGGTTCGGTGGTAACGCCAACCGCAAGCATCAGCCCCGGAGAACGTGTAGAGACAAGAAGAGGAGCAAGAGAGGAAGGTCCCCCACTTTGACTCTCCCCGACTCGCTCGATTCGTGACCGACCCCGGAGGGAAGAAGAAGAGCGTAACCAAGTCCGAAAGGCATCGAAAGGCGAGGAACCACCCGAGGGACTACAAAGGGACACAAGAACCTCCGACTACCGTAAGAAAGTAGACTCGCGTGATTGGGAAATGTTTGAAGGCCAGAAGCTCGAGCAATTCTCAAAGCAGAACAACAGTCGCATGGAAGCAGGGTTTGGCTTGACGAGATGAGCGAATACGCAAATGCCTATGGTATGAAGGATAAGGATAAAGGCAGGTGGCAAATAAAAGTAACCCGGCGGGAGCAAAGACGATTTGGTGGAAGGGCTATGCCAAGGCTCATGGCTTTAAGCAGGATGGATGCTTGCGTTCAAGAAGTTTGCTAAAGCCTTCAACCCATTACGTCCCAAGAGAGCACAAGTCCAAAGATGATGCGCAGAAGCTTTACAGTTGCAGCAAGGCAACAAGTCAGACCCTAATACACAGAGGAATTTATGAGGCTAAGGTCAGATGTGCAAAGTTAGGTGAGAAGCATGCGCTGGAAAGCTACATTGAAGGTCCGAATGAGGAGATCCGCAAGTTTGTAAGGGCAATAAACCCCAGAATCCAGATCGGCTTTGAGTCCAAGGCAATAAGCTTGAAGGGACAGACCCTCGCATAGCGGGCAGAGGCAACAAGATTACCAAGATAAAGGCAAGGCAAAGAAAAGCGCTTTTAATGAGAACAAATGCCCAGACCAGCCCAGAGCCCCATATAGTGGCAATCAAGGGAAACAAAGCAGAGAAGAAGCAGTGTCCTTCAAAGACAAACAGAAGGGTCAAACTACTCCAAAGCAAAGGCGATCCTTTCTCAGCAGCTATGCCCAAGGAAAAGAGACAGAGTGCATAGAAAAGCGCCTTTGCTTCGTGTTTCCAGCCCAAAGCCATAGGACGCGAACCGCCCATATGTCATGAGTGCAAAATAGCGAGAGTTGGGAGATTGGGACACTCGTCCGACGACGACGGCGAGGGAGGCCCGCGACTACATCTGTGGTGAGTGTCATATCTTTGCCGCAATAGATACAGAAAGCAAGCAGAGCCAAGATAAAGTAATTTCCATTGGGGGAAAGGCCAAGGCCAAGTCATTTATAGTCCTAATAGATTCTGAAGTAGCCATAACTTTGATCTCCCGCAATGGTTCAAATGTTGAAGTTGAAACCATTAAAGTCAAAGCCAAGGCCCGCTGTCTTAGCAAGTGGAGCAAGAAGGCGACGGCGTAAAAGAATCAACTTTGACATCGACTCTGTCGGATTAAGATCCGGGATGGGGGCGGAGGTAATGAGCATCTGGCAAAATATGACTTGATAATAGGTATGGAGTACCTTGGACCAGCAGGGCCATTATTGATTGTGGAAAGCTTTAAGGTGACCTTCCCAACAATCCGACGGCAAGATCATTGAGATAACAAAGAAGTTGTCCCCATCATGCAAAGCAGTATGTCTTCTAAACGGCCGCTCAAGTGCATCAAGAGTGAGCAGGTAGCATACATCTTCGCTTGAGATTAGTGAGCCGGAATTGAAGGAAGCAAAGAAGACAAGATGTTCGCCAAGTTGCCGAGGCAAATAGCTTGTTGATCACGGAGTTCCACCATCTCTTTCCGTGATGAGATCAAGCAGCCCTCCTTATAGGGGAGTCGAAAGCGCAGATAGCACTAACCGAACAAAACCGACAAGCAAGGCTCCATATAGAATGACAACGCCAGAGTTGTCGGAGCTAAAGAAGCAGCTAGTGAGCCGCCGACCTAGGTTTCATTAGACCTAGTGTCTCGCTTGAGCTTCCATTCTTTTGTCAAGAAGAAGGATGGATCTTTGAGAATGTGCATAGACTATAGACAGCTTGAATAAGCACACCATTAAGAACAAGTATGCGCTTCCAAGATCGACGACTTGATGGATCACTTCAAGGAGCAAAGATCTTCTCCAAAATCGAATTTAAGGTCGTTATCATCGATACGATAAAGGAGGAGGATATCCACAAGACCGCCTCGTGACGCGGGCATGGGCATTATGAGTTCACAGCTGATGCCTTCGGCTTATCAAATGCCCCCGCAACGCTCATGAGGCTCATGAACTATATCTTCGTGGAGTTCCCGACACCTTTGTGATTGTTTTCTTTGATGACATTTTGGTGTATAGCGATCCCTTGAAGAGCACGCGGCAACACTTGAGAAGGGTGCTAGAGAAGTTGAGGAGGCACCGCCAGTAATGCCAAGTTGTCGGCGCCACTTCGCAACGTAGAAGGTGGAATACCTTGGTCATGTGATCTCGGCAGAAGGCATCTCGACGGACCCCGCCAAGATTGAAGCAGTTGATTCAAAGGGTCGGGCCACCAAGAATGTGCACGAGGTCAGAAGTTTTCTTGGCCTAGCAGGGTACTACAGAAGTTCGTGAAGAACTTTTTAAGATAGCAGCCCCGCTAATCGCATCTCGACGAGGGCGTAGAAGGTGAAAGATTGGGTAGAGCATTGGCACAAGAAAGCCCAAAAGGGATTTGAATTGTTGAAGGAAGCTTTAACAACAGCCCCGCCTTTAACCCCGCCGGACCGAGAAAGATAAGCTTGTAGCAACGGATGCGCAGTAAGATAGCTACAAAAAGCTTTATGCAAGAAGAGCGGCGGTGGTAGCGATGATTCCGTGAAGATGAACGACGCCAGACGCCGCCACCCAACGCACGATCGTGAATTGCTTGCAGCTTGTCGTATGCTAAGAATATGGAGGCACTACCTCTTGGGAAGGAAGTTCCAATTGATACCGACCATCGTGAGCCTCCAATATGTATTCACGCAACCACACCTCAACTGAGGCAAATGGAGATGGATGGAGTTCCCTCGAGGAATAATGACTTTGATATAGTCTACAAGCCGTGGAAACTCAATGTGGTAGCAGATGCGCTTTCAAGGCATCCCCCCGACAACTAGAGTGCATTGCAACGCACTTCGACGCCTCCAAATGACTTTGGTAAGAGGATTGAAGAGTCCTTTGCCAACCGATGTGGATTTCAGGAAGTATGGGCAAGCCTCTAAGGAGGCTAGAACAGATAAAGAGCGGGAGGCCTTCAAGCATTATAAGAAGGAAGGCAACCTCGTTATACCATAAGAACAAGTTGTGCGCATCTCAATCATCGTGTAAGGAAGTTGATCCTCCATGACACGCGACAACAGCCCAATAGTCGCCATGCGATTCATGAAAACATATTTCCAAAAAGCAGCAGCTATTATTGGCCAGAATGAAGAAGCAAATAGCTCGCTACATCAAGGAATGTCAGCTATGCCGCCAGACGGCGGCAGAAAGCAGCCAATTCCAGGGGCATTAGAGCCATTAGCAAAGGCCAAATGCTAAGTGGGAGGTAATCAAGATGGATTTCATCACAGACTTAAGAACAGCCGAGAGGCAAGGATGCCTTGATGGTAGTGGTCGATTAAGTTGTCAAAGATGGCACATTTTGTGGCCTTGCAGACCACGATACAAATTATGGATACAAAGAAAGCTTTCACCAAAGAGATCTTCAAAGCTTCATGGCATGCCAAGGGAGATTATTCCGGCTGAGATCCGTTCATGAGTGCCTTTGGCAAGACCTTTTTGCACGATTCGCAACTCAAGCTATCCATGAGCACGGGCGATCATCCTCGTGACGGGATGGCCGTAACGGAGCGACCAACAGATCTTAGAAGACATGCTACTTAAACTATGTCCGGAATAAGCAAAGTATGTGGAAGAATTTATTCACTTGGTGGAGTTTGCATACAATAGCACCAAGCAGAATCGTCCCAAATGTCGCCATTTATGATCAATTATGGCTATCGCTGTTTAACTCCGCATTAATTTGGCACAACCCCGTGTCAAAAGTAGAAGTTTCAAGCAGATGTTGGCCGATATGCGCAGCTGTGGAAGAGGTTCGAGGGTATCCGCTAGCAGAAGAAGCTCCATTAAAAGAGCATCGCCGATAAGCATCGAACGGTAAGAGAGTTCAAAGTTGAGATGATGTATGGCTCAAGATAAAGGTGAAGCAGCGGTCGGATTGGCAATTGCAAGAAGCTTGCTCCAAGGTGGGCGGACCCTTCGTATAATCAAGAGAGTAGGTAATCAATCCTACAAGTTAGAATTGCCAAAGACACCTAAAGATTCATAAGGTCTTCCACGGAGTTTGTTGAAGAAGCATACCCAAATCCGCATCGGTTTTGACACACCAACGCTGTTGGAAATGACGGAGGAGCAAAATGGAAATAGTTCCGTAAATGATTCTTGATAAAGCTTTCAAGAAGACAAGGAGGTCGGAGTTCCTCCAATACTTGGTCAAGGGGAAACACTTGCCGCTGGAAGACGCCACGGGTACTTAAGAAGGATTTGGTAAAGCAAGCATCTACAATTTATGGAGCAATGGGACGGCAAGGTCATCTCCGAAGAAATCGCCTGCATGTCGATTTGGCGTAGGTTAATTCTTGTATAGATTAATCCACGATGCAACCTATGCTTGGTATGGGTCGCATGCGTTATCGGCGATGAGACCACTACGGTGATCTCTAGGGCGGTGTAATGTCAATGTAGGCATGACCGCTGCTCCGCTTGGGCGAAAGTGGAAGGTAGATTAGAAAGTCTACTGTCCCACCTGGAAGGAGACGGCCTCGAGAAAAAGAGGTCATTAAGGAATGCATTGATAGGGAAAGCACCTTTAGCCCCATATATGCTTTGATAGGAGGAATCCATCCTTCACGCCCCACGCCGAAGGATATCCTCCACCGGCAACTAGAGGTGTAGGCATGAGCGCATATAGGCATATAGGCTGCCTCCCGCCATTATGGAAGATTCATCCTCTCCCACGCCGAGATTAGCCATGCATTCATGTAGATAGGTGGGGTGGTCACCATATAACCAAAATTTATTAAACAATTAAAACGGTAATTAACGTAGTGTCGACCGCAGCCAAGAGAGCCCGGAGGGCAAGGAGGTCGAAGATAATAAGACTTGCAACACAAGTTTTGTTGGAATGTGTTGCAAGGAATGAAGAGTACCCCGACAAGAATTATAGATATGAAATGCTGAAATTTTGTCTAACTTAACATAGTGAATAACTTGTTAATGGTGTTATGAATTGATAAGTATTCCATAATATAATAACGTAATAATGTTCTAAAAGTAATTACCTTAGAGTAATCGCGATAAATGTATAAAGATTATATTGTAGGTATCACGCTGATTGCAAAAGTTGCAAGTTAGAAGATCCCAAGGTGGAGATCCCACCATGTCGCTGGACAAAGATCATTTCAAGGTGGGGAGAATGACGCCCAAAGACAAGATACGCCTCCCCCGTGACGACATTGTAATCGCCACGCCACGCCAGACACGCCACCCCGATTGACGTGTACGCCAACGGATAGCCAGGTAAGTAGCCCTAGGGGGCAACTTGCTAGGAGTGTTCATATATTATTAATGTGCACATGTGCACATTAATGAGGGCACACCTTCCATGTTGGCATATTTTGCCACCTAGCCACTAAAGGCAAGTGGGGCCTTTCCAATTATCCCACATGCCAAATTGGGTAATTGGAAACCCTAGCCTAAACCCCATGTCTATTTAGGGTAGGAAACCCTAGCTTGCTAGTTTTTCGCCCTTAGGGTTTTAGAGCTCGGTTTTGGCTGCCCCAGAGCCAAAACCGCCTCCCGACGCCGCCAAGCGAATTGCATCGGGCCTCAATTCGACCACCAGCAGATGGTTGAACTCAGTCGAGGAGCCACTCAAGGATCAGATTTGGTCAATTTAATAGCTTAAACCGCCTTCTAGTCATAGAATCAAGAGGGTTTAGACTATTAAATTGCCCATAGTAGTTATCTAGATCTTAGATTCGACACTAACCAAAGAACCTAACTCTATGATTGATCTAGTTCTTTAGTTCTTTCGTGATATATTTGGATGATGTATTTCTCGTGAACTCCTTGTATTGGGAAGGGGGTAGAGGCCCTAAAGCTTGTAGTTGATGCTCCTAGAGTAGCCTCCTCTAGCACACCGTAGATCTCGCCTACAGGTACAAGAGCCACACCGGGTGGGGTGAAGGGGCCGACCGGGCTAAAAGGAGGTTCATGTCCCGACTTTTGAACGATCCCCCGGTGTGTAAAGCCTACCGGGATCATTGTGACTAGGTCTAATGGCTTACCACCGAAAGGGTAAGGCATGGCCCGACACCCGGAAGTGGTGTACACTTTCCAAAGGGTTCACCAATACGGGCAAGTGGCCCCTCTAGTCACCTTGAGTTAGCATGCAGATCTCCGAGGGAGTGATCCCCACCGCCCCATCGAACCGGGAGGATGAGACCCAGAATAGCCCCTTCGGCTATGCATCCGGGCGGCTAGCCAGTCCCCAACACTTTTCAGCCTACTCGCAAAGTGTGCACAGTGAGGGGCGGATGAGGGACAACCCCTATGCCATGTTCTTTATGCCCCCAAATCCATTGCCATGAATTTCGCCTAACAATCTTCCTGAGACCCAAGCCGCCGCCATCCTTTGAGTCCGAGCCTTGGGTAGGATCCCCTATGTGATGTGCTGATCTTTGTCTATGCAGATATGAGGGGACCATCCTTCGAGATGGTCACAGGATGTTGATGTATGTGCTATCGACATGTATTACGCTTCCAAGCCTAGGTAGGCCCCCGAGGGAGACGGGAATGAACACCTTCCTTCACTCCCCACCGAGACTCACGGGTGCAAAGGATATGTGGAGGGCCCCAGATCAGCATGGAGCTGGTGTGGGGGAAGAACTTCGCTTTGTATATCACGGCAGGAGTGCAATCAGAGCAGTAGGGGACGCCACGACATAGTGCCTCCATATTCTTAATGCCCCTCGACAACCTAAGCAATTCCCCGATCGTGGCGTGGGTAGCGCTGCCCTGCTGCCGCTCATCTTCTGGAATCATAGGCTACCACACGCCTTTTTGCATAAGCACTGCACCTCAGAAGAATCTTACCTCCACCCTATTACAGCTTATCTTTCTCCCGGTCCGCAAGGTCAAGATAGTCGCCGTCAGAGTTTCTTTCAAACAATTCAAACCCTTTTGGGCTTTCTTGTGCCAATGCTCACCCAATCTTTTCACCTTCTGCCCCTCACTCATCGTCCGTTAATCCGGGTCATATCTTAGCAAAGTTCTTCACTTAACTCTCTCAGAGTACCGCTAGACCGAAAAACTTCTGACCTCGCAGTAATATTCTTCGGGCGCCGGCCATCAATCACTGCCTAATCTTGGCTGGGTCCGCACGAGATGCCTTCACAGATCACATGACCAAGGTATTCCACCTTTCCTCGGCGGCGGTACTTCGACAACTTGGCGCATAACCCGTGCCTCTTCAACTTCTCTAGCACCCTTCTCAAGTGTTGCATCGCGGGTTTTCAAGGGATCCGCTTATACACCAAAATGTCATCAAAGAAAACAATCACAAAGGTGTCCAGAACCTCAAGATATCGCTCATGAGCCTCATGAACGCTATGGGCATTTGATAAGCCGAAGGCATCACCGTGAATTCATAATGCCCATACCGCTGCCCCTAAAGGCGGTCTTGTGGATATCCTCCTCCTTTATCCCAGATCCGATGATACCGACCTTTAAGTCAATTTTGAGAAGATCTTTGCTCCTTGAAGCTGATCCATCAAGTCGCCCCGATCTTGGAAGATACTTGTTCTTAATGGTGTGCTTATTCAACCTGCCTATAGTCTATGCACATCCTCAAAGATCCATCCTTCTTCTTGACAAAAGAATGGGCGCCTAAAAACCAGACACTAGGTCTAATGAAACCTAGGTCGAAAGCAGCCTCGCAATCGCTTTCAGCCCGGCAACTCCCAAGGTTGTCATTCTATATGGAGCCTTGCTTGTAGGCTTTGTTCTGGTTCGAAAGCTATCTCACCGACTCTATAAGGAGGGAGCCGCTTGATCTCATCCGGAAAGAGATCGCGGAACCTCGCGATCAACTTAGCTATTTGCTTCCAAGCATTTCAAAGTTGAGCATCTTGTCTTTTTTGTTTCCTTCCAATTCCGGCCACTAATCTCAAGCTTGAAGATGTATACTTGCTCACTCTTGATGCACTTGAACAAACAGCTAGAAGACATGCACCGCATGATGGGAACAACTTTTTACCCGTATCTCAATGATCTTGCCGCCGGGTGTTGGGAAGGTCACCGCTTCCACAATCAATAATGGCCCCCGCTGGTCCAAGGTAAAATTCATACCTATTATCAAGTCGATTTGCCGATGCCCATTACCTCCGCCCATCCGATCTTAACCCCGTAAGTCGACAAAGTTGATTTTTTTACCTCGCCCAGCTTCTATCGCCCCACTTGCTAAGACAACGGCCTTGGCTTTTGACTTTAATGGTTTCAACTTCAACATTTGAACCATTCCGAGATGCAAAGTTATGGCTACTTCAATCTATCAGACTATAAAATGACTTGGCCTTGGCCTTTCCCACCGTGGAAATTACTTTATAATCGCTCTCGTTGCTCAGATCTATTGCGGCAAAGATATGACACTCACCCCCGAATGTAGTCAAGGGCTCCTCGCCGCCACCGCCAAAGTGGTCCCAATCTCCTAACTCGCTAGCGCCAGACTCATGACATATAAGGCCACCGCCCTATGGCCTGGCTGGAAACACCTCAAGCAAAGCCGCTTATGCACTCCGTTTCTTTTCCTTGGCATGGCCTCGCAGAAGGATCGCGACCGCTGGGAGTAGTTTGACCTTCCCTCGCTTGTCTTTGAAAGACACCAGCTTCTTCTCCCCGCCGCTTCCCTTGATTGCCACTATATGGGGCCTAGCCGGTCCCTGGCCGGCCGCCCCTGGGCCGAAACCCACGCCTTTGCCTTTTATTCTTTGTAACACCGCTTCTCGCCTCGCTATTCTCGGTGGTCCCTGTTTCCTTTGTAAACTATTTGCCTTTGACTTCCGGATATCGTTTCGGTTTATTGCCCTTACAAGCTTATGGATCTCCCCTCATTCGCACCTTCACTGTAGCTTTCCACCCGCTGCTTTCACCTAACTTTGCACATACTTTAGCCTCATAAATTCTCCGTATTTCTCAGATCGATGAGTTGCCTTGTCAGAACCTCAGAACTCACGATCATAATCGACTTGTGCTCTCTTGGGACGTGAATGGCTTTGGAAGGCTTTTAGCAAACTTCTTGAACCTGCATGCATCCCCTTCGCTTAAGCCATGAGCCTTGGCATAGCCCCTTCCACCAAATGCGTTGCTCCCCTTAGGTTCGCTGTTGCCACCCCGGCTTTATCCTTATCCTTCATACCTATAGGCATTTTCGTCAGATTCACGCCATCCGCCAAGCCAAGCCTTCTCGCCTCCCATGTTCCGACCTGCCTCGAGAATCTCTGCCTCGAGCTTCCTGGGCCTTCCCAAACATTTCCCAATGCGTAGTCTACTTTCTTCTCGTAGTCGAGGTTCTTGTGTCCCTTTGTCCGGCGCTCTCTCTCCGCTTTTCCATCCGTTTTGGCCTTGCCCCGCTTCTTCCTCGAATCGGAGTCTCGACCCCAGTTGAGTCGGAGGAGTCCGAGCTGGGGACCTTCCTCTTGCTCCTCTTCTTGTCTCTATCTCTGCTCTCCGAGCTGATGCTTGCGCTGAGCTGCTATCGACCGAACCCCAGCCTCCGCCAGCGGCTAGCAAAGCCTTTATCTCGCTCGAGGTCCGTCCATTTGGCGATATTTCTTTCTTCTCGGGGTCATTTGTCCAAATTCTTCAAGCTGGTTCCCTTGCCTGGCGTGGCCTGGGCTGGGTCTGTTTCCTCCAGAAGTTCCCCGCTAGCTTGTCGCTCTCCTCAAGGGCCAGTGCCTAGCCGATACACAAGTGGTTCATATCTACATGGTTAGTTTTCCTCGCTTTCTTGCATTACTTTATGTTTGTTGGCATGGTTGAGGGGACACAAAATATATCCACAAAACATTTATAGTGCAAGAGAATATTATATTTATATTTTATATTACACTAATACAAGAAATTGCAACTATCGCTAATCATTCCCTTGTTGATGCTTCTGTGAAGATGGATTATCCTCCAGAACTTTTTTTCTTGGTTGTTCTAACCGAATGGCCCAAGTTCCTAAGGACATTGGCGGAGATCCACCTTTGTAATGCTCTTGCCAAATCTTCTATTCTCATGGGTGGAGGTATAAGCCGCCGTCACCGACATAGCCTTGCCCGGCCTCCATAAGGTATGGCGAAGTCGAAGACGCCGAAAAGCTACCGCCTTCTTCACCGGGATTGCATACTGCGTTAAGGGGTAACCGCATGCCTACCGTAATCCTCGAGAGTGCAATCAGCAAACGATACCCTTCCTCGCCTCGGTGAACTTTAAGCGGATAACCGCTATTCTTCCATCCATCGCCAGCGGTGTAATACCGCGAGTGACCGCCGCTGCAGATCGCCCCCTCGCCACTTTATCCAGATTCAAATTCCGCTCAAATCATCAACTTCCACTGCGGTGAGCTCCCCCAGTCTTTGGATCAAGGTCGGCCCTCCCGAGGTCGACTCGCCTCGCCCTATCCCGGGAGGCCGCGCAACGAGCTTGCCGTTAGATGTTTGAGGTCGAGCAATGGATCCCCATTTGTTCCTCGGCTAGCAAGGAACTCTTCCTCCGCCGTCTAGCTTGTTCTCTGGCCTTGTCCGCCCATAATCTGGGCCCGATGTTGCCAGGAGGGCTTGATGTCGGAGGTAAACTATCCCGCGGTAAGTGTCGGGCTTCCTTACTTGGAGGGGGAATGTCGATTTCCTGGACGATGAAGTCGCCCAAATCCGCTTCTTCCTGAGTTGGCAAAGAACTCTTCAGGCCTGCAGACTTTCCCCCTCGACTCCGGAGGTTTTGAATGTCGCTAGGAGCGTAAACTCCTCACCTTCGACGATAATGGGAGCTAGGCTTGTGATGCTCTAACCCGAGGGGTGGCGCTGACTGAGAGTCCGGCCGCTTTTTTCAAGTCTTGCCAATCTTTCGCTCGCTTTTGTCCTCCCACTGGTCGAAGCTCGACATAGTCCTCCTCTTTCCTCCTCGATTCGCTCATCCGAAGTCTTCCTTCCTTCCCGCCTCTTCATACCGTGGTGAGGAGCCGCTGTTCCTCACGCTATGGCTAATGGGTCCACGCCCATGGGGAATGGAGGTTTCTCCACTGTTCTCCTAACCTGCAAGAGAAAGATTGCCGTGTGGCAGCGTTGAAAGAGAAGTACTTGGTCCCGCTGATGCTAGGACCATTGGCTCAGGGTATGTGCTTTGTTTGTGAGGTATTTGGCATGTTCTAACATCGCCTAATGTCAGTCCAGGACCGCCTAGGAACAAAAATATCCCACAAGGGGAAGTTGCACTAGCGCGGTTCTACCCTAGCTTGGAACTCGGGCCAAGACTCTACTATAAGCCGGGTCGCGGCAGGTTGTTGCTTGACGCCTACCTCCTTCCCCAAGATCCGAAGATTTGGTCGACGCCGGCCTCAAGAAGATGAGCGCCGGGCGCTGTACCATCTCCTCGAAATCAGGTTGCCATTGATTAACCGCAGAAGAGGGTAAACAAACGGTTGCAAGAGCCTCAGGAGTTGGGAAATCGGCTAGAAGGGCAGGAGCAGATTTGTAGGGTGCTATCCGAGAAATGAGGGGTCTATTTATAGAAAAAGGGGAAACCCTAATTTTGGATGACTTGAAAATTTCCTAGGATTGGGTAATTTAACTTATCTCGAGGTCAAAATAGGAGTTTGAGGACTATATGAGATGCTTAAACAAGGCTAGGTTACCTAAAAGATGCTATGCAAGAGGGTTGAAGGTGACTTTGACAAGTCCCGTGAAGAATGAAAGAGGTTCACAAAGCCCTGCAAAAAAACTAACTTTTGTTTTGGCGCATCAAAGCCGCCGTCGTGAGACATCGGGCCTCATTTTCGATCAAAGGTGTCCAATTTGGGTAAACTAATGGTGTAAGGGTGATGGGCTCATCAAATTAGGGGCGTAATCAACCCCTTATTTGGTCAATTTGGAGTCGCTTTTTGGTCAAGTTTGGGCGGGTCTCACAGCCTTTTGCCGCTCAATACTAACTTTTTTTTTTGTACCAGCGCCGAAATCGTGGAGACATCATGTCTCTCGGCTTGCAAATGTCCTATTCCAATCCGGAATAAAAGCTAAAACTTATTAATTTGCTCTAATTAACCAAGTTTATGTCATCAAGATACACAAAAATTGCTCTATATTACAAAAATTTTAATTATTTACAAAACCAGTTCTATATGCTTCTCCTTAATCGCGGGCCGCAAGACTCATGTCTTGTCGCGATTAAGGTTACCCGCTTGGATAGTGCAGGCCGTGTTGAGTCTTCAAAATGTTGCACTATCTTTTGCCTCAAATTACTTGCATTGCCGCCAGCCAGGCCCTCCGCGGACTTCTAAAGTCCCGCTCTCGTAGGGTCTGCAGATCACTTCACGCACTAACCGAGCTTAAGGGGCACGGGAATTAGAGACCGGGAGCCGCTACTGAAGTGTCTAATCTCCCTTTAACGCCTTTCCACTCTCCACCTCCTTCCTATCGCCTTTCCCCCGGGTGGCGGCTTGGGAACCTTGGGCTTCTTGTGGTGGCGGCCTTTAAGGTTTGCCGCTTCGCTGGTCGCCTCCCTCATGAACTTAACCCCTGCTTTCTTCATAATATTTGTTGTAGGCCTCCCATTTCTTCCCATGTAGGCCTCCTCGCTTCTCTCATCTTCCTCTCTCAGAATCTTCACCTCGCGCCGGTGACGTAGGGCTCTCGGCAGGTTCGGTTGTTTTTCTATCCCATGTCGTGGGGCTTCAGACTTGGTCCCCTACTGGGTTGTTCGTGCTGGGTCAGCTGTACTTCTGCTACTGGTGCTGCATTTCCACCGCAGCATGAATTCAAGTCCTCCTAAGATCGCCGAAGGGTTTGGGGTCGGTCGGCTACGCCCTTGATGAGCTCTGTTCTATTTCTCTTCCTCAGGCGTGGCGGCCCTTCGCTCTCTGCTGCCTAATAAACTTCCTTTGCTTTCTTCTTCTCTTCAGCTTTGTTCCTTCCTTCCTTTTCCTCTTTTTACTTCCCTTCTCGCCACAAGGCCTACTTTCTCGAAGGAACCTTCTATGTCTCACATCTGGCTGCCTCCACTACACTCTGCTCTATACCTCCGCCGAGGACTCTGCAAAGGCTCAATGGTCTCATGAGTTCCTCGGCTGGCCGACAGTCTCCCTGGCCATCTTCATACACTCCCTGCCTCCCCGCCCATGGAGTTCGCGGATGTGGTTCGTCTGCTTCTCGTCATTGCCGGGTAGCCCTCAATCGACGGACGGATTGTCTTTCTCCGTCCGGGCGAACGCCCTCCCTCAAGGAGCCTCTACCTGGCATCTTCTCCAATGATCTCCGCCTTGGTGGAGCCACTGGCGACGCTTCCTTGCGGCCTGTTTGTTCGCCATGCTTTTACGGATCGCCAATCGGATAAAAAGCGCCAAAGATCGCCCTAAGTTGGAAAGAGCGGATTTCTAGGGCTTGGACGGTAAAAATGAGGGGGTTCTACATCTATTTATAGCTTGGGGAATTTTAGGTCGAACTCAAGTTGCTCTCATAACATGCTAAGGCACCAACTTAGCTAAAACTTATACTTATTTCAGACTTTTTCATTTGTTATTCACGATACTGCTCCACCAATACTATGTTTAGTTTTATGCACCGTGCCGAAATGCCGAGATCTCATACATTTCTAGGGTTTTAGGTAATCAAAACATGCTATTCTAACCAATTCCTACCTTAGAATTAGCCTTACCACATTATTTTTTCTCAAATCATCATGTTTTGGTGTTCTTGGCCTCGATGTCTCACGTACCATACTCGCTTCAAAACAAAAATTTAGTTCTCATGACCAGCGAAGCCGTGAGACCACCTCACTTGGAAAAAATTTTGGCTCATTCTTTTAATCTTGTTAAATTCCAATTCAATTTAATTGTTACTAGCTTAGCATAAACTACAAAGGTGAGAAAAATTTCCCACTTTTCGAGAGGCTTGAGGATCCCATCAAGTTAGTACTATCGGGAACATGGTCGGCTTTGCTCTTGGTCTCCAAGAACATTGCTCGATACCACCGTGGACGCCCCTACTCGTGATACCTGCACTCAATCGTGATACAAACGAGTTCTTCCCACACCAGCCCATGCCGATACAGGCTCTTCCACATATCACCGCACTCGTAACGAAGTCCCAAAGTGGGAAGAGTGAAGGTGTCATTCTACCCCGCCTCCCTCGTGGCCTACCTAGTCATGGAAGCGTAAAACATACATGTCAAAAGAGCACATACAACATCCCTCCACCATCTCAGGTGGTCCTCCCCCATTCCGCATAGACAAAGATCAAGACATCACATGGGGATCCTACCCAAGGCTCGGGACTCAAAGGGGTGACTGACTCTGCTTGGGTCTCCGGAGTTCATTGTGCATGCAATTCATGGCAAATGGGATTTGGTCTGGCATAAGAACATGGCATAGGGTTGTCCACTCCATCCGCCTGTGCAATACACTTTGCGTAGGCTGAAAAGTGCCTTGGGACTGACCAGTTCACGGATGCATACAGTCAAGGGCTATTCCTGGGTCTCATCCTCCCGCCCGACAAGGCAGGTAGGATCACCCCTCCAGAGATCTACATGCTAACTCACAGTGGACTAGAGGGCCCACCGCCCAGATTCGACCAACCCACCGGAAAGTGTACACCACTTCACGTGTCGAGCCCATGCCTTACCCGCGACTCAGTGGTAAGCCATGACCTAGTCACAATGATCCCCGGTAGGCTTTACACAACCGGGGGATCGCTCAAGAGTCGAACATGAACCTCCTTCTTAGCCGTCAGTCCCCTTCACCCACAAACCTGTGTGGCTCTTGTGACAAAATGCCGACCCACAAGTTGCTAGAGAGGCTACTCTAGGAGCATCAACTACAAGCTTTAGGGCCTCTACCCCTTCCCAATACAAGGAGTTCACAGAGATACATCATCCAAATACATCATTGTAAGAACTAAAGAACTAGATCTAATCATAGAGTTAGGGTTCTTTAGTTAGTGTCCCAGATCTAAGATCTAGATAACTTATATGGGCAATTTAATAGTCTAAACCTACTGATTCTATGACTAGAAGACGGGTTTTGCTTAAAAATTGACCAAATACCTGATCCTTGGAGTGGCTCCTCCCCGACTCGAAGTTCAACCATCCATCCCTAAGCCGAAAGGACCAATTCAGAACCGATGGTGCACTGGCCCGGGCTGCCTGGAGGCTGCTGGGCTCCGGGCCAAAACTGAGCTCTAAAAACCCTAAGGACTAAAAACTAGCAAGCCAGGGTTTTCCTACCCTAAATAGACATGGGGTTTAGGCTAGGTTTCCACTTACCCAATTTGGCATGTGGGATAATTGAAAGGCCCCACTTTGCCTTTTTAATGGCTAGGGTGGCAAAATATGCCAACATGGAAAGGTGTGCGTTCTCATTAATGTGCACATGTGCACATTAATAATATATGAACACTCCAGTAAGTTGCCCCAGGGCTACTTTTACCGGGTTATCCGCTGGGCGCATTACGCGCCGGGCCGGAGGGCGGTACGCCAGCCTCGGCAAAGCATAAAGATACGCCCCGGACCGATAATCGGTGGCCGAACGCCACAAACAAAAAGGACCTTTTTGAAGCTTTGAAGTTCCTTGGTAGTTAAAATGGACAAATGAATGCAGAAGTATGTGTCAAAATGGAAAGCCCTTTATCCACGCTTCCTTCATGTCCTAAGGTTTGAAGTTTAAGCAATGCAGACATAATCCAATGTTCCATCACCAAATTCAAGAATGCAACCCGTTTTGAGAAGAATGAATGGGGTCTAAGATGCTTTGAAAGCAGCAAAGAAGGGAGAAGCGCATATCAGGGCCAATTTTAACACCCATAGTCAGCTATGACGGGAAAGCTAGATCCATAGTCGCCAGAATCTGAGCTTAGTTCCTTCTTGCTTCCCGAAGGAGCCTCACGCTAAATTAGAAAGCACCATTTTTATTTAAATGATATTCAGAAGAACTTCTGTTGCTTGAGAAAGCTATAACTTTTGGGCTATGGTTCTACTCGCTTCCGGAAGAATTTCACATTTCACATCACTTAAAAAAAAGGGACACCGTATCCATGAGAAGTGAAAGGACACCCAAAGGAGCAGATTTTTTTATTGCCTAGGTGCATCTGCTAATGGCGTAAATGTAGGAATCTTAACAATCCTCATCATAGATGTTCCTTGTATGAGCAGAGGGAAGAATGGCTCATGCCTCTACCATACCGGGACAGGCAGCAAAGTCCGCTCGATCTTGCATCGCGAAGGCATTATAGCATTTGCATCAATGTTAACAGCAAATAAGTAAACCTTGGATACATACCGATGCAGCCCGACTTGATGTAAAACTTCAAAAGCTCCAAGGCCGGAGTCGTTGCCGTAATAACCGGAATCATGCATGCGATATTTATACCCACAAATTTCACCATATATCCAAGGTATTTTAGCCATTAACTGGATCCCGGCCACCACGCCAACGTGTGCAGAAAAGCTTACTGGAACTTCTTTTTAAGCCCCAAAGATGAAAAAATGGATTTGAAGAGTTGGGATTGGCTGGCATATCCAAACCTAATAAAATTTGAGAATTGTTCCACCATTCTCATCATGCATGGTGCTAATTACGCTGTTTTCAAACTCCTCCCATAAAGGAGGACATACAGAATTATCATGCATGGTGCCGACTACTTTGTATCCAAAATAAACTTCGGTTTTAGAGGAAGGACATACATGAATCATTATGGAGAGGAAGTCG